>JBBEEQ010000003.1:1246782-2493564 GCA_037950945.1 Hypolimnas misippus
AGATATAGATTAACATACGTGTACGTGAGTTTAATAGATGTCTAAAACCTATTTCAGCTGTCAAATGTAACGTTTAACATTTTATCAATACGTTTCGCTGTTAAGCAATTTAGATAATATTTTAAGCAATGTTTAATTTTTAAACACTGTCTAGACAATTGTTGAATATGCTTTTAATGCGTCTTTTGTAGTATGACAGTAAAACTTTTAAAGAATGTAAAGTACACCAAAATCGATACAGCATAACAAGTTTTTTAGGTCAAGGAGTTGAGGGAAGACGGTTGAAACAGTGTTTACGTTTTCCCGCCATCTGTCGCTCTGTTATTATCAACAGATGACGCGTAATTTTTAACCGATTATTAAGTATTGAGGTACTCGATTTGACCCATATGTTTTACATTTAAACCTGGGTTAAGATTATTCATTAAAATATGATCCAAAATCCGATGCTAATCAGGCAAGCGAACCCTGGCCAGGTCAAAATGACTTAACGGCATAAAATTTTTAAATTTTGCCTTTTTTTAAAAACCAAAACAATTATGCGCAATTTAGAATATAAGTTATCTATTTAGAGTTAATTAAAACATATCTGAGTCTTAAAATCTATTTTTGCAATTATAATACTTTCTTTATGTCCTTTACAGAGAAGTAAAAAATAATTTTTTTTTCGCTTTTTTCTTTCCTTAGAGGGAAAAGGCAAAGGTATTACACCGTACAGCCAAGTCTTTTGTAATTTTTTTCATATTTAATTAAATTGTAAGGCATAAAGCCATGTCTTCCGTTTAAAGTGAAAAATAAATTTTATTAAGTCTTTCTTTTTGTTTTTTTTTTAAATGCCGTATGTTACTCATAGTGCCTAATCTCTTAGGAGGAAATAATTGTCTAAATTTTCGTTATTAGTATTTTTTTAACTGATATAACATATAGGTACCTAGCGTATAAAATTATAATTTTTCAATTGTAACGTTATCAAATTACGCCAGCAAGACTGTCGAAGGTGGTCTCAGCCTAAACATCGACCCACGTCACCATAGCGCTTGCGTAGTGCTACTAGGTAGGCTGATAAGGATGTGCAGAGCTAGGTTTTACTGACTGAATGGACTTCCTGTTGACAGATAAGAAAAAATGTGATTATCTTACTTTTTTATGTTGATTGTACATTATAATAATAAGTTTTTCATGATTTTACAATCTGTTAAGCAATTTTTAAACACTATTTTGCTAGGTACGTCTTGAACATGATTTTTATGTTGATTATGTTTTAATAATAAATTAAAAAGTGTGTGTTAACAAAATTATTTAATTATTATTAATCATTCGAGAATGTGTAATATCATACGGTATTTTACTTAAATGAAATAGACACGTAACATAATAAGTGAAATATAAATACAGTGCCTTAAAAGACAAAGAGATTAACTATACTGTATACGATGTATGTTACGATCACACGATTTGATGGTAAAAATCTTTACCCATTTCCAACTTAGATAAGCACGTGAATTGACTTATTCGCTCAAAGATACTTCCTCCCGTCATATTCAGTTCTTATCTGGTTACTAGGCAACGTCGCCCAAAATGGCCGACATTCTGGGTGTCAAAATCCACGAGCTTATAACATATCGATAATTATATAATATCATGCAATATAATCAGTTATATTGTTTGGTATTAACAATAAACAATAAAATTTATTTGATTTTCATTACTATTACTACATTCTAAAATAAACAAATATTTCTATTAAAAATAACTATATTAAGCCTAAGTGACTATCGATATTACAATTAGATACAATTTACTTAAGTTTAGTTTAGTTCTTTTTATATTTAATAGAATATAATTGAATGCACGATAAATCATCATATTCATAATTGGACGCTGATAAGCAATTATGTGTTAAGCCACGCGGACTTCATTTAAAAAAAAGGCGTTTAAAGATGTCAAACCTATTCTTAATAAATATGTTTAAAGAAGTATATATCCGTCTTTTCTTTACTTTTTTGATAAAAGGTGTTATGAATCAAAAGCAGATTTATATATTTATTATATTACTTGATAAAAAGTTTTTCAAATATTTAAGATTATTGTATTAATTTGATAATATGGAACGCACTTGAATTTCTAAACAATCAATTAAGAAACTATTTTCCATACTTATTTAGTTTATATGACTGAATTTTTTTTGAATAATGTTAAATTGGTTGCAGGATGCAGTATCAAAATACATAAATATCTCCGAATTTGACTTTTTGTAGGTTGACACATTATTGCTTATCAGCATCCAATTAGTTCAAGATTATATTCGAAACAACACACAATAGCCATATCTAAAAACTTAAGCATTATTTATTATATTTATTTATTTATTTTAAAAGGTACATCAAATTAATACATATTAAACACTGGGAGATGACAGAAAAACTTAAAACGATATTTTGAAGCCGATATAAGTGACAATTATAGATAAACACAATATTTATAGAAAAACTTATTATTTAAATTACTATAAATCCTCCAATTATTGTTTAATGTAGACTATGTATAGCGAAAAACCAAAATATACAGATAATATTTAATCATATTTGCAAGATCTTCTTTTAATCGATAGAATATACAAAAAAATGGGATAATTTATGTACGTTGAAGGCTTTAGTCTCAAGGTTAAATAATGGTTTATAATGAATGATTGGATGTATAACTTTCGACTATGGACATAGGCGGCCATCGCGGCAGATGTGGTAGCAGCTGCGCGCGCACGCGCTAACTTAGCGACCACCTTTCCCGCCTTTTTATTCTTTGTTCAAAGATTGATTCACGTTAAGGCGCTCCCTCACCGGGAGCATTCGTCTGATGTAACAATCTAAGATTCGATTATGAATATACAATACCGACTCCAATGTTATTTTAGACCTATAAACATTTTACGTTCATACTATTTCACGATCAAAATCTTTACCTATTTAAAGTTTAACAAGTTCGCCATTTGACTTGTTGGCTGAAATATATTCTCGTCTGTCATAGTCAGTCGCTAGCTGGTTGCTAGGCGACGTCGTCCAAATTGATCGGCATTGGGTTCATTGTGACACAAATGATTCGACATTGTTTTTTTAGTGGTAGACGAAGTAGATACACTGTTTCGTATTATGAGTGTCACAAATTGTATCATTACAAATTGCGCTTTGTAATCATTCCTTCTCACTCACTAATGTAATGTTCGAATCTGAAACGTTACATAATGACACTATATATTACTATTCACAATGAAAGAGTACCTTTAAATTTCTCTTAGACATCTGCACAAGTACATTGTATGCAAAATTCGTTTTCAACGCGAATTATTATCAAATACTTGGAGTTGATCGTGATAATATTAATTAGAAATATCTTTATGTCCACACAAACGTCTGTGATCAAAAATGGCTTTCATATTTTATTATGAAACTTTTAATGCGCTTCTGTTTTACTTAATTGTAGTTATTATTCATAAATAACTTTTTTTTGCGTGTTTCAATTGTTGTTTTCTTTTGTATATTTACAAAATTATTAATAAATTGTTGTAATTAATACAATTATGACCATACATTAACAGTGTCGGTAACGTTTAACATAATTTGCGCTTGTGTAGTCTGTTAACGTTAATTTAATGTGTTTTATTTATCTTTCATGTATAATAATTTAGTTAATGTACACAACAATAATAAATAATACAAAATTAAATAAGGGATTTTACGTGCTGTAATTTTAGTCGACTTTCAAAATTCAATTTGGCTAAATATATTTTTTGCGTATATATATGTTACATCGTCAAATGTAAACCAATTTTAATGATTCTGTTTTCATTGAATATTATAAGACATCGTCGGTTATCCCATTTGACTTTCATTATGACCTCAAAATCATTGAAGCTAGAAAATGGAACCTTCCAGCGTAAGACAGCAAATATTCGCGACGATAGGAAAAGGTCGAAACTATATGGATGCTGATAAGTAATAATGTGTCAACCCACAAAAAGTCAAATTCGAAGATATATTCATATATTTTGATACTACATCACCTATTTAACATTATTAAAAAAAATTAAGTCATATAAACTAAATAAGTACGGAAAAAGTCTCTTAATTACTTGTTTCGATGTCCAAGTGTGTTCCATATTTTGAAATTTATACAATAATCTTATTTATTTGAAAAACTTTTTATTGGATAATATATTAAATATATCAATCAGCTTTTAATTCATTATACCTTTTATCAAAAAGAAAAGAAAAAATGAATATATACTTCTTCAAACATATTTGTTAATAGGTTTGACATCTTTGGACGCCATTTTCTCAAAATGAAGTCTGTGTAGCTTGACACAGTATATAAAATATTTTCTATTAAAATATACCAAATGAAATGAATAAACATAAATACATCATCTATACTAATATTATAAAGCTGAAGAGTTTGTTTGTTTCCACGCGCTTATCTCAGGAAGTACTGGTTCGAATTGAAAAATTCTTTTTAAGTTGGATAGTTTATTTATTAAGGAAGGCCGAGGCTATATTTCATCACGCTACGACTTATAAACGCGAATGAAACCGCCAGGGACAGCTAGTAACTCATAAACGTTACCCTCGTTCTAAAGCAGACAGATAAAAACAGTTTTCCTGCAATAAAATAATATATATAGGACAACATATGTATATCTAGAATTCTAGGCTGACTGAGGACATCGTAAATTCACAGCGATGGCGATTATGATAGGCAGTGTTGACGTGTGCCTACACGATTACCTACACAGGGCATTATCATAGCTTCTTATATTAGCCGCGACGGGGGTCCGACTTGACTATTTACAATTTAAAGGCCTCCCTTAAAGGTCCTTAGGAAATATATTAATAATTATGGATCTAGGATTTGGTGGGGGTGTTCTTGAGGAACAAATTTTAAATTATTTTGCTTCTTGTTGCTAAGCAACTTTCCTTAGGGAGAGGTTTAATTTACTTGTGTATGTATTTCCAAATATTATCTGGACGCTCATAAGCAATGCTATGTCAAGAGCCAGAAATATTTTGATAAATGGATGTCTAAAAATGTTAAACATATCCTTAATAATTTAGTTTGAATAAATGTATATCCATCCATTTCTATTTCGATTAAAAATTCATATTTTTAATCGATAAAAAATTATTTTAATATGAATTAAAAACAGATTGGTATAATATTTTTTTTTTTATCTAATAATAAGTTTTTTTTTTTAATATTGATTATTATAGTTAAATTAAGAAACATTTTTCCGTACTTATTTTGTTTAGATGAATTAAAACATATTTGAATAATGTTATCAGAATACATCAATATCTCCGAATGAGACTTTTTGTGGGTTGACACATTATTACTTTTCAGCGTCCATATATACTATAAAGTTTTAATTATATTACAACAAAGAGCGTTATACTTGTTACACGTGACTCTTATTTTGCTATCCACAAAACGAAAAGAAAATGTACCCACAATAAAATTAGCTATTTAAGCATTACGATGCCTTTTGGTTTAGAACAGTTAAAAAAATTAATCATTTATTCCCTAGAGTTCAAACCATTATTTAACAGCTAAAACCATATCAACATAACAGACAGATAGAAAGAATCCTATCGCATTTATACTTTGTAATCACCAAAATTATTAAGGATGTGTCAATTAATTGAATAATTTGTTTTTATTTACTAAACAATAAAAAAATTCTATTCCTTTTCTCATATTTCCGACAAGCGTTTTTTTTTTTCAACAATTAAGTTTAGCTCAGAACAACATAATTTTTATTCCCAAAATATTTACATAAGTTGCCTGTTTGTTTTACACCTAAAAAAAAATACTTGTCAGTGCTTCATTTTTGACAGACATAACTTACGTGACTACTTACGACGCATCTGTTGCTAGGTTACAGAGTTGTTTTTTATATCAGTTACCCTTAAATGCATTATTTTTTATTTCATTAAAATAAAAAACAATATATAATAAAACTAATCAGTAGGTATATTCATGGGAAATTAGTAAAAAAAGTTTTATGGTACAGGTCCGGTAAAATATACACATACATCCGAATTAGACTTTTAGTAAATTTTTTTTAATTTGTAATACGTTATGCATGTAAAGGTTAAAAGAGTCTTCTAAATGTAACTCTCGCCTAATAATTACGTTAAAAATATTGACATGCACCGGTTTAAAACTAGTACCTAATATAGATAAACTAATTACTCCAAGCTTTCGTCTTCGTAAGGTTAATGATTCATTTTTGGGGCAAAGTACGCATTTTTAATACAATCTCTCAATCCATATTTGAAATTCTATTTATTTTTCAACTGTATGTAAAAATTTGGGAAAATATTTAAAAGTATAAAATAATGGTATTTTAAAAGCTTGTTAATAATCACTTAATAGTTGAGCTCGCAGCTTTTGCATTGTAATTTATTAATATCGATTACTTATTATATAAATAAATCATTTTGGGTCTTTATTTTAACAAAAATAAACAATTTAATAACAATCTAGGTTGTAATGATTAAGACAGCATTCAATAAATCATTCTATAAATATAGTCTACAGTATAGAGCTAAAAGCTCTTATTGTTAAAATAAAAAAACAGTCAATTCGATTTTTAAACTAAATTTTTCATTATAATTTATATATAATTCACGGCTTCTACTTTCCCGCCGATAATTTGTTTTTAATACTTTAAAACGTCAAAATGGCGTTGACGTAAAAAAATTGGAAGCACTGCAGTAATTATGTGCCATCTGTGATTGTAGCCAGGTGAAGCTGTTTAGGTCAGAGCCCTGGTCTTGAAACTCAGCTTTTAAAAAAGATAAAGTTTTTTTTAAATCTATAAATAATGTTGTTGTAATTAAAAGTATAGCAACTATTAAAGTTATAGTAGAAATTGAAAGTAAAGATTGTAATCTTATCGCGAAACTTATTAATATTTACATTTAACAAATTATTATAATGATTTAAATAATTTCGTAATTACTATTTGACACCAACTTATAATTAGAGGCGTTATGAGTTTTTATTAAAATTTGTCGAAAGTGTGGCGCCCACGTTAAATATGTTTCATAATATTGTCAATTAGGGACAAATTAACATATACGCAAGTTATTAACTTAATAAAAATCGCGCCATTGTGACACATTAATTTTGAAACGTAATTATTTCCACAGATAAAACAATAATATTCGCTAAATTGCACAGACTGTCTAAACCTCCGGTCACCCACACACATGACAACAAACAATCATTTAAAATAAAATTAGTGAAGTCAGTCAGGTAACAGAGCACGGTCAGTAGTCGGAGCAACAAGTGAATCTCGACCAGCATCGCATCGGCTGCAATCTGCCGGGACCCAGCTGCGTCGACAGCTGGCCATCTCATACGTGGATATCGTACAAATTAACACACAAGTTTTGCTATCGATGTTATAAAATTTTACTACTTCTGTAGTATAAAATTTATTTTGAAATATCTACTAGACGAATTTTATAATTTAAAAAAAAATGCAAAAAATATAATGCATGGATCTCGTTTGGATAGTCTGCATGGTGTTTAATTTAAAAATTAATATAAAAAAATGTTCTATTGTATTTTAGGTGAACATCATTAACAAAAATTTTTGTCGTAATAATTATGGTTTAGTTTATTATGTCCCATTGAGTTTTCATAAAAATCGGTTCAGTATTTTGATTTTAAAATCAAGTAATAAGTATTTCATTCTAGTAAACGAACGTGACGTATTTTGCTTTTGAAGTAGGTTCACCTTTTTAAAAAAATGTAATAATAAATAATTATTACATTAGGAGATCAAGAAGTCAAAATTATTTCTATTCAACCTTTGCGGTTTCTATTGATGTACTTGTTCTTAAGTTTATTAAGAGAAAGACTACCAGAAGACAATTGAAAAGTTTTTTTTTCTTAACGTTTTAAAGGCTTAGAGATAGGCGTTAAATTTAATGTGTGCCATTATTTAAATGGCCGCTAATTGCACAATAACCGTTTGCATACAAACGCCCTTAAACTACTTTTTTGTATATAGAATTTTTGAACGCAGGCTTTCTTTAATCGTATGGAAATAATTTTCGTTTAAAACCATACGAATTGATTTATGAAATTAGAAGAAAATAATAAAACTACAATATCAGCACAATATATATAAAACAACTAAAATGCTGTTATTTTTTACGTTAAATTATTAGTTTGTGCATAACATTTCCTTCACAACATCAGACTATTCGATCCACCTACCCATCAGCCTGTGGTCGTCCACTGTTGAACATAAACCTCCTACATGGATCTCAAACGGTCGCGGTCCTACGGTTCCTAACACCAGCGATCCCGCGATTCTTTTGAAGTCGTCGGTCCACCTGATAGGGAGTCACTGGATTCCAACTACTATTGTATCTCTGAGATATATGCCCCGCCCAATGCCACTTCAGCTTGGCAATCCGTTGAGCTATGTCGGTTCTTCTACGTACCTTCTCATTTCGATGGCCAATATCCAGAGTGTATAAGAAAGCACGCATACACTAACACAAAAATATTTTTTCAATCCGGATTCTTAAAACCAGCGCATACTAAACTCTGCAGCTTGTATCCAGATCTATAAGACTTTTAAAACAATTATCAAAGAGTTTCACACAAATATCTTAAAACCAAATTCGAGGCGAGATTTAAATTATGAACTTCCGTCGCCCCCTGTACCCAGTATCGGATACCTTCTGTATTCAGCGCGGCGAAAACAATGCGGGCATGGCTTTAATGCTCTATCTACACATAATAAAACTGTTATAAGACCGTATATTTTTACACATTATCCTCTTTATAGAAAAAAAAAACGTTACTACCTTTTTGTCTATGCGATCTTTATATAAAACTAGCGGCCCGCAAAGGTTTCGCCTGGATTTACAACCCTTATATCTGTTTTCTTACTATTCGACGTATATCTGTTTTCTTACTAGAAGTAGCCATTTTAAGTTACGTGTTTCTTTCATAACGACAGATTTCCGCCCATATATACGCCCTTAATCCCTTATTTCAACCCCTTAAATCCAAAAATCTTTTCTTAGTAGCAACTCACAACATAAAAGGTATCTGCGTTAATGAATCAGACAGTCAATTATAGTATTTTTCTTTACTTACATAACAGATAAGAAATTATCGATTGAATGGTTGAACTGAATGTAAAATCATAATGAAAAAAAATATATTCGAAAAATAGTGACTTTCGTTCGGGGTATTGTTACCAATTAAGGACAAATAAAGAAAAATAGGACAAGTAATTATACAGGTATATATTAAAAATTAAAATTAAAAACTAAAAAATAAAAATCGACAATCCATTCATTGAGACCATTGCAACGAGCCCCAACGGAATACTGTAAGGTGTTGAGGAATGTGCATCCTGCTAGTTTCAGAAGATACCACAGCATCATTTCAAGATTCCCCAACTAAGTTATTTTAACATTAATCACAGTATACTAAACATTCAGTCGATTAGACGGGTTGCTAAGATCATTTCAACAACTAGAAAAGACCCGATAATCTCCAAACATCAGACAGATCTTCATAAATTAATGTAGAACCACTTGAATTACATCAGTTTTCAAAAAACCATAAAAATGGTACTTTCGTTTGGGAGCTACGATGCCACACACAACTCACAGATACACATGTCAAACGTATAACACCCCTCTTTGTGGTCGGGGGTTAATAAAATAATGGCTTCATATGTTGGGTACATACAAGCCATCCTAGATTTTGTCTGCGTATGCGCACGATTTCTGACTTGACACTTATCGTTATATCATGGTCTTTACACAATATATTTATAAATATCTACATCGTCAAACAGACTGATAGACAGAAATCTTAAAAATTAGATTTTGTTAAAAAAATGTATCTGTCTAAAACGCTCACAGCTAAGTTAGTACGTAATATTTTGTTTTGTTTTCTCATTAAGTGAAATGTAATTCCTTTTGAGAAATATACGTCTTTAACCACAAAATTGCGCTTTTGATGTAAGTTCTGTTACTTTCATCTACATTTAGTTAAAAGGTGTTTATTTTAAATTACGATATTTATTTGTATAGATATGTTAGGATTTATCATCTGCATCAAAGTTACTCTCATAAGGGCTCACTTTCACTAAGCTTCAAACTAAGCTCGATCAAACTTCGTTGAAATCACAAACGCTCAAAAATTTTACTTCTGACCCCTAAACCTTAAAAGACAATGATATTCAAATTCATACTTTATTCAAATAGGCTTTTACAAGCACCTCTAAATCGTCACTTTTCGAGATTTATGGCTGAATCGGAAAGAATTTTAATGTATTCAATTGTTATAACTTGTATCTTGTTTTATGCGAATACAATAAAGAAAGATGGGTATTTTTAACTTGACTATTATAACTGGACAAAGGTCAACGTCTTCTATTCCTAGTTATATGTATATTTTCTCACCTAAATGCAAAGCATTAAAGTAAAATAGTAAAGTAACAACCAATAAATGTCCCACTGCTGGGCAAAGGCCCCCTATCGTATTAAGGAGAAGGTATAGAGTTTCCATCACGGTGTTCTGCTGTGGGTTGACGGACATGTATGTGTCAGAATTTCTCCCGACACATGCAGGTTTTCTCACGATGTTTTCTTTCACCGCCGAGCTCGAGATTAATTTAAACACAAAATTAACACTTGAAAACTTAGCGGTGCTAGCCGGGGTTTGAACCCGCGATCATCGGTTGAAATTGACGTGTTCTCGAATAGTTTTTAGCAGAAAGACAGGTAATCCTTATTCACAGATATAGCACAAATATTGTCCGTCTTTAACGTCCAATCTATCTCAATAACTTCATTCATCAAAATTGGTTCAATTGCTTAAGCGTAAAAATGTTACAAACAAACAGACAGACAAGTTACTTTTGCATTTATAATATAAGTATGAATTCATTTTATTAGGTACGATAGATCAAATCAAAAGTTGTTTTTAACCGAAAAATAAAAAATGTTTAAAATAGGATGAAGTCATCAATTCGTTCTTTTTTATTATTATTAACTTTTGCATGAGAAATATACTTTAAAATTGGTCTCACAGAATTGTCATCAAAATCACTTCAAAAGTTTAAATATATAAATATAACTAAAATAAGTACGTGATCCAAGTAAACGAAATTTAAAATTTTATCCCAAAATCGGTTTAAAGTCTTGTTAATTACGACAGTTCAGTGGTACCAACCACACCACAGAAATCGTTTTGATAAAGAGCCAGCATTGCATTTAGTGGTATGTGGTGGCGAGACCGGTCGCATCCGGGGCGACCGTTAGCCAGCCCACGTGCTGCCCGCCTGCTATGTACCGCGACTGTGCTCGCTATAAACTTATTATTTCACAAGACTTTAAAAAAAATTAAAAACTTCTAATGCAAAATACGTAGATTAGATACTCGAATGAAAAACTACTTCCAATTATTTTAATTTTAAAACCAAAGTACTTAACCGATTTTGATGAAAATTCTATGATACCTATCGGAGACTATACCCTTTTAAACAAAAAAAGAATTAACCAAATCGGTCCAGCTGTTTTCGAGTAATCTGTAAACATATATATAAAAAAATCAAAATCCCCAATAAAATGTAAACCTCCTTTTTTGAAAGCCGATTAAAAATAGCTACACGAATAGTTTTTATTGTTAATAATAACGTTTATAAAAAAAGTATTTTAAATAAGTACAAAATAAAATGATAAAAACTTAAAAAATGTAATACATACGTTTTATATTAATAAATAGTAACAGTATAATGAAAAAAATTTTAAGCATCAAATTAACTAAAAAGAGTCACGAAATTAAAGGACAAATTAAGACATTATAATTAAAAGAGTGAGAATAGCATTTGGAAATTCCTTATTTTACGTTTGGACTTTTGAAATTGGTTAAGTTTTTAAAAAAAGTTATTGTTTAGTCTATTTTTCTTTTCTTGTCTTTCTTTTCTTGTAACTGTTGCCTAGGAGTTAATCCTAGGCAACAGTTACTGTTAGAAAAATTAAAAATTTAACTGATATTGATACTGCTCGTTTAGTATACTTTAGTTACTTTCACAGTGTTATGTCTTATGGTATATTACTTTGGGGTAATGCCACAGACATTGAGACTGTATTTGTCTTACAAAAAAGAGCTATTCGAGCAATATATAGTCTCGGAGCTCGAGACTCCCTTAGGGATGTATTTAAGAAGATAGATATTCTCACGGTTGCGTCACAATACATTTACGTTAATATTTTATATATCTTTCAAAATAGTGATGGTTTTCCTAAGAACAGTGACAGGCATTGTGTAAACACTAGAAGAAAAAATAAACTTTTCATACCAAACTTTCGTCTTCATAAAGTCAGTTCATCGTTTCTGGGGTTTGGTATTCGCATCTATAATAAAATCCCGCAAACAGTTTTACATTTGCCACTTAATAAGTTTAAAGCTTACGTTAAAAAATCTTTAATAAATAAAGCATATTATACCACACCAGAATATTTTGACAACAAAGAGGCGTGGATTTGATAAGCGTTGATTTTCTATCCGGATAACATAATTAAAATGTAATAAAAATACAATATGTATAAATGAATTTAAAAGAGTTACTATCGAGTTTCTTGCCGGTTCTTCTCGGTAGAGACTACATTCCGAACATTGGCGAAATAATCCGTGCTCATATGGCACAACTAAAAGCCATTAAATCGAATAATTAATAAGTATATTTTGAGTTTGAGTGAGTTTGAGTTTGTATATTATGCCTTTTTTACTATATTATAAAATATTGAGCACACTTCAAATTTACTTATTTACTTTAGAATAATTGAAAAATATTTGAATAATGTTAAATACATGACGCGCTATCAGAATACATCAATATCTGTGAATTCGACTTTTTGTGGGTATTGTGGCATATGATCTATAGTTATTACATAGGCGCTTTATAGGAATTTTTCACTCATAGGTATAAGAATTCGTGTTGTGAATAATAAATATTAAAAAAAAACATTTCACGTGGGTGTCTCAAATGAGCGAAAGGCTCGCGATTTATAAATCTTAATTTTTTTTACCGGACTTGAATATAGTATTAGTAGAATAGAGAAATATAAGTTAAATTTAAACCCGTTTTGTAACGTTACATTAATAAATTGACGTTTTATGTTAATATTTTTGTGTTAAATACTTCTTGTCACTCGAGACAAGTTTTGCCAGGCAATTTTAGGACTGCAACATTGCAAAAGCAAGACAAAAAAAAGCAATAGTTTTTAGTTATGTTGCTTAAAATTGAATTTTACATTTTCATTTTTAATTTTGGGTGTGGGGGTGTCACAGGGGACATGATACCCTCTAAATATATACATATATAATTTATTATTTCAACTAAATTTTCTTAGAATAAGTTAAAAATTCATCCTTCACGTAGGTTTCGCACCGCCCCCCCCCCCCCCCTTTAATAAATTTTGTTATATGACCCCCGCGCCTGGACAGCTATAGTATATTGCTTATTTTATTTGTTTGCTTAAATTTTACTTATTTTATTTATTAAAAAATAAACTCTTTACTTCGAACAATGCAGCAGATCACTGCAGAAATTGCATGCATAATACCATATTTAGTTATTTAGAATTTTGAATCACTTTTGTGTCATCGTCCAATGAAACTGGCGAAGGCGAAAAAATTACAAGCAAAGCACAATTTAATTAAATTCTTTATTTTTACTTACTTCAACTATTCAATACTGCATCATTTAAAAATAACTGTTAATCAGTTCTTACAAATATAATTCATTGTTTTCTTTGCCTAAAATTTTCAATCTAAACTATCATCAATTTCATTAAAGCATATCTAGTTACATTTACATGTTAAAAGCATATCCTCTTTAATCTTTAGTTGGTTAAAGTAAGCCGTGACTTCAATTGCCAAGCCAACTGTATTGGAGCAAAAAACGCCGCGGGCTACAATTAGTCGTAATACTCTATAACTTATAAGTACTGGACTGTTTATAATAAGTTAAAACAAGGGTTGCTACATAAGAAGAAGAAATACATAAATAATAATAATATTATGCAATTAAAAAAAAACATTTTTTTTATTTTCTTTTTAATTAAAACGTTGGATCTTGTAGGCTTGTATACATATAGGCATCATTTATGAAACATAATTTAAAATTTTTATTTTTTTTACTTTTGAATATCGATTCTGGTAACTACAGATATAAGCTCATGGATATTGACACATTGGACGACGTTGCGTAGCAACCAGCTAGCGACTGAGTATGAGAGGCGAGAGTATCTAAGTTTTATAGTAAAAACGTTACATATATATTAGCATAATATTATATTGGTTGAAATACCGTATTAAGTACCTAATTTATTGAGTTATATATAAATTGGATTAAAAATGTGTTCATGACATTACAATTATATCTTCATATATAAATTAGAAACTCATTTAAATTATTTTACATATAACAAAAAAGGAAATAAATAAAATTGATCTTATTTCATTATTTTTTATTTCTGCTAGCAAAATCTTAACTTCAATTTACAGACATTAAAAAATGTATATCATAATAGTCTAACAAAACAAACAAAACTAAATAATCCAACAAAAAGGACGAACTTATAACATTACCTTATTCATTTAACCTTTAGTCTACGTCAATGAGCAATTAAAAAAAAGTCGACATCCCTACACATATACACACATTGTGACTACGCCTGTGTTAGGAGCCCCGCTAAACAAAGCTCAAATATCAAAATCAGCGACTGAGCTCGAGTGAGTTAAATTTTACGATAGTAACACAATACGTCAATTCTTTGATAAGAAACTATGCAACTTATTATTTTTAATCTGTGACAAAAAAAAATGTTCAATGACAGCAACCATTTTATTTTGGTAAATATTTATAAAAGTAAAGTAAAGTAACAACCGGTAAATGTCCCACAGCTGGACTAAGGCCTCTTCTCCTATTAAGGAAAAGGTTTAGGAACTTAATCCACCACGCTGCTCCACTGCGAGTTGGCGGATATACATGTGTTAGAATTTCTCCCGAGCAATTACAAGCATGTATAAATAGTTATATAATATTATTATGTAAGAAATATATTTTTAAAGATTCAAACAGGAAATGTATAATTATTGTTTCAATTATGTACAGATATGAAAACTAAATTGTAACTAATTAAGAAAAAAAAAGCTAATATTTACATAATAACCAAGTGAGATTCGAAATCGTTATCACACACCAGCTATAATTTCAAGCGATCTATGAATCACACTGCACCATGAGATAGATAAAAAAATATATAAAGTGGGGATACTTTATATACCTACGAGGAAGGTACCAAAATACCAAATTTTAATTTTATTTTTACGATTTCATTTCAACACATTGTCCTCATAATTTATATGTATAACTAACTGGTGCTGGCGACTTCGTCTTCGATGTCTGATACCTACGTCATAGTAGCTTTATGCATGCAGTCTCAGCCCAATCGGTTTAAAATTGACAAAGTTTCATACAAACTTTCATCCCCTATTTTATGCCCTTTGGGGGTTGATTTAATCAAAAATCTTTCTTAGCGGATGCCTATATCATAACATCTACCTGCATGCCAAATTTCAGCCCGTCCAGTAGTTTAGGCTGTACGTTGACCGATCACTATGTCAGTCAGTTAGTCAGTCACCTTTGTGTTATATATATTTAGATTTATTACTCACTTTTAGTTCTGTAGTAATAACTGCTAATAGGAAATTACATTTGTAAAATTGTAGACAGACACGTTGGCGCAGTAGTCACAGCGCGAACGGTCGCGGGTTCGATCCCCGTTTACGTCAAACGTCTGTATTGGCCATACGGACATTTGTCATGGTTGGGTGTTTGTGTTAGTTTTGTGTGTTTCAGGACTCCCGACACAATACAAAATAACAAATCATGAGATCTAAATGGGAGTCGTTGAGTGTGATGCGTTTATTATTGTGTATTATATATTATTAATTTTTACTCTTGTAATTGAGATGAAAACAACTCTGTAATCTAGTAACAGTTACCTACGTACCCTAACGAAAGCTTTTGCTGCCAAAAATAAATTCACTGGCAGTAAATTCTTTTAAGTGTAAAGCAATGAAAAACAACTTATGTAAATCTTTACGAAAGTCTGAGAGCAAAACTTATAAACGTTATCGCTCTCTAAGTTTAGCCGTGGACATGGCGAAAGGTAATTCTACGGAACCCATAACGATCATTCAGAAAAACAGAAAGCCTCCTTTTTTGGATTCGGTTACGAATACCACATTAGGCTCTACAAGTAAAAATAAAGACAGTCGTATTCATAATTTGAATGAATAGGATAGTAATACAATATCTTCTATTCATTACAATTGCTGGTACTACAATGCCGTAATACATCAAAAACTGTGACATCTGTACAGGTAAAAATGTCGTTAATGTGTTTGTCTGTCGCGCATAAATCATTTTATATTATAAAAACTTATTTAAATATTGTTGCAAAACGATTTAAGTAACTTAACTGAAAAAAAATATACAAAATAGGTATTTAGTGCTTATTTTTTACAATTTATTAATGAATTAAAAATAATAATTAAGACAAATATATTACACATAATTAAGAATCATTTAAAACACCAAATAGCATTGAAATTACATTATTAACAAATGCATTTAGATCTAAATATTAATACCTGAAAAACATTGTACCGTTTAATGAAAATTGCGCGAGGAGGAGTATGAAATTACGTACACTTATCTACACTAATATTATAAAGAGGAAAGATTTGTATTTTGTATGTTTGTAATGAATAAACTTAAAAACAACTCAGCTGATTTAAAAAATTCTTTCACCATTGAAAAGCTTCATTCACGCTGAGTCATATAGTCTATATTTAATGCTAAAACTATTAGAGGTCCTTACTTAAATAAACAAATAATACAACAAAAAAATATAAATTAAAGTTAAAAAGATTTTAAGATTTCTTTGTCCCGTGAGAAGCCAGGACGGGCGGTATAAAGTACTAGTTATATAGAAAAGAAGTACAGTGCATGCTATTTTTTTAATTGTGCATCAAAAATATATTAAATAAAAAAAACCTTACACACTACCATATATTTGACACTTAAATATACACTTTTGTTTACGTTCAAACTAATTTAAATTAATCATGGTCGAATTCCAACTACTAGGCGACTAGTTTACATAAATAAACATATCCATTTCCACTCTTCATAGTAACACAAACAATCTAAAACCCACAACCCTCATTCGCAGCACATGCAAGTAAAAAAAGCACCCATAACAGTACATCTACTATTCAAACTTTCTCCACATCAATTGCACCCCAATAAGTCATAGATGTATTGTCCGTCTACCTGCGTTGCCAGCAAAAGGTCCTTTGTGATGATTTCCGGGGAATGTATTGAATTATGTTGCTGGGCGGAATTTCCTCAGCGTTGATTTTTTTTAAATGGTTCTATGATAAAATTTCTTTATGATAGTTATTACGACAGCTTAAAACTGGTCAAGTGCGAGCCGGACGCGAATTGAACGATTCCGTATGATCAAGAATTACACTAATATTATAAAGCTGAAGAGTTTATTTTTTCTAACGCGCTAATATCAGGACGTACTAGTTCGAATTGAAAAATTCTTTTTGTATTAGATAGTTTATTTATTGAGGAAGGCTATAGGCTATATTACATAACACTACAACTCATATGAGAAAAGCAGTAACCATAAACGCGAGTGAAACCACGAGGAGCAGCTAATATACAAATATAAAGATATATACCACTATTTTCTTTTTATTTATTTTTTTATCATTATCATCTCCTTATTCTTTTCTTCCATTCCTCCCCATCCGCTTCATCTCAACACTCCTCTCACTCATATCACGCTTTACGCAATCCATCAATTTTTTCTTTGGTCTACCTTGACGAACATAACGCTCCACAGACACATCTAACACTCTTCTTGTCACATGGCATTCATCCCTCTTCATGACATGCGCAAACGACGCTATAATGTCATGAACAATCATGTGTGACAATTTGTAGCAGAATAATACACATTTTGTGAAAATTTTTAACTCTCGATCGTGAGATACAACCTTTGGCAAACGGACGTACAAAAAAGGATTTCTAATGAGTTATTATTGGTAACCTTCAGATACGGATCCCTAAAAATGATTTTTTTTATTTATATCCACATACCTTTGTATTAAAAAAAATATTAGTATTATTAAAAATTACAATATTAGGCGGGAATTACACTTATTAGTTTTGCTCTCAGGCTTTCATAAAGATTTACATAAGTAGTTTGTCATTGCTTTACACCTGAAAGACTTTACTGTCAGTGCCCTTATTTTTGACGTTTACTTTCGTAAATACTTACGGCGTATCTGATTTTTTCTCTTTACTTGTATTAGCAGGCCCGCGTCGTCCATACGTGCAAAGTCGTGCGACGCACGACGCCGCCGAGTCAAAAGGGCGCCGGGCCTATACTTAAAATTTTAAAATTTTAAATATTTACATTGGGTTTCGTATTAAAACTTCGCGGAAAAGACTTGTTGATTGGACTAAACTATTTTCTACTTATATAGCCATACAAAAAAGGTGCATATAAGACAGTTGCACGACGGCGCCGATTAGCCTTGGCGCGGGCCTGTGTATTAGTTAGTAATAACACCCGGAACAAAAATCACGAATTTTTAAATATAATTTTTCATTACATTTTTTCATTATAAAAAATTATCCAGTTCAATCGTTCGATCGATAATTTCTGATTACTAACTCTTATTTGTGGTTAAAAGGCAAAAACGGCATATTTCTCCGCAAAATAAGTATAAGATAAGGGAAGAAAAATAGACCATAGGTAACAGATTGGTCTTTTATCACTTACGATATTAAAACTTACAAGTGCAACTCGTTTAAAACTTGGAAAATAAAATTTGTGTTTATGGTCAGTCAATTTAAAAACATCGCTGTCCAAACAGCCAACAAACGTCAGAAATTAATTAACTTGAGTATTGCACGTTAATCTTTAACTAATGAGTCACAGCGGTACCGTTCCGTGATCCTTTCACCTTTAACCCTAAACCGTAAAAGCATCCTAGCGTATAACTGAGACTAGTTTAAATCAGATACAGTAACTGCTGGACCACAGAATATATACGTTTTTGTTATCTGTACCTTCGAATGTAATTAGGGTGTTTTATCTGTAACAATTAAACAATTACAAAGCACTATTTACAATACACACTTTCATATTTACATACTTTCATAATTGTTTGTTAATTAAATATTATTTATTATACATATATTTTGTTTTATTACCTATAATTTTCGTTTTAACAATACCGTAAGGCTCTGACAAAAAAAAGTTATGACAACAATTAAATAATAATTAGAATAATAGATACTATATTTACTCCGATTGCAGTTTTTGCAAAAAAATTTAAGCTGATATCAGCTAATCAGTAAAGTCTACTTAAACTTCCATTGTTTTTTTTTAAGTAACAGGACAAGCTATAAACAATAAAGATTAAGCAATGACCCGACTAGCTGCAATAAAAATAGAGAAAAATTCGGAATAAAGGGAAAAATTGAACATTCATATAATATAATAGTTAAACGAACGTACATATTATAAAATATTTTCTAAATTGTAAACACCTTAAAGATTATAATTTGAACCATTATAATGTTCTTTCTACAAATAAAACATAAAAAAGTACAATTAGAACTATTAAATGAGCCTAACTTGTGAAAAAATATGACAACATTTTAATCTAAAAAATTAATCTTAAACATAATTAATATAATAAACTTATATATTATACTTTTTAAGTAACAAAATAAGTATAAACATCCATGGTTACGGATATATAATAGATATAAGTAGATGTTTCAAAACGGAGCGGACAGCTGCGCGGGAAATCAGCCCAAAGAATAGGATCAACATGGAGTACTCAAAGCGCACCTGGGCCATTGAAGCACGCACACAGACATGTAGACAAAGATCACTTATCCCACTTTCAATAAGGGATAAAGATGCTGCGCGAGTGTTAGTTATACCTGGGGATTTGAGATTTGGATGACGAGTTAAGACGTTTTTTTTTTTACTTTTTTTTAAATTTTGTTAGTGTGGATTAAATCTTGCAATTTTAAAATGAATTCTCTAACCGATTTGCTTAAAATTTGTTAGTTGTTTTGTGACAACGCATTATTTTTTTTTTTTTCATTTTATAAAATTATTCATTTTTTCGTTTAGATTTTTTGTCTATGGAAAAGCATCGTTAATTATACTACAAACTTTGGCAGTACGTTCTCTCTCCTCGGCCGTTTATTTAAACTTTATTGCCATAAAATGTTGATAGAATATTGACTTGTTTCGACAAAAAAAAACTGTTTTCACCATTTACTCGAAAACAGCTATAACGATTTGATTAATTATTTTTGTTTGAAAGGTTATACTTTCAGATTGGTTCGACGGAATTTTCATCAAAATCGGTTTAGTTGTTTGGTCTCAAAATCAAAGTAGTTGGAATAAGTAAATATATCACTCAGATTAATGAAATTACGTATTTTGCTTTGAAGTCAGTTCATTTTGCAAAGTTTTATTTACCTGACAATAAAATATGTTGACCTGACTGGTTAATCAGAGAGGCGCTCTAAGAAGACCCGACGATATCTTAAAACATAATAAATCTATTAAACTAAAGTTTTGTACTTATATTTAGCTCGTCGCGGATCCACCGTCCTGGGCGCGATGGGCATGCCCACATCCCTAAAAAAAATATCACACACATGCGTTAAAAAGCAAAATATAGCAGTTTTCGAATAAATTTCGTCAAAATTAGTTCAATAGTTTTTATTAGATTCTCGATGTGCAGACAAACACATGTAGTTACATGTTGATCAATTCATAAGCGAGTTCATACTCCAATACACACGTAGCTGATTTTCAGGTGGCTGTGTTCATGATTTTTTTTAAGGCTGGATTCGCCCCTGACATAGTTCAAATAAGACCACAATAGTCCAAAAAAAAATTAGGCATAAGGTTTATGAGCTGTCAAGTTATTGTCTGTGACATTAGTGCTATTGTGACTCTGTGGCATTAGAATTTAAATCTGGTTCCGCGAGTTTTCTGCTACGTGCCTCCCGTACATGAACACACTAAATATAAGTTCCGGCAAATCATCGTCTGTTTACCGACATCAAAACACCCACACCCCTCTCTAACCCTTCCATTACGCGAATATTTTGACTCGCCCTCGTAGAAATTATTTTTTAAGTCTTTGTAGATTTTGTTTTAAAATAATTGTGTGTAACTGTATGTTGACGTAGTTATTTAATATAAAAATGTATTTTTCTTATTATAATTTTTCACAATGATTTAAAGTATTCAAGTACAGAAGTCTAAAATTCAGTTGATAACTTTACCTGTAATAAAAATATACATACATACAGGATCCCTGTCAAAATGTCTTCATATCCAAAGTCGTGACAAGGGACAAACCGCTTGTCATAAATATATTACAACATTTAATATAACAAAAGATACAATTAACAATGTATTTAAAGTTCTCGTTTCAATTACACACTCACCCCAATGCTCTCAAAGAAAAAAAATCGAAGCAACTCGTTAAGTCACTAAATTGTAAACAAGCATTTTACATATTAATAGCAATATAAAATGACTAAATAGTATACACCAGTACAAACTGAACGGCCAAGCTTCTGCGTCAATACATTTTTTTGTAAATTTCATTTCGAATGACAAAATAATAGATACTAGGTATAAAGGTAAACTTAGAAGCCGAAAATAAATAACGAAATACGTTTAAGTCTTAGATATATGTGTCCATTTATTTAATAAGTATTTTACAATCTCATGTAATTTTAACATAATTATGAGGTATCGTTAGATTCGACTTAACAATAATAGTGATATAATATTTTAAAACAGTACACTACAGTTTAGGCATATATCATTTTTTCATTGAAATAATATTGTAAAAAAAGTATTAAACAAACATATTATTATATAATTGAATTATGCCACCCAAAACGTTCGCTTTTGAAAAACCTGGCATATAGTTTTCAAAGTTGGTAACGTTGACAGATTTTTAACGCCGAATAGTATGAACATAACATATAATATATAGTACAAACTCTTTGCTCTGTAATAATAATTTAACTCGCAAGTCGGGGCAGCTAGCTAACTAGTTAATAACTAGTGATAATTATTATTATAAGCTATGATCGCTAAGATGTCGCCAACACCTGATGTGACCTTGGCATCTCGCTCCCGTGGCCTTGGAGCGCCAGGAGGGCGAGGGGACACACAAAGCGGGCCGTTAAACGAGTCCCGGCTGAATGCCTCAATGCCCCGGAAGCCCTCCCCTACCATCAAGTTATATTATGCACAGGCTTGTGCGAAATTACATCGACGGCTTAACGATTTTTCTATTTGCTTCTGTTACTTGAGACATGTACTGAGAACGGATGGGTTTGGGTTGTTAATGTGTGTGTCGTTTATTATTATTTAATATTTTTGTTTGTTATAATCTGGGAGTAATAATTTATAATCTGTTTCCTTTTATGCGATATGGGTACTTTTTCTTTTGATATTATTACGTTTTTTTTTGTTATTCGTTGTAATAATTTTAGGGTTAAAAGAAATAGTTTAAAAAGTTTAATAGTTAGAGGTATCTCGAGTTTTGAAATATGCCGGAGTTAAGTTAGAGATAAAAATATTGAATAGTATTTTATAATAATATATAATTTCAATTATTGTTTTAATAACAAAAACTTGCTAAAATATACAAAGGTGTATATTTTTGTTGGTTTTAACTTTTATTTAACACGTTAAAGTAGATATGTTACGCTCCTATACAATAAAACATTGAATTCTCGTAACAAATTCTTATTCAAAAATAATAGAACATCAAAAGAGTTGAAATGTTTTGACAATTAGCGGTAAAATACAAACATTGCTAGGATCTAATTCAAATGAAACTAAACTATATATTTCTAATTTCGACTCCCTATCTTTATCAGCAAAAACATTATTTCAACTTAACCTACTCTCAAAACTATGAATTGCGTTTTAAAAATAAACCAAACAATTGAATATAACAATAAAATATAATAAAATCCGCCCTAACTATTGTTAGTTAGGCACTAAACAAGAAAAAAACACAATAGCAAAATAGGGTCGAACTGGCTAATTGCTATTGTAAAAAAATATTTCATTTCAAAAGCTAGCCTAGGATTTTGAAATTTCTATTCAGTTTTGAAATAGGACTTAAGCCGATGTGAATAGCAGTTCAGAATTCGTAACTCAATACTTTACGCCCATTGCTTTATGCAGAATTTAACAATAATACCGGGAAATTTTTACACAAAAAAAAATTAAAAAACTTTAATGCATGTTATTTTTTGGATTATTTTACAAGAATTTGTTATAATTATTTTTAAGTGTGTTATATTTAATGATAACTTAACTATTACACATAAACTATAACTAGCTTTCACTCGGCTTTGTTTACGTTGAAATAAACCTAAAATATTCAACTTAACTTATATATTTTAAAATTAACGCTATTTTTAAATAGTGTTTAAAATGAACTTCGTGGATAGAAATTCAAAGTTGTCAATTTTATTATGATAGTAAATTTTTTTTTTATCATAAAAAAGTAAAAACAGTTGCTAACCAGTTTATATAATAAAGTAGATTTAGGAATAAAGCAACAGGTTTTCGATATTGTACGCAACGAATAAAAACGACTCGTTAAATCGTCATTCAATACTGGCAGGGGCAGAAACGTACAATTATTGTAATTTGTAAAGCAATTGAGGCCCTCGATCCGATTTACATAATAAAAGCCCTTAGACCTTGACCATGACATAAGATCCAGTGCCATTCAGAGTCGGTTTCAACATCCACGTGTAACGCCGACAATTCTTTATTCTTACAATTTTTTTCTTTGTTGTCTGTAATGTCAAGCGAGTTTTTTATCAGCAGCCAAGGATGTGAAACTTGAAGCTTAATCTTGAAGATGGATTTTTTTATTAAATAGGAGTTTTTATTCGAAAGTTGGGAGTTCAATAGGTATGCACCATGAAACATTAAAAATAAATAGGTACCTACTTACGTGAAAAAAAGAAATCAAATATTAATTCACCTTAACATTATTTCTATAATAACAAAGATGTGCCACGTTAAATTATACCACATTATTTAAAAGTACCATATTTATAGAATATCAGCATATCATACCGAGTCTGAAAGTCTAGGAAGGACTAGTTTTAAAAAGTGTGCGTTCCCTTTAATGTTGACACATATATATTTGAGTTTACATTTCAGCTCGTATACCTATTTAAAAAAAACGTTTCATATTACAAATTTACATACATCATCCATCGTATTAAGGAAGTCTTCTACTGAGCTATAAGTATATAATTAACAATGTTATGAAATAGACACATGCAGCGCCCCTAACGGATATTTCACGAAATGAAGTTTATTTTGCAGCCATGTAGGTACAGACTGCGCAAGGATTATATCATATGACGAAAATTACATTTGCAAGTTTACTCTCGTTACAGTAACAATAGTAACAGTTACGTCGTAAGTAGTTACGCTGTGGCTGTCAAAATAAGGCACAGATAATAAATTCTTTGAAGTGTAAAGCAACAAACAACTTATGTAAATCTTTATGAAACTCTGAGAGCATAACAAACAATATAAAAATATATAATTCTCGCTTTAAAGTAAATGAAGAATGTATTTTGTCCATGAAAAACTTGTTGATCAGTTACTTAGATACTATATATCAATACGCAGTGTCCTTTATCTACGATAGATTACTCGTTATAGCTTTTAGAAATATATTAATAATATCAAGTGCTTGTTCGCTCGATCTTAAGTAATAAGTAACCTAAACGATCTTCAATCCGCGTGCTTCGCGTTTAGTTCCGTCGTAGTGCAACTTCATAGATACCATTTTTTGTCCGTCGTAATTAATCGTTTAGAATTTAATCTCAAAACACGCGATGTAACAGGGAAGCGACGAAAGTAATTGGAGAGGTAGTTAGACTAACGGCTCTCTCATTGATCGTTTGAAGCGCTACTTCACGCTGATCTTCCTTATACTGGCTGTAGTCAGTTTGCTGCAGCTAGGCTCTACATCAGAAAATTGTTAACCTATTGTAAGAGTGAACAATACTACGTAAGAAAAAGGAGAGCTCTGAGCGATGAAACTTACATATGGTGAATCTGCTTAGTTTCTTTACCAATATTAAATGTTCACAGATTATATCAAGTACATAGTGCTAAACACATACATAAAAAAATATACATAAATAAAAAATATACATACATAAAAAGATATAATAAGTTTAAATTCAGATAGATTTGCTAAACTATAACATTAAAAGTGAATTTTAAATTCAATTACATTTGTCAATTTTGCCGGTATTTTTTTATTTTGTCGTTTCACCCTGCTGTCTATGCCTGCCTGTAGTGCCCTCTATATACGATCCGTAGTTATACCGAGCTTCGGATTCAATATTGTCGTCCTTGTCTTATTAAAAACTAAAAATTCGGTATCTATTAAAAGGTGTTAAAATTGCTGCGATTATAATAATAAAATAAAGTAAAATATGGCACATCTAAAAGCAATAAAAAAATTATACAAAATACGAAACCGATTTTGATAGAAATTATATGGGACTAAGTCTTTCAAATAAGAAAATGTTTTCAAAATCAGTTGAGAAATGACGAAGTTCTGAGATAAGAAACATAAAATAAAAATACTACAAGTTGACTGCCTCCTCCTTATATAAAATTATTTAATAATTTCGCTTAATTTTTATTGGTGTTAGTTTCTCTCATTTTATATTACGATACCTCCCACGTAAGTTATTGTAAGCCACAAAATTGCCGTTAGCGTTTTTACTGAATACTACACGATTTTGCATTGCTTAATGCATTCAAAGTGAAAGAATACCAAAAAATCTTTTTTTTTTTCAAGGAAAGTTACAACAAAATACACCTGAAAAAAGGCGTATTTTGTTGTAACTTTCAAACTAAAACGGATTAAAAGTGCTCTACTGTAAAATTGTAATTTTGGGGTTACAATAACTTACGTGGGAGGTATCGATTAGATGCCATAATATTGTAGGCGGCTAATGTTTTATCTGTCTCTTTCTAAGACTCGTTATGTAATATTTCCTGCGTACATACATACATTTCGATAGATATTTTAAGCTCGCATTCAAGTACGTTATTAGAACACTTTTCAACAGGCTTGCAACAAAAGAGGATTTACTCACGATTACTCTTTTATTAAAACTTTAATTAACTTTTTTGTTTGAAACTGTATACTTTCCCTATATTATATTGTATGTATGAACCCATATAATAATCATCAAAATCGATTCAGTAGTTTAATTTTAAAATCAAAATAACTGAAAAGAGTGTCATTCAAGCAAACGAAATTACGTATTTTTCTTTAAAGTAGTTTTTTTAAAAGCCTTTTTACATAAAAGCTAAAATTGTCAAGAGGAACAAATAAAACAAACGCACAGTGTTGCCACCATTTATTTGAATTTTACTAAAAAAATTGAATAAAAAATATTGTATTTCATCAACATGTTATTTTAGAAATGAATAATATACAGTTGTAGAAAACGTCCCGCACGCGTTGCTGTGCTAACGGTTATTATGTTATTGTTATTATATGATGAGGTCGCGACCGCGGCGGTCACGGGTGGGCGTTGTGGTCACGTGGTCGCGGTGGTGGTCACAGTCGCAGTTGAGATCGCGTGGTCGCGGCGGTGATTGCGATGATGGTCAGACGCTCGCGAAGGCTGTCACATGGTCGCGGCAATAATCACGTGATCGATGAAATGGTCACATGCTCGCTATGGCAGTCAAATGGTCGCGGCAGTGGTCATATGCTCGTGATAATGGTCACATTCACGTTGTGATGGTTACATCATGCTCCCGATGGTCATATGATCACGGGTGTGGTCACAAGCTCGTGATGGTCGTCAAATTGTCACGTTATCGCAGTGATTGTCGTATGCTTGCGATGGTGGTTAAATAGTCGCGGCAAGTGTTATCATGATCACGATTATGGTCATATTGTTGCAGTGATGCTTACATGCTCGCGGTGGTGGTCAAATGGACGCGACAGTAGTCACATGCTCGCGATAAGGGTCATATAGTGGCAATGATGGTCACATGCTCGCAATGGTGGTCAAGTGGTCGCGGCAGTAGTAACATGCTCGCTTAATATACACATTTTTGCAGTGATGGTGGTCAAATGATCGCGGCGATAGTCATCGCTCGCGATGGTGGTCACGTGGTCGCGAGGGTGTCACATGGTCGCGTGGTCGCGGTCGCTCGGCTGGTGGTGTGTGGGACGGTGCTATGTGTTCAGTCTCACTCGCTGCCCTTAAACTAATCTTCTTCCTCGCCACTCTCGGATTCTGTAAAACGACGCAAATTGTTATAAAAAATTGTATTGGAAACTTATAAGTGTCTAAGCCGCTCCTGTATAGCAAGAAATGTAGATTAAAAAACAAGTTAATGTAATACTACTTAGGTACATTTTACACTGATAAATATAGTTGAAAACACAGCAGCAAGCCAGTGGTAGAAGCTATCTTTGGAAAATGTTAAAATGCTTAAGCTTATAGATGACATTTATAGTTATGCTGAATGAAAACAAAATGTTATTTGTGAATAAAAGTTGTATTACATAACACTAACAGGACTCAACCATATTATTGACAGTAAAACAGCTTACTGAATGTCAATGCAAAGATTAATATAGTTTACCCTCAATCTTATGTTGCTACAATTGTCTATGAATGAAAACAGACACCATCACCTGCCTACCAATATACTCATTTATAATACTCATTTTGTGTTCAGTGTTTTAATTAAATTCAAATACTAATAATTTATAAATGACCTATAATAAATAAATAAATAACGCATCACACAACGGCCCCCATTAAGATCTCATGACCTTGTGTCGAGGGTCCGGAAACACTCACAACATTAACACCAACACCCAGACCACGACAAACATCTGTATGGCCAATACACACGTATGCCGTGAGCGGGGTTCGAACCCGCGACCGTTAACGCTTTAGTCAGTTGCAGTGACCATTGCGCCAACGCGTCTGTCCTATGGACACAAAGTAGCATTTGTCTTCTCCAAGATTCAATCTATTTCTATACAGAAATTTATTGTAACAAATACTGCCGCTTAGTTGTAAAAACAGATACATATCCAGAAAGACAAAATTACTTTCATATTTATTAACCACTTTTAAAATTGAAGGATGTCCTTCATTCGTCCTAGACCTTTTATATGGGTTACCTGATAACTTGAAAACTAATTCTAATTGTACAAGTTATGTTACATAATGCAGCCTACCTTCTTCAGCGCTCTGTAGCCACTCCACGAACTTCTTCATCTGATCGAGGAACATCATCTTGCCCTTGCTGGAGTTGGGTTCACGGTACCACTTGAGGATCACCTCCTCGGAGAGCACGTTGGTCTTGTACAGCATCAGCACCAGCTTGCTGAACGCTCGCATGAAGCTCATGTTCTCGTAACAGTACTCTTGGACCTGGACAATGCAAATAATTACCATTTTTATTGCAATTTTTGTGTTATGTTACATGTCATATATATTATTGTACATGTAATATTAAAGAGAGAAACCACTCACTGAATGATCACAAAATCTAAGAAACTATAACACCTGCATACTTAAAATTTGACAGAGGTTCTTTATAGGGTGTAGACATCCACTATGAACGGATTGTACGAAACTCCAACCCAAGGGGATAAAACATCACTTGGAAGTTAGTATGAAAATTCTATGTTTCTAAAGTAACATACTTGAAACTCAAAATGAATGCTCTATTGATGGTGTGGAGTATTAATAATGTATTTTTAGAAATAAGCCCCCTCCTTGGGTTAAACCGGGGAATGATAGTTCTCTACGCGTAGGAAGTCGCAGGCGGCCGCTAGTGATAATATATATATATATATATATATATATATATATATATATATATATATATATATAAATACAATTTTTTTTATGCAACTTCTATGTAAAATGATTATTTCAAATAGCCTATCTCGTTAAGAAATCCTAATGGGAATTACTGCTCATATCAAAAACTATTATTATTGAAATAACAATGATTCTTTTTACATGTTATAATGCTATTTCGAGTCTTATGGAAATAGCTTGGGCATTCAGAAATCAAAATTTATTTTCCAGCATTTAACAAAAAGCATCTTATACAAATATAATTATTTAAAGAAAACCTCTTTAGTGATATTTTATAAGAATTCATTTTTCTTTTTAATTTTGTGACAAAAAAAATGCATTTATTGGAAGTTCTCTTAAAGATACAACATATACCTGAAATAGAGGATTTAAATGTTGTTTCTTAAATTTTACAGTTAAGATAACTTTATGTTAGAAATATTGTTATTGGTTTAATATTAAATGCAAATATGCGTCATAGAATTAATCTTTAATTTTACAGAGAAACGCAATTTTGTCTTTATTACGTCTACAAGATCATCATAATAATATACGATTCATATGTATCGCAGACAACTTCAAAACACATAATAATATGCGTTCAAAAAGACGCCCACGAAGATTCTCTCGCAAACTTCGACACCGACACGCTCATCATAGCACGGGCCGGCTCTAATCGTGTGCTTTTTTTACTTTTACAAAAAGAAATAAAAAAAACACTGATTTGAAACGTGTTACACTAAATAAATTTTTTAGTGAAATTACAGTGGTAGCATAAAATTACTCTTACATTTTGATATAAAATTCTCACAAAACTTAAGAAAATATTAAAAATCATTAAAATTTATACAAAAAAGAACCTGAAAAAATAGGTGAATTTCAACACTTTGTACTAACCTTAGTCAATAAAGCGATCTCAGCCTTAGCGGACTGAGCGAACGCCGCCAACAGTGGCGTATAATTTCTCAAATGCTTCGCCGCTTGTTCGGCCAATAATTCTTCTTTTTTATTCCATTCACCACGTGACATGACGCACTGCCAAATCTGAAAACGATTTCTGTATGTCATACTAGTTCTTTTTAAATAATATTTAGGCGATTTTTTGTGTTCTTGCTCAGATTGCCATGTCGACAGTGCGATGCAATAAACTGTACAAGCATAGGAACGGTCGAAAGACTCGACCAAGCCAAGCTCGTAAAGTCAGGTTGCATAGCTCCGACTCGTCATCAAGTTTCATCATTGAACATTTTAGTTTTTTATCTTTCATCTATACAAATATTATAAAAAGGTAAAATATAGGAGGGGTAATTTCTAAAACAACTGATCCGATTTTAAAAATTCTTTTTGCGTTTGATAGACAGTTAATTGGAGAAGGTTATAGGGTCAAATACATCACGCTTCGACTCATAGGTGGAAAACAGTAACCTTAAACGCGAGTGACAGTCTACAATAAAAATATTATGGTAAAAATTGATCTTTAATAATATTATTATGAAATGTTGATATATTCACAAGGGCTAAGAGAATTTAGGAAGTTTCCAACACTATCATGTACAAGATGCAAGGCGCACGTACGATGGCGACGACCTCGTGGTCGGGGATGGCGTGGCGCTGCGCCATGTCGCGCAGCTCGGCGATGAGGTCGCGCACGGGCCGCTCGTCCGCCAGCTGCTCCAGCAGCGCCTGCGTCAGCTCGCGCCGCGCCTCCTGCGGACCGACAGACCCATGCACTACGTATGTAATAAACCACCAATCACACACGCTTTTGCTTCAATCTACCAATCACATCCAATCGTTATACTCGAAGAGTATACACTACTATATACGAAGAGGCGGAGGCTGATATAGTCACAGACATACTATATACTTAAGCAAGTTTAATTCAGTTATTATTGTAAAGGTTCAGGACTAGGCCTGTCGTATTTAGTCAGCCAGGTTTAAGACTAAACCTTTCGTTGAAAATCAGCCAGGTTAGGAATAAAGCTTGTCATAGTTAGTAGTTAGTCAGTCCGGTTCCGACCTAGGCCTATCACAATTAATTGATCAGGTTCAAGGCTAAGCGTATCATAGTTAGTTAGCCGGGTTCGGGACTAGGCCTGCAGTGACCTGTTCGTACCTGCGACGCCTGCGCTCGGTGCAGACGCAGCAGCTCCGCGAGGCCGCGCGAGGCGAACGAAGACGCCAGCACGTCTTCGCTGCGACGGTTCAGAGGCAGGAACTCCAATAGCCTGAACGAGATACCACACTAGCATGAGTAAACGTACTTTTAGTACATTTTGTATGAGTAAAAAGCGTGTAATGAAACAAATAAGTAATTTAAATTTGAAATAATAGTAAAATGTCTGATTATCAGTTATAAATTTAAAGAAACGTGTAAATCATTAAATAGATGCTGATATGCAATAATATGTCAAGCCACAAAAAGTGAAATTCGGAGATATCGGTGTATTTTGATACGGCATCACCTATTTAACATTATTCAATAAAAAATAAATTCATATAAACTAAATAAGTACGGAAAAAAGTTTCTTAATTATTTCGAAATTCAAGGTCGTTTCTTATTTTGTGATTTATACAATAATTTTATATTTTTAAAAACTTTTTATTACATTAATACTTATTCAAACAAACTTATTAAGAGTAGGTGACATCTTTAGATGCAATTTTCTCAAAATGAAGTTTGTGTGGCTTGACTCAGTATTGCGTATCAGCATCCAAGTGATTTTCATGTTCAATGTAGCGACATCAATGACCGCATCGCCAATCAGACGACGAGCCAGTACGGGCCGCGTCATTCTGCCCACTGCATTAGCGTGCTATTTTCATTGACAAAATAGCTGCTAATGCTATGGGGATTGAGAAATATTGCTTAAATGTGTACATTGATAAAATGCTTATTAGCATATTTTAGGTGCGAATTGGATGCTGATAAGCAATAATGTGTCAACCCACAAAAAGTCAAATTTGGAGATATTGATGTACTTTGATACTACCTCACCTATTAAACATTATTCAAAAAAATTTCAAGTCATCTAAACTAAATAAGTATGAAAAAAGTTTCTTAACTCAATGCTTCGAATTTCAGGTGCAGGTATTTTGCAATTTATAAAATAATCTTAAATATTTAAAAACCTATTATTAGACAACATATTCAATAAATCTATTTGCTTTTGATTCATTACATATTTTATCAAAATAGAAAAGAAAAGATGAATATATATGTCTTCAAACAAATTTATTGAGAATAGGTTTGACATCTTTAGACGCCATTTTTTCAAAATGAAGTCTGTGTGGCTTAACACAGTATTGCTTATCAGCGTTCAAATATAATTCATAACATATTAACTAGATTGTAAAATAGACGAGCACAAGCTAGTAGTGTATAACCATAGTGTACAAAGCAAATACCTGCCCTCCAGCTGGCCTTTCTTCAGCGCTGTGACGAGGGAGGCCACTCCACGCTCCTGCTTCACGGTGGCGAACACCTCCAGCACGAAGTCCAGTGCCAGGTTGTCCTTCAGCAGGTGCTCGTTCACCAGCACCAGCAGCACCGACGGCGGCACGCAGCCGTTACCTGCAGGGGAGAGGTAGAAGTAGAGTGCTACTCAATAGACAGCGGGTAAACCAGTGAGTGCTACTCAAAAGACAGCAGGTGAACTGGTAAGTGTTACTTAATACACCGTGGGTAACAGGTTAGGAAAGTGTTAATATTTAATGATATATAAATAAAACATTGATGATTTAACAAAACAAAACTCAATATTTATAACTGAAATTCAACTGTAAAATATAACTTTTTGCATTTTTAATAATTAAAAAAAAAAAACTCTTATTCGTCACAGTATACTGTGAAATAACAAGTAACATTAAATATATGTATTACAGCCAGTGAATCGATTCACAGTAAAATACCGTGTCCGAGGATGAGCCGTAAAGTCACTCTTGCACACTTCGACACCGATGCAACCAGAAAATATTTGCATTGGTTCTAATTAAGTGCATGTGGAATTTAAAGCAAAAATGCTAGTTATATTTTACGAATTGATTTGAACTTAACGTATTTCATACTTTGATCCTCTAAAAAGATAATTTTAAGATCATATTCCATGCTAAAGACAAAGAAACTTGTTATTTTATATTAAAATTCAACATACCAATCCATAAAGCCGTCATTCGCGCCAATTTGATGCGTTGTTGCGGTTCGAAGCCTTTCAGGTACACTAGGACCTGAAATTAACATTACTTTTTTGATACGACAATAAAACAGCAGTGGCAAAACTCAAATTTAAACAATATTAAATTTGCCACTTCGCAAATTTAAAGTTTATATACATTAACGATAAAACCGCGTGGAATAAAAGGGCGTTGACATTCTCGGGGGATAACTGTAACTAATTGTATCAAACAATATTGTACAAAAATATTTTTTAAAAGAGTAACTACTGAGTTTCTCGCCGGCTCTTCTCAGTAAAGTCTACACTCCGAGCCGGTGGTAGCTTCACGTGGAACTGACATCACAAATTTGTAAATTAACGATTCAAAAGAGCTTGTGAAGGCCTATTTGAATAAAGTATATTTTGAGTTTGAGTTTGAATTACGCACAAAAAATGTAATGAACAGATTCCCAAAGTTTCTGAAATCTATCCCCAATTTTTCAAATCTATCTCCAATTATCCAAGATATCAAAATCGAAAGGAATTTAACAGATAAATATGAAAGAACGATAAAAAGTTTGCTTAGTTTCATACTACAGAATATTTTGTAAGGTTATATGATATTAATCATACCTTTTTCATTTCCTCTTCAAACATCTTTTCTAGATATTTGTAGCGACGCATTAACTTCACGAATACCTGGAGAAAAGAGGATCATTTTAACAAAAAATCCTTTTAAACACAATTAAGTTTTATTATAAATTATAAATCAGCATTAAAACGAACGAGAATGTGATTATCCACATAATATTTCAGGACTCTAGCCATTTTTTTCATCATTTAAAATTTAACATTTTAGACATCTTCAAATAATTTGTATTTTTATTAAAAATTGAGGTGATTACTTTAGATCTTGAGTAAAAATCTGTCCAACCATTTATAAAACACATCCATAAATTAATTACATATCATGTTAATTATGAATTCTGAAGATGTCATTGAGCAAAAATTTGAGAAGGTATTTTAGTTTTATTTATAAATTTTTGTAAACAATTACCTGTTCGAAGTTGCGCATAGTTTCCATATCTTCGCTGGCGTTGAAGATACATGTGTTGGTCTTAGGGCTTTCCCCGTCCATCGACACGGAGCCGCCGGGAACTGGCACAAATTATAACACATTATTTAACAATACTTTACATAGTAAATTATTCTTAAGAATTTATTTATTTATCAGATATAACGAACGAAATATTTCAACATGAAATTTCAGGACTCTAGCCAATTTTTTCATCATGTTAATAATATTATGCCCCAAATTATGTACGATTGAATAGTTTAGGTTACACAAGCTATGAAACTAACGCAAGTTATTTTGACTTAATAAATTGTAAATCTATATTTCATTCTTTACTGGCAGTCTGCCTGAAGTACATGAACGCAATCAAAATCTAATAAATTAATAAAGTCATAATAGATCATCCCTTTCAAATAAGCCATTACCTTGGTACTCTCGTACATATTTTTTGTCTTAATTTTAGTCTAAAACTTCACAAAGAAATAATTCACTATAATAAAGCCCCAAGCGATATATCTTATCGCTAAATACATCTTGCATAATGTGTACAGTTTTTAAATAAAATGTACACAGATATGTTTTCTTTTTATAATTTTCATTTTCCGCTTATTTTTTTCTGGTGAATGTTATCAAGGAATCTACTTTATAATGAGTATTATCTTCAGGTGGTACCATTATACAGGCATAGTTGCTTAGAGTGATATGAAATGTATTTATTTAGAACAACAATGTGTTTAATAATTAAATAGATGTAAACGGTAATTAACAATAAACGGGATAAAAAGAGAAGTGAAAATATAATATCTTATTATTAGTTCTTTAACACTACAACACAAAAAATTACATAGAGTTACAATGCCTTTTGCTGATCAATTAAAATAGGACACAGCGTTCCATTTAATTTGACATTTTTAACGTGACAATTTAATTTATATCGTTGAGGGTAGGGTGTTAGTTGTTATGTAAATGCCATTTTACTCACGCAGCAGCCCCCCGGCGATGAGCACGTCGAATATGACCTCGCCATAGCGGCGATAGTCTAGCTTGGAGCCGGCAGCGTCTAGGAACTTGTACGCCGCGTCGAGGTCGCCGCCCGCGCGCTCCAGTCCGCACACCAGAGCGTCGCGGAAACCGTTCGGATCGTACTTCTCTTTCTCATCTAATAACAAATACACACCAACTTACAATAACAATAAAGATAATACACAGCTGAATTTGAAATAAATACTTTTTATGGTATGGTCCGTTTTAACAAGACCATAATCACGATCAACTGATAGAAACTCGTTAACCATAAACACAAATCTGGCAAGTAAACTTCGACGCCACGAAAACTACGAGACACAGTATTTAAAATAGTCACATTGGTCGATAATATGATATAATAAGTTACGGTGCTGTCCCCATATGCGCCTGGAGCCTCCTCGGGGTACAATATTCCTTACACATAAGGGACATTCTAGTGATCGATTTATTAGTAGATGCTATTGAACGTCGAAAAAAGGGCTGAGAATATTGTTCACGTATAACAAATTTTAACGCAAAATTGCGTAAAGAGTTATAAAACGTCTTATGAAGGGGGGCGGGTCTGAAAGTTTGGAAACTGTTGTTTAATGGTGTAGATTTCTCTATGATCTACTATACTATCCCGCTACACCGTTAAAATCGATAGAAATATATGCTACAAACACACATAAAATAATGTAAATAAATACATTCCATTTTCTTGGCTGCGTGTTCAGTTAATAATAGTTTCGCAAGTTCAAACTACAGTAGATAAATATGAATAAAACATTGAAACAAATGGGATAAAAGCTATATTCTTAAACTGAAATAGCAGAAGCTAAGACTTTTTAAATAAATTAAGTATTTTTTCGATAGGTCAGTGAGTACAAATATACATAATATTTGTTTCTAGTCGTATTTCAAAAGAGGAGATAATTTTTTACTTACGTTGTTATGTTGTGTAAATTGAAGCTATATTTATATTAATCTTTAGTGACATCTTAAATCATATCACTTATCCGATTTCCACCAATGAAAAGTTACATAATTGATGTATAAAAACAACAGCCTGTAAATGTCCCACAGCTGGGCAAAGTCCTATTACGAAGGTTTTAAATTTAAAAATAAAGTATAGAGAAGAATTGTTGTATAATATTTTGTAACACTTTGGACAATCGGGTTTTTAATCATTTATATCATTTAATTCTTCTTACAATATTTGTTGAATTCTTTACATTAAATTATTACCACTTTATCCTTAAAGTTTACAAGACATGCTATCACAAGTAATATATAGGGGTTGAGAGAATACAAAATGCGAAATATTCTTAAAAGTGTAATGAGTCATATATTAGTTGAGTTAATAAATACAAATAACTATTTTCTACCCAATAAAACTGACAACTTGAATCGTGGAAGTTGGTATTCATGCTTGTAATGTAGTAACGGGTAAGAAGTTTAGGTTAGAGTTTCATCCGGCACCCGGGTAATCTGTAAGTTCTAACGCGGTAATCTTGGAAAGGTTATAAAACATCACTCCAGGTCTCATACGACCCACGAAAGATTAAAAAGACGTATACTTTAAGCGTAAATACTGGTTATAAATAAAAAAAAAGGTCCAAATTCGCTCGGATAGAATTGATTAAGAAGCGCCTAACGACACACGGACGCCATGTGTTACGTGACACATCGGCGCCTACAGGCCGCATTAAATTGAATATATTTATAGATAGAATTACTTTATCATGTGAACTTAGTTCGTGTAAAAATTTATTTCAATTAAACAGGAATTTTTCGTTGTTTAATCGAGACAGTCTTTTTTTAATTGTAATGAAAACAAATGAAATGTGTTAAACACGCTTCTATTATTAAAACGCTATAAATAATAATAAATCTATTAATTTTAATTATATAGTTTTCGATGGAATTTAGACATAATATACACATAAATTGTTTCAAAAATCTTTTCGCAGATACATTAAATTATTGAAACAGAGTATAAAAACACAAACCTTAATGGGTTAGGGTTTTTAAACAATGTTTGCATACAGAAACGTTAAAATTTAAATAACTCAAATACTTCGATAATTAGCAGTTAGTGGGTTATTTAGTATTTAACTTCATATCAACACCGTTCGATCAGACAAGGACAACATGTTATAGACTCATAATTAAGTAGTCTAGGGTTACCACATTATTGTAAAAAAAAAACAACAACTTTTTAAAATATTTTTTTTACTTTTTTTTATAATTACGTTTTTTTTACTATTTTTTTCCGTCTCGATGTCTTGTTTAGGTTAGTAAGCCATGATATCCTTCTTCGACCGGATATCCTTCTAAATACCAGGAAAAACAGAATTTAGAATCTGCATTCTATTTTCCCTATAACAGCTTTTATTTTACATTATAGTTTTTTAATTCAAAATACACTTTTTTAAAGTGGGCTTGTTAAAGGGCTTTTGAATTAAATTAGATATATAAAACCAGTTCAGAAAATATATTAGGTATTCGTAGGTACCTACGAACTCAATTTCCCAAGAAAATCATGAGAAACTACGTAGATGCATCCAGAGGTCCAGAATAAGTAACAAAAAATATTATAAAACAAAATTTATAAGATTTTTTTTTTACATTTAAATTCAGTGTGGATAAGAACTGATATATGGTAATAAAGGAACATTACACTTTACATTTATAAACTATATTAAATAAAGTTTTATGTTATTATAAAGTTTTAGTTAATTTAAACGCCATGATTAGAAATCAATCAATTGACCTTTATTATGCTAAAGATAAGGTACCTTGTGACGAACTTAAATTTACGCGTCACGTAAAAAGACGGACGTCATCAGTATAATAAATGCCTTCATAAACAACATTTATCTATTATTATACAAGTTTTGTAGTTACAATTTAAACTTGCTTAGCTATTTTGTTTATCAACCGACTTCAAAAATGGAGATTCTCAATTTAATTCATCTTAAATCGATTTTTAATGGAAATAAAATAATTAAATGCAATAAAATAAACAATATTACTCATATTAAAAACATAAAAAAGGATAATTCAATACCAAAAAAATTGTAGTCCTCAACCAACCCACTGCATCTAGATAAGTTCTCAAAATACTGGCAGCATTACCTCGTTGAATGGCTGAACTGATCCATTGACCAAGGTAACTCATGGGTCTCCAGTTGAGTCCCAAAGTCTCTTCGAGAGGTCTTTAATAAGAGAGCGAGCTTCTGGACCCCACGGACCAAGTGTTTTCACGCCAAATGGTTCTCAATTTGTAATGTTTTCATCTTGACGGAACTCAATCTTTTTTTAACCGTTTTAAAATTTATTTTATTTGAAAGGATGTACGTTCAGATTGTTCCTTTTTTGATAGATTGGTTGGATAGAATTTTCACTAAAATCGTTAAAGTATTATGGGTTTTAAATCAATATAAATGTAATTAGTAATCCGATTAAACGAAAATTACGTATTTTGCTTTTCAAAACTGTTCCTTTTTAAAAAGTCTTATTTAATTTTTAAGTCGTTTCATCGCTTCTAAGTCATTACAGTTATACTAGTTAACTCCAGCGATTTTGCTCGCGTTCATTTTAGTTTTTGATTTGGTTCATTTAAATATTTTCGCATTCGATTTTAATATTTTTTAAATATTTTATTTTAAATCCAAATCAACAGCATTCAGCAATTTTAATATTTTATTTGAATAAATAAATTTTCAATGTCAATGTCATGCTAATTTAATTATAGTTATGTACAAAAACAAACACTCCAACTATACACATCTTAAGTGTTTGGAGACTCCGTCGGTGACGTGGACACGATCGTATTTATCACAACGATTAAATGTCGAGTTAATATTTTAAACGATTAAATTGCAAACAAAATGGTTTTTCCTACATTGTTAATTTAAATGCAATGACATTATAGAACTTCACGTGTCGTTACATCAACTACGGTAATAGTATAAACGTTTTATATCTAAAGTTATATTTCGCACTCATAGTATTAAAGTGACTGAATCCAATAAGTCGAATGTTTAGGCACAACCGTGTCTCGGAGAACACGTAAAGCTGCCCTGGTTGTTACCTCAATCACCTGATAATGTTACTATTGAAAACGTTACTCTTAGTTTAGTCTAAACGGTTGCTGGCTTACCCTCAGCGGTTGCGAAGGTCAGATTGCAGTCGTTCTGTGTAAAAATCAGTAAATTGTCAATATCTGGACTTGAATAATAGAGGACCCTGGTCTAGATGGGAAAATGCTAGATAGTTGATGAAGCACAAAACGTTTTACACTTGACTTCGGGCATTAGAATTTATGTCACAAATGTCGAAAGAATAGTTATTTCTTTTTTGCTAAATCATAGATCATGAACCACAGTATAATATGAACCTAAATTTTAATTATAAACATAGCCAACTCTATCACTCAGATTTTGAATTGGGTCACTTCAATACTAAGCCTACAACCTTTAACACATTGGGACAATGCATTGCATCCACGTGTTGCATTGCAAACCGTGTTTCGCTTTCAGTTTCGTCGCAGGATAACAATCGTCAAATATTACAATTAAGACAGTGTATATTAGTATAAAAACTTTACCTCGTAGTATAAAAACTTATCACCAGAGGTGGTCTCTAAAAAGTTGTTAAGAACATCGTGTGATTAATAAGTGACAAGCGAGAGTATCTTTTGACCAACAAGTCAATTGACGTTCTCAGATTTTTAACGTCAAATATGTACGTATGAACGTCACATATCGATAGTTTAAAAATATAATTTGTATAGTTATGTTATTCGATTGGCCACAATTTATAAAGAATCGGTAGGTGAATAAAATGTAAGTAGTTTTTACAAGTACGTGTTATCAAAGGCAAGGTGTATGTATATAAGGAAGTGTCAATGAAACAACTCAATGTCATTGTTAAACCTCGTCCCGGTGAACTCATGGCTACATTATCACATTTAATATTCTTTTATAAATCTAATGCATATTCTAATTAAAATTTTAACCTATATTTTTATATATTAAATTTTAAGAATGTAGATGAAAAAAGTATTTAATATAAACGATTTTTAGTTACAAAATATTATATTTAGTATCAAAAAACTGTAAAATCAACATACCCCATGCTTGAGGTGTAAATGCTAACTTAGATAAATTAGTATAAAGTATAAGTCATAAAATTAATTTAAAAATTAGTATGCAAATTGAAAACATTATAAAAACTTTTTTAAGTTATTTTTTTTACTAAACAACAGCCTAATGGATGAGTTGTTAACATTTAAGACAAACAATGCTATATTAATAACCCAGTGCTAAATTATGCTCATGTACGAGGAAAACAAACAATATACAATACTGTAATAACCTAACAAGAAGCCTAACACAAAGGAAAATACTACGGTAATACAAAATTCATATTTAGATGTCATAACAATGTTTGCTGATGACAAAAATAAACTATGAAAGAATTCTACAATACCTAAAAGGTCACAAAACATTCCATGGAACGTTTTACTTAAATAAGATTTTGATGCAGAATATTTTATTCTGAATTTGTAATATGAATAAGTATATTTAAGTAACTTATAGATACAACAGGTATCTTGGATTTATTATGAAAAAAAATATTAATGTAAGTAAAAATTGTACAGAAACAATTATTATGCTGTACTGAAACAATTGTTTAAAATTATAATAGTGACGATTTAGTTTAGTTTTTATTTGATGGAGAAAGCCCTCTCTTACATAGATATATCACATATCACAAGAAACGACTGACTTTGCTTGGTAGCAATGTAATTTATATGAACTCGCATAACCTTTAAAATTCACAGCTTTTTTTGACTATATCGATACCTCCCACGTAAGTTGTTGTAACCCCAAAATTACAATTTTACAGTAGAGCACTTTTAATCCGTTTTAGTTTGAAAGTTACAACAAAATACGCCTTTTTTCAGGCGTATTTTGTTGTAACTTTCCTTGAAAAAAAAAAGATTTTCGGTATTTTTTCACTTTGAATGCATTAAGCAATGCAAATTCGTGTAGTATTCAGTAAAAACGCTAACGGCAATTTTGTGGCTTACAATAACTTACGTGGGAGGTATCTATATGTATTTATTATACGTATAAACTTTCCTCTTCAATTGCAGTTTATTGATGAAAACCTCATTAAAATCTGTTAAGTAGATTAAAAAATCAATCAACAGATGGCAGAAAGCAACTTTGTTTTGTACTATGCTAAGATAATTCAGTCCTTACAATAAGAACTCGTTTCTGAGAATGTCCACACTAAAAGAAAATATACTTATTTAGTTTAGTTGACTTGAAATTTCTTTGGATAATGTTAAATAGGTGACGTAGTATCAAAGTACATCAATATCTCAAAATTTGACTTTTTGTGGGTTGACACATTATTGCTTATCTGCGTCCATTTAACGTAACAAATATTATCTTTAAATTATGACTTTTTTTTGACACTTTTGTAAATAGTCACTTTTTTTATAATAACATAGTAAATCTAGACATTATACAAATCTTAAATTGAACAGTCCTCTCTCAAGAATGTATGATGTATTTTTTGAGTACCAAAATAGTATTGATTTAAATGCTACATCGATAAAACGTTTAAAAAATATTGTATTAAAACTAACAATGTCAATCGATTAATTTTAACCTTTCCTCTGTTAATTTTTAATTTTTACTGTTTTATAATGTTTCAATTTTTTTTTTTCTTCTTTTATTATTATTTTTTTTATATTTCGATTTTTTTAACTAACTTATATTATGTGTTGTTTTTTTAATTAATTCGTGCATGTGGTGTTCTCCTATAAATAATTGTGGCACTTAGTTTTAAGTTTTATTGTAAGAAAAATTGTTTATGTTTAGTGTACACATTGTTGGAGAACCAAATAAATAAAATAAAATAAAAAAAATAAAAACATTATACATATTGTTATAATTTAATTTAAAGTTTAATAAATAAAATATCTTGGTTTTGAAGACTTCATATGCAGAAACTGGGAATTTCATAAAAAAAAATCATGTTTAGAGTTAAAAAAAATTCAATTTAACTGATAATTTTGTGCATATGAAAGAATATCATTCTAAGTTTATTAAATTAATAATATTTTATAAGGTTTGGTGACCGGTGAAGATTTTAAAGACGTGGAAACTGTTGGAATTTCGTATATTTTATATATTTAGTGTTCAGGAATATTCAATTTGTTCATTTCTGTTGTGTGTTTATGACAATAACATAATCTATATTATGATGCTTAAGCATGATAATGTTTAATGGTATTAGAAGTCTTGAAACTGCTTTGTAAGCTAATTAAGAAACTTAGCAAAATGTTTTTCATTCAATACAAAAGAAAATAGTTAAAAATATAAAAATAATCCAAATTTCATTGTCACTATTCTATTTTAAAATAATTACTTAAAAATTATAAAACAAAATAAAATTTTATCATGTTTTTGTGATATAACCAATTAAATTCTAAATTTAGGTTCTCTTTGTAATACAATGTTTGTTATTAATACATAATTAATTGATGGCTAATCTATAAAGATATTAATTAGGCAAAACATTTTAGATTCAAATCAATTAATTTAAGTTAAAGGTCATTGAACTATCATGGTAGACAATTGTTAAAATTAACGATAATAAAGCTTTCTATTAAAGATTCATAAGAGAACGTACGATATTATACACTTTCTTTTGCAACAATGCACAAACAACGATCAAACATGACCTACTTTAGATGAATAATCACCAGCTAAGGAAATTTCTGTGTTACACTGAACACATTTACTTGCCAAATCTGTGATCAAGGTTGGAAAATCTACGAGCGTATTTAAACACATAAATGTGTGAAATATAACTAAAAAACGTATCAAAAATAATGTTTAGGCTATTAGCAGAAAACTTAGCATCATTATAAGCGTGGATGACTAATGAGTAAACAAAATGAACGTGTATTTTAAGAGATTGTTATAAACATGTCTGTGAAATTAATAATGATTTTATTACATTAAACTCACCTCTTTTTCTGGTCTTGATCCGTTGACCCGATAATACTGGTTTTTCTACCTTCTGACTCATACAATATATTGCTGAAACAAATACACGTGGCAATTAGGACTATGTAAGGGGTCCGTTATGTGCACGTCGGGGGGGTCATCGGCCGCGCTACCTGTACATTATATTATATATCATTTATAGCATTATAACCCCTTAATATATGACGCCTACTTACTGAGGAAACGATTTAACCGCCCCGAAAACAGCGACCGTGTCTTAATTTATTACAACCTGGCTAAACCTTCGCGAACCAATCTATGACTCAGCAAGGACTCGACAAATATCGCGTGATTCTAGCGAATTCAGCACAAAAAGGACAAAGATCGACTTATATTATATACTATATACTTATGTGATATGCACTGATACTCACATAGTTACAGGTTATGTAGGAGCCTTTTACTCCTTTTGCGAGTTCTCTCGGACTGCGCCTGTTCAGAAAAGAAAGAAACGCTGCTACGGTCTCTATTCCTTTGAGAGCTAGAGACAACGTGTATGGAGTCACCGGATATCCGTTAATGTAGGTCACAAATATCGATTTAAATCTTCTGCGTTAATTTTTTCTTATATTCATTGGTATTAATTTGATTAACTTAGTAAGCAAATACTACAAATAAACAATATATGAAATAAACGGCTGTTAAATACTAAAGTCTATAAAATAAACGCCAAGACAGTATTTCGAAATAATAATTCGCAAAAAAATAAATAATGCTTTTTTGTTACTCAAATGTACCTTAAATTTAATAACAGTATTTTATAGGCACGACACGATAATTTAATAAATTTTGTGACGCTTTAATGGAAAATCTTAATTTGAAAGGAAAATATATGACTAAAAATGGCAGTGAAATATATTTTCATAAACAATTTTTCATTTTTATCTCTTCACTTCTCAGTAGGCAACAGCATAAATATTTTCTGCCTAATATAAATTAATCTGTATATCCGCCTGTACAACTTAAAACCTCTATAAAATGACGGATTATTAATATAAGTATAATTAAGGTATTACACTATTTTCGCTTTTTTGTTTTAAATTTGAATGTTTAATAATACGTTTTATATCTATATCTGCTATGTATAAATTTTGACACCTGACAAAAAAGTTAAGGGTTATGTTTGTTAAAATTTCATATAATTAATAATTTCTCTAATTTATTTATTAAATAAATTATTTTATTTTATTACTTATGTAGCGCTAAAATATCTATACAATTAATCAAGCCGCAAATTGCAATATTGAGGATAAAAATATCCGCCATGGCGAATTCTGTTTTAACTAAAGTAAGTTTTCTATTATATATTTGTTTTTTTAATGTAGTTCTTATCCATTAATTCTAATCGAACAATCGTTTAAAATAAATTCATTTTTAAATAATAACAAAAACTTTTATGTTAATTGAGTTTTTCATTATATACTAACAATACACTTATTGATAATAATATTTTCAATACCAATCCTTAAATAATAACTCTTTAATGTTTATAGATTGGTCCGTTATGGAAGTTATCATCATCAACTTTGATTCCACTGCGTACAACTACAACCAAACATTACAATCCAAAGTTTAAAAAACATCGTAAGATGAAAGTTCTTAAAATAGATCTACCAGACATGAACGAAGATGATAGTAAAATAAGCCCAGAGAAAATGAGACAAAAGATGAAGGAAAGAGGTCTGATGCCACCCCGGCCCTGGATGGAGCGCCCGTTTTATATATCTGCAACAGGTACAGTGACTTGTTCTAATGATAGCTTCTTTTATGTGGTTAATTTATTTGGTAAATTACTTTATAAAAGCTTAGAATAGCTGTTCATAATTGCTATTTAAAAAACTAAAAAAAAATGTTTGTATGAATTTGGTTTTTGATATTATACTTTTGTAATTAATGTTACTATAAGAAATAGAATAACAACATTTTAGTTCTTTGTAATATAAAAGAACCTTATGATATATTGTGTTTTGTTAATTAGGCAACAACATACAAAAAAAATGTATAAAAATTATAATTATAATTAGTTGTCAAAAATTGGGAAAAAATCTAATTAATAATATAAATGTTGAATCTGTTCACTTAAAAAGCCATATATTTAATTTAAAAAAATATTCATCTAGAATTGGGAAACAATTCAAGTCTTTTTTTTTTAATCTAAAATTAGCTGGTAAACAAGCAGGCAGAACACCTTATGCGAAGTGATCGCCCATAGACATTTGCAGCACCAGAAGAGTCAAAAATGCATTACTAGCTTAAAAAGGAATGTGGGATGAAAGTAAATAGAATGTAAGGAAAGGATTTGGATAGGGGATTAGGTTTAGTCAGTTAAAGATATATAATAGTGACAAGATTTATAATCCATTTTATATTAATGAAATAAAAATAACTTATCCAGGTGGAGTCTTTGAAGGATATGTCCCACCAGAAGGAGATGGCAAAGCCTCCATTGTATCAACAACTCGTGCTAAACAAACTGTAGAATTATTGGAGAAAAAGTCCAAATCCATGATGGCCATTCGTAAGATCAAGTCATATGATGAGGACTTTGATGCTAAGACGTTTGTTCAGGAAGCTCAGAAGATTTATATAAAAGCTCACGAAAGTTTGGCTAACAACGACAAATATGAGTTAAGGAAGTATGTAACTGAGAAGGCATATCCCGAGTTCAGACATAATAGCCATTTGAAGACAATAAGGTGGAAGTTTTTAGATTCATTGGAGCCGCCTCGTGTGGTCCACGCGAGGTGCACTGATATTGTCAGCAAAGAGAATATTTTTGCTCAGGTCCTATTTTATATTGCTAGAATTTAGTATAGTCTATTTTTATTTACTTATTTGGGTTACATTACATAATTTTTCATTATAAAAAATGATTCAGTTTAATCATTCGATCGATAATTTCTCACATCTAACTCTTATGTGTGGTTAGATATAACGTCATATTCTATCTGCTTAATAGGACAAGTAAAGAAAAATAGACTATACATTTTTTGTTACTTATTTAAAGGTTGATATCATGGTATGTTAATGACCCCACTGCCTCAGAGAGTGTGTAAAGCTGGTGGTCTTGATTGTTATCACAATTAATATACCTTTTATCCATTACAGGAACAAGCACATTTTTCCGATACAAATAATTGTAAGATGCTATAATTTTTTAAAATAATTGATGACAAATGTCAAAAGTGAAGTTATAAGATATAAAATCACATTAACAAACCTGGATCTATATTCTCCAATATCACATTACAAAATCTCTTTTATTCTCATTTTGGTGTTTGGAACTGGCAATTTTTACCATTCATGACTGACTGACTGACTGATTCACTCACTGACCTGACATCTTTTTGTGTGGTTTTTGATGTTATGAGTCTATGTTTTAATGCTAGAACTTGTCGCCGGAAGTTCTGTCAAGATTGATAAAAAATGCCATTGGAGCCCATCATGTTGGTTACGGCCACTTGGCCGAACCAAAACCAACTACATGAGCAAAATGCGTGATTTCGTTCACTTGAGTGACATACTTATTTCTGTTATTTTTATTTTAAAACTGAACTACTGAACCGATTATGATAAAAATTCAATGGGCCCTATGAAAGAGACCCTTGCAAATAAAAGAAGAGCTAACCAAATTAGTCAAGCCGTCATTAAGTAATTTATGAATAAACATAAAAAAAGTCCCAAAAAAAATAGTGAACCTCCTCCTTTTGTTGGTAAAAATATACAGCCAAAGAACATCATATCACTGCTTTTCAAGAATATCGATTCAACTAAAACTGATGAATTTTAGAGAATGTGGTTTTTAAATTTCTTTATTAATGTGTTGGTGCATAGCTGCAAAATTTAAACGATCCCTTGATGTTATAACTTTATTGATTTAAAGAAAATTCATCATCGCAACTCTTTTCATGATAAAACATCAAAGATTTATGGTCTTTTGACATACTTAGTTCAATTTTTAAAATTTTTAATTACTACAATATTCTTGCAAACCAGCAATATGATACTTTTGTTTCTAATTGCAGGTAACAGTGCGTTTCCACTCACGACAGCAGCTAGCAGTTTATGATCGATTCGGTCGTTTGATCCACGGTAGCGAGATCCTAGCTAAAGATGTTCTCGAGTACATCGTCTATGAGAAGCATCTTTCAAACTTGTATGGAGTATGGCGTATTCATGACAAGATCATACCAGACTGGGCACCCCCTAAAGACCCTTCCAAGCTTACCAGATTCAAACCTGAACCAGAACCGGAGGTGGTGAAGGTAGAGGAAGAAGTGGAACAGCCAGCGATAGCGGATAAATAATTTGATTAAGAAATAAATAGTCTAGGATGTTTGTTGTGTTTTATTTAGTGTTGCAAATATAAAAATAAGTTAACAAATTTATCATTATAGCCGGTTATATTAAAATAAAAAGTGCAATATTTTTAATAATACTTTTTAGAATTTATTTTCATAATAATACTTTTTTAGGGTCACAAGCTTGATCGATAAATGCTTATCATCTAAGTAAGTTTTTATAAGGCCAGAATTACATTGTAAGTTTTGATCTCAGTTTTGCATTTATAATCATTTACATAAGTTGCTTGTCATTGCTTTACACTTTAAAGAATTTTCTGGCAGTGCCTTTTGACACAGTTTTCTCGTCTAAGAGAAAACTTTAGGTCCATTTTCATGTTAAACTTTAATTGGGCTAAAATTAATTCTTAAATCTGATACAAGCCGACTTAAGGGACTTAATTAATATGAGAATTAACTGGCACCAATCACAATTTTGTAAAAAAAAATTATGTCCGTCTTTGGTTTTTGTTTGTAATTCTACTTCCATTATAAATGCGAAAGTTTTTAGAATGAGTGGATGTATGGTCATTCGTTTCTCTTTCACGCAAAAACTTCTGAACAGATATAGTTTATGCATCATGCGGGCAAATATAATGAGCTAGTATATATTTTAGAAATATATTTGGACGCTGATATTCAATACTGTGTCAAGCCACATTGAATTTATTTTGAGAAAATGGCGTCTAAAGTTGTCAACCTATTCTAAAACCTAGTGATTATATACTCTTTGACCTATTATTTTTGAGATTATTGTATAGATTGCAAAATATGGAACGCACTTAAAACTCGAGACATTTAATTAAGACGCTTTTTCCGTACTTATTTAGTTAATATAACTTAAAATTATTTTTAATATTGTTAAATAGGTAACATATTATCAAAACACATCTCCGAATTTGACTTTTTGTGGGTTGACACATTATTGCTTATCAGCATCCATTCATCATTTATATTTTATTGTTTTCTGTGACGTTAAAATTAAAAAGTATAGACGAAGGCGCATGGACGCGAGGTGAGGGGGCAGTCGCTAGCTGTCATCGAACCGAGTGGACGTGCGACCACAGCTGTACAATATTTGTTTGATTTATTACCCTAGGTTTATCCGAGTGACAAGCGGACGTCACATTTTCTATTTTAAGACGCATTAAAGGATTGCTCAATTTTATATATTTTTATTTGTTTTTTAGTGATTGATGAAGCGCAGAAGGCGTAACATATAATTTCCACAAGTTTCTGTAATAACTTTAGGGATATGTAAAATAAAGTAGGGATTTAAAAAAATCAAAAGAAATCGTTATATAAGTTTAATTTATATAATCTATAACTCTGAGCTTCAATGTTGTCACACTTTATATTACAATAAATTAATTTGAACTTAGAATTAAGCAATACAAAAAATCTTTTTATAATACAATCATAGTTGCCTTGAACCTAGAACTAGGCGATGTTTTATATTAGTTAGATATAAAAAAAAATCTGTATATAATATACAAAAAGTACATTAAACTGAATACTTATTTGAGAACATTATATTTAATAGAAGATCTTTTTATATATTTACATAATATTTACACATACTTTAATATTCTATGATATTAAAAGTAGATCCTTTTTTCGGTATTTAATTTGTGATATGACGTTGTGAAATCTTTTTTCTATCTGACATGCAACTTCTTAAATTGTTTTTTTTTTTTTAAATTGGTAATGACAATAAATCATAGACAATTTATTTGAACCAGAGACAAGAAAATATTTAATTCGAGAGAACACGATAAATCGTGGTTTTGTCAAGTTTTCGCCCAAACATTACGCTTTATCACACTGACAAGAAATTTTAGATATCTATGTACTTAAAATTATATAACAAAACCTTGATTTAATACAATATACATTTATGTTGGAGATTGAAATATTTTATAATTATTATATACTGAGATTACAATGAATACACTAAATTCTATATTTATATATAATCTGCTATTAAAAAAACAAGAATATTTTGAAAATAGAATATAAACTTTATACTATCTAGAAAAAGAAACTATACATAATTAAAATTTAATACATAAAAAAAACAATTATCATTAATACTTTATAATATTAAACGTCTTTCAAATTAATTTCTGTCTTATAACAATACACATTTAATTATGTACATATACTTATATACTGTCCTTATTTACAATAGCATCGTATAATAAACCTTATTATTAAACAAGTTATATCGTCTTGCTCAGTCATTCAACGACATCATATTTTGAGATTATTGATGTAAAGTGCCTTTAGCACTTTTCTATTATGACATTCCGCCATCAATATAAAAGTAACTTCCCTTTTATTAGTACTATTGCATTCCGTCTGTCTGTTAGTAGACTGTATCATGATAGATAATCGAAAGTTTTACAGAACGTGTATTTCTATTGCCACTATTACAACAAATATTAAGAAACGGTTAAGTGCGTGTCGGACTTTATACATTTCTACATACCATTATATGGTCACTCTTGTTTCTTTTTCAATAGTATGTAAAATACTAATGTTATGTCTTATACGAAGCTTCATTAAATCGTTTTCGTTTGTTATACCGCATTGCTTCATTGCTGGTTATATAAAGTGAGATTTTAGTAAATTATTACACGTTGCGATATTGCTGATTATATTTAGTAAAGTAACAGCTTGTAAATGTCCCACTGCTGGGCAAGGCCTCCTCTTCTATTAAGGAGAAGGTTTCATGCTTATCCACCACGCTGGTCCTTCGAGCCGGATATACATGTTCAGAATTCTTCCCGGCACATGCAGATATTCTCTCGGTGTTTTTCTTCACCGAACACGAGATGAATTTAAACACAAATTTAGCACTTGAAAGATATATATCGTTGTAAAATGCTCTTTCGGCTATTTTAATTCAATTTGTATTTGCACAGCTTAGTATGCAAGCTGTGCTCCATTTCCCACGGAGTCAGTCTGCCCCCGGCGGGGGGAGAGCTGTTCAGACGACGGTGGGCGCGGTGCGCTGCGCGGGCTTGGGGGGGAGGGGGGGCGGCGTTCTTGGTTGAAGCCTCTGTCTTTGCGTTTCACGGAGATTCTCTAGGAAATCTGCAAATGATAATTGCTATAAGTAAATATGTTTTAGATGGATTTTTTAAAAATTTGTTTTTATATTTCATATAACAGTGTCTTTATGTATTTATATCTTATCAGTATATTTACTAATATTAAAAAGAGGTCAAATTAGTTTCTAAGTAGAAGCTAATCTCTGGAACTACTGATCCGATTTAGAAAATTCTTTTTGCGTTGGATAGCTTGTTCATTAAGGGATGCTATAGGCTACATTACATCACGCTACGATTTGTAGCAGTTGTAATAAAAGTGAGGGACGACCAGTGGTATATAATTTCAACATGTTATTGTACAAGGAAGTGACTGCATAAGGGTCGCCGGGTGTTATGTCACGTGAAGGCGCACCGGGCGGGTGGTGGTGCAGCGGTGGGCCGGCGCGCAGCGCGGCGCGCACGCGGCCGCCGTCCGCCGCGCCGCCGCTCGCCGCGCCGCCGCGGCTCGCGCTCTGCGGAAACCGCGGATTGGTTAGCTATCGCCTTTCTTGAGAAACTATTCTATATTTGAATATATTTTAACAGTATTTAATGGTATTTTTGTTTCATTTGATTTTTTTATATGAAATGGATACTGTATGTATAAATCGATCTCATTTAAAGGATTAAGGATCTTTTTTTATTTATGAAAGGTGGATGTTTAAGAGTCACAAATATATTAAATACCCTGTATGAATCCAGCTTAAACGAAATTCAAGCATTTTTATCAAATATATGTATAATCTTGTACTAATTTATTATTCTAAATTTTATTAATCTATATAGAACTCCTTAAATTCTCGATATCAATTATATAGGGTGTGTTTTTTAACTGGACGTGATAGATTAAATCCGATAATATGAGGAATAGCAAAAAATACTTAATTTACACACTTTTAAAAACTCCCCTGTATATAATGAGCTAAAACATAAACAATACAAAATAAGACCCACACCTGTGCATCCTCACAGTCATCCTGCAGCCTCAAAGCCACATCGCTCAGCGAATCCGCATCATCATCAGGCATCGTCTCCAACGCCAGCTCCATGTCCGGCGCCGACGGCGGCAGCTCCACGATGCGAATCCTCGCCCCGTCCAGGTCCTGCACCAGCGTGTCGGGGTGCAGCGGCGCGCCGGCCAGCAGCGCGGCGCGGGGCGCGGCGGGCGCGTGCGGCGCGCAGTAGCGCTGCAGCACCGGCCGCAGCACGTGCCGCAGCCGCCGGGCGGGGCGGCAGCGCACGGCGACCGCGCGGGCGCCGATCGACACGCGCAACACGATCCGCCTTTCGACCCTCGCCTCCCGCCCCCCTAACGTCGTCGACGGCGCTGCGACGTCTACGGTGCTGTCCCGCACCAGGACGTCGTAGCTGGCGCAGTTTAGGTTTCGTCGTGTCAGCAGGCGGTCGACAAGACGTCGCACGGTTAACGCGTCGTCCACACCTACTACGGACGTCGCGCCGTCGGGTAAGACCACGCGGCATAGTGAACACGACGCGCCTGACTTTACCACCTGGTGGAGGAAACATATCGATAAGAAGTTTAGTATATAAATCTACACTAATATTATAAAGAGCTAAAGTTTATTTGAAGTTTGTATGTAGAGGTAATCTTTGAAAGTATCGATCCGATTTGAAAAATTATTTTTTTTTAGATAACCTGTGTATTGAGGAAGGTTATAGGCTATATTACAACACACTATTATTCCTAGGAGCAAAACAGTAACCATAAACCAAGAGAAACGGCGAGATGCAGCTAGTTACTAATAATTAACTATGTAACTATGGCGGTGGGTCGAATATGTGGAAGTAATAAGAAAATTCACATAATGTAGGCGACCAGTTAAAAAATGAGACAATTAAATTGTATTACTAAATTATACCACATACTACATTACAACTCGTATGTTATTCATGATAACAACGTTATTGAAAAATTAAAAACTTAAAAAAAAATCAAGTTTCATTGTTCAAAAATCGAAATATAACTACTAGTCTATAAATAAATTACCCTTGAATATTACAATTTAAACGAACTATACTTTACCAAAGAAAAAATCTGTCAAGATATCTTCGATAAAGAACCCAAGACAACACCGCATAATGCCTTTCCATATTTAAACCAAGATAAAATAAAAAACACTAACATTTACCGAGAGATTTAACAATACAAAATAGGCGTGTACATCTACTATTACAATGCCATAAATTATTGTACATCTTTATAATCTGTGTTAGATAATATAACGCTAAATTAAATCACGTATAATATAAATGCACGGAAATAAAACTATACAACACTGAAATCATCAAAGTAAATATTAAATGAAATCACAGTGTGCTTAACTTAATCACGCTTAAAATAGATTTATTTATTCAGTGCACTGCGTTCTATAAAGTTAGTAAACGATAATGTAAGAAAGGAAAACCTAATGATGATTGTGCTAATTATATAAAATTATTATTATATTTATTATTGTATTAATTATTATATATGTATTATTAGATTATGTAGAATTTGTAAGAGTATTTATTGTGTTATAAATAGACTATTTTAGTTGAAATATAAGACATAAACCTGACGTCGAATGAACACTTCATAACGATTAAAATAATCACGAGAGATATGTCATCGTCTGTTCGTAATAAATAAATAACTAACTTATAAAAATTAATAAATCTTTGCTTAGTTTAAGCTTTATAATAAGACTGTACAATAAACAATTTAAAATTCTAAAAAAAGAAAAACGAAATTCTCACTAAGAATTTTACGTGCGTACGCGCACGCACGCACGCAATCCCACGCACACACTCAAACGTAACCTTGAAAACAATTTTAATTTCAATTTTACTAATATTAAAATAACTAATTATCTGAAACGAACGAGTTATATAAACATTTGTTCTAGCCCGAGTTTTCCGTTTAAACAAGTTTGCGTTCGAGTTTCACAATATTGCACGATACAGCGTGATAGCTTCCAGCAGCAAGCGTGCGCGGTGACTTGTCGATACGAGACTGTTTGGTTTAGGTGTGTTTGTAAACTATTCTCTAAGACGAAGAGTGTTTGATTTATTATGTTAGATGCAGTGCTTGCGACGTTATCCTTTGATCTAATTTTAGTTTGAGATAATAAAACGACTGCGTTCACTGCCTATTAGAAATAATATTATGTTTTTTATGAATAATGGTAATTTATTCCACTTTCAAACTCCTCAAACGATTTAGATGTACAGTACAGTGTATTTTATTTATATTTTATATTATAGTCTATTTTTCTTAACTTGTCTTATTTAATAGACAAAGATGGCGTACTTCTAATCACACATAAAATAAATCGATACCGCCCACGTAAGTTGTTGTAACCCCAAAATTACAATTTTACAGTAGAGCACTTTTAATCCGTTTTAGTTTGAAAATTACAACAAAATACGCCTTTTTTCAGGCAGATTTTCGGTATTTTTTCACTTTGAATGCATTAAGCAATGCAAATTCCTGTAGTATTCAGTAAAAACGCTAACGGCAATTTTGTGGCTTACAATAACTTACGTGGGAGGTATCGAAATATTTAATCGAATGATTGAATTATTGTTTACAACAAAAAAATATAATAAGAAAAAAAAATTGGTATTGTTACCAAATAAGACAGGTTACGAAAAATAGACTCTATGTGGTTTAGAAATTGTACTATATTTCCATTCAAAGAGTTTACGTTCTAGTTTCACGATACCAACAGCTGAGACTGTTAACAATGAGCGCGTGTTCATGATGAGTTGTTGATCGAATCTGTTTACTTTAAAATAGGTTCGTAAATCATTTTCTTGTTGTAAATAACTGTTGTGTTGTTAGTTTTACTGCTTGCGGCGTAATTCTTAGATTCGGTTTTGTTTTCTACACTGATATTATAAAGAGGAAAGTTTGTTTATTTATTTACATTGAATAGGCTCCGAAACCACTGGACCGATTTGAAAAATTCTTTCACCATCATCATCATATATATCATAAGAATCACCTACATTAGCCCGAATAAACATAGAATATAAAAAACTAATCCTTTTTTCATAAAATATGCCTATAATGTACGAGCCCACAAGATCCAACGTTTCAATAAAAAAATTAATTCAATTTTTACTTATAAATATCGATTTTGTTGCTGGTAAAATGTCCTCCACCACACGCCCAGTATACGGGATACTCACATCAAGCGTGGTCTCCTCTTGGTTGGAGGCAGCAGAAGTGCTGGAAACGCTGCGGTCACGTGATGCAGCGCGAGCTTTCCACGGCAATAAGGATCCGCTGCGACGTCGTTCTGATGCGTTTGATGCTGACTTTTTTAGCTGGAAACGAACATTTATTGTTATTAGCTTATAATCCTTCTTTTTTTTAAATGACGACATCTATGGACTCATAAATGGCCCATGTTTTTTATTTTCAATTCCATTTTTTTCTTCAAAGACCATTCTTATGATCTCTAAGGACGTGAGTCCAGACCTAATTCAAATACTATAAAAAAGCAATTCTTGTATATATATAATCTAAATCTCAAGAATGGCTCCAAAGACTTTCATGAAATTTAGTATGCAGGGGGTTTCGGGAGCAATAAATGGATGGAACTAGCTAGATTTTATTTAGAAAACATTATTTACCAAAAAAGAAATACCGAGCAAGGCTCTGTCAACTGTACGAGGAGGTATGGGAAGAAAGTATTTTAACAAAGGGAGCTAAATGGGTAAAAGTGTCCAACCGATACTTTTGCTGTTAGAAAGAGACAAAAACGAAAAACAGAAAGAGATAGAGAGATTAGATAAACGTGTACTTGGCATCGGTGAATCCATTGCTTCTCTAGAGTCGATTACTATCTTATAGCTTATCAATCAATGTATTAAGTTGTATATATATCGTTTTCATATATAGCGAGAGGAACTTTGTTCGTAGGTCATTGGGTTAGGTGAAAAAAAATCAACTAGATTGGCTTGACATTTCTTGTATCCACACCGATATAAGGTCATTTCTGTGAGGATTTAGTCAAGTCCGAGTTGGGGATGGATGAGATCGCGATGTCAACAAGTCGTGCTGATCAGCTCACCTTGTTGGTGTCCTGCGGCGCGTAGGGAGGCGGCAAGCCGCGCAGGTCTGCGCGCGCGCACTCCGCGTGTACGGCGGACCGCAGGAAGCGCGGGTAGCTGTCAAACTTCATCACGTTGAAGATCTGCTTCTGGGCCTGGAGAACGAACGACCTTGGTTATGACTTCAATACCTAAGTTACATTTATAGCTATTAAATTAAACTGAAAATACATTTATACAGAATAAATCGATTTTTAAAAAGTACCAATCTAACCGAACCAATAACAATTCAAAAGTGCTTAAAAACCTGTTCGATCAAAGTGTATTTAAAATTTGAATTTGAATAAAATATAATTTATTGATTTGGGTTGGTTACAACTTAACCTAAACCAATAATAACAACGGAAAATCCTTAATACTTTTAGCCTTTTATTTTATTATATCAAATTAATCAGCAATTTATCAAAGTGGCCAAATCTGCTGAAAGCTACAATGGTTAGTAAATTAGCAAATTGATCATTGTATAGTAAGTTTCGTATGATGACTTATTAATAAATGCAGTTTCGACGATACCTGATAATACGAATGACGAATGGCAACTAGCTGACTTACAACTAACACCCCCCCCCCCCCCTAACCCCTAACCTTAAGACCCATCTCTTGAAAGCTATAGTTATACCCGTGCATTTGGGCTTATACCTATATATGTTTGTACCTGAGTAAATAGATCCTGAGGAGTGGGCTGCTGGTGTAGCCTCAGAGCAGCCGCTCGCCTGGCCGCAGCGTCCACATTGACGGGCTCTGAGGCGCCCTCCGCGAGGTGCCTCTGCCAGATCTCAGCTGCGAGGGTGCTTCTCTTTTCATCATCCTCACAGCATCTGTACTGCTCACAGGACCACCAGAACCTGCAACAATGTTGTTAATTGGGTTAAAATTTTCAACGAAATCAACAAATACTATAAATACGTTATGTTTTTAAAGAGCCCAATTGGTTTTAGTGATATTCGAAATGCAAGTAGCAAGATCTTCTTCTTATAATCTTCTTAGTATCCTACGAGTAGAACCTTAACGGATATTTAAAAATGGTTCTTGAACTATCATCAGAAATAATTCAAGGTATAAAAACAAACAACATCAACAGATCTTAGTAATATCAAACAGTCAAGTAATTAATTAAATTCCATCTGAATCCACAAGATTAAGATTAGCTCGCGGTACAGCGCGACCTTGTGCAAGGCCGCCGTATCTTGACGACATTATGCAATATAAACCGCTGGTTTACGACGAAACTTGCCTTAAAAATGTATTAAGCTTTCTTTAGTTTTAAGAAGCACAATTTTTACCACAAAAGCATCGTGAGGAAACCTGTATGTGGCAGAAATGTTAATACATATAATATAATCTGTCAATGTGTAGTGGAGCAGCATGACGAACGTAGTTCTTAAGGAAGCGTTAAATATTTTTGGGAGAGGTTTCTTTTAAAACATTACATTTTACGTGGACGGGATTAAAACAAAAAGATATATTGGAGTTGAAAGCCCCCTGCTTAAGAATAATACTTGAAAAAAAATCTGTCGCTTTATAAATGGCACGGCTATATTTAGTTAGTCTATTGATAAATACGCCCTTGACAATGCGAGATGAGTGCAGAGCAATCACAGACACAAAAGGAATAACGACTTCCTCATTAGCCTAATAAATGAGAGCACATCGACAATGTTTCGCTAATAGTTCTTACAGTCTTTGAAAGGTGACTTTTACAATTAATCCAATTTTTTATTTGTTTTAAAGTTTTTAATGGTTCATAGCTTTGGAAAAAAATTTTCTTCTATTCACCTTTAATGCGACGGTTACAGGTTCAATCCTAAGACAGAGAGATATTTGTACTTCTACAAATATTTGTTCCTGGGTATTGTCTTTGCAGGTCCCCTGCGGTACCTTAGAGAGCACGTATAGCTGATGATCTCCGTTGTAATCATGAATACTTGATCGTTACTAGTACGAAAATCATTCTAATCTAAAAAGTCCGTGACTTTTCCTGAGGAGTCACAGAGGTTAGAAAACAATCGCTCATGATGTACAATACTAAGCACAGTAAAACGATAAGCATAAGGAATGATAGGTACCTAATGTTCTCAGCAGCGAACTCCTTAGACAGGAAGTGTGCAAAGGCTGCCGCGCCCGCGGGGTCGGCCAACAGTTGCTCCAGGCCAAGCGACCATCGCGCGACGCCGCCGCAGCTCGTGTTGTTGTTGGCCGGCACCGGGGCTGAGCCCTCGCTCATTTGCTGCTGACAAGACATATACCATGATCTTTGCGTACGATAAATCGGGCTTCGGTACCATCTAGCTAACAAGCCAGAGATGAATTTACAGTATTACACATCTGACCAGCATACTGGATTGTATTTCGAAAAATACTCACAAGTACCATAGCAACATTCGATAATATGGACAGTTAGAACTAAGATATCCAGGTTTTTTTGGGCGCAGAGGACGTTGTTACAATTTTTGTTTTGTATTTAGTGAATTTTAAATTGTTTTCGTGTGTACAGTTTAGTTTTTTCTTGCAAACATGAAATTTAGCCTTTATTTTTGTAAAGTCAATAAGACGACAATTTTATCGAAGAATTGGGTTAATTTGCTTCCTTACCCTATCTAAAGAACTGAGGAAGTCATTTATCAATAAGACTTTTATTTCCATGGAACATTTACTAATTGTAACTCATTGATATTTTAAGTTGATGTAACTCATTGATGTTTTAACATTGATATTTTAAGGAATATGGTTTTTGTTTGTATACAGAGTTGGTTGAAACAATTAATCTATTGTCACAATGAAACAATGTTTATACAACGTATATAAGCAACGTTACTAAGCAATATTTTTGCAACATTGTTTTATATTTAAAATAAATATGGTCTTATCTGTTCTAGACATACACATATATTTGTGTAATATATTAAATAAGTAACCGGTTTAAAAATAATCTTTGTAGATAATATTATTGGCACAAGGTTGGAAAACTTTAAATGCCATTTTAACACATACAAAAAGGTACTGAAAGGAGAATAAATGAACTAATCAACTTTGTTTAAATTTTTAGTTTTGGAAGTACTTCTCAGCCTTGTTTTCTTTTCAATAGATTAACTGTTAATTAGGGCGATTAAGCAGGTTTTTTTTAAACAGTCTTAAAAATTTAATAACAAAAACACCCAGTAACTCATCAGGGCTATTTAACATCACGCTGTAACTCGTCAGAGCAGTAATCATACACATCAACCAATCAAACTATATTCAATTACCGTAATTCAACACGCAAGGCGTTGCTTTCCATATCATCGCTCTACATGTAATACCTCGTAACTAACAATTTTTTTTAAATGGATTTTCTCAGTGAAAACGGTATTCAAATAATTTAGTTTTATAATAATAATAATATTTCTTAACACAATATCTTAAATCTTAATCATTTAAAAATGTACACATATTTATTACAATTACCTTAAAAAGAAGTTTTTTGTCTTCTGTAAATTTCGGTTGTTTGCATGAACGAGCTCTCACATCTAGACCGATGATACGGAGATAGGTGCATTTAAAAAGTTAAGTAACAGCCTGTAATTGTCCCACTCAAAGGCCTCCTCTCCTATTAAGGAGAAGGTTTAGAGCTTAATCCAACACGCTGCTCCACTGCGGGTTAGCGGATATACATGTGTCAGAATTTCTCCCGGCACATGCAGGTTTCCTCACGAGGTTTTCCTTCACCGCCGAGCTCGAGATGAATTAAACACAAAGGTGCATTTACCTTGCTATAAATGCCGCGGTGGTCGTGATGCCGGTACGAGCTGCCGGCGCCGCTGCCCGTCGTCCACCGTCGGAATGGCGACGACTGTTCGCTCTGTTGACAAAGATATAATACACTGTTAATTTAAGTTACATTCATTCGTTATTAGGAACAATTAACGATAAATTTATGGCGCAATGTATTCTTAATGCCAAATATATTTTTTGCTTTTGACTTTTAATTGTGCCCAAAAATGTAGGGCAAAGAAGATACGAAAAATTTTGATCGGTGTTCAAAGAAGTTTTCTAGAAGATTATTGTTTTGATAATTTCAACCTCAATATTTTGAACGACCACATTATTAACTGGATATAATATTATAGAATTCAATAACATTATCCTAAACGTAAGTCGAGAATCACATTTATAAGTTTTGCTTTCAGACTTTCATGTTGTCATTGCTTTACACCTGAAAGATTTACTGTCAGTGAATTTATTTTTGACAAACACTTTTACACCTGGTAACAGTTTCAGCGTTGTTTTTGTTTATCGAGAACATAAGCTAATGTATCACGTAAAAAGGAACACAAATCATTTTTTAATTATAACCTCTCGGCATAGAGTGAATGTGAGAGCGATGTAAGACAAAAACGCCGGCAAGCCTTTCCGAGAATATTGGACATACGAACATACATAGCTGTATGTACAACGAAGATCAGATTTCGCGTGGCGTGGGAAAGGTTCCGAAGGGCAAGGGAGTACGCTACCAGATTTTATAAACGATAGAAAATTTGAATATTGTCTTCGTTACCAATATCATAAAGATATCTAACTTAAATTAAATTGTATCACATACTTTTTATAGTTATTTTGATATAAAGTCAAAAGAAGTAGACCGATATTAATACAAATTAAATGGGACCAATCAAAACGTATACCGTTTCAAATTAAAAAAATATTTTCAAAATCAGTTCATAAAAGACGCAGTCCTGAGGAAATAAACATAAAAAAATACGTTACGAATTGACAACCATTTGAATTCAGTTTAAGAAAAGTATATTTTAATTAAATTTTTAATCATCAATTTCTTTACAATGACCTGATAAGAAAACGTGCTATATGAGATATTTAAATGTTACTTATTATGGAAATAGGGCTATTGAAATGATCGTGCTCTTAATTATTAAAAAAAAAACTTCAGGCAGACGCGTTTGGAAAAAAATGCCAAATCATTTTTTATCAATACTAATATTAAAAGAGATAAAATTTGTTCGTAAGTTTGTACGTAGAGGGCTATATCTGAAACTACTGATCCGATTTGAATATTTCTTTTTGCGTTGGATAGCCTTCACGCTAAAATTCATTTGGAGCGAAGCAGTAACCATAAACGCGAATGAAGCCGCGAGAGGTACCGAGTATTATTATAATATTTTTTTAAGATTAGAAAAAAATCACAGAATTATTCAAAATCGCCACTTCCCACAATATAGATTTACCCCAAATACGAAACGATAACACACGAGTTTTATCCCATATCTGACATAAAAAACAATAACTCTTTCTAAATGTAGATCACGTAAACATTATACACTTCCAATGTAATCTGACATCACAAACAACATTTCTATCGCGAAAATAAACAAGTCCCAGATTCCCGGTCTTTACGCTTTGACAGTTATATTAATATGCGAAAAATTACCAACACAATTAACATGTCGGGCTGTTCGTTTGCGACCCAATTCTTTAGATCTCCGTAAGTTATTTATCGAATATCACATAAACAATTTATATAGGTTATGTAATCAGCAGCTTATTAAGACATAACAATTTCACAATCGATTTGTGATATCAGAGACTAGCTGCATCTTGTGGTTTCACTCGATTTTATGTAAGGCAATGTTTGATAAATTATAGGAAAAAGTAAAAATTTTGTATCAAAAAATCGCTATATAAAAATCGAATAAGTCTTAATAATTAATATATTCGTGCGAAGCCACGGGAGGGTAGTTAGTTATTAATTTTGCATCAACGGCCAACGGTTTTATTTCAAAGAACGCGCATACTAAGGTTTCTCTCTCTGAAGTTTGGTGGAATGTGGACATTGTGGTAAATATGGCGAACTGTATGTATTTTTTTTTTATAATTTAGTTATGTAACGTATGATTTTAAATTAAGATCGTTAAGAGTATGGTATTGTATTTGGCAGCCGACCTCGTTTATAACTGCATAATTAAATGTTTTCATTATATTTTAGTAAATATTATTAATAATATGAAAGAGGAAATTATAAAAATACCGTATTTTTACAATTGAAATGGACGCGGAGACAAAAAAAGAATCGTACGATAGACGCTTTATCATCAAAAGCGATCTCTTGCAGACAGCCTTGGGGCCGAGGAAATGATCTAGTGCCGGGAACGGTGAAATAAATTATATAATACGAACAGACAAAATACATACATACATTATTCATACTAACCTAACCTAACGTGTAAGAAGAATTACATCAGACGCATTATTATACACATAAAATATTTTTTAATAAATTGGTATATACATATAGTGCAAGGCGAGAATTACACGTATAAGTTTTACTCTTGCAACTGATGTAAAACAACTTAGTAACAGTAAAGTAAGTGCGAGAGTCGATAAATACTGTCATTGACAGTAAATTATTTTAATTGTAAAAGCAATGAAAAATAATAATGTAAATTTTATCAAAGAAAACCTTACAAGTATAATTCTTGCCTAAAGGACGTTTATTGATAATAATAAAGTTCTATTTCTTGCCTACGGCGTAGCAGAAGAAGGTGTGGGTACTCTTGAAAATAATAATTACATTTCATTCATCGTTTTTAATAATTCTAATAATGTTTGTTAGTTATCACGTTTTTGTAAAAACGATCACAATTTTACTAATTCTACCAAACAACTTTCAAACGGAAAAAGTAATATGATTTTTTGCTCTGTTTTTTTAACGTCTCGACATTAAACGTTATCTTAATAAGAATGAAATATGTGTATAATGAGAGAACTGATGGACGGGCAGATAGCGCCTGGAAAAAACCTGATCACATTATACAATACCTAAGTATTGTATGCGGGTGTATTCACAACTTTTAGACGATTCCTATCTCGGAACAGGAAAAACTTTGCCCGACTGCCCCAGGAGAGGTTATGTCTTATGAGCGTATGTCGCACTCCTGATATATGAACGATCAATTATAAAATTAACGCTAATAAGCAATACTGTGTCAAGCCACATGGACTTTATTTTGAGAAAAATGAGAAATTTGTTTGAATAATTATATATCCATTTTTTCTTTTCTATTAAAAAAAAGTATAATGAATTAAAATTAGATTGGTATATAGTTTTATCTAGTAAGTTTTTCAAATATATGAGATCATTGCATGATCCAAAATATGGGATATACTTCAACATTGTAAACATTAGATTTAGAAACTTTTTTCCGTACTCTGTTACGAGTTAAGATGACTTGAAAATTTTTTGGATAATGTTAAGTACATAATGCATTGTTCCAATTCATCAATGTTTTCGAATTTGACTCTTTGTGGGTTGTCACATTATCAGCATCCAAATATTTGCAAAATTAGTTATTACATTGTGATGACACTCACGTTCATATTAAATTCATACATAAATAATCAAGTTACCTTGTTAAAATTATTACATTAAATAATTTTATCCTTGAATTGATAAAGATATTTATAGAACACTGGCCTGCTTGTTACCTACAGTTACGAGGTTACAAGGATAAAAATAATTTAAATACTTATACTAAAAATAATAGTCGCATAAAAAAATAAAAAAAAACTTTCGAGAATCTCATTTTCGTTTGCTCAATAATAGAACAGTCAGTAAATAATGTTATATTATGTAAACATCCTTTCGAATATCTTCTAAAATAAACAATCAAATTTTGTAGACTTACAAACATAATTTTCGTAAAAATAAAATCATGCATTAAATTTTGGTAGTGAATAAACAATTTATTTTTAATACTAAGAGAAGTTCTATTAAAATAGCTAGAATAGAGCGTAAGAAGCAGAACTATAAAATTGTTTAAGTCCTATGCTCTAAAAGCCTTCAATATTTTAATATTTGGAAATAACAATAAAATAAAAAGTTTTCAGGAACACCTACAACATTATTTAATATTAAAAATGAATTAATAATAACAAAAAATATTTATTGGACTATATAGTCAACTAAAAACAAAAATTAAAAAAAAAAATATTCACCTCAGTTTTCGAATCAGATATATACCAAACAACCATTTTACGACGCGAGACGCAGCACTAATGACGGAACATTATCACCACGAAATACGGCGTAGATGCCGAAAACCACACTAAAAACCCTAATGTTTCGTCACAATCGGACTTGTGACTGTTTCCCGCTCGTCACGTACACCGTCGCGATCTACACTGAAACAGTAGCAATTGCAATGCGAATATCGTTAGTACAATCACAGTCCGAACAGACCCGTTTCCGGTGCGCGATGCGAGGCGGGGAGAGCGGAAAAAGTTGATCATGTGTCATCATTGGTACATGGACATGGATTTAAAAGTATAATTGATTTTTTTTAAAAACAACACGGACTTCGTTTTGAGAAAATAGCGTCTAAAGATGTCAAACTTATTCTTAATAGATTTGTTGGAAAGGTATATAAAAAAAAGAAAAGATGGATACATACCATCATTTCTTTTTTTATAAAAGGTATAATCAAAAGTTTTATCTAATAATAAGTTTTTCTAATATTTTGACTTTTTGTGGGTTGAGACATTATTGCTAAATCAGGGTCTTTATGTACTGTTAACATGGCGGATGTACGTACACCTTGGGGAGTTGCCTTTTTTGTTGTAAACACACGGGAAATCTTCGAAAAGATACCGATGAAAATTAAGACCTACTATTTTCATAAAATATAATGAAATTTCAACAAAATGTAATAGTTACAGAAGCACAAAATAATATTAATAATAATAAACGTAATCTTCTGCATATTAGAATTATACAAAACAATTTTTCTCTGATCCCAGCGAGACCTTGATAGAATACATCAAATATCCGATCCGATAAATACTTGGCGAATGACAGCCTATTACTAGAACGGTCAAGGGCGAGCGCATATTTACAATTGCCGCAAAACGATCGACCTCCTTTTGAATCTGGACGTCCTGGCTGGAGATGAAGTGACGTCCAATCGTTTGTGGTCAATGCCGAATAAAATCAAACATTTGCAATAAATATTTATTGCGGATATAAAACACGTAACTTCGTAAATATTAAATAACGTTGTAGTGGATATTTGACATTTAGTTTAATCATAAATCTGAGTTTGTCAATACGCGCTAATCTAAAGAACAACCTGTACGATTTGATGTGAGAGAAAAATCATAAAACTTTGCGATTATAAGTAATTATATCGAACACCATACCTAATATTATAGTGTTAATGGAACGTGACTGGGAGGGTTGCCTAGTTACTGTTTGGTTGATACCAAGGCAGAAAGAATAGGGAAGACCGAGGGCAAAACGAATCGCAAAATAGAAGTATTGTTTGCATTCATTGACGTATATACGGGACGGATTCAGGAAGTCCGGACCTCCCCCTCCCCCCCCAGTAAACGACTGACTTAGTACTTTGGACGAATGGCAATGGCATAGCTTATATAACTTCTAAATAACTGAGATGGGCATTTAGAACCACACCATCTTATTGCGTGATACCCGGATATAAGCTAGTTTATATTTGTACGTTTTGGACTTTCCCAATCCCCTTGGACAAAGGGTCCTTGGATGGATCTCCCATAGAAAGTTAAAGCTACGTCCGTAGTCGCGTTTGTAACCGATTTAATACTGCATATTTAATATAACGGTAATTTAATATAATGGTATGAGTGGTCAATCAGCTCGTGACCACGACGAATGTAACTTCGTCGAAACGTCGGGCAATAAAAAGGTATTACTACCACCGTTAGTTATCGCGATAAGACCCGTTATATTAAATATGAATAGTATAAATCGCGAAACTTTAAAAAAAAAATAATACTGCATTTCAATTATATATTTTTCATCATCATCAACATGACCCACAAAGACAATATCCTTCAGCAGCTAACATATACGGTGTTATGACGTCACACCCATGGCCACAGTCCTGGCTGCTATCCAGCTGGCCGCTTCAATGACCACTATGGTAAGGACACACATTGTTCGCTACATATGGCATCGCATTGTACCCTACAATACCTATTGACGTAAGTCGATTGCTTGTATTCAAAGTGTATGTGATGGGCCGCAACTCTAAGCAGCACAAACCAATTCTAAACCTGGAAGTTTATTGAAACCCATTTTACACCATAATTCAAGAAATTACGCGACGAGTTTTTTTTGATAAAACATCGTAAATCCTTACGAACGGAAGCTATTCGACAATTTATAAATGGAAAATTTTATTGCTATTTTATTTATTGATTGATAAAAATTGACAAAAACTTTTTTTTTTACTTTAAAGTTAAGATAAAATAAGTTAAAAAGTAAATAATCTTTTAATATAAGTTGAGGTCTTACAAAACAATTTTCCAGATAAAAAAAAAAAAAACAAATTCAAACGATTTCGATTCTAAGACATCTGTTATTTTTTGCACATATATTAATATGAACTAAACAAACTCATTACGTATAAGTTAGGTCAATAATAATGTAAATTATTATCGCACCGGCTGTAAAAATGAATCACATTTTCGTCCGAAATCAGGATGTTTATATTTAACGTTTTATCTCGTGAGATGAAGGTTCCGGAGAACGCGTCAGGATGCTGGACGGTTAATTACTGGACATTACTTTTGATATTTGTTTAATATTTCGATAAAGAGATCTGATTATAGTTCGATTTACGTTAACCCGCAGAGAATCACACTTGTAAGTGTTGTTTATACATATTAAATACCTGTATACCTTTATAAGATTTACATAATAATAATATCAACGTTTATTGATAGGCTACACAACAAGAAAAATAACAGTAATATGTGGACGCTGATAAGCAATACTATGTCAAGCCTATGAATTTGTCTGCAGAAGTATATATCTTTTTTTTCTATTTTGATAAAAGGTATAATTAATTAAAAGCAGATTAGTAAAATCTATTTTCCTACTTATTTAATTGCGATAACTTGAAATTTTTTTTGAATAATGTTAAATACGTAACGCATTACCAGAAGACGTAAATATCTCCGAATTTGATTTTTGTGGTTTGACACATTATTTATTATCAGCACCTAAAAAAAACTAAAAAACAAAGAAACTCTTTTACCTACAAATTACAATTATAAAGTGCACTGCTGTGTTTTTACATAAATTATTGTTTTATGAATTTACACCTGAGAGAATTTACTGTCAGTGACATATTTATTGACACTCACAGCTGTTATCTCGATACTTGTTACCAGGTTACAAGGCTCTATATCGGTCACGATAGTAACACTTACAAGTGCAATTCCCGCCTTATGAGAAATTCGAATGATGTAAGGTTTTAATCTTGAGATTATTTTTTCAATGTATATGTAATAATACATTTGTTGTATTATCTAATATACACACTTAATTTTCAGCTATTGTTTTTTAAATTTTAATTAAACTATTGTTTTAATATAATGTTATATACATATTTGGACGCTGATAAGCAATACTGTGTCAAGCCACACGGACTTTATTTTGAGAAAATGACGTCTAAACATGTCAAACCTATTCTTGATAAATTTGTTTCAATACGTATATACACATATTTTCATTTCTATTTTAATAAAAGGTATAATGTATTAAAAGCAGATTGGTATATTAAAACGTTTTATCTAATAATAAGTTTTTTTAATACAAGAGATACTGTCAATTATGGACCACAGTTGAATAATCGAACCTTTAATGTAAGTAGCTTTTTTTCGTACTTATTTAATTAAAATGACTTCAAAAAATTTTGAATAATGTTAAATATATGACGCATTTGACTTTTTTGTAGGTTGACACATTATTGATTATCAGCATCCATTTATATGTTATACCTCGACTCCCGCTAATCGAAATCTTTGTTGACAAAAATTTTAAATATAAAAATAACATATACAAAAATATATACATAAAGAAAGTAGTTTTTATGCCAACTATTAAAAATATATATCTATATAAAAAGTTAACAAAAAATACATAATACGAGTCAAAATCAAAACACCCTATTCGTTTCAAGTCGGTTAGTTAAGCTTTTAAAATTACATATTATTTAAGTGTAAGTAATAACCAGTACATAAGACATACATATGTTTATTATACAGACATTATGTAATATCCTCAGAGCGGTACATTAATAAGTATTTCGTTCTACGCTGTAATTAACATTTCTCAACGATATTTATGAAACCGATTTAGAAACTATAATTACTGGTTATTAGAGATTGATTGATATATTGATATTATTTAAAGAAGTGAATTTTTAGTTCCATTTAACTTGTTATCAAGGTAAAAGCAATTTAGTTATATGGACGCTGATAAGCAATAATGTGTCAACCCACATAAAATCGAATTCGGAGATAATATTATCGTATTCTAACCATGCGTCATGTCTTGAACAATATTAAAAAAAAATTCAAGACATCTAAACTAATTATGTATGGAAAAAAGTTTCTCAATTTAATGTTTCGAATATTGAAGTGTTCTCAATTTTATTCAGCAATAATGCAGTGTATTTGAAAAAAATATTTTTGCATTAATCATTTTAATATAGCCCTCTGCTTTTAATTAATTATACCTTAAATCAAATAGAAAACAAAAGATAGATACATGTATAATACACTATTTTTAATATAACCGTGAAGAAGACATGTACATGAGTCAAAATAGTATCCAGAATTCAATTTATCTCTATACCTAATAAAAATTATTTCAGCGGTTTACCCGCGAAAATACAAAAGAGAGATTTTTCCATCCATAATGTTAAATTTAGATAAAAGTTTTGTGTGTATATAATTTTTTTTTTGATAAGACACTTGAGGTAGACATTATTATCGAATTCTTGCTGATTATTATAATATTTTAAAGCGATTACGTCACGTGGCGTGTTTATCGTGTTTTGAGTGTTTTATCGCAACCCATCACTCAGACCCCTAACACAGATACCTATCCTAAGGCGACAATTACACTTGTAAGTTTTGCCCTTAAACTTTCATAAATACTTACGTTAAATCTACATATATAAAAGCGAAAGTTCACTCACACACTCGTCACGATATCTCAGAAATTACAAGTGCTAGTTGCAAATTTTGCATGGGTTTTTTAAAATAAAAATCGACCTCTAAAGGGGTAAAACGGGGGTTTAAAGGGGTAAAGCGCGAGTGAAACCCTGAGGGACCGCTAGTCTTTGTCACTCATAGGTTCCATAAGGCTATCTAGGTAGCCGATTCCAGGCTACCCAGGTAACCACTAAGTTTGAGTTGTTTTTATATACAAATTAAAGCTAACAAGAGTAATTCCCGCCTAACCCGAATGTTGAATATGAGACGTTACTATCTAAACTTAATTCTTAATACTATTATAAATGGGAAAGTATATGAACGATAATGATAACGATGGATATTTGTTTTTCTTTCGCGTGAAAACTACTAAACAGATTTCGAGGGAACTTTATAGTTATATAGCTTTCAAATCGGACGAACACATAGGCTAGTTTTATTGGCGGACTGAAACTGTTCATATTTTCAAACGACCTTTTCGCGTTTGTCTGGTCACTCACGAAATAACCATCAATATACCAAAATTTTGTATATAATATTTCTTAATATCTGCTGCTACAGAAGAAATAAAGAATACATCCATGATAAACAATAGTAATAAATAAAAGATCCACAGTCAACCCCCATTATGATCTTATGACCCTCTGTCGGGCGTCCGGACACACACCAAAAACACTCAGACCACGACAAACATCCATATGTCAATAAAGAAGTTTGCCATGAGCGGACTCAAACCCGCGACCGTTAGCACTAACAGTGACCACTGTTATTAAAGTTTTTTTGTTCTATGAAACGGCTAATATCTGCACGAGACTTGAAAAGGATAATTTAATGTATAATACAATGTATTTATCGCAACGTCCTTCCCAGTATTAATATCTCATAACAGCATGTCAATTGTTTTCCTGAGCCGTCAAACTATGTCAAGCAAACAGGAAAATTGATTTTTTTTTATTGTTTCATAAAAAAAACATTAATACTTATTTAAAAAAACAGTAAATTATAACGACTAGTTTAATTTAAACGAACATTGTTCTTTCCACCAATCACTTTCGCTGTACTTTATTTTATTTCTCCTTCTTCACACGAGATGGCGCTGATTCAATCACATACATATAAATAAAATTTAAATATCTGTTTGTAATTTCAAATTAACAGCTTTTAACTACATGCATATTAAAGTATATTCGGTACTCATCTAAAAAACACAAATTAATACATTTTTGTCTGTCTGTCTATTTGTTCCAGCTAATGACTGAAGCGGCTTGATCGATTTTGACGGGACTTTCAATAACATGTATCAAATGATATAAGGACTAACTTGGCTATTTGTATTTTATTTATTTTAATTAAATAAAAACAAAGTTACGTCAAAACGAATGAAACAAAACCAACGAAATCGTAAACAATATCCGATTCAAGTCGGGAAGGTAAACATTATATAAATATAATTTTTCCTCAAATTATTTCGGGTGAAAAGACTAGAAAAAAAAAGTTTGCCAACGAACTGAACACTAACTCCTATTTTTTAAATTTGAATAAAAACGCGTTCCGACGGTGGACGACGGGCAGCGGCGCCGGCAGCTCGTACCGGCATCACGACCACCGCGGCATTTATAGCAAGGTAAATGCACCTTTGTGTTTAATTCATCTCGAGCTCGGCGGTGAAGGAAAACCTCGTGAGGAAACCTGCATGTGCCGGGAAAAATTCTGACACATGTATATCCGCTAACCCGCAGTGGAGCAGCGTGGTGGATTAAGCTCTAAATCTTCTCCTTTATAGGAGAGGAAGCCTTTGCCCAGCTGTGGGACATTTACAGATTGTTACTTTACTTATCCTAATATATCATTATAGCTTTCAAATCTTTAACATAGAATAGATGGTTTTAAAAAACAAAAGATAACTTACAATCCACTGTAATCTCGTCACTAGCTTCTCCACAATAAGAGTAGGCATTGTAAAGTACTAGGAACTACACGAAGGTGAACCGCACTCAAATAATCGACTCGACGATTATCTATCGATAAAAATACATTCCTTACAATATTATAACAAAAATTAAGTATCATAAAAGATTTTTAAAATTAAAACAAAATTTAAATCATCTTTTATGTTAGTTTTACTCAATGAATATATAAACGATAGAGGTATCAAAATTGTTTAAAGTAATGAAATAATCTAGACTCAAATACGCGCCTAAATTGTAGCATCAGCCAGCGGAAGTCATTTTACGGCTGAACCAAAATTGATGATCCTAATAAAAAAGATAATAAAATTTTATTACGGTTTATTATGCTCCATCCCAAATTCCTAATTTACTGTAACTGTAACGATTGAGATTATTTTTATCGAATATAACTTAATAAAAATCAAAGAGAGATTCTAAAAATATTTTCAGGTTAAATTAATAATATATTAAAAATCCAATCAGTTGTATCTAACATAATTGTAAATTATGGTTATTTCTTTATTAGAAAAACAATAAACAAAAATATCATCAATTAATATCTAATAAAAATATCGCTTATTCAATTTTTTAAGGTAAAAATCACGAACAGCCACGTCGATTAACGCAGCATTATTTTCACATTAAAAAAAATTAAAAACAAAACAATAACAACAAAACGAAAAATCTCGAACAATTTTATAACACATTAAAAAAAAACGACAAATTCGTGACATCTACATTGTTTTCAGCTATAAAACCGACTTCCGCCGCTGTTTCTATTTTTAAAAACAACAAACTATTTACATTTTAAAAACACCGCATCGCACTTAAAAAAAAAAAAAAAACTTTTTTTTTAATAAATTTAGGCACTACAAAAGACACGTTAGTCTCGCGTCGTAGTCACGTAGGAACTAAACGGGTAACGTAGGTCGCTCTGAGTGGGCGGCGATTAATTTGTTCTCTTATCAGTGATATCAGATTAGGAACACGTAACGAATGCGTGTCGTGGTGGGGGTGAACCCACACAACCTCCTGGATGTACTTTCCTAATGAGAGGATAAACAAGGGTGGAGAGATGACTATATGAATTAAGAAGCTGCCCCTTGCGGTCACACTCGCGTTTATGATGCCTGCTTTGCTCGTATGAGCATGATGTAATATATGGTATATTTTTCTTCACTTGTCTTATTTAGCGGACAAATTTAGCGTATTTCTACACATAAAAGTTAGATAAGAAATTATCGATAGAATGATTGGACGTAATCATTTTTTACTATGCAAAATTATAATGAAAAATAATTGTTCGAAAATTCGTTATTTTCATTCGGGTTACCAAGTAAAGACAAATAAAGATAAATAGACTAGTATATATAGCCTTCCTCAACAAACAGGCTATCCAACGAAAACATTTCCTTTTTCAAATCGTAGTTTCAGAGATTATCTCTACGTACACTTGCCTACGCTTTGTTCCAGCAGAGGCTGCTCTCGCTCCCCTCCCTCAAACAAACTCAACAACTTTGTCCGCGTAAAAACTTTCACCCCCTTTTTCACCTCCTTCACGTTTTATAAAAAAATAGCCTATTTCCTTCTGCAGGATGCCACGTACCTCTATACCAAAATTCATCAAAATCGGTTCAGCGGCTTATGCGTAATAACGTAACAAACAGACAGTGGATATCAGCTCCATATCGATTTTATCAGAAGTTCTTTCACATGATGCTCGAATTGCTAAAGCACCACTGTGGTCTAAAGTGTAAGCTAAGATATTGTTGATTGTATCAAGAAATGATGATAGAATTCAAATTGCGGAATTAGTTATTTTTAGGCGAGAATTACACCTATAAGTTTTGCTATCAGACTTTCATAAACAATTACATAAGTTACTTCTTATTGCTTGACATCTGAAAGACTAGACTGTCAGTGCCTTATTTTTGACATTCACAACTTTCATATTTACTTACGGCGTATCTGTTACTAGATAAACCTTACAAGTGTAATCCTCGCCTTATGAATGTACTTAACATTCTTGTAATCGTAGGTGAAGAAAACTATTTACTCAAGTTGTTGATGGCGCCGTCTCTTTGATATTTGATAAACATTGGTAGTTTGTAGAAGTGTACAATGTGCATGTCGCCAACTAGCTCAATAAGCCGTTCAATTAACAGCCTAGCGGCCTGGATAATATAGTCTCCATATCGTCTGTTACATAGTATAATAGCATTACCAGGTTACGAAAAGAAAAGAGATGAAAAAGTTAACATTATAAATCGTTTATTTAATTATTTTATAGCATATTATAATTCCATTAAACCCAATCGGTTAAACCCGACTCCATCGTCCATCCGTCAAATCTACCCCAAGAGTTTTTTTTTTAATTCGGGAGGTGCCTTCAAAAATTCGTAAACACGATCGATATTTAAATAGTATGAACGTAACATAACTAATTTTACGTTCACATTATTTAACGATAAAAAATTTGTACCAATTTTCAACTTTGAGAAGCTTATTAATTGTCTTGTTGGCCCAAAGATTTTTTCGCCTGTCATACTCAGTCGCTAGCTAGTTGCTGGGCAACATCGTCCAATTGTAGTCGACATTTTGAATGCAAACTCTCCATAAGCTTATAACATATTTATTGTTACTAATAGTCGCCTAGCGGTCGGAATTCGACTGTAGTTTTTAACCGATTCCAGATTGACCACATATAATCTATTCTCAATTTGACCACAGACTTTAGCAATAAACCAAATCGTATGCAAATAATATGTTTTAAGTGTGTGTGTCTGATGGTAGTGTGAGTAATATTGTTTTATTGATTTATTGTATTTTTTATGTCTAATTTAAAATAATATTAGCATTCCTCTCTCCTTCTCTATATAAAATATAAGTGTGCGAAATTTCATAAGCCTTCGTCCGTGCAATTTTCGTACGAAGGGGTACTAAATTTTTACTTCACGTGTTAATATATAGATATATTATTGAATATCAGTGTCAAATTTAATACAAGTGACACCGCGTGGGACAGCTAGTTGATAAGACACACAATACGTGCCGATGAACTAACAATCCGAAGGACTTCTCTTGTCAATAATCATACCTTATCTTACGTAATTTCATATGCGTTGGTAGTATTTAATTAGTTAGTATCTAGAGTAAACGAGTCTGGAACCGATGTACTACTAAAATTGAATTAAGACTATTCTAATGGATCTGAATTGCGTATGTTATTAATTATTTTATCCTCTCGAAGTTTACTTCAAAACTCCGTCGCTTTTTAACTGATTAAAAGTATATATTCATGGGTCCTTTCAGATTGGTCGAACAGAATTTTTATCAAATTTTGATTTGGTTAATTCGCTTTTGTTTAAAAGGTTACACTTCCTGATTGGTCCATTAAAATTGTCATCAAAATCGGATTAGTATTTTGTTTTTAAAACCCAAATAACTATATGTATATTGCTTTTGAAGTTAGTTTATTTTTTTAAAACCAAATCTACATTTATGCTAAGGAAGCCGCAAGCAAAACTTAATTACACATAAAAGTTGTCTTTATTATTGATAAATGATACCACTGTGTTCACAAAAAAAAAATTGTTACCAAGGAACATAATACCTTTTTTTATTTCACAGTATCCGTTTCAAGGTATTTGATGTTTATTGATCTTTAAAAAAATTATGAAAAAAAGAAGCGTTCATCTCGATAACTATCTACACGTGAGCTTAGAATAAGAACAAGGACAATAGGTCAGATAACTCTTAAAAGACGAAAATAGATTTACAGAATTAGATTCGTATATTTGAAGATAAGTATTCAGTTAAATATATTATTTTGAAACATTAGCATTTATTTTAGAAATTATTCATGATTTTTTTTTTTAATTTTACCACGTAACTATGCCTCAGATCTCAAATTATTAAAGGCTGTTTAAATTAAACGTTTTAATATCAACACCTAAAATAATTATTATTTAAGTAAAACATTGTACAAATCAATATTGTATTAAGACGGTATATCTTCATCTGTCAGACTGCCATCCGCCATGTTGGATATCTAATGACGTCACATAGCACCACATTTTAATGTTAAGATTATAATATACAAAAATATTTATTCTATTCATTTTTCACTTATTAAATTCAAATAATATGCTTACTATGTAATACATTAAGCTAACCTTCTCCACTCCTATATGGTGTACATATAAATGAGTCAGCATTTCTCCCGACACATGCACTTTCCTCACGATGCTTTCCTTCACCGTTGAGCACGAGATGAAATTAAACACTTAAAAACCAAAATTTGAAAGCGCGATCTTTTCTTGAGTTCGACGTGTTCTAACCACTAGGCCACCTGGACTCTAGTAATAGTACTAATAACTAGTTGGTATGTATATAATCATTGCAGTATCTATCAAGGGAACTGATGTCTAGACTCGTCCGTCCGTCTGTACTTTATAATTAATTTCTATGAAACTGCTGCTTTCGTATTTTAATTGGCATATTAATTAAGCTGTGAATATATTATAATATTAATAAGTAGCTGTACGTTCCGACTTTGCGAAGTGTTAATTAAGACTGACTTATTTATATGAAGATTATTAAGATTTTTTTTGTTACTTTTCGGACAATTTTTTAATTTCATACAAACGTTGTCCTGACGATTATAAACAAAACAAAAAAACATAGCCTAATGGATACCCATTCTAAAGTGATTCGCTTACATTCGGCAATTCATTTTTATTTATATTTCATCGTCATAGAAGACTTTATATTATAGCTGTTTTTAACCGACTTCAAAAAGTAGGAGGTTCTTTGTTGTGCTCTATGTATCTTTTTAATATTTGTTCACCAATTTCTCTGTGGATTTTTATTTATTTTTTAACTTAAATGATAAAAGATATTTATAGATTATTAATTTAGGCTTTCAAAGATAATAATCTATATAGTAAATATATAATAAGTGTCATTAAACTTCGAATAGCGAATACATGAAATGAGCAATCACACAAACACAATTCAATAAATAAACGCCTACATTTACAAGATATTAAAGTATATTATATACATAAAAATGAATCTTTTGGTTTTAGACCATAAAATAAAAATGAAGTACAGAATAAATAGTTGTTTAAGACCTTAATCATAAAAAAAAAATACTCCAAATTAAAAAAAAAAAACAAATTCAAAGACATTAAAACTAACACAAAATAATCAAAATGAGACATACCGGGAAAACATTCATTCACTAAATCAAATCTCGCGTCCACACGCCAAAACGACACTTACGACCAACGAAATAAGATTGAACGAAAAAAAAACAAGCTTTCTTAGAAAATTTTAAACTTTCACTGTAGACTAAATCACTTTTACCATCAATTTAAACACTGAACACTCTTATCACAAACACATAAGGCACAAATTCATTTAACAACTAATTTCCAATTAACTTTGCCTCCAGTGACGCGTTCGACACAATTTCGACTCTAATAGCCTCGTAATAAGATCGGATCTGAATAAAATCCCTTTCTTGTGAATGATTGTAAACGCTAGATTCGCCCAGCGAAGCCTACGTTCGAATACCAACTGTTAAAACAACAAGCTACCGTCATGGTCTACGTCACGTTCCCACATTAATCTGTAACGTGGTTTTAAAGCAATAATAATAATGAAATAGTACTTAAGACATTGTAATAAAGACGTTTATTGAGATACGTCATTACAATATACCTTTAATTTCGAGGTGCGGTCGAATTAATAATGTACGTAAAAGTAGAAATTTTTAAATAAAATTCAAGAAAGTTTGTCTTTATTTCTTTTGTGTGTGTGTTCTTTGTTAATATAAACCAGAGTCCACATTGTTGTAGTTATCTTATTAATTTTGAGCCTAGCTGTAAACCACTGCAGCTTGTTTACAAGCTGGTTCGACAGTGGCAGTACCTTACCCTCACAGATCGTCGTGAAGTAGCTAATATTATTCTATTTTAAACTGGTAAAATGCTTGAGGTTCCTCTGGTGCTGCAAATGTTCATTCGGTGACCACTTAATATCATTCCAGCTTGCTCGCTTTGCAGCTATTTTTATATAAAAAAATCCAAATTCGTAAGGTAATTTACGACACAATCTACTAGACAGGAAAACAGCGGATAATGGGTACAATGAGAACACTGTCTTAGTTAAGAAAAATGTCTCTAAATTATCGCTAATCTTGAGAAAAATCATATCAAAACTGATTTTATCTCATCAAAATCCTAGATAATATGCTTACTATGTAATACATAAGATAAACGTCTACAATTGACGACGCATTCTCGTCAGCGACATCTGTTTACAAGCTTATTAGGTTGGATTAATATCAAGATGCGCACGCGCAGGTCTTACACGCGACATTATGACGCTGATAAGCAGTACTATGTCAAGCCACACGGACTTTATTTTGTGTCAAACCTATTCTTAATAAATTTGTTTTCAGAAGTATATCTATTTTGATAAAAGATTTTTTGATAAATTTTTATCAAATAATAGATTTTTTTAATATATGCGATTATCACAACACACGCACAAAACACACTTTAACATTCGAAATATTAAATTAAGAACTTCTTTGCGTACTTGTTTAGTTTAGATGACTCGGAACATCATTAAATAATGTTATCATAATACATAAACATGTCCGAATTTGATTTTTTGTGGGTTGACACATTATTGCTTATCAACAACCAATTGTGCAAACAGTCGTAGAACTTAAACGCACTGTTCGTAATACATTAAGCTAAACTACGACTTATACTAATAGCAATAGATAAGAAATTCCTGTGAGATAATTAAAGTTTAATGTTCTAAGTTTCCTGTCGTCTCGTACCTAATTATACGCTGTCATATAACAAAGTCAAGGATTACTTTATTCAGACTATACGTACGGACCATTTAACGTCGTCCGACATTTTCCGGCAATGGTAAAACAACATACATCAGAAAAATAACACATCTCAACAACAGTATAACCTTTTTTGTTTTTGCTTGTCCTATTTGGTAACAATAAAAAAAACCCGGAACGCTCATCACGAATTTTCGAACATTATTTTTCATGATTATATGGATGCTGATAACCAATAATGTGTCAACCCCCAAAAAGTCAAATTTGTAGATATTGATGTATTTTGATATTACGTTACCTATATAACATTATTCAAAAAAAAATTCAAGTCATCTAAACTAAAGTATGGAAAAAGTTTCTTAACTCAATGTTTCAAATTTCAGATGCGTTCCATATTTTGCAATTTATAAAATAATATCAAATATTTATAAAATTATTATTAGATAACATATTAAATAAACCTATCTACTTTTGATTCATTATACATTTTATCAAAATAGAAAAGAAAAAATGAATATATACAACTTCAAACAAATTTATTAAGAATGGGTTTGACATCTTTAGACGCAATTTTCTCAAAACGAAGTCCGTGTGGCTTGACACATTATTGCTTATCAGCGTCCATATTTCAAAATAAAAATGATACAGTTCAATCATTCGGTCACAGTTTCTCATCTCTATCTGTTATGTGTTGTTAGTAATACACCATTTTTGTCTGCTAAATAACACAAGTAAAGAAAAAATAGACTATAGTTAAAAAAACACTAATAAATATTAATAAAAATATATTTTAGACATACTCAAAGTTTATTTGTAACAAGAATAATTCTTTTTTTACATTTAACGATAAGAACAACTCTTAATTTTTTTTTTTACATTCTTAAACCTTTTCGCGCCAAACCATGTCACGTCAATATTGCCATTTTCCAAATCTTTCTAACAATTATTAATGGTTAATCCGTTAACATATTTTACAATTTTATATTCATTTACGTAACATGACATTGAAAAGAAGGTAAGGTTGTGACCCCGTGTATACCTCGTTTCACGTAAGTGTGTCGGTCTGAACACGAGGCGAGTCCGAACTCGCGCATGATGCAGTCAGTAAACAAGACTCAAAACATTGAATGTATATGATATGAATGATTTTTGCTATAATCTTAGTGAATATTTTCAGGCCTTATATGAAATTTATAGTCTATTTGACTTGATTTGACTTTTGGTAAATAAACACATCTCGGAAAAAAAATCACGAATCTTCGAAAAAAACACTAGTTCAGTATTAAAGTTTTTAACTATTTGATATACACATTATGAATATACTGCTGAAAACATTAATTTCACGTATATTTATATCAGAGATATTTAATAATTAAAATTAAAGAAATGTCAAACGACTGTACAGGTGCCTAATTTAGTATTCTGCGTAATGCGCATAGTTCAGACCGACACATTTACGAGAATCGAGGTATAACAACCTTAGCATTGGTACGAGGCGCTAAACTGACAACCGAAGTATTTACAAGGAGGCTATTATCTTGTCAGCGCTGGTGTGCGTTGTGACTAGCACTTTTGAGCATGTTTGTCTTAACATGCATCAAATAGATAATTTCTTAGCTTGCGTTAACAATTATATAAATTTCATCGTGACTTGACAATTTAGACATGGAATGACAAGACGAAAAAAAAATGAAGGAAACTTGGACTTTCTCGATTCAAATCTGTAACCAAAAAATTAAAAAAAAAACAAGAAATAAGTTGTTCCGCTTTTTGCGCGGTTTCCTCTCTGGTCAGAAGTTTACAGTTAAAAGCGAGATAGATTCAGTTTTTCTGCCAATTTTAAAAGAGAAAGTAAATTTTAAATTAAAAAAAAATTACTTTATTTATGTATAAAAATATGGCAAAAAATACTATCATAACGAGTTCATTCAATTTAATCAATTACAAATATATCTTTAAAATTAAGTTAGCGTAAATAGTTTCGAGAATAATATTAGTTCTGACCCACTTCCAATGTCTATTTTCTGGACGACATCGACGGAACGATTAAAACTAACGAAGCGTAGCATTTCATAGGCTAAGAGGGGAGAGTGGGGTTAACTGTCGCCTATATTTTACTTATAGCTTTGTATTTTTAAACATTACTCATATTAATATCTATTTATTTTTATTTTACATTAATTTTATATACCCTTTAAGGATACTTAAATTCATGGTCCTGTTACTCACAAACGGAAATTTATAAATCAATATTAAGTAGCGCTTAACCCTTAAATAAGCGATACATTTTTCTTTCCAAAACAAAAACAAACAAAAGAAAGAAATAAAAATGTAACAACTGCCAATTTACTTATTCAGGTTTTTAATAATTTGACAGCTGTAATATTGTAATTTTATAAAATAATTAAACCAAAAACCTTTTTATTGTTTTTATTTAAAAACAACAGTGCGCATTTGAGCGCACTTTAACGTTAAACACGTGTTATAGAATGCTGTGTTATTTTGTCTTTGAGACAACAAAATGGTAAATCTATTCTAAACGACATACGTTATGTTATGGTGTTTTGCACATTCTGTTACTGTTACGACTTCCGCATAGCAAAAACGTAAACCCGAAACTCGATGTGTTAACTGACAGATAACAAGTTAACACTTAGAAATAACCGTCTGCGATTGTTAAGTACACGGATACAGACTAACTACAATTTCAATAATTGTAAATAAAATATTGAAATAAAACTATTTTAAACGGATTTAAATCGCGTATATTAACTATTTTTATCATCCTGACGTTTCGAGCACTTAACAGCGTCCGTGGTCACGAGTAGACTCAAGGGTAGAGTCAACCCGTCTACCCGTGAAACTTGATGATAAAAATAGTTAATACACGCGATTTAAGTCCGTTTAAAGTAGTTTCATTTCAATGAGATTATTAAATCACGGAAATCTAAAACAACGTTATGTAAATAAAATATTTTTATACAACTTTGACAAGTTTATTTTAACTGTCATATGTTGCTGTTTCTGTTTCTGGGTCTTTTTCAAAATCCCGTGCAAACGAGAAACAATTGGACCCTGATAAGCAATACTGTGTCAAGTCACGTTGACTTCATTTTGAGGAAATGGCGTTTAGAGACGTCAAACGTATTTTTAACTAATTTGTTTGAAAACTTATATATTCATATTTTCTTATTTCTTTTGATAAAAGGTATACTAAATTAAATGCAGATTGGTATAATGAAAAGTTTTATCTTATAATAAGTTTTTCAAATATACGAGATTATCGCATATTTCACAATACAAAACACACTTCAATATTCAAAACATTAGAAAACTTTTTTCCATACTTAGTTCAGATGACTTGAAATTTTTTTCAATAATGTTAAATACGTTAACGACCAATCAGAATGCATCAATGTCTCAAAATTTAACGTTTTGTAGGTTGAAACATTATTGCTTACTACCATCTATATATATTTTATAATTTTACTTTATTATTGGTATTTAGTTACCGTTGTATTTGGCTTTAGTATTAGTTCAGTATTAACAAATAATCATTAAACCATTACCCTCCTTATCGCCTTATTCGAGTAAACAAAGACCTGTTACTCGTCTTTCAACGTGATAGATTGTAACGCTGACTAAATTCACTTGAAACTTTTACCGTTTTTTAAGGATATACTGTGTCGAGCATCCAGGAACACACACACCATCATAAATGGATGCTAATAAGCAATACTATGTCAAGTCACATAGACTTAATTTTAAGAAAATGGCGTCTAAAAATGTCCAACCTATTCTTAATAAATATTTTTGAAGACGTGTATACGTATAGCCATCTTCTGTTATCTATATTGATAAAAATTCTTATGAATTAAAAACAGATTGGTGTAATAAAGTTTTATTAATGATAAGATTATCAAATGTATTAGATTATTTTATATTATTTAAAATATTGAGCACACTTAAATATTTGAATTTTTGGACAATGGTAAAAACGTGACGCATTATCAGAATACATCAATATCTCTAAATTCGATATTTTGTTGGTTGACACATTATTGCTTATCAGCATAGAAATGTTAGTCATGAGCCGGGATCGAACCCGTTAACGTTACAGTGTACAGTTTGTCATGGAAACTGCCGGCTGTGGAACGTGGTCGGTATCACTAACTATATACACGAATATTTATGTAATTTTAGAACACAATAACTGAAACCACTATCCGACTGTTTCATATTATAATTGCTTCTTTGATAATAACTTCACCTACATATGAATTATTAAATTCTTGCCTTGTGGTTTTAGACTGACAAAAAATAAAAAAAAATCTGTTTTTGATGTAAGTATGTATACTTTCATATGCATTTAGTTAAAGCTAGTGATTTTATATCACAAACAGACACTTAAATTTTATTTATTAGTATAGATAGGTATTGTTATAGTAATTGATTATTGTTTGTATATAAAGAGCACTCGCAACACTTGTGAGACATTGTGTATTACAGTAATATTATTTTAACGTACCTAATTGATAACATGAGGTATTGTTCCGACGAGGATAAAAGCGGTAGCCGCATTTCGACTTGGAAATAGTAATTCGTTACAAGTTATGGGAATTGATAAACGATTTATTGTTAATTTCATTATTAATTCTAATGATTTTTAGGGTTCCGTACCTTAAAAGGAAAAACGGAACCCTTATAGGATCACTTTGTTGTCCGTCTGTCTGTCTGTCTGTCTGTCTGTCTGTCTGTCTGTCTGTCTGTCTGTCTGTCTGTCTGTCGGGATGTCAACCCTTTTTTCTCAGAAATGCATAGACGTATCATGTTGAAATTAATATCATATACTCAAGTCTATGATGACATGCGGCCGTGAAAATGTTAAAGTTCTAAGTCAACGCAATCAAAAGATAATGGAAAATATGTCGTATATTTTGACCATTTTAGCGTTTTCGCAAGGGAATCAAAACCTATAGGGTACTTCCCATTGACCTAGCACGATGAAATTTGGCAAGAAGTAAGATCTTATGGTACAAGTAAAGGAAAAAATCTGAAAACTGTAAATTTCTGTATGTATGTTTGTTTGTTTGTAAGTTTGTCTTTCAACCTTTTTCTCAGAAACGCGTGAATGTAACAAATTTTTATCAATGTCAAGTACTCAGAGTTGTAATTACTAAGAGCTGTGAAAAAATCAAACTTCTAAGTTAACGCAATCAAAAGATACGGTCATTTATTTCACATATTTTAAGTATGATAGCGTTTTTAACGTTTTTGCAAGGGAATCAAAACCTATAGGGTACTTCCCATTGACCAAGCATTATGAAATTTGGCCAGGAGCAAGGTCCTTTAGTATACATAAAGGAAAAAATCCGAAAACTGTAAATTTCTGTTCGTGTGTCTGTCAGTCTGTACGTCTGTCTTTCAACCTTTTTCTCAGGAACGCTTAAATGTATCAAGTTGTAAATTGATAAAGCGGAAAATATATTAATCTTAGAATTAAAATTATATGTACTTGTAACAAATTAACATAGAAGTTTACCATGGTCAAAAAAACAATTTTACAAACACTGAGAAGAAATTTGTATCAATACGAAAACATTAAAAAGCAGCAAACCTTTATAAACAACGCAATGCAATCTATATATCGCAGCTAACAAAATGATAGCGCGATGCAGCGTACAACTAATGCCATCTATTACAACATTATGACATTAACTGTGATATAATTCTGCTCGATTAATAAAAATTTTTATTTTAATTATTATTTAAACACGCTAAAAATTATAAAATAAACTTTCAATTTACAAGTTTTATCGTCGATTTATAAAGTCATTACGTAATTAACATTCAATATAAGAGCTTCACGCGATTTGATTTAAGTACTCGTATTGACTTAGTACGAAAATTTTAAAATTAAATTCAAACAGATCGAGTTATTTCATTTACTTATTTATCTACACATATAAGTCTTCTGGTTATTAGTAATATAATTAGTTATTTATAAATAAACAATTAGTTTTGTTCGAATTAAGGACTAATTATTTTCATCTTGGCAACACTAATATATATTTCGATATTTTGATTGATAATGTAAATCTAAATATTTTACGAACGTAGTGCAGGGGTAGTGGAGTGTAGTAGAATATTAATAAAAATAAAACGAGAATAAAATATAATATAATTATGTTGTTAATGTCAAAGTCAACAAGTTAGTTCATTGAAATCCTCAAGAGATGGCGCTAGGTGTATCCTGAATCGCGCTATAACTATTTTTTTTGAAAGTATAAGGTGTATTAGTACTTAAAATAAAATTTTGTGTTTCCATGGATTGCAACGATGATCATGTTTTAAATTAAAGTGCTCCTAAGTAGTTTCAAAATAGTTTTTGGGGCGTGATCCATATTTACATAATATTTGATTATCTTTAAGCGACTTCTAAAAAGGAGTGTTTTCAATTCGACCTTGTATTTAATTTTTTTTTTATGTTTGTTCGCCGATTACGCCGCCATTTGGGTACCGATTTTTAATTTTTTTTTGTTTGAAAAGGTATACTTCCAAGGTGGTCCCAATGCCTTCAGGTCAGGATCAGATGATAGGATCCTGGAGAAATTGAGGGAACTCCTCAAATATTATAGGCAAGCGTATACCGATTTAGGTATTTTTGATAGTAACTTATGTTGGAACTGATGATGAAGACCACAAATGTCGTAGATGGGTTAGTCTTATATAGATTTCTATAAGTTTGTACGGAACCCTCGGTGCGCGAGTCCTACTCGCACTTGACCAGTTATTTATTCATGTAACTAAATTAAGTAGAATATTTTTGTTGGTTAAGTGGTTAAATTACTTTCTTTTCGTTATGTTTATTTTTTTTAATGGGAATAAAAGGCTTTTTTATTTTTATTCTTAATATTTATCGAAACACCTTGCTCTCTTGGCACACTTTAAGCGAAAAAAAATGTATGAATTTATTTAGACAGACGCGTTGGCGCAATGGTCACTGGAACTGACTAAAGCGCTAACGGTCGCGGGTTCGATCCCCGTTCACGGCAAACGTGTGTATTAGCGATACAGATGTTTGTCGTGGTCTGGGTGTTTGTGTTAGTGTTGTGAGTGTTTCCGGATCCCCGACACAAGGTCATGAGATCTTAATGGGGGCCGTTAAGTGTGATTCGTTATTATTTATTTTATATAGCATTTCAGACTTGATTACATTGCTCCGTAAATAGTCAATCAAACGTTAAACGTTCCTAATAATTAAAGTGTTTATAACTAAAACTAAATTTATATCTTTGTCAACAGAGTGAACAGTCGTCGACATTCCGACAAAACATAACTGTAACTGGATGCTGATAAGCAATACTGTGTCAAGCCACAAGATGTCAAACCTATTCTTAATTATTTTGTTTAAATAAGTACCTATCTGTATATGTATATATATTTATCTTTTCTTTTCTATTTCGATAAAAGTTAACATCAACCCGTAAAAAGCCAAGGACCTCTAGTAAATAATAAAATGCATTCAAATCCGTCCATCCATTTCGCAGTAACGATAACAAAGGCTTTTGCTATTTTAGTTACCTTTTTATGTTAAGGGTTAATTTTTGTTCCGGGTCATTGCACGCTAGCGTTAGAAGGCTAGTCGCGGTATTAAACTGTCTGCGAGATGACACGACTATGTCGCCATTACACCATCAAACCTCGCAGACACTATGTTACGATTTTGTTGTTATCACAACTTCATTTCGTGGGTACGGCGATACTGATACCATTTTACAGCTCAATACGATTTTATTGTTTAGAACAATAAAAATACCATATATGTATGTTTTAAAACTAAAACACAGTTTCGATAAGAGTAAAAATAAAAAATATTTTTAATTATTATTAGATAATCTTTAGAAAAATCCATTTAAAAATTAATAGTCTACCTTATAACCTTCCTCAATAAATCGGCTATCTAACTTAATTTAATAAACGGAATATCCATCGTAAAAAGAATTTCTCAAATCAGTCCTATTATAGATTACCCCTACATACAAACTTACGAACAAACTAGCTGCCTCTCGCGGTTTTGCTCGCGTTTATGGTCATGTTTTTCCTATAAATCGTAGCGTGATGTTATATAGCCTATAGCCTTCATCAATAAATAAACTATCTAACACAAAAAGAATTTTTCAAGTCGAACCAAAAGTTCCTGAGATATGTTTGATTCATGTCAGTCCGGGTGTTTATCAATCATAACAATAAAACCGATCAAATTAAAAATAAGACATTAAACTTAATTCGACAGTAAACAAAAGAAATGTCATTCGATAAGTGTATGTGTTTGTGTCCAGATGACACAGATTAAAAAATATCAACATACTATAATTCAGCTCAAGCGATTTTTATAATCGAGTAACTAGTGCTCGAACTCGAGTGAAAAATAAATCGAATCAAAAGAAATGAAATTCGATAAGTATCTATGTGTTTTTGACCAGATGACACAGATTAAAAAATATTCACATATTAGAATTAAGCTCGAGCGATTTTTATAATCGAGTAACTTTTGCCTGGACTCGAGTTGAAAAATAATCGAATAAATAAAATTCAATAGCAATGCCACATTATTCTCAAAAATCTATGTTAATGTGCCTCGCACGCCGCGCTTAATAAAGAAAGTGTTCTTTTATTTAAATAGCGTCACTTTGAATACTAAACATAAATTATTCATAAAGCAAACGATTTTATGTCCTAATGATTTTCGATTTCGATATTTTATAAGACTTTCTAACATATCTACACATATTAAATAATAAATCGTATAATATAAAATATTATCTCTCAGTTAGTCAAAATAAAACATAATTTTTTTTTAATACTTTACACTAATATAATAAATGCAAAAGTAACTATCTGTCTGTTTGATTGTTAAGTTGTCATGTTTAAATTACTACACCAATTTTGATAGAGATATAGAGTGGATCTTGCAGAAGGACGTAAGATAATTTTTAGAAAAAGGTTAATAATATCTTCTTCATATAATAACAGGAAATTATTTTCATTTATTTATTTTAACGTAATTGATAAATACCAATAATAATATTTAAAACAACGGATTTGTCTTTCTTGAATCGATTTTTAAGAAATTTGTAAAGAAGTCGTCAATTAACCCCTACTTCCCCTCCGGTGATATGTAGTAACTAGTGAGATTATAAACTAACTCGAGAATATGTTCTTAAAATACAAATATAATCTAATACATTTTGTTAAATTAAGCATAGTGCAGAAACTATTTTAGAAATCGAAAAAATTAATACACTTAATATATCACTAGACCCCCTTGTCCCCTGGATATATCGTGAAAATAATGGACGACCCAACAATTTAAAAATTGAATTCAAATTCAAAATATATCTTGATATAACCATTCAAGTAGGCTTTTAAAGCGCTTTTGAATCGTCAAGTTACAAACTAGTCTTTTAAATATAAAGCTACCAAAATAAAATATAGTACATACAATAATTCATCAAAACACCGACAACACCAGCGTTCTAATTTCATTATGATTATTTCATACTCGAAATAATCGTCTGAACCAAACATTATTTCGTAGAATCGTCCCAAACGAACTGACTCACGATTAATTTTAACGACAAATGCTTCAACTGACACAATTAACAATAATTCAGTTGCACTGGACATTGTTTTCGTCTCGAGGATTATCCTTGTTATTTATTTTCGTCACGAATTAATTTTAATAATTATGTACGTAAAAGTTTCATTTCAATAAAATAACATAAACGAAGATATATTTTGAATACCGTGAAAATATTTTTACTAGTGGTCGTCTAGCGGTCTGAATTATCGTAGTTCATTAAATTTTCAACTGATTTTAAAATTGACCACAGATAATCTATTTTCGTGCGTGTGTGTGACAAATACATGTTAGTGTGAGACATGTTTTTAATTGATTTAATATATTTTTATGCATAATTAAAAATATATATGAGCATTCCTCTCTCCTCTATATAAATTATGATTGTGCGAAATTTATACTCCTTCGTCCGCGCAGTTTTTGTAAAAAGTTTTTGCTTTACATATTAATATATAGATATACAAATTTATATCGTATAATATGTATGTTTGTATACTAGTAATGTATATTTAGAAAAAAAATCTAAATCTAAAATTTTATTACATAAAAACTTTCCACGGATTAGGTACGTGATGGCTTATAATCATTTGATACAACTATATAGGACACTTGGTAATAAAGATACAATTGGTATATACAATAATTTAATAGATATTATATCAGATTATGTATTTATTCGAGGAGAAGCACGAAATCTTTACTGTATTATCTTAACTACACGTATAAAGAGATTTTATATCATTGCCTTAACTGTAAACAAATCGTCGCGGATACTGCAACACCGCGTATCTAGCTTTTGCTGTAAATTCTAAATTTGAAACAAATATTAAATTATTGATAAAAATAGGGCCCTATGGGCATTTTCTATAAATTTATTTATGTTAAGTATTAATTTTACAAACATCGATAATATAATTTTGCTAAACTACCTTGTTTATTATCAATAATGAAATGTAACATTTGATTTAAAGATAGGCCTTATTGCAATACCTTACGCGGTTTTATAAAAAAGGGGAACCGAATTCAAAATTAATACTCAATTTCGTTTACTTAAATGAGAAACTTATTTCAGTTATTTTGATTTTAACAACAAACTATTGAACTGATTTTGATAAAAATTCAATGGTAAAAATCGGAGAGAATAATCGGTGAACATACAGACAAATTGAGATCCTCGTCCTGTTTGGTTCGGTCGGTTAATAAAAAACAAAAAAATATATATTTGTATTAATGGAAAGCTACCACCGGTTTGTAATATAGATTGTAACGAACCGCCAAATAGCTCGATAGTTACTCAATTTTGTCAACACAAAGAAAATTATTAATTACAACCCAACCTAACAACGAATATAAAAAAAAAAACGCTTAAAAAAAATTCTAATTACAATCCACACCTATTAAAACATAACGCACAGTTATAAAACGTAATTTATCAGCGGATATGAAACTTCGGAATTAATTGCGACTGTAACACCGCAGAACGACATTAAAACGTTGAAACGACGGGAATAAAAAAGCCATACATTCGTAACGCGGCTAGTTACTGGCGAAACCTTGTTATTGCCAAAAAATTGCAATAAAAGAAACTCAGATCAGCCGTTGAACTAACGATAAAACAGACGGACAACGTTGCAAGTTTTTATTAGTGTGTATTTTAGGAACGAACGGTCGAACTCGATGTTCTCGTACATCAAAAGGAATGATATTTTAACCGATTTCAACAAGGCGACGTTCTGTATTCAATCCGTATATATGTAACTTAAATATGGAAAATTTGTTTATAAGTGCATCTGTAAAACTACTGAGCCGATTAAGAAAAAATCTTTTTGTGCTAGATAGCTCGTTTAGTGAAGAACGCTATAGACTATATTACATCACGCCAAAACTCATAGGAGCGAAACAATAAGCATTAAAGCGTGTAAGCCCGCGAAGATTGTATTAAATAAGAACATCATTTGTCAGTTATACTTATTGAATTATCTCTTAACGTTACACAACAAACGGACCGCTTTAATTAGTTATCGTAATGTTATTACCGCAATCAACGTTACAGTTATATCGATCGCATAACTTGAATCGTTTGTACGAAAAAGTCGAGCGTATTGACCACCCGGTAAGTGGGCATTTCCTTACATCGATACATACAAGATTAATATGACTTGACTATCTGTATGTTGTTTAGAATACAGCTTAAAGTCGTAACAAACCAAAAAAAAAAATTTTTTTTTTCAAGAATATAATGTATCGAATATTTATTCGGTTTAGTTACATGAAATAATTAAAATAATCGGTAAACTGAATTCTGCGCTAATCTCACAGTACTATGGAATTATCATTATTATTATTATTTTATTTTGAAAGTTGTAAATTGCTGTAATGGTGTATCACACAGCACGCTGTATCAGATTTTGAGTTATTTTTTTAATGTGATTGGTGATTATGCCCATGGTGATTAAAAATAAATAAATAAAAAATTATTACGTACAGCCTATACGACTTTCAGAAGTAAATTAATTTATGCGCTTGCGAAAAAGTAATCCGCTTTTGTAAAATTAGAAAAAAAATCTAAATTAGCTCAAGCAAACCCGTGGGAACACTAGTTTCACGTAAGCCGCTAATCACGTGGTATGTACCTTCACCCTGTAATTGCTTCTCGCACCGGAAGAAAGCAATACGAGACAATTACTGTTCGGTATTTTTATTTATTTTAATGAAACTAACTCGCAAACGAGCCAAACGTTTTAATTTTAAGGTTATAATAATACAAGTAAAATAAAAAATAAAAAATTCTAATTAAATAAGAATATGTGTAAAATTATTTTAAATTTGAATCCATTTCCATTTAAGAAAACATTTTTTCATTAAATTTGAACAAACTGAAAAGTTTGTTTAAAAAATGTGCGCGAAATTTGTCTGCTTATTCTTTCTTTCGCCTTTAAATATCTAAAAACCTGAATAAATAAAAGTATTTTTTTACTCAGTGCAATAAATATTACTATATTATCTAACACTAGCTGTCCCTTGCGGTTTCACTCGCGTTTATGGTTACTGCTTCGCTCCTATACGTCGTAGAGTGATGTAATGTAGCCTATAGCCTTAGTCAATAAATAAACTATCTAACACAAAAAAAAAAATCGAACCAGTAGTTGATATTAGCCCGTTCAAACAAACAAATAAACTCTTCAGCTTTACAATATCAGTATAGATTATATAGAAACGATGTAATTATATTCGTTTTCTATTTATAAAACCTAAGTATAGGTAAAGCCTTTAACGTAGATGAAAATTATATTACAATTAAGGTTATGTTTTAAATATTATTTTAATTACTATACCACGTTTAAGCACTCGAACGCAAAATTAATTCTTTGTTCGCGCCAAATAGCCAACACATAAGAATAAATCGTTAGTTGTTTACGTAAGTACTAGTACTTACGTCTATATATATGTATGTATATACACACATTTCATATATATGTATGTATCGAATATGAAAATATGTTTAAATGTTATAATATATACTGGTTATATTGTAACCGTAATTTGACCGCGACTTATAAATCCACATTTACGATCAATATATCATAATTTATTTATATACATTATTCAGACATAATTTCATAAAACTTATATTGCTATAGATATCAGTCTTGATATAAATAGATAAACATGTTACTGTTATAATAGTATATTAAAATACCTTTACAGATAATGATTTTTCGAGACAAAATTCGCTCTAAGGATTAATTTTTAACCGACTTCCAAAAAAGGAGGAGGTTCTCAATTGTTTGGCGATTATTTATTATGAATGGTCACTGACAACTCAAAAACGGCTTTAGCTAATGTGTTCGAATTCCATAGGTTTTTCATTAAAATCGGTTCAGTAATTTGTTTTCAAAAATCAATATGTATTTTGCCTTTGAAGCCGGTTCCCTTTTTTTGAAAAGTCTTGTAATAAAACAATTCATCAAACAGACAATGCCATTAAAAAAAACAAAGACGACGATACAACTTACAAGTAGCCATAAAATAAATCTCTTTTTACTAGTGCTAGAAATTTCGTTGATTAAATAACAATCTGGAAGAATAGAAAAAAAGAACAATTGAATCGAATCTGTAATAACTTGTTAGAGAAAGAAGTTATAAGCATTAAGAATAATTTACTACACTTTACTGTCAAAAACGGAAACAAACAATCGAAGTTCGAAAGTGATGATTCATCACTGATGAAGTATGAAAACGAAGTCAATAAGAACAACACTATACACCAAATTTTAAAACATTAAAAACTCCCTAGACGAAGAAAGCAGCATGGAAACAGTCAAAGACGTCAATCGAGTTATAAAAAAAAATCAGATTTGCGTAAAACAGATACGACAACAAAGGATACAACAAGGACGCGAGATATTGAAAATGACATCAAAATATAAACGATAGCAACACGCGAATAAGCGACTCACGGCTGTGTCCAAGTGTTTGCTTATAAAATGTGCATGTCGTCCACCAGCTTACATACTAACATGGTTCGTGACGCGCTGGTACAAATATTTGCTCTCTCCACATATAAGCGGACGGCTGGACCAGACGCCGAGGCTAATTAAACCGCTGTGGTCAATATTAACGTCTCAATCGTTTTAGATTGCCGTCGAAAATTTATTACTCTATCACTTTTAAGGATAATTTGAAATAAAAAAATTAAGAAACATAAAGTACAATAAACACCAATCACTCTTAATTCTTACGTATCGGTTTATAACAATCTAACGTAATTTATTTTTACGACATCATTATTTAAGAAATAATAAAAACTAACCTGTTTATTCGGAAACTGGAATTTATGTGGATACATCTCTTGGAGCCGCTGGCAGAGCTGAACTGCACTGGTGGCTAGACGAGCCATGATAGTCATTAAAATGATCAGAAATATCGTTACAGATTAAAAAAACTAAGATCAAGGACGATATCTCGTCCTTAAGATCTTCGAATCCAAACACTTATCAACGATACCAACGTCTGCACTATCTATTATCACCAAAATACACAAAACTATCCAACGTCACGACATTCACTTTAAAACTTGACCACAATATAACCAAATTGTCAACGAGGTTCAATAAACTACATTATTGATGATGCAAAACTTTTTCGACCGTAGATAATTTAATTGATAACTCTCGGACCGGTATCGAGCCGTCGAGCGGACGTGCGCCCCCGTCACGAGGTGGCTGCAGACTGGCCAGGCGTCGTCCTACGCTAACTCAACACGAATCCGTAGACGCTATATTTTCTTCGAAGCGCTGAAATTAACACAACTTTTCAGACGATTTTCTTTACGATAATGAACGCTTCTTTGTACTCTTTATGATAATCATCGGAATCGATATTTCTGAAACATCATCGAATCGCGGAATTTTAATAAAATACGAAGACGATATCATAAAATAATATATTTATATCATAATATTTCAAAGCTTGAGCATTTGAAGATATTTAAAAAACGTTTCATATTTCTAATAGGCTCCAAAGTCCTGGACAATCGTAGCTCATTTATAAATATAGGATACCCATTTGCAGGTGCAGTAACTTAGTTGAAGTAAGTATGGAATCGAATCGAGAATAACGTAGAGGTAACTATCGAAAATCGATTTTTGTGGCGATGTATCGATTTTGAGCATTAATGAGTACGTGACAATCGACGATGGGCACAAATTGAATGACACCGTAATCCCGTGATAACAGCGACCCACGCTGCATCTGATAGCACAAAGTAATTAGACACTCGATGTGAGCTGACACAGCTCTTTAAATAGACATCAGGTATGATTCGGTAATCGAAGTTCTAGTACACGTAAATCTGATGACACAGATTAAAAACCAAAAACTATTAACTTTAAGCCCAATAGACATAGAAATATAAATCACAAGTAAAACACATATTGCAATATTAAATAAGAGAGACTTAATTTCATTTTGTATAAATTGAAATAAGTTTACCTTTAGTTGCAATTAAATTAACAAGTGCAGTTAAATAAAGAAACAATACAATGGCAGATTAAAATATCTTGTATTATTTATAAACCAAACCACTTATAGAATTACTAGTATGATAATATTCTTACATAATAATTATTGTAATTTTCTAATTCTATTAAAATAATTCTCCGATATTATAATAAAGGATATAGCGAAATAAATGTTAGGGACAATATTATGTAAAAAAAAGATGAAACGCAATTTCTATTTCGTAATTACTTTTTTGTGCAAATATTATGCTTTCAATTATCACTTACTTGAACTGTTCATGTCTCATGACTGCAAAGAGGAGAAAGCTGTCTCTGTTGATTTTTATTACAAGTGCAATACGCGATATTTTCTCCAATTACGAACCTTGGTCCCAATGTTGCGAACCTTGGAACCGATGGTGTTGAACAAAACAAACCATTGGAGTTGAACAACAGAATCCTCCAGAAGACACCAAATTCAATGGATAGTAAAGACTAAAACACACGACATCAACTGGTTGGATCATTAAAGTCATATTTCAATTTTTTTTTTCCTAAATGTAGATTCAAGTCCATTTTATGGTAAGCCATACCAACTATTGTCGGAAAATTCTACACACGCCAGTTTTCCAAACGAATTTGAATTAGAGCGATCGTGTCAATTACATTAACACGTGGTCCGGTCACGAAGTCGACCGCAGTTAGCACCTAATCAGGAGAAGTTAGTTGTCTGATACTGCGTTTCGCGATATTCTAAAAAGAGGCTCTTCGGTCAAATTCATCAAAATGGTAAACATGTTTGGCATTGGAGCGCCACTCTAACGAATGTTTTCATACTTTTATTTCAATGACTTTCGCAGTTTGATAATAATCTTTTATCAGTGCCTTACATCTCAACATATACCTAAAACTCCAACCCCGACGATATACAAAATATACCAATAGTTAAAACAAAAACATTTCTACGTGTTTCACAAGCACGCCACCCTCAATCGAGGAGCAAAAATCATCCTCGATTACAAAAGAATTCAATATTTACATTACCTTTTACAAAAAATCTTATCAAGTGCGGAACGAAACCGCCCGGACCTTGTCGCCAATATCCTTCGAGATCAATGAAATGCATTTTACCTATTATCAATATTTTTATCTCGAGACTTATTATGAGATGTCTATCGTGACATTAACGCAACGAATTTAGGTTATAAACTGTTGTTGCAAAACAACAGGTTTACTAAATTTTACTAAATTTTGTTTTATTTCGACCCGCTTTCTTTTAGACAATTAATAGGATTAAATAACAAGAAATCTTTCCTTTCATTTTTAATGCCACCAGGTTAACACGTTGTTTTGTTTAAATATTAATTTATTTCTGAAAATATTTCTGTCAAAGTGGAACCAAAAATGAATGTTTCGATTTTAATTAATAAGTCAATAAGAACATGTAAGAAATATATGTTGGTTTAATTTAATCATTAAAAATAAAAATAATAACAAAATAAAGTCAATTTCATTATAAAAAATAACCATCCAAAAATACTTTATCTGTGTACATTTAAAATAAATTAAAACAACAATATCATTTAAAAATATTTCGATATCAGCAAAAGCATATCACATTTCGTTCATAAGATGTCTACGTGACAAGCCGGAGCTAGTCGAAGGCTCGACATGGGCCCGACCATATCCGTCTGAAACACCTATTGTCCCCAGTGACGTCAATACTGTTGCTTATACCGAATTAGCATGAATGGCTCTGAATCAGTTCAACGCAATCGTAATACAATGGGCATCGATGCTAAAACAGCTTTACTGCATTTGGTTAATTAGAATTAGGTTACATTAATCAAGATTAGTCATAAAACTTATAAATTTATGTAAATTATATTATTAAGGTAACGAGAACCTTCTCCTTGTAGAATCGCCTTTTGCCTAGGGGTGGGATATTTACAAGATGTCACTTTTTGGTAAGGTAAATACAACGAGTATTTTATGACTTTAATATAGGACGGAAAGGCTAAATTACTTCTAAAGTTTTAAAATAAATTCTCACTCTCGATTTGTATTGAAATATTCATTCTGCGGTTTGCGGTAATCAAAATATTAAAAAAAACCACCATTTATTCATATTCTTATTATTGTCGCAAGACACATTGGAAATATTTTCCTTAATAATAATAAGAAAAATTTCGTAGATCTTCGGGCCATTAACTATATGAATATTTTCTGCTTCGTGTATATTATTTTTCGTATCGATTTAAAAATAACATTATAGACAATTTAATCCGAAATTTTCATAACAATATCTTTATCCCAGGGTCGTTGTGACAGCACTTATCACTATTGCCGAGGTGGTCGACATCTCACAGGGATTAAAACGATAAGATATTAAGTCCTAAACAAATTCCAAAAGAATCTGTCGTAATTAACAGGACTTTAAAAAACGGAACTGATTTTAAAAGCAAAATATGTAATACGTTTATTCGGACGACATACTCATTCCAGTTAACTACTGAATTTGATGAAAAATGTTTGGTACCAATGGGAAGGTCCTGTCAAACAAACGTAGATTTTAGAATTAACTAAATCGGTGAAGCTGTTTGCGAATAATTCAGGGATTTGTTAAAAGACTAAATTAAAAAAGGATCCCGAGTTAATCGAGAACTTTTTTTACTTTAGTATCTCATCCTTTTTTTGAAAGTCGGTGAAACAGTAAAGATTAGAACGCTGCCAAACGTGTCTATTATTTTCCAATTTCAAAACTGCACTGCGCCGTAAATAATGAAGTTAGGGCAATAATTTCAACCGACTTCAACCAAATTTTAGAACCTCCCCTAGGTTCTAAAATTTGGTTCTATCTACTAAAATAAAAAATGAAGCAAATAAACGAACAAAAAATTCAATCCACTAAATAATTTAAAAACCATGATCACATTATTCTATATTTAAAGTGCAATTTTTTCATAGAACACGCTAGTAATCACATCAAAGAACTAAATCACAACACTGTGTGACACAGTGTGACAATAGGCAGTAATCAAATGGGACAGCGGATGCACATGCGCAAGCGATCTCGAGGGCTCTCCATTTCCGTGCTGTGCAAGGCCATTGCAGGGGTTTTAGTGGGTATAAATGTCCACATAACCCCAGCTCCCCAGAGTAATCGGGTATCTTTTTGCAGATTTCCCCTGCGTAAACAAAAAAAAAGGAGGTAGTAATGAAATGCATGCTAGACGAGGCACAACTGGATAACTATAATGTTTACTAAGCCCACGACGCGTCGAAGTCACATGATATAAAGTATTGTCTTGACAATCTTTAAGATAATGCTAAAATGGATATTGCTTCGTTGACGTCACAGCGGATTATCTTAAGAAAATCATTCCTTTCAAGCTTCACCCAGATCGTTAGAAAACCATTATCGATTCTTCTGTTTTGTTCATTAATTTGAAACTAATCAACATGACGATTAAGACGAAACTACATTCTATTTAAATGTCGTTATGGATATACCTATCTGTGAATGTGGTTTAGATTACTTGAGCATTTATGGTGAAATATAGAAGTGAATTACATGCAATTGCAAATTCTTATGTTGTTTATCGTCATTTAAATATTAGAATTTCTAAACGTCCTATGATTTTTGGAAACGCGTGTAAGTTCAATTACTGCAGTCAACACAAACATTTGTTTAAATCGTACTTCGAACTATTTCAGCAGAAGCATTTGCAGAAGACATTCGCAGAGTTAACAGCGCCAATCAGTCGATATTTTGCACATAAAATTTAATTTTAGAAGCACGATTTACATTTAAAATTTAAATATTTTCATACGATCAGTTGAAAACATCTAAAAATACTGATATCATCCAGATCATAAATCTTCATCTAATGACAGTTCAAAAACATAACAAACCGCAGAATTAGGATTGGGTCGGAAGTTATATTTTTAATAATCAAAACAAACTGTCCAAAAATAGAAACTCAAGATTCGGACGCAAATAAATCAGTTCAGGAGCGGATTTCAAATCAACAAAACCTATATATACAATGATATTTGGCGTTATACAGGACCTACTTTATCGGTTTTGGAACACCATGTTTTGTATATCTTTGGATTAATATCTCAAAGTTATTAGAATCTACATCCGAACCAGTGGTAGCTTCACACAGAGCTGACATGACAAACTTGTTAATTGACGATTCGAAAGTACTTGTAGAGCCTATAAAAGAATAAAGTATGCTTTTTTGAGTTTAGTTAATGGGATTTAAATGAGATGGGGCAAATGGGATCCCCGGAAAGTTAGTAGGCTAGTTTTCATATATGAATTATAACCTTCGCAAGTTCTAAATCTACAAGTATTTGTCAGTTCTTATTTTATAATTCCGAAAATTTGGATTGTTGGTATAATTCATTGGTAGGTTTATAAAAACTAGCCAAGACAGACCTTAGGCTACAATACATTATCTTATGTTATAAGAAGATATGATATGTTATACTGTTACTTATAAATAAATTTCAGGACTGACCATTGAACTTGGCACCCATTTAGATCTCACTTCTTTTGTCGTTGAAGTCAACAACCAAGGCATTTATCATAATATTGAACTTGGCTCTCATTTCACATTTATGTTTTTGATTGGATATCATAACATATGTATCTATAATTATAAAATCTCATTGGATATACCTATTACATTTCATTCATTAGATAAAATGCGAGTCATTGATACGAATGGTCTATATACAATTCTTGGAGTTAATTTGATTGCACTTTATAAGACCACCCGCGTTCTGAACACGAACTAGCTCAATAACACATCTGAGATATGGGAGATATTACTTATCTATACAAAGAGTATCGACTTTTTAAACAACTTTAAACATAAGCAGGTTCTCTAAGTTTCTTTCTTTTTAGGGTTCTGTACTCGAAGGATGATAACCCTATTACTAAGCTTTCTCTGTGTATCTGTCCGTCGGTCAGCGGGCTGTATGTGATGAATCGTAATAGGCAGAGAGTTGAAATTTTCACCGAATATTTATTTAAAATTTTTACACATTCGTATTTATTTTACAGAATTATTTAAAAACCTACAAGTGCCTCTCGCCTTCTTCTTATAAATAGTCTTTAGTTGATTCGTTAAATTAATGATATTCATGCTCGTTCCGAGCAAGCCCGTGAATCATTTTCTGGGTACTGAATTTAATTCCAAAGAATTTTATCCCAATGAACGATTTCCTTTTTCCTAACTGACACTTCAAACATTTCCATGTGCCTTAAAACAAGAATTAGGTTCTCGATTCGTAGTGTAACTTATGCTTACAGATTTTCATAAGATTTACATAATTATTTATTTATTAATGTACCAAACAAAATACACAGACAAAAGTATCAACAAACAACACCATCGCTTTTACACCCGAAATAATTTTCTGTCTGTGATATATTTGAACGCTGATAAGCAATACTGTGTCAAGCCATACGAACTCTATTTTGAAAAAATGGCGTCAACCTATTCTCAATAAATATGTTTGAAGACCTATACATCCATATTTTTTTTCTATTTTAGTAAATAATTTTATATAATTATTAGATAGTTATATTATAGTATTTTTAATATAGTACCCGATAAAAAGTTTTTCAAATTTATGGCGTTTATGGTTACTACTTCGCTCTTATGAGTCGTACTGTGATGTAATATAGCCTATAAGCTTCCTCAATAAGTGGGCTATTCAACGCAAAACATATTTTTCAAATCTGATCTGTAGTTTCAGAGATTACCCTCTACATACAAACTTACAAACAAATTTTACCTCTTTATAATATTAATATAGTAATAGACTAGCTGCACTTCGCGGTTTCACTCGCACTTCTGGTTATTGCTACACTGCTATAAGTATTAGCGTGATGTAATATAGCCTATAAGCTTCCTCAATAAACAGGCTATTCAACGCAAGAAGAATTTTTCAAATCGGGTCAGTAATTTCAGAAATTGCTACATACAAACAAACAAATTTCACCTCATAATATTAGTGTGAATTACTTATTTTTAACATCTGGATTTACTCAGCTTAGTCACGCGATAGCGGCCGAGTCTTAAGATATTCGTATCTATTTATATCTAGTATAGCCCTCCCTATGACTTATCTCCATCTATATTCATCTATCTTATCTATACGAGACGAGGCAGGAAGGCTATCTCGCTCTAATTAAATGTCGTCTGTCGAATGCAGTGCTGGCCTCGATTAGGAGCAATTAAACGATTTTATCTCGGAATACCACTTATGGGAACCGTCTGTTTTATGTTCTACTAGCTTACGCACGGCTTTGCCTGTAATGATTATTACAATTGAGCAGAAATTATAATAAATAATAAACACTTAAGGGCATTCAGATCATCTGTCAGGGATAGGGTTGCCATCTCTAAAATTTGGCAACCAGGACAAGACGCGTAAAAACCCCGGATTTTAGAGCACAGAACCCGGACATGTCAACAGGTTTTTAAATATAGTCAGTTAAATCAAATACAGTTTAAAATGATATAAATAACGATTTTATTTATTTTCAAGACTATAAAATCATCTTTTATCATTTTAAATGGACTTAAAGAAACAGAATCTTATTAGAGTTTGTTACAAATTTTTGTAATAATCTGGTCTACAAATGAAGTTTTCCCCGGACGCTCCCCGGATGCTCTATAAACAAGGACAAATCCGGGGAAACCCGGACGGATGGCAACACTAGTCAGGGATCAGGAAGTTCACAACACAATTGTAAACACCCAGACCATGACAAACATCAATTCACAAACACCATTTAACTTATGTGGACGTTTGTCATGATCGGAATCAAACCCTGACTGTTTTCCCTCAATTGCAGTGACCATTGTGCCAGTGTCGTCATGTCATTAAATTCATCAATTAGCCAGATGCATCGCGAAAAAAAAAATTTTTGGACACCGCATAAGTTGAGATAGTTGACGTATTTTTCTAATTTTTGTCATCTAAAATTATTCAACAGTCTGTCTGTTTGTTTATAAATAACATAATGTCCCTTGCTTGAAATTATATTAACCCATTCAGCGCCGTCGTACTCGTTTGAGTACAGTTAATTTTTTAAGTTAACTTTTACATACGGACGATTCAATGTTTATGATCGCTGTACTCGTGCGAGTACATCCTTCTTAAACTATCCATTATAGGAAAACATTTCTTTTTCCTTTTTTATTTAAATATCTCATTAATAATTGGATGCTGATAAGCAATAATGTGTCAACCCACAAAACATCTAATTTGGAGATATTGATGTATTTTGATACTGCATCACCTATTTATATTTACCAATAAGTACCGAAAAAAAGTTTATTAATAAATTGTTTCGAATTTCAAATGCGTTCCGTGTTTTGCAATTTTACTTATTATTAGATTATATATAAAATATATCAATCTGATTTTAATTAATTACAGCTTTTATCAAGAAATGAAAGAAACGATGGATATATGTATACTTCTTCAAACATATTTATTAAGAATAGGTTTGACATCTTTAGATGCCATTTTTTCAAAATGAAGTCCGTGTGGGTTGACACAGTATTGCTTATCAGCGTCCAATTAAAAAAATAAAGGATTTGGGTTTAAAATGCTGCTCGTGTCATATTGGGTTAAACTAGCTGCCTCTTGTGGCTTCACTCGTGTTTATGGTCATTCGCTCCTATGAGTCGTGATGTAATGCAGCCTATAACCTTCCTCAATAAACAGGCTATCCAACGCAAACAGAATTTTTAAAATCAGATCAGTAGTTTCGGGTATTACAGCGTACATACAAACTTTCACACAAATTTTACCTCTTTGTAATATTAGAATAGATAAAAGCTTACTACATATGTACGCAAAAACTAATAATAAGAAATGAGTTTGGAAATTATCAATATAAACATTATCGTAGGCCATTGAATTTTAATCAATTAAAATAAAAATAACAAACTAATCTATACTAATATTATAAAGCTGAAGAGTTTGTTTGTTTGATCACACTAATCTCAGCAACTACTGGTTCGAATTGAAAAAATATTGTGTTAGATAGTTTATTTATTGAGGAAGGCTTAGGCTATATTACATCACGCTAAGACTCATAGGAGCGAAGCGGTAACCGTGTGAAATCACAAGCGACAGCTAATTATATTATTATATATAAACATTTACATAAAAATGTAGGAAAACCTATTTAAAAATTTTCCGATCGTAAAACGTTCGCCATATGGACATTTCCTACGCGCCTATTAATTAAACAGCACAGGTGTACATTGTACATGGAAACCTACGCGGTGTAAATACCATCGTTGATATGTAGCGAGAAACCTAGATACACTGACCGACATTACGAACAGGTGGTTCGTTTCACGATATTACAAGACTTTTTAAAAATGGAAACGACTTCGAAAGCTGAATACGTAATTTTGTTTGCTTAAGAAAGTAAAGTAAAGTAACAGCCTGTACATATCCCACTGCTGGGCTAAGACCTCCTCTCCTATTAAGGAGAAGGTTTAGAACTTAATCCACTACGCTGCTCCACTGCTGGTTAGCGGATATAGTACATGTGTCAGAATTTCTCCCGGCACATGTAGGTTTCCTCAAGATGTTTTCTTTCACCGCCGAGCTCGAGATGAATTTAAACACAAATTTAGCACTTGAAAAATGCGGTGCTCAACGGGATTTGAACCTACGATCATCGGTTGAGATCGACGTGTTCTAACCACTACGCCATCTCGGCTTGTTAACTGACGTATTTATTCTGTTATTTTGATTTTAAAAACAAATCACTGATCCGATTTTGATGACAATTCTAATGGACCAATCTAAAAGTATACACTTTTAAAATCAAAATATGCTTTATTCGAGTAGGCTTTTACAAGCACTTTTGAATCGTGAATAGAGAAACAAGTAAGAAAAGAAAAAAACTAACCAATTAATTAATTTACCACCGGTTCGGAATTCGGAAAACAAAAACGAATTAACCAAATCATCGATCAAACATTTTTCGAATAATCGGTGAATATACATATCCCTGACCAATTGGAATCCTCCTCCTTTTTTCGAAGGCGGTTTTTTTTATGGTATAAATATCGAAATCCACGATAAATCATAGATAATTTTTTTTCTTCACAGTGCATTTATTTATTATTTGGGAAATATGTACAATAGTTTGGAAGTCGAATAAAAATACATTATTATTAATACATTAGCAAGAATTACAGTTGGATGCTGATAAGCAATAATGTGTCAACCCACAAAAAGTCAAATTTAGAAATATTGATGTATTCTGATAATGCACTTCGGACTTAACATTATACAAACATTTTTGAAGTCGATTGAACTAATTAAGTACGGAAGTTTCTTAATCAAATGTTTAGAATATTGTAGTGTAGACTTTCATATTTTGGATTATGCAATAATTTCATATTTGAAAAACTTATTATTATATAAAAATCTTTAGTAGCCTATGTGCTATTAATTAATTATACTTTTTATCAAAATAGAAAAGAAAAGATGTATATATGCTTCTTCAAACAGATGTGTTAAGAATAGGTTCGACATCTTTAGACGCCGTTTTCTCAAAATGAATTCCGTGTGGCTTGACACAGTATTGCATATCAGCATCCAGTTGTAAGTTTTGGTCAAGTCTTTCATTGGTTTACATAGATTATTCCGTTTATACACTGTAATGGGGATAATTGGAATCGCGTGTCATAATATGTGCTTTTTTTAATTTTCTTCCGATTATCCTCGACATATTTAATAACATTATTCGTTATTAAATCTTAACTTTAACTAATATTATAAAGACGTAAAATTTGCCATCTGAAACTACTGATGCGATTTGATGTTTTTTTTTACCTTCGATAGCCTATTTATTACAGAAGATTAACGGTCAAATTACATCACTCTGCGTTTCATGTTATCAACACAATAACCACAGCGAGTGAAACCGCGAAAGCCAGCTAGTGAATAATAAACCTTTATCTTTGTAAACCTTTTAAATTTTCCTACAAAAGTATTGAAATCTTTTACGCGCCATTAACATCGGTTACAACTTCCGGCCGCCCGGGAGAACAACGATCTCTTTCACCTAGTACGTAATTTACTGTATTGTAACGAGATCTTCCGGTGTCTAGCTATTGATACGTGATGGACGTTTTCTTTTCACATTGTTTATAGTAGGGGAGCCCAGGACGCTAAATTTTCAGTTACTCGAGCGTCATGGAAACCTATGGGATTTGGTTGTTTATGTTCTAGAAAGAAAAAAGTTTTCTATTTAAGTAGGGGGGGGGGGGGGGGGTAGAGCGTGTAAACATTTTTAAAAATGTAAAAAAAAATCGCTCTATAAAAGTACTCGAGCGCGTCAGCCATTAACAGTATAGTCGCGCTTTATACTTCTGATAACTGTTATATAATATTCTGACAATTAATTCGAGGGGGCTGCTCACGACAAGCGATTGAAAAATAGAAAAAGATAGTTACTCGAGCGTATCAGATATTCAAGGTATATATATAATGCACCCTAAAATGTGTCGTATTAAAATATCTGATGTTTTAGATGTGACACAAAATAATTTTTATTTGTTACAACTTCAGAACTCGCTAATTTTTAACGCCACGCTCAAATTGTCATATTATTGAAATATACACTCTTTTAAATGTAATTAACGTACCTTTACTTAATCTGATGCGCTCAAGTATTTTAGAGGATCGATTTTTTTTACTAATCTGACGAGTTCCCCTCAACACACCCCGCCATATGAAGTGTTCATACCGGGTAAAGGTATACATCATAGGTTACTAGGATTCTACCTATATAATTATCTGAAACGCTCGAATCACTTCAAAAATCCCCGCTTGGGCTCCCCAATTATAATTGTCGAGTTTTGATTACGTTCGGATTGCGCGGGATATTCTGTTTTAATGAGGCATCCGGTCGTATACTTTTTACGTAAATACTTCCTCTGCGACTCTGCTCGCGTTAATGTTGGTTCTGTTAGGGCGGATACCCGTATACAACTTCATTTTCAGACTGACCGATACGACACGCGTGCCACCTTATGAAAGTTATAATAATTGTACTATTCATATTAAATATAACTGGTCTTATCGCGATAACTAATGGTAGTAATATCTTTTTTATTTCCCGACGTTGCGACGAAGTTGCAAGCTGCAAGTTCCGTCGTGGTCACGAGCTGACTGAAGGTATTACTACCATTAGTTATCGCGATAAGACCCGTTATATTAAAAATGATTAGAATAATTTGGTAAAGTTTAAAATATATAATAATTGTACTATGTTTATTTATTTATAACCTCTTCGTCAATGCAAGCAATTAGTCGACAAAAGTTTTATCGAAATCTCATAAACATTAATTTGTAAACGCTTTTTTATCTATCAAATATGATATAAAGACTCATGTCCTATGTTAGCTTTGTTTCAATTTAATTAAAAATATATTTAGAATAGTATTATTGTAATAGAAAAATCAAAGGAGATACAGATAGATAATTTTTTAATTTTCATTTTATTGTATTAAAAACCTATAACACAATTAATAAATCCTTTTTATTATAATATATATTATATGTTAATTACTACAAATTTAAAAAAGATAGCCTGTTTATTCAAAAAGCTTATAGGCTATTTTACATCGCGCTACAACGCACAGAAGCGAAGCAGTAACTACAAATGAGAGTGGAATCGCGAAATGCAGCTAGCATATAATAAATCTAACAGCCTTACCACGCGTGTTTATAATACAACAAACACACGATACGAGTTAAAAACATAACAAGTTCAAACATTTAACTGAAAAATAAACCTTGAGTTGAAAATATCTTGTCGTAAACATATTGTTATTGCGGAAACACAATGTACATGAAATTCTTCGAGACGCACTTCTCGTGTGAAATTACTATGTTAAATACAAATACGACAAAATACGACAATACGGATAAATGGATGCTGATAAGCAATAATGTGTCAACCCACAAAAAAAATGAAATTCGGAGATATTGATGTATTTTGATGCTGCATCACCTATTTAACATTATTCAATTAACAATAAAGTCATATAAACTGAATAATTACGGAATAACTTTCTTAATTAATTGTTTAGAATTTCAAGGGCGTTACTTATTTTGTAATTTATACAATAATCTCATACATTTAAAAACCTTTTATTAGATAATATATTAAACATATCAACCTGCTTTTAATTAATTATACCTTTTATCAAAAAATAAAAGAAAATATGGATAAATACTTATTCAAACAAACTTATTAAGAATAGGTTTGACATCTTTAGACGCCATTTTCTTGAAATGAAGTTTCTTGTGGCTTGACACAATATTGCTTATCAGCGTCCAAATAAAATCAGACAATTTGTAATTTGTTTGTAATGCTTTTGTAAAACTTTTTGCTGATTACAAAAATTCTTTCACCATTAAAGAGCTACATATATTAAATGTATTAAATTATAAGTCGCGGGTTCGATCCCCGCTCACGGCAAACTTCTGTGTTGGCCATATGGATGTTTGTCGTGATCTGGTTGTCTGTGTTAGTGTTGTGTGTGTTTCCGGACTCCCGCCACAAGACCATGAGATCTTAATGGGAGCCGTTGAGTGTGATGCGTGATGCGTTTAATATTTTTACCTATTTCAAACTTTGAAAAACTTGTCAAATGACTTTTTGGACCAAAGATATTATATGTTATGTTGTCTTACATAATACGTTATATTGTTTTTATACTTAGTTGTTCGCTGGTTGCTACGTTTCCAGGCAACGTCGTCCAAAGTCGTTCGTATTCTAGATGCCTAAACCCACGAGCTTATAACATAGCCACATATAAACAATTTCATTTCACACTGTGGGAATCAACGATTGATGATTTCATTCATTAGTGTATATTTACATTTGCTATTAACGGTATTATAAACACATTAAACAATTTCAGCTTGAAAGGTGTAAGGTGATACCTGAAACTGTGTGTTGAAAAAATTTCAACTGTAGTATGTACAATTGAAGATTGAAAACATTGACAAACACATACATATAAAAAAAAGAAACCTAATATTAAGTGATCACCGCCGTCCATGTAAATTTGTAGCATCGGAGGAGCCACAAATGGATTATCAGTTGAAAATAGAGATAAAGGATGAAATAAAATAGGAAAGTGAGCAACGGAATTGGGAAGAAAGCTAAGATTCCGACCCCCTCATTCTCCGTACGTATCGCAGATTTATTAACTACTTCACGATCTTCTGCGCTCGTGACGTACTGCCTCTCTACTCTTAATAATCTATTATCTCAATAAAATATATCTATAGAACTAAAAAAATATTAATTCAAACTCTATATGGACATAAGAAGAGTTTAGAAAGAAATTCTAATGCCTATTGTTTCGCAGTTTTGTAAAAAAAACAAAGCGGCCATACAACGGGGAAGCTCAATTCCAAAGGGGGATATAAAGCGAATAATAGTCAATGCAACCTCAACTTAATTTAAAAGACCTTCACAATAACACGACACTCCTTAGAATTAGAGAAAAAAAATTGTACATAAAAGGGAGCTACGTATATAAAAATATATTAAAACGTTCTTTTGTCTCGGTACGTTTAACTCGTCGTTATGAAAACGGTATCGTCACAAAGAATTAAGTGTTTTTTTAAATCGAGAATTACATTTTTACGTTCTACTCTCGTAATTGAAATTAAATAACTCTGTAACCTGAAAATAGTCACCTAGGTAACCTTACGAAAGCTGTGACTATTAATAATAAAGGCATTAGATAGGCGTTGGATTCAGTCGGCCTCAACATAAGTTTTCCGTTTGGTCAGATAACATTTTTTTAAAGTAAAGCAACGACAAACTTATGTAAATCTTTATGAAAGTCTTAGAGCAAAACTTATAAGTGTAATTTTCAACTTCTGTTGATCGAGATAAATCTTTTGATTACATAAGATAATTTAAATAAATATTAATTTAGTTACACAAATGCCACTGACAAGACATGAGATTCAAAAATCTCTTCATCTTTATTTTGTTCTAAATATTGTATACTACCATTCCGTGTATTATATACGAATTCGGTCATATCGTGCCGAGTTTCCATAGCATTCCCAGGGACTGTGCATTTTTTCGGGATTAAAAGTAGCCTATGTCCTTTCACTGGCTTTATACTATCTCTGTATCAAATTTCATTTAAATCGATTCAGTACTTTAGACGTGACGTAACACAGACTTTATTAAACATTCCAAAGTATCATAGGTCGACATTAAATGAGTCTTTCGGCAAAAGGTAAATAAGTATTGAACCCCACTAAATCAGCCGAGTCTTTGTCAGGCTCTGATAGAGGGGTGCGCACCTGCCGTGACGGGCAGGTGGTCACCACCTGACTTGAACTATAACGGTCTGAACAACACTGGTGGTAAAATCTAGTGTTCTAATTTAAAATTCCATATGTAATGTGAGAAATACTATTTTTTTCTTCGCAAATGAAACACATTATAAATGCGAATGTTTGTATTTGTGTGTGTGTGTGTGTGTTTGTTTGTTACTTTTTACGCTGGAATGGTTATTTCAAAAATTATTGTATCACTTGTAAGATACATTATTTAAGATGATCATAGGCTACATTTATTATTACTGGCTGCCCCGCGCGGTTTCACTCGCGTTTATAACTATTACTTCGTTTCTTAGGATCGTAGCGTGATGTAATATAGCCTATAGCCTTCATCAATAGATAAACTATCTCGATAAACGAGTTATCCAACGCAAAAGGACTTTTTCAAATCGGATCAGTAGTTAGAAAGATTACTCCCTACATACAAAATTAAAACAAATTTTTTCTCGTTATACTATCAGTATAGATATAAATTTTTAAACAAATTCTACATTAACACGACCGAAGCCGCTGAAAACCCGCGAAAAAACCCTATGTAGTAGTTAACACGTAAATATACTATTTTTCCGCGATTAAAATCAAAATCAAAATATGCTTTATTCAAGTAGGGTTTTGCAAGCACTTTTGAATCGTCAATAAAAAAACAAAAGAAAACTAAACACTAACTGCTTTACTACAAAAGATGAAATAAAACCATGTTCAACCCGTGTCTAGCTAAACAGTGCTTAAAATTTAGACATTGTTTAAAATTTAGTCGAAATTGCTACACTGCGTGTAAAATTATAAAGAAACTTATTAATAAAATGTCTCACGTTATATTTTACAGCCAAAATAGGTTTTAAGCATATATTAAAAATACCTAAGTTTATGTTTATACATAATTAAACCAGGTCTAAGCCATGTTTAACTCAAAACTATCGTTGGATGAGGATTTGTAGTACAGGATTTTATAGACACGCGTTTAACGTGTGTTTAAATTTTTTGTAGTAAGGCATTAATTAATTAATTAATTTACCACCGGTTCGGAATGTAGATTCCACCGAGAAGAACCGGCAAGAAACTCGATAGTTACTCACTTATAAATAGAATACTTGTAAACGTGACACATCATTGTACAAAATGCAATTACTATAGTAATAGGTAATTATTAAGAAATAAAATAAATTAGATTAGCGCTCACTTTGACTTTGAAGACAGTACCCAGAAACCAGGTGACTAAGTATGAGACGAGTTCCTTTGAGCCAACGAGACAATTGGGGAGCTTGTCAAGGATATAAATCGTTACAGATTTTTTTCGTGAAATAGTATTAATGTAAGTTACATTATGTAACATACGTTAGTTATGTAAGTTATACAATATCATTGTATTATATGTTTCACAAATCATCACTGTTTAAGTTCTGACACAAATAGCTTTAACGGAGAACGAAAAAAAAATGCATCATCGGCCATATATTATTTTAAATGCTATATTTCTTACTACGTGTACTTAACATTAGATTAATTATTGATTCATAATAGTTTTTGTGTAAAATTATGCAGTATTGTTGGTTCTTCTTTAAGAATGCTAATTTGAATTTACACTGTTAGAACTTCACTTACGAAATATCAGTTTTACTGCTTACTAATAGTCAAATCATACGTAAAGACACTAAAATACAAGGACAATAAGGAAAACAAAAACTTTGGTAGTTATATTCAACTAAATTGCCCAATATCACGACAGCTAAAAAAAGACAGCGTTAAGATAACGCTGTAATTTTCAACCGCCCAAAGCATATATAAGGACGTGAGAAGATTGATCATGTTTGAACATGCCTTCAGATTGGTAAAGAACTTGCGACTGTAACAATGTTAAAGAATGTCATACTTATTCTTAACTCATAACTTGCTCCTGCTTTGCATAGGTACAATGTAGTTTTTTACATCACATATACAAGTCTTTGAAATTCTCGACTATTTTCTACGACAATATAATAAATAAATAAACGCATCACACTCAACGGCCCCCATTAAGATCTTATGACCTTGTGTCGGGGGTCCGGGAACATACACAACACTAACACAAACACCCAGACCACGACAAACATCCGTATGGCCAATATAGACATTTGCCGTGAGCAGGGATCGAACCCGCGACCGTTAGCACTACAGTCGGTTAACACTGCGCTAACGTGTCTGTCAAATAATATGCATGTATTGTACATAATAAATCATCTAGATTCACTGTATATATAGATGAAAACCGCGTTAAATTCCGCTGCTTAAAATTCTGAATCTACAGACGGTTAGAAGCAATTTTGTTTTTACTATGTAAAGAATCTTTACTTTAAAAAAGGTCTATGACCTGTTGTTCGGGAGAAGAGATAATTATAATCCCTTAGGTGCGTTATGAGTCTTAGTTTTAAAAATCGTCATTTATACATCGTCTGTGCAGGCCTTTAAACATATATCTACTTCAAGACGACTGCCAAATCGACATAACCCAAAAAGTAATAATACTTGATTACATCCAAAAGAATTAGTGACTGTACCAATGTCAAAGAATGTCATAATTATAAAGCCATTTGTACCTACTTCAGAACCACTACCAAAACGGCATAACTTAAAAACAACACAAAAAAAGATAAATTCTTTGATTCCGTCTTATTTGAACATGACTTAAAGATTGGAAAAGAATTTATGTCTTTCCAATGTCAAAGAATGTCATAATAAATTTATAATTTATTGAAATTGAACGAGCTACAAAAGCGACATAACCCAAAGAAAAACACAAAAGTAAATATTTATTCAATTCTAAAAAAACGAAAGCCTATAACAATGTCAAAAGATGAAAATGTTGGTACACTTGTTTATAACGCAATAACAAGACTTTTAAACACAAACTTGTAATTTCTTTACGTTTTTTAGATTTTAATAATCAAACTAGTAAACCGATTTTGATGAAATTATATCATTTGGAATAAGTATGGCATAAGACTAAACGAATCGAGATGAAATAGGGGATTAAAAATTTGTATAAAACTCTATAACTTCGCAAATAAATAAGCTATTTAATATAATCTATGTTAATATTATAAAAGGGTAAACTTTATTAGTAAGTTTGTATTTGGTGGATAATCTCTAAAACTAGAAATTCGATTTGAAAAAATATTCTAGCGTTGGATAGCCCGTTTATTAAGAAAGGTTATAATTATATCTAAACTTATATTAGAAAGCTATAGAGTTTGTTTGTTTGTTTGAACGCGCTAATCTCAGAAACTACTGGTTCGATTAAAAAAAATACTTTATTGTTAGACAGTTTATTTATTGAGGAATGCTATAGGCTATATTACACACGCTATGGCTAATAATAGCGAAGCAGTAATCTTAATTTCGAATGCAACCGCAAGGGACACAGCTAGTAGTTTATAACGTGACGCTAGGACTCAGGAGCGAAGCAATAACCATAAGTGCGAGTGATACCACAAGACGCAGCTAGTTAAATATAATTTCTAAATCAATTTACCATAATAACCAGATAATTTTGCCGATGTCACAGAAAAGGAAAAAGACATTCATACCGTTTCATTTTTTATTTTAATAATATCGGACCGAGGTTGGCCAGTGGATGGAACACGTGGTGCACGAAGGTCACGAGTTCAAAACCGGGCAAGAATTTTTCAAGTGCTCAATATACACTATTAACACATCGGAGGTGAGTAAACCTGCATATTTTGAAAAACAAAAATATTTATTTGCGATAACAATGGGGGAGCCTGGCAAACTAAACTTGTAATAAAAGTTAAATAAACTACAGTCGAATTTCGACTGTAGTGGTCAAATTGGTGGTCATTTAAAATAGGATTAAAATACTTATACGTTTGCGGGCTGTTGCATATATTTGGTAAAAAGTAAAAATAGTGTTATCTCTGTTATAAAAACGTTCACCTCGCGGGAGGTTAATGATCTATCAATTAACGTTACATAATGTGTCGTTAATTTTAATATCAAATTATCGTGTGCATATATTAAATATAATATTTTATTTAATTTAATTATAAGTCTATAATATATCCATCAAACTACATATAAATATTTATTTGACAAAACCTTTTTTAATCGAAAATAAAGAAATTGATAAATCAAACTAAACTTATTATTTTCCTTTTTATCATATGAAAATTATCTTGAAATAATCATTTCGGCTTAAAGACTAATACAAAAGATAAATTAAACCATGTTCAACACGTGTCTAGCTAAACATTGTTTAAAAATTAAACATTCCTTAAAATATTATCTAAATTACTTAACAGCGAACAAAATTAAAAAAAAAAAGTTATTAATAAAATGTAACGTACATTTGACGGCTAAAATAGGTTTAGACATCTATTAAATTCACTTAAACGTCAAAACTGTCATTACACGTAGATTTGTACTACGAATTTTTATAGCCACGAGTTTAACGTATGGTTAAATCTTTTGTAGTAAGGCAATATGTGTCGTAAAATTAATTAAAACTCGTCAATAAGGAAAAACACAACCAAATTGTCGGGCAGTCCCTACTTTATTTAAAGAAAAGAATTCGCATTGAGTACCGAACATAGAAGGACATACAAAACCACAATGCGTTATTTACCTCATGTCAAAATTATGATGTCCTCTCTTTCTTTTATATATAAAAGCGACAGGGACACAACATCGACATACGATGTTTGTTCTAAATTCTAATTAAGGCGATATTATGTTTAAAGTTGCAATTAATTGATGATGCAGCTTCTATTACTCATTGTAATGTTATTGCGATTTTAGACTTTGTTGTCTTATAAATTAAGTTTGAATTGAAATTTTCAAATAGGGTTGGTCCGTTTACATTAGTCAGCTAAAACAATATATACTCGGTATCTATTGCAACTGACATGTTCGCGAAATCTAATGCAACTTCTCAAAATTAAAGATTATGTCATTGATAATTATTATTAGTGAGAAAAATATTGGCAGCAAATAGGAACCTTAACTAAAATATAAATATTTTTAAGTAACGTAATAACCTAATAAATTAAAATTTTTGAGCAAAAATAACAGTAGACTAGTCCAAATTACATTTTTATATCAATGAAAATGATAACGATACATTTTATCAAACCCCTAACGCTGCTTGTATGTTAAAACCGTTAAATCATTAAAAAAACAACAACAAAAACGCACCGTTGTTTTCGGCTGCGGCCTGCGCGCGCGCAACGACATGTACGCGCGATCCATGGCCGCCACCGCACCGCCCGTTCCGCACAACATGACACACGACTGCACTGGCACACGACACACGATTAACTGAACATAATATAAAGAAATCACCCGCGATCACCGTGCCCTTACTATGAAAAGGGACGAATGAGTTTTTTTTTAGTGAATAGGCAATTTATAAATTTAAGACTTAATTGCTTTTGTCCATGGATACTACCTATGGACCGATTTATCCAACAAAAATTAAAAGTAACAATACAAACTTTAGTATACTGAACTTTAAAATTGCATTGAAATTCTAATTCATCATCTAAGAATAGATTTTTATTACACAGATTACTCCATCACCATGATATTAAAATCATTTTGGCGCCAAAACTTAATAGCTAGACAAATGAATATATCAATGACATTCTTTAAAACGTTCATATGAATTTAAAACGCATTTTTACGTCAACATTTACAAAACCAAAAGTTGTCGAAAAGTGCAAATTTTAAACATTATATATTTATATTTTAAACATTATATTATGTATAATTTAATATAACACAATATAAGTATAGTTAAACTGAAGTTTAATAAAGGACACTAAACTAATCTAGCATTAAATAAAAAGCTTTTACCTTAACTAACATTAAGTTAATGTTAATTAATAAAAAGTCAAATCTAAATTGTTACAATGTAACGCAGACTGTTTTTTTCATCTAAGACAAGAATTAAAATACATTTATAAGGTTTTCTCTCAGACATTAATAATGATTTGCATAAATTATTTGTCACTATAGTGCACTATATTTGATAGATTAACATCTTTCATAAGGACACTATAGCTGCCATGGTAGCATGCGTAAGCGATCCCGTGGCGCCCATCCAAGACGATGAGGGCATCGCTGGGTTTTAGTGGGTAGTCTGGTGCGCCTATTAGTGTCAGGAGTCTCACATACCCGCCTGAGTTCTCGGACGGGATGCATAAATGCATTTCCCAGTGTTAAAAAACTATACTAAGCTATGACCGTTAGCTATAGGTTGTTATCGTAGTTATAGGTTACAGAATTGTATTATATCTAAGATTCCCATAAACTGATTGTCATAGCTTTACACTTGAAAGACTTTACTGTTAGTGCACTATATTTTAATAGACTAACAGCTTTCATAAGGCCACCTAGATAGCTATTACCAAGTTACACAGTTATTTTATATTACTTACGATATTAAAACTTACAAATGTAATTCTCGCTTAACAGTTTCAGAACGAAGTCTCATAAAACTGTAATACCATTAAACGCCGAAACCGAGCAGTTACCGATAGTTCACCAGCATTACGCCACATGTGAACATGCATCAATAACGACACATTTATTACCGTCGAACTATTACAGGTGATATCAAAGCATTTGATGCTCTATTACACGGTGAAAAGGTTGAAAATACAATAATAGATAAGGAACAGTTCACAGACGTTATGCCTCCCGTTTTGGATCTGTCATTCACGGTGAAATGTTGAGGAGGTAGTGAAATTACGAAACGAAGTTAATAATAGAAGTGTTTAAATAAAACAAACAATGAGTTCGTTGAAACGCAACGTCGAATCTCAGAATAATTTAAACAATAAAGCTTATAACTTCGGATTTCTCAGATGATCATCGAATACCGTGTACAAGTTTCGGCAAAAAATTTAAAAATTATTTCTCATTAGGAAAATGTAACCGTAAACAAAATCTACGATTCAAAATTCAACATTTACAAAACCAGAGACCTGTCTAAAAATTGTATCAATTGATATTTTTTTTTTTAATCCATATCACACTAAATATATTCACAATACACATAGTGCAAACAAATGGATGTCCAAAAAGACAATCCTGTTAGAATGAGGCTGAATCGCCAAGAACATCTTAAAATTATCAACCGACTTAAAAAAGAAGGAAATTCTCAATTTATATTTATAAATTTAACCTCTAAGTGAGACTGTGTATCTGTTTGTAGCACCGTAGCTCCTAAACCTAAACCGATTTGGATGCGGTTTTTTTATTTGAAACACGGTTTTCTAGCTATGATTCTTAGTCATGTTCTACCAAAATCGGTCCAACAATTTCAAAATCATGACGTCTTTTCTCTACTTTTTAAAGATTTTTGTGTCAGGCGTTTTTTTAATTTTACATTTTGAAGTATTCGTCGTGCACAATTAACATTAACGGTTCCACAACGATCCCGGTATGTGGAACTTCGCCCATTTGTTTATCCTCGGTCTAACGATCCAACAATGTATCCGCGTAGACAACTGCTTCCTGCATCAGATAGCAGCAATTAGACTACTAATTAACTCGACAACCGACTGGGTGCCGGCTATTTTAGACAACACCTACCAACTCGTGCGAGTTACTAACGGGAATTTTCAAATATACATTTATTGTTGTAGCTTAAAAGGAAACAATTAAAAATATTTAATGAAATCCAAATCTAAATATATATAATTCAAAGGCGACTGACTGACTGACATAGTGATCTATCAACGAACAGCCCAAACCGCTGGACGGATCGGGCTGAAATTTGGCGTGCAGGTAGATGTTATGATGTAGGCATCCGCTAAGAAAGGATTTTGATTAATTCTACCCCCAAAGGGATGAAATAGGGGATGAAATTTTGTATGAAACTTTGTCAATTTTAAATCGATTGGGCTAAGACTTTGCATGCATAAAGCTACTATGTCGTGGGCATCAGACATCGCAGACAAAGTCACGAGCATCAGCTAGTTAAAATTAAAGCTGTGGTTAACCCAATTATTTTATTTTAATTAAAGATTGAAATACTACTAAGGAAAATAGTTACAAAAATATTTGCCTCCGATTTAGCACCGAATTTGAAATAATTCTGTTTCAAAAACCCAAATTCAATTGCAGAATTTTAAAATAAATTATTAAATGACATAATACGTACGCATCAAATGTCTAAGAATTTGATGTCAAGATCCGCGGATACGGATACGAATACGGATCTTAGCTTTCTTACCTAAGAGCTAATTACTAACTTACTTTGTGACTTGAAACGATAGTTGACGTCACTTGACACTGCGTGATAAGACATGTTACGACTTGCATTGCGTGGGCATGGGTAAATATATAAAATATCCTCTATTTATTGAAAATTAATTTAGTAAAGTCACTGACAGTAAGTAAGTTATTTCAAGTGTAATACGATGAGAAGTAACTTATGTCAATCTTTATGAAAGTCTAAGAGTCAGTACTCTTACTCTAAGAGTCATTACACTTAGCAGTCTAAGTGTAATTCTCGCCTCAGAAGAGAAAATAATTGATATTAAATATTCTTACTTGTAAGAGCGATGATTGAAAGTTGTCATTTGAAATCGGATTTCTCTGTCCCGTTTTCTTCGATCACTTTCGCTGCATTTGGTAGCGAGGAGATACGTTTTACCCGACTGGGCGACGCAACGAAGGGTGATGTGTTTATTAGTCTATTTTTGTACGTGGGTTTACCTTTGTGGCACTATATTGACCAAACGCGTGGGCCGATTTTGATAAATAACAAGACGGTCGATTCGTCATAACGGCCCGAAAGTCATAGAAAGTATAAACATTTGGAAAAATCAAAATGGTCGATTCTAGACGCCATAATGTGAAAAAAAAAATTTAAATTGACGAACTGTATTAAATGTATATACAAATAATTTTAGGTTTCTTCCAGTAAGGTTGCGTATATATTTGTTAATAGACGATGTCATTTTATGTTAAAAACTATTTTGATATGTAGATTTCTAAAAACAATACTGGCAATTTAGTTATCAAGTCGAAAAGGTTTTTTTTAAAAAAGGAAAATGTAGATGATCATGGCGGATGGAAAAAAGGACGGTTTTCGGAAAAAAAAAAGATAATTAAAGTGTGAGTAAATGAAGATTTAAGCGAAAATTGTAAAACTAACGGTGATATTCGATCTAAGAGAAGTTAATGGAAAATATACTAAAGCGTTGTATTGAAAGAGCCTGACTATTTAATTATTCCCCGGTGTTGATGTCGTTTTACTATAACGATTTAAAGTCACTAACCAAGTAACGATTCTCTATGGCCTTGTTACGTAGTCGGGTTATCGGACTTTTTTATCACTTGTATATTACTTAAAAGACTTTAAGTTTATTTTCTCCGCAAATATCAAAAGAAAATCATACTTTACAAAATCAACGCGAGAAGACGTTATAAAATCCTATTACACTGAATCAGTCTGGTGTAGCAATTAAAGCGAGGATAATTCTGAACTCATTCGTTTCGGCAGGTTCGTTGCCTGCAGATTAAAGCTAGTTTACCGTTACCTTCAATTTTGCAGTTGGATGTTGATAAGCAATAATGTGTCATGCCACACGGACTTCATTTTGAGAAAATAACATCTAAACATGTCAAGCCTATTGTTGATAAATTTGCATGAAGACGTATATATCCGTATTCATATTGATTAATATAATAAAAAAGTTTTATCTAATAATAAGAATTGTTGATATATGAGATTATTGCATTTCATAAAACGCTTCAATATTCTAAACATTAACTTAAGCCACATTTTTCGTACTTATTTAGTTTAAATTGTTTGAATTTTTTTTAATAATGTTAACATTATTGCTTATCAGCATCCAGATGTAGTTGCTGTTAATTGTGAATCCTTACGTTTTAGGAATTATCAGAAAATTAATTTTAATACAAAAATTCACATCTTGCTATATTCCTGTAACACAGGTTTATTCTGGCACAGATAACGAAGATCCTTTTTCTTTTATTATATTGGCATATATTATCTGTGTTTGTTACATTAAGGAAATAAATATTATTATTATTGTAACTCCTCTAGTTTCTCGACTATACATAATAAAATCGACTAAGTAATAAATTTGCCGTCCTGAAACATTTAGGAAAAGAGATATTCATTTTCACGAATGAAATGAAAATTGTTAAAAACCTGATTACGATTTTATTTGATTTCAATATATTTGTAAAATGTAAAAATAATAGAATTGTTTGTTAATGGAATAATAAACTTCTCTTCTTGACATATGTATAACTATTTGAAAATCGATCACCAATTAATTCTCCATTATATATATATATATATCACTACATAGTATAAAACAAAGTCGCTATCCGCCGTCTGTCTGTCCCTATGTATGCTTAGATCTTTAAAACTACGCAACGGATTTTGATGCGATTTTTTTTAATAGATAGAGCGATTCTTAAGGAAGATTTATATGTATAATACATGCATAATATAGTAGAGAAACGCTGATAAATTTAGAGGTTTCTAATGTGATGTCGTAAATAAGAACGTTTTTTTACGCTTATATTGCAAACGCTGGCTGAACCCTACGAGATAGACCAAAATAATGTACTACAGTATTGTCCACCTTAAAAAGTTCAACAAAAAAGTCCGCGATGGTATATGTCTATCTCTTAGGGATAACCCACCATAACCATTTTTTATCCTTTACTAAAAAATGGTTATTTACGAAGTGATTTTAAACAATACAGCATTAATCCTTATCCAATTAAGTACCTTAAATAAATTGTGCATTTAATATAGATCAATATGCTTTTTACAGCATGTAATTTAAGTGAATATTTCCGAAGATATTACAAATTTAAAATGCAGGGACGTAGTTATTGCGGCGCCGCGGCGGTACCGACCCGCGGCCGGCCGGGGTCGGGCGGCGCGCTTCGCCCTATAGCACATCATGATTTGCAGCGATCGCACGCGTTTGTCGAAGCTCTCTTGCGAGGAAAATATCAATCTATACTAATAATAAAATTCTAACGGGTCGCTGTCTGGTACATGGAAGATATATGAAAAAAAACAAATTATTTGGGCCTTTACATACGCAATAGAACCCAAAACAATAATTGTTAGAATTTTTGTCTGTTTGTCTGTTTATCAGTGCGTTTGCACCCGCTAATCTCAGAAACGGCTAATTCGATTTAGATGTGGTTTTCATGATTATATTGCAGTAAGGTTCACTAACATTTGGTGTTTATTTCATTTCAATCGATTCATAAAAAAGTTAATTTAAGGGTTTACGTCGAACAGTATGCTTTTTACTAAATGCATGAAAGTATATACAGTACTTACATCAAAAAATCAATTTTTTAATTTTTTGTCTGTCAGTCTGTTTCTTACGACTAATCTCTGAAACAGCTGAATGAAATTTGATGGGACTTTCACAAGCAATTAGGGGATGTCCATTAATCAGGTGAGGTCTAGAAAGGGAGAGGAGATGGAAGAAGCAATTCACGAAATATTACAAAGTCTAAAATGTTCTTCAAAACATGACGTAATTAATGGACAGCCCCTATAGCTAATATTATAAGGATTAACTTTAGCTAATTTTGTTTTAATATATTTATTTTAATGAATATGTAAAAAAGAGAATTACACGATAACAAAATATTGTAGAAACCAATAAAATAGTGAACAATTTCCGATTTAAGAAGGGAATGTATAAAAATAAATAAAATTGATGTGTCTGTTTGTAATTATAAAAAATGCATATAAAAGTATACACGGTACTTACAACAAAATTACCAATATTAAAATTTTTGTCTGTCTTTCTGTCACTCAATTTTTTTCGGCTAATATTTGAAACAGCAGGACCGATTTTGACGAAACTTTCACTGGCAGAAAGCTAATGTAATAAGGAACAAAATTGAAACCAATGAAATTGTGAACAATATTTGATTGAAATAGGGAAGATATATCTTTACTAATATTATAAAGAGGAAAGATTTGTTTGTTTGTAATGAATAGGCTCCGAAGCTATTGGACCGATTTCAAAAATTTTTTCACCTTTGGAAAGCTACATTATCCCCGAGTAACATAGGCTATATTATATTTAAAAAAAATTAGGGATCCTTACTAAAACTCTAATAATATAACCCAAGGTGTAAAAAAATGACCTAAAATTCCTTACGTCGCGTGCGCTGCGAAAACTATTGATGATAGAACAAAACCATTTACTACGACATTGCAGAACTCATCATTATCTACAAAAAGTGTCGCGACAGCATATGTCTAAATATTATAGTTATGTCACAGTAAGCGGTTTTTTGTTCTAAAATTTTAATTCATATGCCGCCGCTTGAAAGGGCTCTTTATTTGTATCTTGGTATTAATCATTATCAAAATAAATAAATTACTTTATATTCAGGACGGGTTCAATACCTTTTTATAACTTTTTGAATTATTCAATTCGGACATTTCATTCGGAAGATATCACGAGTTTAAAAATGCAAGTTTTAGAATAAAGTCGCGTGGTTGCCGCTCACCACGCTCAGCTAGCCAGCATGCGATGTAGGCTCCATGTAAGCGTCACAGGGGTACGGGAGGGAGTCAATGTAATAAAATAAAGTGCCGCGAGTACATTAATAAAAACTATGAATAAAAAAATCATTAAAAAAATTCAAACTTCCTTTATAATTTTACTTTTTTTTTAACCCGACGCAAAAAAGAAGGGTGTATGTGTATGTGTGTGTGTGTGTGTGTGTACCCGTGCGAAGCCGGGGCGGGCCGCTAGTATATATATATATATATATATATATATATATATATATATATATATATATATACATACATTTTATGAGGATGTAAATTGTGACGAACAAAAAAAACATTGAATTTTGTGCTAATTATATGAACGACCTCCTTAATATCTACCACGACCACACATCGACCTAAAGCAATTTAAAATGCTTATTCGAATCGAATTCAACTCGGACCCAGGATGTGACACGATACAACTGCAGAAACAATCGAGACAAATTACACATGACGAGCCCAGCTCGCCGCCTTCTACCAATTACCAGGGAATTGAACGTGGGAACGGCTGTGTAACATTGTTTATACAGTAATTTCTCTGATTATCATAACACTAGTTCGCTCGTGGTTATACCCGCGTTTAGGGACACTAATGGCCATGGGTTGCCAAATATATTTTAAGTGATTTTCGAAAGGCTAACAGTTTAAAATGGGCGTAAAATTTCAATTAAGATATTTTGAACCTCTGTATCTAGTCAATAAGTTATTTTTTTAGTTCAACTGTTTTTAGCGAAATACAAAAAATGGTTCTTCGAGCGCTAATTTTAATTTTTTGAAAATACATTTTTCAAATTTATGAAATTATTTTATATATTGCAAAATATGTACTTGAAATTCGACATTTAATTAAGATTTTTTTTTAATATTTATTTTTGATAACGAAAGAAAGTAATCAAAAATATAGAATAATTTAACAAATAAGCCTGAAATACTGAAATTGGCTCGTACATACAAACAAACTCTTCAGCTTTATATTTTAGTCTACCTACAGCAAGTGTTTTTTAATTGTTTCAGGAAAATAATAATTAAATGTTACATTGAATGATGACTGAACGGAATTCTTCAAGAATATGATATTTATAAATATAATTATCGACAAGATGAAGTATTTTTTAAACCGACCCGTCGTTAAAACGACTTATGCTTTGGCTTCCTGGGATTGCACTGTCATATTAAGGGCGCAATATTACGGACGACTAAAAACTCTTTGACTTTACGGAATCAAACAATGCTTTTTAGGAAACCATGCCATTCTTTGACAAACACGTTGGCGCAGTGGTCACTGCAACTCACTGTTCCCCACGATCCCCGCTCACGGTAAACGTCTGTATTGGCCAAACGGCCATTGGAATGTTTGTCGTGGTCTGGGTGTTTGTTTTTGTGTTGTGTGTGTGTCAACCCCAACAGTTTCTGTCATTGACAAAAGACCAACGTGCCTATATCATACATGCGGCCTATACTCTATACCAAACCCATTAAAAAATTATGATATCATTTGAAATATAAATGATTCTATATGTACCTAGTCTATATTTTATGTATATATGCGTATTATTGTACAACAAAATCGACATTAACGCGAACGAAACCACGAGCAAAAGCCAGTCAAGCCAAACGATAACTCGGTCATCAGGTAAAGCACCTTCCCAAAACGTATTATCACGTGTGTTGACAATTTAACACATTTGTTACACATATGTATAATCCAACAATGTTACCGTTAAAGCAAAATGGCAGAAAAAAAGAATATATCACCAAAATACATGACAAAAGACACAAAGCGCATTTTAGCGCTTCGACTTTGAAATATAAGTCACAGCCTTTGTTCAAATTGTTCCTTGCAACTCAAAATTCGTGCAAACAGATGAATGTACATGTTATTATTAATATTACGGATGTTTATGAATTTTAACATAATTTCTCTGATTATTATTACAGATGTTTACTAATTTACATTCCTTATTTAAACAATCGTGTCATTGCAACATTGCAGTGAATACGTACCGACGAGTCTTCGTGAATGGTTTTCGTAATTATTCCATTAAAATTCGGTCTGGCATTACGCTTCAATAGCTGGACCAATAAAAAACTCTTATAAATTATATTAGGTAGTTAAGATCATCATCAAATCGATGTGTATGAGTACACATATAAGATGCACTCAATTTTGTTGAAAAAAGACATCAGTGTCCAAATACTTTTGAACGGTAATATATATTCACTATACATATTTAATATATATTTTGATGAAATTCAGGCAATCTTAAGATTATTACAGCGGGTGATCCTGTAAAGTTTGAAAGCGATTGGATCAACATTATTTCGTTTTTGACATTTTGGCCAGGGCGGGTCGCCATTGCTGAATATAATATGTAATATTATATAGCTACTAGCTATACTAGCGCCAAATAAGGTTACAACAAAGATTCTTTCCATCTACAAAAATCTAGACCACGAGCTGTTCGCGGGTTCAAACCCCGACAAGTAACGCTGAGTTTTCAATCGCTAAATTTGTATTCAAATTCATTTAGTGCTCTACGGTGAAGGAAAACATCGTAAGGAACCCTACATGTGCTGGGAGAAATTCTTACACATGTATCGGATATACTACGCAGTGAAGCAGCGTGATGGATTAAACTCTAAACCTTCTCATTAATCGGAGAAGATGTCACTTCTTTCAGAAGTGGGACATTTACAGGGTGATACTTTATAAAAACCCTATTATACCACGGACGCAACATCATATAAAATGAGACACAGATAGACGCTGATAAGCAATATTGTGTCATGCCACATGGACTTCATTTTGAGAAAATGGCGTCTAAACATGTCAAATGTAAGAAATAAGTCAAATTAATAAACTTATTTAAAGAAATGTATATTAATCTTTTTTTCTTCTATTTTAATAAAAAGTAAATGAATTAAAAGCAAATTCGTATAATAAAAAGTTTCAAGAAATAATAAATTGTTAAAAAATATAATATTATCGCAAATTGCAAAATATGGAACACACTTTAATATTCTAAACATTAAATTAAGAAACTTTTCTCTACACTCATTTAGCTTAAATGACTTCAAATACTTTTTAATAATGTTAAATACGTGATGCATTATTACAACATCTTAGAATTTGACCTTTTGTAGGTTGACACATTATTGCTTATCAGCATCCAGATACGATAAGAGAGAACTCTCATTATCCAAATACTTATACACATTCCTAAATCACAAACAATTGTGCCAGTGGCTTTAAGCGAAGTACCCACACACCCACCGTACATCAATTGTGATGATCAGCGCGTGAGTCAGCGTGACGAGACGTGACGCCCATTGACACACGCATTCCGACGCATTTAGACACAACATTGCGTACATCATCGAAACCGTTTTAGCATTTACTAGTAATACCATTTACGTATTGTGAATTGTTGGAATCATGCATAGCTAAGTCCACGTAACATTGTATTTCAAGTAGGAAATTTTAGCTCCTTACATTGTGGCCTGATACTGTTGTTATTAATAGAGTTTACTTTGTAAGTGTAATTTATGTTTAAATTTATTTTGAGTTTGACGGCGAAGGAAAACAGCTTCAGGTAACCGGCGCTGGGAGAAATTCTGACTCATGTATATCCTTCTTAAAGCTTCTCCTAAAAAGGCCTTTGCCCAGCATTGGGACATTTACTTTACTTTTAAAGTAAAAATTTACTAATAGTATAAATGTTTATATGTGATTACAATTACTATATTACTGATTGAATAGAGTTACGACATAATTAAATTTTTCTACTAAATTAATTTTTACAATAATTTTAAAGAGGTAAAATTTATTTCTTTTTTTTTGCGTTGGATAGACTGTTTATTCAGAAAGGTCATTTTACATCACGCTACGACTCATAAGAGCAAAGCGGTAACCATAAACACGAGAGAAAGCGCGAGGAGCAGCTAGTATAAAATATTTTATAAAATAAAACTATTCGTTACATCAGACAAATCTTACATTATAAACTTCATTTCTCGTGGAAAGTAATAAAAACAATGTAATTATTATAGGGTATTTATTATGTCTAAATTCTTTACGCGCTATTTTACAATTACGTCATTCTTCCATTGAATCATTTTTATCATAGTGGATAATTTGATGCTCGCTAACAATTGCTGGATAAGGCTATGGCGTCCTTAAAGATAAGTCCCTCAGTTAGATTTTAAGGTGCTAAGTTCTTGTAACGTATAAGAAGCAATTGATTCATTATCAATACTAATGATATTCAGTGCCATCTCAAAGTATGAAATCTTTTCCTTACTTATATTCCATTTATCCCTTATTATATATAGAGATATCTATGGACGACTGTAATCACGTAAAATAAAATATATGTCATACTCAAGTAGACTTTTACAAGCACTTTTAAATCGTCAATACAGATACAAAAAAAATTGATGAATCTACCACCGGTTCAGAATGTAGATTCTACCGGGAAGAACCGGCAAGAAACTGGATGGTTACTATTTTAAAATCAGGTGACCCATCAGCTTGTTTGTCCGCTATTTGTATAAAAAAATCAATGCGCCAAAAATAAATCGAACTCAATCGAATCCGACGATCACAAATAGCAGTTCTAATTAATTAATAAATAAATAAACTCATCACACTCCCCCATTAAGATCTCATGGCCTTCTGTTGGAGCTGCGAAAACACAACACTAACACAAACACCCATACCAAGAAAACCATCCGTACGGCCAATACAAACGATTGCCATGAGCGGGGATCGAACCCGCGACCGTTAGCGCTTCAGTCACTTGCAGTGACCACTGCGCCAACGTGTCTGTTACATGTATATTTTACATTACGGATTTAATATTAGGTAATTCGGCTACAATACAATAAGGTTTCCTACAAACGCTTAACAATAAGACGCTCTAGTCACGATTTCCGACGAACAAAAATACCGTTTTGTTTTACATAAAACACCGGTTCACTTTTGATTGGTCCAAAACATTGACGTACTTTACCTTCTAACTGTGAATGATCTGTTTAACCAACTTTAAAATAGGTCATTCCATATTGGACTTCATTTTACGCATACAAGCCATATATTATTATGTTCATTAAAAACCATTCATGATAAATCTCGAGCTTTTCCTCTAAAAGACAAACGATTTAAAAAAAATTGTTCTTAAACTTTGATCCAATTTTTTCGCATATAAAAAAGTATGTCCTATATAAATCATTCCCGTTAAAATGTTATTGTATAACCACATGTTCTGAAACGCGACACATTGACAGCTAAAAAATTAGAGCCCCCACAGACTATACACTTTAAATCGATAATTTAGATCAAATTTACAACGCACTGCGGAAAGTATTGCGTGTATTCTTATATGATTCCATATGTTACAGCATTGCGGATTGGATTCGCGTAAAAAAAAAATGTAGTTCGATATTATGACGCGATGCGCTGCGTTTTTTACACTGGCCGATAATTAGAATAAACGATCGACGAATATACACACATTAAAAGACAACATCTATACTAGAATTTATACAAATATTATAAAGAAGAACGATTTGTATTTTAGTATGTTTGTAACGAAAAAACTCAAAAATTACTAGACCGATTGTTATTTAATTTTACGGGGATGTAGTTTACATCCTTGTAAAGAAAATTGGCTACTTTTAATCCCAAAGAAATACACAGTCCCTGTGAGAACACGATGTAATATAATACGCGGACGAACTCGCAAACGGAATGTTAATATTGAATAAATTGCTTAATAGTCGATCAACAATTTGAAGGCAAATTATATAATTTATATATACGCTGATATCAATTTTAATATGTTATCATTACCATACAACATCAATTGGCACGTGAGACAAAGACGAAAAAATACCTCAAGAAATTCTTCTCAAGTCTGCGCACTCCCTGATACTGATTAGAAACCAAAATAAACCATTGATCGATATAAAATCCATAGTCTGCGGGGGCTGAAACGCGACAACAGATGAACAGTTATACGCGTATCAAGTCTTTTCCTGGTGATCTAGTTAGCTGCCCCGATTCATTGGCACGGGTCGTCGACTCCGCTCTAGATTATCCTGGATTCAGTCCGTCACGATAAATCGGACGTGTCGTGGGCGTTTATCAAGTAAATTGTCTTGGCATAATCTACGTTCGGACGTAAGACGTAAACAGGAATAAACAGCGCATTATACAATGGTGATTCAATTGTTGGATATAACATTACGATACAAAATTTAAGTGTTTTATTGCTAAATATATATTTATTTGTACTGTGTAAATATCTCAATGCTAGGCAAAGTCTTCCTCTCTTATTAAGGAGAAGGTAAAGCTTGATCTAACATTCTGCTCCACATCGGGTTGCCGGATATACATGTGTCAGTATTTCTCTCGACACATGCAGGATTCCTCACGAGTTCGAGATGAATCCTTTTGTCCCTCATTTTAAGCTGGCAATCAATTCGAGCCTCCTCTAGTGCTGTAAATGTCTATGGGCGGTGATCACTCAACATCAGATGATTCACCTGCTCGATTGCCCGCTTTTTAATGCACGTATATAGCCGATAATCGTATGCTCGTAATGTGCTACATGTTGGGTAACTTCCGAGTACATTAAAGTAACACATAATGTTTTATGTCGTTAGAAACAACTGTTTTTGCAATCTTGCGAGTGTTAAAACAACAAAAACAAAACATGGTTCCTGGTATTAGAATAAAGAATAGACTTTCATTTTAATAAAAGAATTTACTGGAAAATATGTCATGTGCGAAGCAATCGCAAAATTTCGACGTGACGTCTGAACTGATGAGTATACTTACGGTTATACGTATAAACTATAGTGCCTGAATGACCGAGCTTCGCTTGGTATTTTTTTGGTAAATCGTGTTTTTTAGAAATTATATTTTTTCTTTCGATTCTAATGATTTTGTAGCAGTTTTTTATTGCCTGAAAACACAGATATAGCGACATTTTCTAACAATGAAACCTAGCTAGATCGATTTATCAGCCTGGAAACCCCCATCATAATAAATTACAAGATTTGTTTAATAATAAACGCATCACACTCAACGGCTCCCATTAAGTTCTCATGACCATGTCGGGGCTCCGGAAACACACACAACACTAACACAAACACCCAGACTACGACAAACAGCCGTGTGGCCAATACACACGTTTGCCGCGAGAGGGGATCGAACCTGCGACTGTTAGCGCTTTAGTCAGTTGCAGTGACCACTGCGCCAACGTGTCTAATCCAAAGATAATCGTTGAAGCCGTAAGGTCCTTCAAATGAGTGATTCTTTCTCCACGTTTTATACGCATTTCATATTTGTTACTTAGCAAAATACACCGATTAAAAATGTTGATTGTAATAACTTCTCGAAATCATAGATACAGATTAAGATACAGATATGGGGCTAATTGTGTAAATTTATCGCCAACAAGACATGCCACATTTTGACAATTCAGAAGCGTTTTAGTATAAAAATCAGAAATCAGCTGTCAGAACTTGGCATGTATTGAGTATTACATAATCAGGCCTCAATTCATCACTGTCCTTGTACAACCATAAACGGTCAAGAAACCAATAAATTCGAAGGTTAATCCGGACATTACATAATTCAGTGACAATAGAAGCAACGTGTCCAGCGCAGGACATCCTACATCGCTTCCCGCACGGCCCGTGACGAGCGGACAGAATAATAACCAATTACTACATAGTCCATACCAAGTTATATCCTCGGTCGCACGTGGCGGGGTCAATCAAGTTCAAATCTATGGACACAATTGACAAGATCGAAATTGTCTATCAATATTTCGAGAATCGATTTTAGTCTAATTTTTACTGAGGTTGACTGGAGTCAACTGATTACAGCTTATGGGTTAATTCGACCAAGGCAGTACCTCAATCTTACAGAAAATTTGCGTGAAATAACTAATAGCTGCGTGTACAGTGTGAGGAGCCGGAAGCATAACCTCCCTTAATCCTTTCCTTATATTTTTAATTTTTTTTTTATTGAGCTGGCAACGCATTTATGAGCTGGCAACGCATGCAATTTTCATGTCCTGCCTGCTCTTTTGCCAGCTATTTTTATAAAAATACAATCGAAGACGACTGCCCAGTGACCTTGATTTAGTTTGTCCTAGTCATTATTCAAATCACAATGAGCGAAGATATCGCTCAACGACGCACAAAAAAATTATCACTTCGTATAACGCAGACGGCTGCACGTTAAACTAGAATATTCTTCACTAGGACATTTTTGGCAAATATTTGTAATTGTCATTTCAATATTTATTAACGAGAAACGGGTTAACCGATTTCAAAAAAGATTTTTTTTATGTACATATGTTCACCAATGATGATGATGCCACGGAATTTTCATCAATAACGGTTCAGAACTTTGGTTTCAAAACCAAAATACTTACAATCAATATGTCATTCGAATAACCGAAATTACGTATTTTGCTTTTGAAGTCGGTTCCCCATTTTTTTTTTATTTGTAAAGAAGACATTGTTACGTTGAGCACGAGAATTCCAAACTACACGGGAATACGTAACAAAATATTTATTCACAAAAAGTCAAATTTCTGTAGCTTATCCAGAAAACAGATTTCAGGGCCGGGTCCGTAGAATCTTGTCAATGAGTCCTCTCACCAAGTCTACACAGTAAGGCTCCTCTGTCGTTCTTGTTAGTAATTCGACGGCAGATCATGCAGCGAAACGGTAGTCAGTCGCTGCACAACATGAGCATGCAGCCATTTACATACAACAAACAGCAACTTATATTATTTTAAATCCGATAAATTAAATACTAAAATCCACGTCTCTCTTTCGACATCCAGACGCCAACCCCCTTCCTTTTTTTTTAAAAAACCAACACATTAAACACTTAAATAATATAATAAAACAAAAAGGTTTCATAGCACAACATACTCAATTGCAGAGAGAGCTTACCATAATAAAATATGAAATAAATAAAGATATATTTAAAAAATTATCACGTTAGTCGTGACAACATGTAAACTATTACCAAAAATTTCACATTTATGGACCCTCCTTGCCTTTGCAAAAATGCATAAAAAATAAAACATCTTATCGACAAAAAGTCGAATTAGCTAATTAGGGGAAGAGGTGTATACACGCATCCACCACCAGTGAACACATATTATAGAGTAAACTAAACCAAAACTAAATAAAACTCAATATTTAATATTCTTTTTCATCTTGAAAGGTTAAACTTTTCATTAATGATGTAAAAAATTGACCATTTTCTTATTTAAGGACGTGAAAAAATCACAAGGAAATCCGCCATTAAAGCATCTCATTCAACTTTTCCCCGCCGAGCCGTCTTAATCAACAATTTCACGCTTCACGGAATCCTGTAAACGATCTGTGATTAGGGGAACCGACTACATTCATAAATAACAAGATTAACATTGGTACATACTTCTAGAAGGTAAAATATCCATCTTTAATCAATAAAAATAAAATTTGTAGGTTAAAATGTTTTAACCCTTAAATGCGCACTGCGGTTTATAAACAACGTAATAACAGTTATATGTATAGTATTAAATATACTATTTATCATTTTTGGTTTTTAAATTACGTTATCATACTACAGTTGGATGCTGATAAGCAATAATGTGTCAACCCACAAAAACTCAAATCCGTAGCTGATGTATTTTGATACTACGTTACCTATATAACATTATTAAAAAAATTCAAGTCATCTAAACTAAATAAGTATGAAAAAAGTTTCTTAACTCAATGTTTCGAATTTCGGATGCGTTCTATATTTTTCAATTTATAAAATAATATCAAATATTTAAAAATTTATTATCAGATAACATATTAAATAAACCTATCTACTTTTGATTCATTATACATTTTATCAAAATAGAAAAGAAAAAATGAATATACGACTTCAAACAAATTTATTAAGAATAGGTTTGACATCTTTAGACGCCATTTTCTCAAAACGAAGTCCGTGTGGCTTGACACATTATTGTTTATCAGCGTCCATTGGCAATGCCGATTTATTTATTTTTTCTAGACAAATAATATTATTAATTTTTTCGAACGAAAAATAAATCACGCGTTTAAGGGTTAGATACCTACATACATACGTATTATTTATTTACAAAATATAACCACGCCCCCCGCGTTTGTGTTGTGCTATAGCTACGCTCGTGTGAGTCATATGATGATATAATATAGCCTATTACTTTCGTCAATAAACGTGCAGTCTAAGGCAGCAATAACTTTTCAAATCGAATTAGTATTTTTATAGATAAAAAAAACCTGATATATTGTTAATAATGAGAATTGTTATTATGTAATAAATTAAAAATGCCTGTTTTCTAAGAAATAAGAAGACATGCATGTCCGTCAATCCGCATATTACATCACATATTATAATGTTATGATATAACAAATCATTTTTCTTAGCAAAAAAAATTGCAGAGGCTTAAATCTTAAAATCATGGATTGTATACGTGTTTCAATTTACACGTATAGTAATTTATAAGAATTAAAGATTAAGATAATTTAAGAAATATAAAGATAATACTTATCAAAAAAAAAATTTCCTTAATTTTCGTTATTCATACATCGTTAAAATACATTAATCTTAAAATAGTCACTTTTCCAATATTCATGCGAATTATTAAACAATTTATTTAAACAAATTTATTTCCAACGCCGACAGCCCTAGAAAACCAATTAATATGCAATTAAAGCCAATTGCCCTGTAACCCGACCATGAAAAGTACTCAGCGATGAAAAGTATTCGTTAAGGTATCGGTTTTCAATATGATTTCCATGCAGTAGTTATTTGCTACTTACTAACAAGATACTAAGGGTTAGAAATGGACTATGAAAGTGTTAAAATTTAACTACTAAGGAACAAGCGTCAATTTCCTAAATTAATTGCTATTATTCTAAATCAATTAATTTGAAAAATTTAGGTGATTTTGATACTGCCTTAAAGTACAAAATATATAATTGTCGAGATTAAACACAAATTTCGAAAACTCAGCGGTACTAGCCGGGGTTTGAACCGGCGAAGATCGGCTGAGTTCCACGTGGCCATCTCGGCTCTCGTAAGTACGAAAACACGTAAAACAACGGCACATTTAGTCTTTCATTATTAATCGCATCAAAATTATGACCAGCGCATAAAACGCCTCGATCCATATATTTCGTCCGAAAGGCCAAGCCGCGATAACCTCTGGGACCCCAAAAATTATACTCATTACTCATTACAATTCAGTCTGAATTTTCGTCGATCTCTATCACATTTATTTATAACACGATGATTTTGTATTAAAACGAGCGTTTAAAGTAACAATATATAATATAATATAATATAATAAAAATGTATATTATATTATACCGTTAATTATTTCAACAAGAAGAATCAAACGACATCTCGTCCTTTAAAAACCTAGTATGTTTAGGTTACAGACGCACCAAAGACATACACACGTAAATACACAGTAACAACCTGTAAACCTCAGAACTCCGTAATTTCTTTACCGACTTTTATTTTTTTTTATATGAAAAAGTGTACCTTCTGATTGGTCTCACAGAATTTTTATCAAAATCAGTTTTGTTGGTTTCAAAATCGGAATAACGGATACAAGCTTTTCGTGCATGAAAACAAAAAAGCCTTTAAAGCTTTTGAGTATCTTAATCATATAAAAATACCCAAAAAGCCATTACCTTCCTTCTACGACAGTCAGTTAAAAAAATCATTCAAACTTTTGGTAGACCGCTAGGCACGAAACCGTATCGCACGCGCCGAGGGCAAAGCCCAAGCAACGGTGAGGTGAATGAGATGACAATATAACAACTGTGGGGAGGGAAAGAGAAAACACATTTGTTTAGAGATGTTATCTACGACACCTGATCTATGCAGTTCGTTTGGAAGTTTTTTGAAACATTAAATAAAGCTCGAGGTTCAAGTTACGTGTTTTACTTAACCTTTTCTAGTGAAATTATAAATCAATTAATATTTCTAACTTTGTGTAATTTATTGTAAACTAAACCGCATCATCTACGAACTTTATTATTATTTTCTTAGATGGACTGCTTGAAAGTGTTTTTCTTTCCAAATGTATATTAAAGAAAAGAAAACTAACCTTTTCACATAAAACAATCACGCGAGTACCAATCGAAAATACATTCACGAAGAACACAATAAGGAAGACGAAATTGTAAACAAACAATACCTCTTACAAGTAATTAGGAAGTGCGCCAATGACAATGGCAGATTAAACCGATCGTGAAAAAACTGAATAATCGCTGAATAAACCTCATTGTGTAATGCTGCATCTCGGTAATACCCCATACTGGTAGTTTTATAGAACTGTTGGGATATTCAGCATGCTTTCATATAACTAACCTATAGTTCTATATAGTGTGATATTGTTCTGCTCTTGACTTAACTTACAGCGTATAAGTTAAAAACTTTATATTTTAATTATTGTTATTTTTTGTTTAACAAAAATGTCCTTGTGACAACTGAAATTTAATTTTTTTAATTTATTTCATTAAAAAAAACCCTAATCACGAATACTGGGATGCACTCTTGTATTGCGACAGAATTTAGTAATTAAAAAAAAAAAAAAAACACGAAGTTCACGAACCGGCTTCAAACGCAAAACACATTATTTCGTTCACTCTAAATATTTTGATTTTAAAACTAAACTACTGAACCGATTTTGATGAAAATTCTATTCGACCAATTGAATGTATATCCTGTCGAACATAACAAAAAGATTAATCAAATCAGCCCAGCTGTTTTTCGAATAATCTTTTAACATACATACTGCTTTTTGGACGGTCCCCGACGAATATATAAAATCTGATTACCTAAAATAAATACATAATACAATAGCCTATCAGCTAAATTCTAAAACCCTACCGAGTCATAAATAGTCATTAAGCCACGTGCTATCTGGTGCCACTTCTAGAACTATCCATCATTCGATTATTATCAAAATCAAAATAAAAAAATACTTTATTCAAGTAGGCTCACGAACACTTTTGAATCGTCAATACGTGAAAAAACAAAAAAAAAAATACATCAATAATGAAGCTACCACCGGTTCGGAACATAATATATTCTAATTTCTAATAAGTGGTAATGTTTCTTTTGTTTCCGTATTGTACAAGCCTACTTGAAAAAAGTATATTTTGATTTTTAAGTGTAATTCTGGCCTTACGGCACATTTATGAAAATGTCAAATAAATTCTACCCGAGATCGGAATGACGAATGCATTAACACTTAAAGCGCCGCGTGCCCGTTCAGTACTTCAATTACTTTTCTCGAACATTTGACATTCGCTTATTCAGCACCATGTCACACGTGATGACATTTTCGGTGCGTTTCGACAATTTTTTATGCGTTTAAATTTTTTTTATCCTATATGAGAATATCAGGAAAACGAAAAATGCAGCCAGTTTACCTAAATCGTTACCTATGTATATTTAGTAATTAAAAAAAGCACTTTTTAAAAATATATATAAAGACAAACTGCCTTACTACAAAAGATTTAAACAGACGTTAAACGCGTGTTTAAAAAAATCCGTACTACAAATCCGCGTCTAAGCACAGTTTTAAGTTAAACATGCTTTAGATATAGATTAACATACGTGTAAGTGAGTCTAATAGATGTCTTAAACGTATTTCAGTTGTCAAATGTAACGTATAACTTTTTATTAATAACTTTTTTTTATGAGTTTATTCGCTGTTAAGCAATTAAGATAATATTTTAAAAAATATTTAATTTTTAAACACTGTTTAGCCAGACACGCGTTCAACATAGTTTTAATGCGTCTTTTGTAGTATGACAGAAAAAGTTTAGTAGAGTATAATAAATTTTAATTATACATCTTAAAAAAAATCTCTCACGCCCTAAATTTTGCCGCCCAAGAAATTCTGCCGCTCTGACCACTGGACGCTAGGCACGTCAGGCAAATTTTCTGTACGTTAGTCAATAGTCTATACCTAGACTTAGTAATATTATTACAATCGTCTTTACTTTGCATACAAAAATATTAATATTGCAACATAGTTGATCCCGTCGGCGAGATAAACAAGCCACCGGCTTTCGACGTGTTGCTTTATAAATAGTACTCATTCATACAAACGCAGCTAATTCAGGAAGCACTACCGGGTCTGTAGTACTTTTTGCGTTTATGATTCACTATCGAGCGGACTTCGACGCGAAACGCGATTCGAGGCGTCGAATGTTTTTAACGTATCTTGTTGTTGATACAGAATTTTAGATCTTTAATAAATATCTCGCGAATTCGTTTTTAACGTTTTTTTAAATATATTGTTTCTATTTTAGTTAGTGTATTGTTGACTAGCATCCGGTCGCGGCTTGTCCGCGTGGTTTGTTGAAAGAAGTAGCCTTTGTGTTGTTCTGAGGTTTAACCTATATAATACCATTAAGTATCATCAAAATGTGTGCAGTATGTTTGGCTTGAAACGACAACTAACGTCCATCTGTCCATCCATCCTCATAAACTTTCCCATTTACATAATTGTAGTATATCATTTGGTTTGAAAATAATGTTAACCCTAACTGTTCAAACCATACTATCAACTACAAATTTGTGCATGTTTTTATAAATATACATGTAAAGTATATCAATACGTCCCACGTAAGTTGTTGTAACCCCAAAATTACAATTTTACAGTAGAGCACTTTTAAGCCGTTTTAGTTTGAAAGTTACAACAAAATACGCCTTTTTTCACGCGTATTTTGTTGTGACTTTCCTTGAAAAAAAAAAGATTTTTGGTATTTTTAGGGTTCCGTACCTTAAAAGGAAAAACGGAACCCTTATAGGATCACTTTGTTGTCCGTCTGTCTGTCTGTCTGTCTGTCTGTCTGTCTGTCTGTCTGTCTGTCTGTCTGTCTGTCTGTCTGTCGGGATGTCAACCCTTTTTTCTCAGAAATGCATAGACGTATCATGTTGAAATTAATATCATATACTCAAGTCTACGATGACATGCGGCCGTGAAAATATTAAAGTTCTAAGTCAACGCAATCAAAAGATAATGGAAAATATGTCGTATATTTTGACCATTTTAGCGTTTTCGCAAGAGAATCAAAACCTATAGGGTACTTCCCATTGACCTAGCACAATGAAATTTGGCAAGAAGTAAGATCTTATGGTACAAATAAAGGAAAAAATCTGAAAACTGTAAATTTTTGTACGTATGTTTGTCTGTTTGTAACTTTGTCTTTCAACCTTTTTCTCAGAAACGCGTGAAGGTAACAAATTTTTATCAACGTCAAGTACTCAGAGTTGTAATTACTAAGAGCTGTGAAAAAATCAAACTTCTAAGTTAACGCAATCAAAAGATACGGTCATTTATATCACATATTTTAAGTATGATAGCGTTTTTAACGTTTTCGCAAGGGAATCAAAACCTATAGGGTACTTCCCATTGACCAAGCATTATGAAATTTGGCCAGGAGCAAGGTCCTTTAGTATACATAAAGGAAAAAATCCGAAAACTGTAAATTTCTGTTCGTGTGTCTGTCAGTCTGTACGTCTGTCTTTCAACCTTTTTCTCAGGAACGCGTAAATGTATCAAGTTGTAAATTGATCAAGCGGAAAATATATTAATCTTAGAATTAAAATTATATGTACTTGTAACAAATTAACATAGAAGTTGACCATGGTCAAAAAAACAATTTTACAAACACTGAGAAGAAATTTGAATCAATACGAAAACATTAAAAAGCAGCAAACCTTTATAAACAACGCAATGCAATCTATATATCGCAGCTAACAAAATGATAGCGCGATGCAGCGTACAGGTAATGCCATCTATTACAACATTATGACATTAACTGTGATATAATTCTGCTCGATTAATATATTTTTTTTTATTTTAATTATTATTTAAACGCGCTAAAAATAATAAAATTAACTTTTCATTTAAAAGTTTTATCGTCGATTTATAACGTATATAATATAATTATGTTGTTAATGTCAAAGTGAACAAGTTAGTTCATTGAAATTGTCAAGAGATGGCGCTGGGTGTATCCTGAATCGCGCTATAACTTTGCTTTTTTGAAAGTATAAGGTGTATTAGTACTTAAAATAAAATTTTGTGTTTCCATGGATTGCATCCATGATTGTGTTTTAAATTAAAGTGCTCCTAAGTAGTTTCAAAATAGTTTTTGGGGCGTGATCCATGTTTACATAATATTTGATTAAGCGACTTCTAAAAAAGGAGTGTTTTCAATTCGACCTTGTATTTAATTTTTTTTTTATGTTTGTTCGCCGATTACGCCGCCATTTGTGTACCGATTTTCAAATTTTTTTTTGTTTGAAAAGGTATACTTCCAAGGTGGTCCCATTGTCTTCAGGTCAGGATCAGATGATGGGATCCTGGAGAAATTGAGGGAACTCCTCAAATATTATAGGCAAGCCTATACCAATTTAGGTATTTTTGATAGTAAATTATGTTGGAACTGATGATGAAGACCACAAATGGCGTAGATGGGTTAGTCTTATATAGATTTCTATAAGTTTGTACGGAACCCTCGGTGCGCGAGACCTACTCGCACTTGACCAGTTATTTCAGTTTGAATGCATTAAGCAATGCAAATTCGTGTAGTATTCAGTAAAAACGCTAACGGCAATTTTGTGGCTTACAATAACTTACGTGGGAGGTATCGATATATATGTATCATATATATGTATATATATGATACACCAGGCATTTAAGGGTTAAATTGAACATTGCTGCGTACGGTTTTAAATACACTAATGTACGTAACTTAATCAATACTGCTTTTATAAACAGCTAAGTTTGTAAGAATATACATAGGGTGTATTTCTGAAACTACTGATCCAAATTGAAAAAATCTTTTTGCGTTTAATAGCCCGTTTATTGAAAAAGATTATAGGCATTATAGTGCATTTATAACAACGAAGCAGTAACCAAAAACGCGAGCTAGTTTTAAATAATATTTCAATACAAAATTATAAAAAAATTACATACATAAGACGAACAGATATCCATTCACGGAACCAATATAAGTTTAATATCAGCTTTGAACAACGAATCATACATTCAGGTTTATCGGCTTGAAAGTTTCTTGTAATTGGTTAAACGAAAATAAATAAAATTATCGACTGACGATTTCCAATAGTAAAAATCGCGGGAATAATAAGGGGAAAAGATAGTATTATAAGTGCTATCGATAAGCGAATACTGAATCACTAATATATAAACGCGCGATATTAAAATTAATTTGAAAGATTAGTTTTATAGCAAAACCTTTTTTCCGAAGTGTAATTGTGAATTAACTATCGAGATTCTCGCCGGTTCTCGAGAGAATCTACATTCCGAACCGGTGGTAAATTAATCAATTAATAAGTTTTTTTTTGTATTGACAATTCATAAGTGCTTGTAAAAGCCTACTTGAATAAACATATTTTGAGTATAATTTTTGATTTCAAAGAATATAATTTAGTATATTTTTTATTAAAAGATTATATATTTTTAACTTACTTACTTTTTCGCGATTTATAGTATTCATATTTAATATAACTGGTCTTTTCGCGATAAGTAATGGTAGTAACATCTTTTCTACTGCCTGACGATTTGTAATTCTATCTCTTTCTCTATATAAACTACGTATAACTATGAAATTTTATACTCCTCCGTCAATTTTCGTAAATAGATGTACAAAGTTTCTGGTACACGTATTCATATCGTCTGGGATAGTTTAAAACCGCGTAACTAGCTTTCACAATAAGGTCAATTTTTGCGCAATAGAAAATGCCCCTAAGCATTATTTTTTATCAATAATGTGATTTAGTATTTGATTCAAATTTTAACTTTATAGGAAAAGTTAGATACGCGGTTTCGAAATATCTCCGACGATATATAGACTTTAGTCGACGAATATCAAAACAACCTCAATTCGACAATTAACGAGCATGTGAGTACATATATACTGAAATAAATTGCCGCCTCGCTCTGAATCACTGCGGTCGCTTTACGTGGAACTGATATATAAAACGACAATTGTTTATATACTTATAATAAGTCATAGCGATATATGGATGCTGATAAGCAATAATGTGTCAATCCACAAAAAGTCAAATTCTGAGATAATGATGTATTTTGATACTGCATCACCCATTTAACATTATTAAAAAAAATTAAAGTCATATAAACTAAATAAGTACGGAAAAAAGTTTCCTAATTAATTGGTTCGAATTTCAAGTGCGTCCCATATTTTGCAATTTATGCAATAACCTCAAATATTTAAAAAAACTTTTTTTTAGATAATATATTAAATATATTAGCCTGAATTGAATTCATTATACCTTTTATCAAAAAATAAAAGAAAAGATGGATATATACTTCTTCAAACAAATTTGTTAAAAATGGGTTTGATATGTTTAGACGCCATTTTATCAAAATGAAGTCCGTGTGGCTTGACACAGTATTGCTTATTAGCGTCCATGTATGCCATACAATTATATAACATAATTACGGAAATGTTATATGCTCGTGAATTTTGGCACAGATAATGCCGACCACTATGGACGACGTTGCCTAGCAACCAGCGGCCGAGTATAACAGACTTTGGTCCATCGATCAACTGACAAGATTGTCGGGCAATAAAAAGTATTACTACCATTAGTTATCGCGATAAGACCCGTTATATTAAATATGAATAGTATGAATCGCGAAAGTTTAAAATATATATTGATTGTCAAAGTTTGAAATGGATACAGATTTTTAAACTCAAAATCAAAAATGTCATACAAATATTTTTAATTTGTATGTCAATTAATAAATATAAAAGAATTATACGTTTAAGAGGTTCATAATATATTTTTTTATATTAAAAAGTCCTTATTTCTTTTAAATGATTTTTAGATTTTTCAGTTAAAATGTGCAACGTTAAAAATATTCTTCCAGTTAATTTTTCTTTCGTTAATTTAAGCTAAGTAATTATTGTAACTATTTATAACCGAAGCGTTTATCGTATTGGAAACCATAATTACGCTATTTTCCGCGGAACTTTATCTAAATAATGTAAATAAAGCGTACAGGTCGTTAACTCGGCGAAAATTATTCCATACATTAATTCATTCGCGAATAATTATGCTGCAAAGTCGCTCGAATGACGCATATTTAGGTTATTATTAACATTTATTGTGATCTAAATTATACCTAATATAATGAAATTGACAGACACGTCGGCGCAGTGGTCACTGCAACTGACTGTCGCAGATTCGATCCCCGCTAGCGGCAAACGTCTCTATTGGCCATACGGATGTTTGTCGTGATCTGGGTGTTTGTGTTAGTGTTGTGTGTCTTCAGGCTATATCATTCTTTCTGATAGAGCGATTAGATTATTGTTTAGTAATCAAATTGTAATCAAAGCATGTAATCGTGTTCGTTGATTGATAAACCAAAATGTACATGAAGAACATAAAAGTTCGATTACTCACGACTTAATTTCAAGACTTTTCACACATGTTAATGCTTTTCAAAGCACGCTTTAAACAACTGCAAGATTCGTTATTTTATGTATGTATTTTTTTAACAAAACATTTTTTTAGCAGAATTAATTACATTTACTAAAAAATAAATTCGGATCTCTTTGAATAGTTACAATAATAATTAAATATATAATAGTATACATATAACTCAAAGGTGATTGACTGACATAGTGATCTATCAACGCACAGCAACAAACCACTGGACGGATCGGGCTGAAATTTGGCATGCAGGTAGATGTTAGGACGTAGACACTAGGAAAGGATTTTGAATAATTCTACCTCCAAATGAATAAAATAGGCGATGAAAGTTTTTATGAAACTGTCAATTTTAAACCGATCGGACTGAGACTTTGCATGCTTAAAGTCACTGTGACGTAGGCATTACAGATATCGCTGACGAAGTCGCGAGCACCAGCTAGTAATATATAGTCACTCACTCACTCATCAAGAAATCACAGAAACTACAAGAAGTTAGCCTGGGGGTCCTTTTTAGGACGTAGGTGCCCTCTAAGACGGGAGTCTTCAAAATTCGACCCCTAAGGGGGAAAAATGGGTTGGGAGTTTGTATGAAAGTTCTATGTTAAGCGCGAGTGAAATCGCGAGGGATCGCTAGTTATATATTTTCGCTTCGCTGCGTAATACACGTGTCTAAAATTCTTAATATATTAAAGCATCTTCTATTCGCGTTAAGAGCGGATGTCGATATCATACATATTATAAAATGGACGTCCAAAAGGTAAACAGTGTCATGAATTCGTACAGGATTTTTCCCTAAATGTATTTCAATTAATTATTAAATTATTAATTATTTCGTACAAGGGAAAAACAAAATTTAAATTTAATTATTAATATTAATTATTATAGCTCATGCCGTACGTTGTTAGAAATTCTTACAAAATTTTAACACGGTGGCAAAGGAAATTGTGTAATTTAGTATGTCCTGCCAGTTCCTAGAGCCCGCTAGTTCCTCTCGTGGTTTCACTCGCGTTTATGGTTCGTGCTTCGCTCCTGATTTGTAGAATGATGTAATATAGCCTATAACCTTCCTCAATAAACGGGCTATTTTCACGTGTATTTTTTTAAATATCTAAGTAGGAATATTTAAAAAATTGCTTATTTTTAATAACAGGTATAATCGTATTAAATTCTGAAGCTTACAAAGATCCTTTAATAAATACACATGATATCTTAGAAAACCCCTTTTGGTGATTTTTCCCAGACACCGCCCCCCCCCCCCCTCCCCCTCCCGTCTTAGGCCTCACGTTATTAACGGACATTTGTTGATTAACGGACATGTGTTGACACTAAGGATTGAGAACCTCCTCCTTCATGAAGTCGGTTGAAAATTTAAATCACAGTAAGATAGAAATAGGGATTCAAAGTTTATATAAAAAAATGACAAAAAGAAACTTTGCATTAAAAGAAATTAGACAACAAAATCCGTAGATTTCTTCACGGACCAAATCACAATTTTCCCTACCGTAACGCAACAGACGTTTTGCAGAAACGGTATAAAAACAAGACGAACAGTCGTAACAATAACTGGGCGATATTTTCCCATGTTTTCCGACGTTACGCTCGCGTCTTGCTTTCGAGTGCGTTTCGCAACATTCTGTAAGGTAAAATCTTAGTCTTAGTCTTTCTTCCTTATTTCTTGTTTTAGCATTTGCTTTTGTTCCTGCTTACGTAGAATTAATATTACTTACTTAATATCCTTCTCTACATAATCCGCCTAACTTATTGAAAGTTATAAACTTTGAAACGTGAAAATGGAAAATAAAACAACTTACTGCCATATCTATGTATATAAGTAAAATTACTTGTCCTGACTGACCGTATAACTGATCTATCAATGTAGAACCTTAACTGCTGAGGCTATACTTCAAATTTGGCGAGGGATGTCTTTTAAGTTGTACCACTAACAAAAGATTTTTGGAAATTTCACTACTAATGCAGTAAAATAAGGTTACTTGGAAGCAATATTGTGTCAACCCACAAAAGGTCAAATTCAGCGTCACGTATTTAACATTATTAAAAGAATTTTAAGGTCGTCTAAACTAAATAAGTACGTAAAAAGTTCCTTTATTTAATATTTGGAATATTGAAGTGTGTTTCATATTTTGCTGTATAAAATAATCTCACGTATTCGAAAAACTTATTATTTGATAAAACTTTTTATTTTACCAATCTGTTTTTAATTTATTATAATTTTTGTACGAGCACACCCGTACATGAATACAGAGCACACTCGTGCAGTTCATACTTATAGACTTGTACAACATTTATACTAATATTAAGTCAGTACTGCCGATATGGCCTAGTGGTTAGAACACGTCGATCTTTACCGATGATCGCGGATTCAAACCCCGGCTAGCACCGCGGATTTTTCAAGTGCTAAATTCCTGTTTAAATTCATCTCGAGCTCGGCGGTGAAGGAAAACATCGTGGGGAAACCTGCATGTGCCGGGAGAAATTCTGACACATGTATATCCGCTAACCCGCTGTGGAGCAGCGTGGTGGATTTAGCTCTAAACTTTCTTCTTAATAGGAGAGGAGACCTTTGCCCAGCAGTGGGATATCTACAGGCTGTTACTTTACTTTTCTTGTTTTTTTTAGTATCGAGATTTTTGCAGGTTCTTCTCGGTAGAGACTACATGCCGAACCGGTGGTAGCTTTATAAAAATCTAAAATGAAAATATGACATGTAACTTGACGATTCGAAAGTGCTTTAGAAACCCATTTGAATAAAGTATATTTTGAGTTTAAGTTTGAGTATCTATGAAGCAAAAACATTGATACTCATAATAATTTTACATATAGCATACATTCAACAAACATCTAAAGGTGTGGTTAAAAACCCATACGCCTTTTATCAAAATAGAAAAGAAAACATAGATATGTACTTCTTCGAACAAACTTATTAAAATAAGTTTGACATCTATAGACGCCATTTTCACAAAATGAAGTCCTTGTGGCTTGACACAGTATTCACATAGTCCACTTCTGGTTAGAAGTAAACGCACATATACATACATCGGCATTTTTTTTTTAATTTTACTCCTAAAAAGGTGAACTAGGGCTTTTAAAAATATACAGTTTCATTTAGCAAGATTCCTAGACGAGTACAAACACCAAATATCCATAGCAATACAATAAAGTTAAAGAAGTATGATTATTTGAACAAATGAATCTCCGAAAAAACCAATTCCAAAAAAACACCAAATTATTTTAGCGCAAAACATAATATCATCAATATTATAGGCTATACTAGCTAGTTAGCTAGCTAGCTAGTAGTAAGTTACTGTTTCGCTCCTTTGAGTCGTAGCGTGATGTAATAGAGCCTATAGCTTTCCTCAGTAAATAAACTATCTAACACAAAAATAATTTTTCTATTCGAACCAGTACTTCCTGAGATTAGCGCGAAATTAAACTTTTCAGCTTTATAATATTAGTATAGATAATATGGATGCTGATATGCTATAATGTGTCAAGCCATAAAAAGTGAAATTTGGAGATATCGGTGTATTTTGATACGGCATCACCTATTTAACATTATTCAATAAAAAATAAAGTCAAATAAACTAAATAAGTACGGAAAAAATATTCTTAATTAATTGTTCCGAAATTCCAGGTCGTTACTAATATTGTAATTTATGCAATAATCTTATATTTTTTTAAACTTTTTATTAGATAGTCTATTAAATATATCAACCTGCTTTCAATTCATTACAGCTTTAATCAAAAAAGAAAAGAAAATCTGGATAAATACTTATTCAAACAAACTTATTAAGAATAGGTTTGATATCTTTAGACGCAATTTTCTCGAAATGAAGTTCGTGTGGCTTGACACAGTATTGCTTATCAGCGTCCTTATATGGAAGCAGAAAAAATTTCGACCACTTTTTTCTGTATTTAAAATTGGTTTAAATTGGGTTACGAAGGAATTCATTTGATGACAAACAGAAGGCCACGGGAACTCTTCAATAAGGAGTCGTTAATATTAATTGACCGACTTCAATGGCCCTCAATTTTTTCTTTTGATCTTTCAAATCAAATCAAATCAAAAAATACTTTATTCAAGTAGGCTTTTAAAAGCACTTTTGAATCGTCAAAATAAACAAAAAGTACTTAAATTAAGGAAAAGCTACCACCGGTTCGGAATGTAGATTCTACCGAGAAGAACCGGCAAGAAACTCGATAGGTACTCTTTTAAAATTGTGTTATTAAGTATATACATTTTAAAAATTACAAATGTTTATATTAAACATCCTGTATGAAATTCATCTATACTAAATCCATGCATTATTATCATCTATATAATCTTGTACAGAATAATATGCTTTAGCTATTAAAGAATTTTTAATATACAATTTAAACTTATTGATTGACAACTGCAAAAATTTCTTTGGTATTTTGTTATAAAAACGGACACCTTGCGCCAGAAAGGAAACATTTACTTTGCGAAGTCGAAAGCTTGGTGTTATGAGTTTATTGAAATGGTAATAGGCTATATAACATGCGGTAATCAACCTGGACAGAATTAATCCTGTGCAGACGTTGCCTTAAAGATTTTTTTATTAAATATGAAACGCACTTGGCAATCGAAACAACTAATAAAAAAACTTTTTTTTTCATTCTTATTTAGTTTATATGACTTGAATTTTTTTCAATAATGTAAAATAGGTTATTCAGAATCAAAATACATCAATATCTCCGAATATGACTTCTTGTGGGTTGACAGATTATTGCTTATCAGCATCCATATATAAAGACTGTATACGCAACATCACACATGACAACATTAGTAATAACAAACACATTCAAATTGAATGCGATTCTGATTGCGATTATCGTAGTGTAAAATTTTAGCCTAGTTTTCAGGAACCTTTGGTTTTTAATCAGAAAACAGAATCATAATTGTATTCCATAATTGGACGCTGATAAGCAATACTATGTCAAGCCACTCAGACTTCATGACAAAATTCGTCTAAAACCTATTCTTAATAAATTATATTAAAACCCTATATATACATTTTCTCTTTTATTATTTGATAAATGGTATAATTAATAAAAGCATACTGGTCTAATAAAAAGTTTTTAGTTTTTTGTTTTATTGCTTATTGCCAATAATCTTATGTATTTGTACAAGTTAACTTTGCAAAATATTAAACAAACTTAAACATTCTAAACATTAAATAAAGAAACTTTTTTCCGTATTTTTTTTTTAGTTATCTAAACTACTTGAATTTATTACATAAATATATCCGAATTCGAGTTTTGGTGGCTTGACGTATTATTGCTTATCAGCGTCCAATTAGCCAGCAGGTTAAAGCTTAGTTTATCTTAACAAGACCAATTGAACAGGAAAAGAGAACCCCGCTAATTAACTCACCATCAAGTTGTCGACGGAGTTATAACCGCATATCACGTATCCCATCACCCTATTCGCCATGTTTAGCACATCACTATCACAGTTTCACTGACGCATCACTAGTAACAATCCCTCGATCCTGGAACCCGCATCAATTAGCCGTTTCAATTCATAACGTCCCTCCCTAATTAAACAGCAACTAATGTACAGTGACATAAAAACTTTTACCAATTTACCGGTCTGTTAGAACAGACAAATAAATCACGTAACGTTCGAGATTCGAAAAAATTCGAATTTTAAAATCAAATATCGTTAAGACGTGTGCCATCTACAATGGTTCGTGAGAAACTGATTACTGAACTATTTGTACTACAGAGAATATTGGGTACATCTTATATGGGTCTTATTCCCTTGCATTATGGTCTAGTATTGTTCAATGGGTGTCTTCAATTACGGGACGCTGTAAATACAGAGAACATTAATCTTAGCAACAACTGACCAATGAAACAAACTATTCATTGTAAAACATCGAATGAAACGTTAAAATGATATATTACAGTATGAAAAATACCAAAATACATTGCTTTTATTTTATAAAGAATGGCTGATGTGGCTAGTTTACTCTGTATTTAAAAAAAAACACGATTGTTTTCATATAAACGAAATGTATAACTTCATATTTACTTTTTCAAATATCGTGTTAATAAAACAGTTTGTTTTTTTTTTTGCTTGCCGTCGTGATCCTTGCCGGTCGCTAAAACTGATTTATTAAATGACGTGTTTAAAAAAACCCTATTTAAATTAAGAATAGTTTGAATTTGAACCAGTTTCAAAGTAATCAGAAACTACCGGGTTGATTTCAAAACATTTATTACCGACTAGATAGGACCATAAACACCAAAATAATAACACAATAACACCATTTTTCTGTACAAAATTATGTTAAGAATAACACAATGCTGCTAACTGCTTCTTAGAGGATATTTTTCGTCACAATTACGTCCATCGTGAGATAAATTCAAGGAATCAACTTTTGAGTTTTTCGCCGAATCTTCTCATTATAGTCCACATTCCTAACCGGTAGAAAATTCTTAACGATATCTGACAAAGCAGATTTTAAGGACTGACGATTTATTAGTAAGTAAAGTCAAAAGCAAAAAGTAACAGCCTGTAAATCTCCCACTGCTGGGCAAAGGCCTCCTCTCCTATTAAGAAGGTTTAGAGCTTAATCCACCACGCTGCTCCACTGGATTTTATCGGATATACATGTGTCAGAATTTCTTCCGGCACATGCAGGTTTCCTCACGATGTTTTCCTTCACCGCCGAACTCGAGATGAATTTAAACACAAATTTAGCACTTGAAAAATCAGCGGTGTTCTAACCACTAGACCATCTCGGCTCCTCAAAAGCAAAAGTTGCTTATACATATATCCTAGTACCTATTAAACCATCCTTGCTCGTTTTTTTTTGTAAAACGAGTTCTTTTGGAAATGATATTTAGATTTAGTAGGAAACAATAGTAGCAGTTTGTCATTGCATGAAAACACAGATAAAACGACATTTTTAAGAAATGAGACCTATATATATCGATTTATCTCTCGCACGCATACTAAATTTCATGAAAATCGTTAGAGCCGTTTCTGAGATTCAGATTATATACACAAGAATTGCTTAATGATATTAGACAGTTAATTAGGTCATATTGATGCTAAATATATACCCATTCACTTCTTCTACACAAGATTTAAGTACTATTATAGACAAAACCCGTCTGCCTGAGTATCGTTCCATTTGTGAAAGTTTAAAAATCAGACAAGTCGTATTGAAGATTACTGTTTCATTCCCGTATCCATGGATTCTGGGAAACTATATACCAAACGTCGCTCACGCAACTGATGCAAATTTAATCTATACTAATATTATAAAGCTGAAGAGTTTGTTTGTTTGAACGCACTAATTTTAGGAACTACTAGTTCGCATTTAAAAAATCTTGTTGTTTTAGATAGTTTATTTACTGAGGATGGCTATAGACTATATTACATCACGCTACGACTCATAGGAGCGAAGCGGTAACCATAAACGCGAGTGAACCCGCAAAGGACAGCTATTGATATATGAACGAGTAAAATTCTTTTTGTATACACGAACGAAAAGCAGAAAAACTCATCCAAAAATGATTAAGTAACATAAGTAAACAGAAAACAGTTAAAAAGTTTAACGGCCTTCATTTTCCATAGTGATTCATTACATCCCGGGCATTACCTAAGACTCCCGCAGACTACATATTATAGATTTCTATTGGCCAATAATTGAGTTATTTGTACGTTTCAATGTTCACTTGTGAAAGAACATCATACTACACAAGCTGGGCGATAGATGGACGATGATCTAGTTTCTAAGGCGTTCTTGTAGCCCTTTCTACGCCTACTGGCTTAGTTATTTATTCGACAAGGGGCAGTACCTAAAGGCAGTGACTAAACGACTTATAAACGTGACGTAGCATGTTACAATATTCATAGCGATCTTTATACATTACGACATTTGCTGTTCGAGACGCTCGGCTCGCTGTACTGACCACACGACTCACGTCGTAACGTGTTACGTTACGCTGAAGTGATGCAGTCAGACGTCAGCTTACCCGGCATCCCACGTGAGCGAACGCGATGAGATGCGGCGCGGTGCGGTGCGAAAACAACAAATAGTTGAAATGGCTTATATGACATGAGAACGCGGTGCAGGCAATATGTTGGCCTGATATATGGATGCTGATAAGTAATAATGTGTCAACCCGCAAAAGGTGAAATTCTGACTTATTGGTGTATTTTGATAGAGCATCACCTATTTAACATTATTCAATAAAATATAAAGTCATATAAACTAAATAAGTAGAAAAAAAGTTTCTTAATTAATTGTTTCGAATTTAATAAACTTATATATTTAAAAAACTTTTTATTTAATAGAAAATATGGATAAATACTTATTCAAACAAATCTATTAAGAATAGATTTGGCATCTTTAGACGCTATTTTCTCAAAATGCAGTTCGTGTGGCTTGATACAGTATTGCTTATCAGTGTCCATGTATATAATGTCAATATACATATAAGTTGGCTTTTATACTTCATAATATTACGGATATTACCACGCACGACGGAAGGGCTCAGACAGCGAATTACGAATGCGCCAATATAAAACACGCGCGTAATAGTCCTTAAAACCATACACTATGAGAGGCCAACCCTATACTTAAGTCATGTAGCCGTAGCGAATAGCTATCAACATTTATTTTAACAAATAACCGTAGATATGGTTGTTAAATATGATAATTCAATTTTAAACTAAAATAAAATATAGAAAATAGAAAGTTGTGTTTAAATTCATCTCGAGCTCGGCGGTGAAGGAAAACATCGTGAGGAAACCTGCATGTGCCGGAAGAAATTCTGACACATGTATATCCGCCAACCCGCAGTGGAGCAGCGTGGTGGATCAAGCTCTAAACCTTCTCCTTAATAGGAGAGGAGGCCCTTGCCCAGCAGTGGGACATTTACAGGCTGTTACTTTACTTTACTACTTTTAAAATATAGAACACATTCACGTCACAGTCACCGAAGAAATTTACTATTTTACTACAAACAATTTAACCGTACGTTAAACGCGTGTTTTTAAATTCCCTTCTTTATATCTGCGTTTAAGGACAGTTATGAGTTAAATATGATTAAGACAGAGTTTAATTATGTATAAAAGTTACGTTTAAGTCAGATTTACTGATGTCTAAAGCTTATTTTATCAAAGCCATTAAATTTATTTTTAAACAATGTTTTAATTTTTAAACACTGCTTAGCTAAACGTGTTGAACATGGTTTTATTTCGTCTTTTTTCAGTAACAGTTAATATTTACGTGCCATTTTTATGTAAAACTATACTAGAACAATTACATCAAACATATTAACGAAACAACAATTTATTGCAGTCGATAATGTTATCAACAAAGATGGCCAAGTTTCGTGTCGTTTTCAATTTCACCGGGTTATCGCGACGACTTAGGCCTCGATCAAACAGCGAGCGGGCGGAACGCGAAGGCGACGCGAGGGCGACGCGGACGCGACGCAAAACACGCTATGCGATTGAGATGTAAAGTTAGTTTGCCGGATATCCGTATCCGTATCCGCGGATAGTCGATGGAAAAAAAGATTTGTATCCGTATTCATTACATTTTGGCGGATCTTTTACCTTTTTAATCTTTAAAAAATAGATGGAATTTTATATATACCTATGCCCAGTACGTTATTAAAACAAAAGAAAGACCTATGCAATGGAAATCGTAACATATCTATCACGTAGAGTCAAGTGGCGTCAACGTTTGAAGTAAGAAAGATAAGTTAGTATTAAGTTTATAAGTAAGAAATTTATGATCCGCATCCGTATCTAGATACCAAATATCCGTATTTATATCGTATCCGTGGATATATGTACATATATAAAGATCCGGCTCATCAGGATTTAAAATATAGGCTTACTGATATCGTACTTATTATTTCGGTTTCCGCACACGAAGCGACCTAAATACGACTAAATTTGTCCAATCTTACTTAAGCTGACTTGACTCGTAGAATGCGACTAACGTTACCGCGTAGTTGACGAGCTACTATCAAGATGTGCGTACAAAACCCGACTCGTTTGCCAGTAGCATCGTGGAAGAAAGGCCTTACCATGTAAAGTAACCGATGGTCTAACATGAAACGCGATGACTCTGTATGTCATCTTCTATATTAAGTATCTATTGAATGTGTAGTACACTTTAAGGAAATAAATAGATGGCGCGAAACTTGTAAATGTTTGTGTCACACGTGTCAACTTTAATGTTAATAATCAAATTTTAAATATACAGTATAATGTTAAAAATAGTAGTTTCATTCAATATCACATTAGGGCTTCTTACGTCACGCCAGTGTCACACCGCCGTCCCGTCCGCTGTTTGACCAAAGCTTTATCGAACGATCCGCGAAATAGACCAACTTGTCTCTTTGTAATTGCGACTTGCAACCGTTTTGTCAATAATTTAAACGATAACGTCGAGATAAGTGCGATATTTACTTTAATACCTATTAATGAAATTCTATTACATATTACGTGTTATTGAATGAGACTTTTGAGTCTTTGACAGATAAAGAATATTATCGTGTATAAAATTAAAATTATAGATAAATTGAGTTCGCGTTTACTTGTTTCGGTATCGAAGTCGGTATGTTTAAAAAAAAAATTGTATGTATTAACTATAATTATTATTGTTCTGAAGATCTAGCTTCAATTAATTCTACATATATATCACTTCAAAAAGGCTGCACCGATTTGATTAATTATGATTATTTTATGATATATATAATTACCCGGACATCGTTATTATGAAAAAACCAGGCGTCAACGCACCCGCAATATTATGATGTTACAGATGTGTACAGACAAATATGACCACTTGATACCAGGTGTATAGATACTAGGTGTATAGATACCAGGTGTATATATCTACTATAAGCTTGGTTGCCCCTATCTATACAAATAAAATTGTAGTGTCTGATTGTAATATCAAATTAACAGTTTTTAACTAAATGTCTGAAAATATACGCGGTATTGACATCAAAAACATATTTTTTGTCTGCTTTTTTTTAAATTGAAACCATTAAAATATCCAATTCAAGTAAGAAAGGTAAACGTTATATAAATATAATTCTTCACTAAAATTAACGCAGGTGGTACCGCAGGGAACAGCAAGTTATTATAAGAGAAAAAAAAAACAAAAAAACATTTGAAAAATCGAAAATTCTGGGCAGGATGAAATAGTGGATGGGAATGTATTTGAACGGAGTCGTGGAGACCAATCACTTCGTTATAAATATCTTGCGGTTAGATCGTACAAACAGACGAGATGCTCCGAGTCAATATAGGTGGCAAAAGTAGGGTTACCACCCGTACTATATACAGGGTGTCAACTCGGCATGTGGTGCACAATTTACCAGCGTTACATTATTAAGACAAAAATAGTTTTTTTTTTTACTTTTAAATTTCGATTCTACTAACGCTGGTAAAATATCCAACACATGCCCAGTTAACAAACTGTATAGTTACAGAAAGAATATGAATGAATAAGAATGAATAAAAATGCTTAAGTTTCGGGCCTGAAATAAATTAACCTAGCCAATCAAATCATGATTTATCAAAAAAATCACACACTGTATTTTTGCACGATCCGATAGTGACACTAATAAGAATTAAAATTCTGGGAAGTAATGACACACTCCCAACGGAAAAGGAAAAGTAATTTTTTTAAGTAAAAATGCTATTAATTGCATACAATATAATTAAAGATTAACTAGTCAACTAGCTGGGTCCCGTGGTTGCATCCGCACTTATTTGAGAAAAAAATATATTTATATAATGTTTACCTTCCCTACTTGAATCGGACATTGTTCACTATTTTATTGGTTTCAATTTTGTAACTAATGTAACTCTCTTTGTTATTTTTTAATTTAAATATATATATTTTTAAATAAAAGAAGCCTAAGTTACTCCTTATAACATTAGCTATCTATGAGTGAAAGGACTATCAAAAACAGTGCAGCCGTTTCCAGGCGGAACAAACAGACAGACAGAAAAATTTAAAAAAATGTGTTTTAGATGTTAGAACCACATACTTTCATAGGATTTTAGTTAAAAGCTGTTTATTTGAAATTAGAAACAGACAATTCAATTTTATTTATTTGTGTAGATGTATAGATAATTTAATGTGGCAACCCTACGTCTGAGATGTGTCAATATGCGCGTGTATGTTCGGCGTACTCTCGTATGTAGGTCGCAGCCTCGTTACATCGAGACGACGATCATGAGACGCATCTACTGACTCGTTGCGACTTAGGAATGTTTTATGCCATTTCTTTAGGGTTCCGTTGAGTTACAAATTCATATTTATTATAACGGGTCTTGTCGCGATAACTAATGGTAGTAATACCTTGACTCAGAGTCAGCTCGTGACCACGACGGATGCAAATTCGTCGAAACGTCGGGCAATAAAAAATGTATTACTACCTTTAGTTATTGCGAAAGTTTAAAATATATGAGTTATAAATATTGTTCACAATGTCTGTACGATTATAGTTTTAAACTATAAGTAACTTCCATACTTTCTCGTTTTATTGGGTTGTCTTAAAGAAATAGTTACCCATAAGAATCAGAAAAAGAAGAAGAAAATATTATCTTGTACGTTATTCTTGTGGCGTACAATCCCAAAGGTGACTGACATAGTGATCTATCAACGCGCAGCCCAAACCACTGGACGGATCGGGCTGAAATTTCGCATGCTGGTAGATATTATGACGTAGGCATCCGTTAAGAAAGGATTTTTATTAACTCTACCCCCCAAGGGGATTAAAATAAAGAATGAAAGTTTGTATAAACTTTGTCAATTTTAAACCGATTGGGCTAAGGCTTTGCAAGCATAAAATTGTAAATAAATAAAAAATCCGACAATCTATTCATTGGGACAATTTCAACGTGCCCCAACACGATCTGCTGTAAATTGGAAAGGAATTGTAGATCCTGATGATTTCAGACGACGCTGCAGCATCAAGTCAAGGTGGCGCAACTATTTATAGTTATTTTAATATCATTTGGATGCTGTTAAGCAATACTGTGTCAAGCCACACGGCCTTCATTTTGAGAAAATGGCGTCTAAAGATGTCAAAACTATTCTTAATAAATATGTTTGAAAAACTATATATCCACCTTTTCTTTTATTTTATTTTTTATAAAAGGTATTATGAATTAAACGCAGATTGATATATTTAATATATTATCAAAAACTTTTTTCAAGTATTTGAAATTATTGTATTAATTAGCAGAATAAGGAACGCACTTGAAATTCGAAACAATGAATTAATAATTTTTTCCGTACTTATTTAGTTTATACAACTTCAAATATTTTTTGAATAGTGTTAAATTTGTGATGCAGTATCAAAATAAATTAATATCTCCGAATTTGACTTTTTGTGGCTTGACACATCATTGCTTATCAGCGTCCATTTATAGTGTAATAAATTTCGAGTCGATTAGACCAATAAACATTGCTCAGATCCAACAACTAAAAGAGGTGATAACCTTTAAGCTATTAAGGATGGACCTGTAAAAAATATTTATACGTTATTTTTCAACATATAATTGTAACTAGGAAACATGTTTATGACATAATAACAATTAAATAATATTATTTTGAGTTGTACAGACCTTTTATTTGTTCATCATATCTCATACTTTAATATAAGCGTCTGAATAAATCTTCTTAAATTAATCTGCTCCTAGCCAGAAATTAAATACAAGAATACCGATCTTATAATCTATTTTTCTTTTCTTATGTTTTTTTGGTAACAATACCCGAAACTAAATCTCGAATTTTCGAACAATATTTTTATATATATTATTTCGTTATAAAAATAATTTTGTTTTATCATTCGATCGATAATTTCTCATCTCCAATTTTTATCTGTGGTTAAAAGTACGCCATATTTGTCTGCTTAATAAGGCAAGTAAAGAATTATTTTTTTTTTTTCAAAAATTAAACCGACTTCAAAAACGAACTTAAGAGATACAAATAAACTAAAAGGCATAAAATAAATGTTTTCTACAACATTATGAAGTCGGTGCCTAGTAAAACACTCGAAGTCGGCGTCAAGTAAGACCTTTTTCGTGTTATTACACTTCACCATATGCATTGTGACGAGCGTAAATTGTTTAGCATTTTTATCGAAATAATCGAATCGCAAGCCGTGAAATACTTGTTATTGATTAGTTTTGGTGGCCATCTGTGGTCTTCATCATCAGTTTCACTTCACCAAAAGTGATTTTCTGAAGGTAAATACATAAGTTACTATCAAAAATACCTAAATCGGTATAGGTGTGCCTATAATATTTGAGGAGTTCCCTCAATTTCTCCCGGATCCCGTCATCAGATCCTGACCTGAAGACAATGGGACCACCTCGAAAGTATACCCTTTCAAACAAAAAAAAAATTGTGAAGACCCCTTTTTTTGAGTCGCTTAAAAATAGACTATAATTGAATACTGATAAGCAATAATGTGTCAACCCACAAAAAGTTAAATTTGGAGATATTGATGTATTCTGATAACGCATCACGTATTTAACATAATTAAAAAAATCATCTAAACTAAGGAAGTACGGAAAAAAGTTTCTTAATTTAACGTTTCGGACATTGAATTGCGTTCTATATTTTTAAATGTGGAATAATTTTATGTATTTGAGAAACTTATTATAGATAAAACTATCTGATTTTTATTCATTATACATTTTATATTTATATATGAATATATACTTCTTCAAACAAATATATTAAGAATAGTTTTAACATCTTTAGGCACCATTTTCTCAAAACGAAGTCTGTGTGGCTTGGTATAGTATTGATTATCAGCGTCCAATTATGCTATCGCAATATATTAAAACTCCTTATACAGGGCCAGTGTCGAAATAATTCAGATCATAAAAATACTATAAATTATCGCATTGAAATAAACCAATGTAACACACGCCGATATGATATACGGCGTGACGTGTGAACGTGGCGTCCGTCTGTCCGGCGGTGAATATTTGGGAATTGACGAATTGGCTCTCGATGTTAACTAGATGTACTACTTGTTTCTAGTGCCTTAAGGAAAATTAACAAAACCAACGTTATCCACTGGGTCCCACTATTTACGTTGTTTCAAATTTACAGTTCTTCATTAATTGTACGAAAGTATACACGGTACTTACGTAAAAATGATTAATTTATAACATTTTTATCTGTCTGTCTATTCATTCTGGCTAATCCCTGAAACGGCTGTTACCCAAGTACTATTAATACATATGATAATAACATAGATTTTAGTCAAGTACAGTAATATTAAGTTTATAAATAGCACTCTGTTTAGCGCGGGCGATGCAAACAGCGATAACTGATAACTCACTCCGAGGGTGCAGCTCTATCAATTCACTTACAAACATATACTGATCATCATTTCACACTATATTCTATGTACATAGTATAAAATCCTGAAATTTTCCACTCGTTACGACCTACCATCGAATGCTTTAAATTCATGTTTTCTGAATTACTTTTCTATTGAACTATATGTAAACTTGTCTACGTTATGGTGTCATTAAAAAAAATGGAGGTAAAGTCTAAATTTTAACTAAATATTATATTATTGAAAAAATTAAGGCTTTATAGGCATTTTTCAGTACGCAGTACAGTATTTGTAGTGTCAAAATTTCTTTATATTGAGTAATAATTTCAAAAATATTAATTATATAATTGAAAATTAACATTCGATTCAATGATGGACCTTATTGCAAAAGCTAGTAACGTGTTTTGCACTATCTCCAGCGTATCGCTGGTTTTTGATACATTTAGATAAATGGGAGAATTTCAACCACTTTGAACGAAGTTGCCCATCTATCTTGGACAGTGGTTGTACAAATGTATCTTGAATCTAATCTAGTTGTAAATTTTTTTTTAATATTTTCCTTACGCACTTTTAGGGTTGCCAAGTACAAGTTCGATTCCGGGACAAGTTTGTAAAAACATATAGAAAAAAAATAATTTTTTTTAATCAGTGAAAAATTGGTGTAAATTTGTCAGTCAAAGAATTTTGAATCTTTTAGACAATTCAATAAGTTTTATTATATCAACAATTTTTAGCGAAGTCAGAAAAATATTTTTAAGCTGTATTTTTTTTTTCAAAAATCATTTACACGCTATTTAAAATCGAAATAACCTCGCACCTCGAAACTCTAGTAAGTATTCAGAATCCGGGACAGCAGTCTAATTCCTGATCACGGGACAAGGGCAAAATTCCGGGACAATCCCGGATTTCCCGGCCATCTGGTTACCTTACGCTCATTCGTCTGTTACCTATCGTTTTAAAAATTGATCGATGAATCAGCTGGTCCAATTCAGTTGCGATATTCGAATGTACCTTAGTGACAAGGCTTAAAAAAAAGTGAAGTGATTTTAAATACAAATTTCGTTTATTTACGTGATACTTATTCCAGTTATTACAATTTTAAAATCAAACTAAACCGATTTTAATAAAATTTTAAATAAAAAAAAGAATTTTTAAAATCGGTTAAGAAATTACGTACTTTTGAGTACACAAAGTTAGTTAACGTTTAATCAATTCACAAATAAATTCGTTTCAATTTAAAAATACCAAAATAATTCAAATTGTATATTCTACTTAAACATCTGTACATTATGAAGAAGTAAAGTGGGGGTCATCTCTGCAACTACTGATCCAAATTGACAAAACATTTCACTCTAGATAACCTGTTTATGGAGGATAGTTATCTACACGTATAAATTAAATTGAAGTGTCCGTTTGTATTGTCAAAATAACAACCTTCTATTTAATGCATATATAATATTATTATCATATACAAGACATTAATGTATCAAAACAACATTTTTTTCAATTTTTATCTGCCTGTCTGGCCAATTTTCGAAACGGCTGGAATAATTTTGACCGGACTTCACTGAGCGATGGCTGATGTTCTAACCTAGGCTATTTTAATTTTAATAGAAAAATAATTAGGGATCCGCGCAAAAGAATTGAAAAATCGTAAGTCGAGAACGAAGACAGGCAAGATCGTGATGTTTTATATCCTCACACATGATGTTTTATATCCTCACACATGAGTGAAGTAGTAACCATACGGCGGGAATTACATTTGTAAGTTTTACTCTCGTAACTGTTACAAAAGAACTATGTAACCCGCGTGCCTATTACGAGTTTTTCGAAAAATACTCGATGGAGCTTTGTAGTTTGTTTGCTTGTGTTTAGCGTTAATAAAATTTACTAACGTTAACTATTCGAAGTGTCATAATTTTCGCTCGCACTTACAAAACGTAAGAATACACCAATCATTAATTAATTTACAACGATCTCCCAAATTCGCTTTACTCACTAGTTTTATTCCACCTTGTTAACACTAGATGGAGCTGATTCAATCCTGTATAATTCTACGTTTATTTTACCACAAACGAGAAGTTTAAAACTCGTACTACATATACCTGATCTGTGAGTTTTAATCTTCTTATTATTGACAGACACGTTGGCGCAGTGGTCAGTGTAACTGACTGTAGCGCTAACGGTCGCGGGTTCGATCCCCGCTCACGGCAAATGTCTGTTTTGGCCATACGGACCTCGGATTCCGGACCCTCGACACAAGGTCACAAGATCTTAATGGGGCCGTTGAGTGTGATGCGTTTATTTATTATTATTATCATGTAAATTATACAAAAGTCTATAAGAAAAACTTACCAGTGTAGCTCTCGCCTAAACGCGAGTGGAACCGCGGTGGCGGGTAGTATAAAACGAGATTAACCTCTGAGCTATTTTCGGAGCTCTCGAACGTCCAATCTTCTTGATAACGCATCGATAACGAATATCAACACAAAAACAGCTCGTGCCAGTTTTGTTGGTTACACAGCAATTATTTGTACGTAGACAGACATAAACATACATAATACAAACAGCCACATTTACATTTTCCACTTAATAAGTTTAAAGCTTACATTAAAAAAAAATTTAATAAATAAAGCATATTATAATACACAAGAATATTTTGACGACAATGAGGCGTGGATCTAATGTGCGTTGATGTGTGACAGGATTTCAAAAAAAATGTTATAAAAATCCATAATGTATGAATGATTTTTAAAAGAGTACCTATAGAGTTTCTTGCCGGTTCTTCTCGGTAGATACTACATTTCGAACCATCGAAACTCTTCAGCTTTATAATATTAGTAAAGATATATAAATAAAGAAACTCTAATCAATCCCACTATGTTTATCACATAAGTAACGTCTGGTGAGTATAGCCTCTTCGTCTATAACCGACGAGCAATTGTGTACTGGAATGTCTTAATCACTAATACTGCCGGCGGTACTACTTTGCCCTTGAACATTCCATAAGCACATAAACAATACATAAAACGATAAGGAATCGGTTTATGTGATAAAAATACTTTATATAAAAATAGAAACTGAAGTTAAATAATAATATACACGCTGATTCATTCATATGGACCTTGGGGACATATCACCTTGGGGATTTAGAAGTTAACTTCCAAATCGAAATATAGTGTTTAAAAAATATTGTTACTTCTTGTAATAAATAAGAATAGAGTATGAGGAATAAATATTATGAGCCTGTATAATCGGATCCAAATGGGGAGAGGGCTAAATGAGCCATTGCACTCCCTGACACTATACAGAGTGAGTTTTTCAACTGCGCGTGGTAGTCCAAATCCTAAACTATGGAATAGTGAACTTAAAGGACCCTAAAAAACTACACATGCATCGTTTTTGAAAAAATAATTTTTCTATCCGGCAATGGATATCGAACCCAATGATTTAAAAAATACATATCCTAAATTATTGCATCATCTGATACTATAAGTAAGTTATAAAGATCAACTTCTTGGAAGTATATACGGCAAACTAAAGGAAAAGGCTTAGTCTTTACAAAATAAAATATCAAAATTAAAATCAAAATCAAAATATGCTTTATTTAAGTAGGCTTTTACAAGCACTTTTGAATCGTCAATACAGAAACAAAAGAAAACAAAACACTAATTAATTAATTAATTTACCACCGGTTCGGAATGTAGAATCTACCGAGAAGAACCGGCAAGAAACTCGATAGTTACTCTTTTTAAAAGTTTTACGATGGGTACATACATTTATGAGTTACAAATATATTAAATACCCTGTGTGAATCCAGCTTATACTCAATCCAAGCATGTTTATCATCTGTCAATAAAGTAAAGTCAATAAAGCCCGTGTACAGTTTTAAGTTTGATTATTCCATACAAACCGGTCCTACGTTTCGTTCCCTTAAGGGTGATTTTTGGAAAATAGTTTTAGCGGATTTTTTTTTTATATTTGTTCCCGTGTAATAAGTGTCGTGCCGTGTGTTAAAAGTTTATTGTACCTCTGGTTCCACTCCCGTAGTATGTCTGAGTCCGATTATTATGACTATCTTCATTTTAATATTTACTTTTTAAAAATTACATTATTGATGTCATTTTATGATTTAATATGAACTATAAGTATGAATGAATGAATGAATCTCTTTGTTGTAATATAAACAGAAAATTAATATAAAAGAGTACCAATGTACAAGAGGCGGCCTTATCGCTAAAGCAGCGATACATGCATGATACTTAAAAATCATTAATTTTGTACAGGTGTGGTAAAAAAAATTATATTATTATTTTTTTTTTTCAAAACTTTATTCCACACTCAAGAAACAGATAAAAAATGCTATGTCATACACAATATGTTAACATTTTTTTTTAATTTTTTTTTTTATCATGCATCATCAGAGCACGTGTAACGTGTCTACACGTTGTGTAAATGAGCGAACTAACAAACAAACATAAATAAAACATGACGCGACACTATTAGACTCTATTTACCAAATGATTAAAGCATTCTGTCTTAACTTATTAACATGTATTCGATATTTTGTACTTATTTAATTAACATGGAAGTGAAAAATATTATTATAGACTTTAAAAAATCCAGTTATTATGATTTTAAAATCAAACTACTCAACCGATTTTGATGTGAATTTCATGAGGTCAATGAAAGTATGCCCTTTCAAACAAACAAAAAGTCTTATCCATCACACTCAAAAATCCAATGATCTAAACATAATTATTAGACTTCATTTTCAAAATGTAATTATTCGTAATTAAAAAATAATAGTTGACGTTTACTAAAACCTAACCTTATTAAGTACCTACTTCGGTTATTGTAGTAAAAATGTGAATGTATACGTAAATTTTATAACACATCCAAGGCGCGAATTATACATATAAGTTTTGTTTTCAGACTTCCATAAAGATTTACACAAGCAATTTCTCATCGCTTTACACCTGAAAGAATTTTTAGTCTGTGCCTTTTTTTTGACATTCCCAACTTTCGTAACTACTTACGACGTATTGGTTACTAAGTTACCGAGTTGTTTTATATCGCTCTCGAGAGTAAAAGTTTACAATTGTAATTTTTACCTAACGAGACTCAATTGGACCTGAATTGAAAGTGATGGCGCTGACCCAACGCGCCCAGACACATAATTATCTGTACTTATGTACACTATAAGTTAAGGAGAATATATCCTGCAATTTTTCAACTGAATTCAATAAGGAAGGAATTTTTTTAATTTGTAGCGATTTCTTAAACGATTTTATATATTCTTTTTTTATTTGAAAGGTTTATTGTGGCTTTCAAATTGATACATTTTTATCAAAATCGATTTAGTGTTTTGGTTTTTATATCTATAATTAATATTTTTTTGTTAGTTCAGTACTTTATGCACTGCCTTTTTTAATAAAATAAAGCTAGCAAACGGGCAGACAGGACATGATTTAAGGTGATTACCGTCGCCTTATGGACATTTGCAGCACCAGAAGCCACAAATGCAATCCTCATTCTAATGTGGGACGAAAGGGAATAGGACATAAGGAAGAGAATCTAGCACAATAAAGTTTTGGAACTAATGCAAACGCAAAGCAAATAATAAGATTCAAAATATACTTTAGTCAAATAGGTTTTTATAATCTATTTCGAATCGTCAATTTACAAGTTTCTCACGTCAGTTCCACGTGAAGCTACCGCCAGCTCGGAACGTGGACTCTACTGAGAGAACCCGACCAGAAACTCAGCACTTGTAAAAATATTTTTGTATAAAATTGTTCAATACAATTAGCTAAGTTATCCTTCAAGAATGTCAACGCATTAATATTCCACGATGCTTTATCATGACTACATTCATGTACTGATGCTTTATCATTAATGTAGTCATGTACTTAACAGTATGGTTTTTCTATTAATATATTTTTAATGAAGCGGCAAAGGTAATCTTGTTTCCGGAATTTTATTACAGAAGCATAATTAGTCCTACAAAAGACATTTGTACCCAGCCTGAAACTAGGTGTTATTCATTTATTTTTACTTCTCGTGTTTATGCAATGTTTGTTCTTTTCGAAATTATCAATATTTTGGTCGATATACAAAATATTGTCATAAAATAATGAGATAGAACTGTAAGCGCCCATCTGTTTAAAATTCAAATTCAAAATACACTTTATTCAAGTAAGTCTTTTAAACGTAAGATCCCAATTATTCGGAAAGTAGATTACAACTGAAATATGTCACGCAGTATTGCTTCATTTACTTCTACTGTTACATAATGATTAATCCATTATTTATCTGTACCAAAATCTGGCTTCATATTTTTCCCCAAACAAGAAACAAACTACACGAAAGTTGACTATGAAAAACATGGTGATCATTCACCGCTGTGACGCGCTCGATCATAATTAGATCGGCATCGATTGTACATCAAGATAGCGCCGTACAAACTTATTGTGTTCGCGTCATACGGACGCAATTACGTACTGAGATAAGTGATCGGGGTAACCGACGACCGCTGCGGTGCAGTGGTACTGAATGTACCTCTAACGTTGCGGGTTCGATCCTCGCTCGTATATATACAAATAAAATTGAAGTGTCTGTTTGTATTTTTTTTCATTGTAATTACTTTTTAATTTTTTAGCCAAAATGGCCTAGTGGTAAGGACACGTCGATCTGAACCGATAATCGCGGGTTCAAGCCCCGGCTAGTACCGCTGAGTTTTTAAGTGCTAAATTTGTTTTAATTGCATGTGCCGGGAGAAATTGTGTCTCATGTATATCCGCCAAGCCGCAGTGGAGCAGTGTGGTGGATTGAGCTCTATACCATCTCTTTAATAGGAGAGGTCTTTGCCCAGCAGTAAGACATATATAGGCTGTTACATTTCTTTGAAATTTCTTTTTTTTATATATTCTTTCAGATTGGTCCCATAGTTACCAAAATTGGTGCAGCAATTTAATATTGAAAATAGTATATTTAAGTCGATCACATAAACAAAATTGCGTATATTATTTTTGAAGTCCGTTGCTTTTTTAAAAGTCTTTATTATATTATCTTGATATTTTGATAAAGAAACCGTGTTCTTAATTTGAAAGTTAATTTTTTTTTTTAATATAGACAAGTTCATGACACTAGTAGAATTCTGAATACACGAGTCATTCCCATGTATGTCACTGTTCTTAGGAATGCTATTCATGAATAAATGGCCATTATACATAATGTACATATATTATATAGTATGTTACATATCGATACCTCCCACGTAAGTTATTGTAAGCCACAAAATTGCCGTTAGCGTTTTTACTGAATACTACACGAATTTGCATTGCTTAATGCATTCAAAGTGAAAAAATACCAAAAATCTTTTTTTTTTTCAAGGAAAGTTACAACAAAATACGTCCGAAAAAAGGCGTATTTTGTTGTAACTTTCAAACTAAAACGGATTAAAAATGCTCTACTGTAAAATTGTAATTTTGGGGTTACAACAACTTACGTGGGAGGTATCGATATGTGCACATTTTAACACCTAATAAAAATACCTAAGCCGCTTATTTATTACACTGTAATAAATTACATTTCATAACTTTAATAACGGTAAATTCATTCATATTTGACTATATATTTTAAACTTTCGCGATTTATATCTGAAACAAGTGATAAACCAGTGCAGTGCAGTTTATGTACCATGAGGAACACCGAGAACTGTTAAATCAAGAATTATATAATTTGCAAGCCGCTAATGGAGGTAAACTTTTTCAATTGTTACGAGACGCATTCTAATTTTCCTTTATATGTAAAACCGCCCAGCACTCCATACGTTTAACGCACCACTATTCATATTTAATATAACGGGTCTTATCGCGATAACTAATGGCAGTAATACCTTTTTATTACCCGACCTTTCGACGAAGATGCATTCGTCGTGGTCACGAGCTGACTAACTAAGAATATTCATATTTGACATTAAAAAATCTGTACCCATTTCCAAATTTGACGAGCTCGTTAATTGTCTTGGCACAAAGATAGCCGCTAGTGATACGTTAGTCGCTACCAGGTTGCTAGGCAACGTCGTCCAAAATTATCGCCGAAATGTGCCTCAATGTACCTCAATATTTTTTATTGTTAATTATAAACTTTTCTAGAACAAAGTGCTATATTTATCTATAATTTCCATGTCTAACAATTACCTGCGCAAATTAATTTATTCGGACAACACATATTTTTTTACAATATAGATTCAGTAACTATCCGATAGATAACGCCATCTTTAGTATTGATTCAACAAATTATAACTCAGCAAAACATTGGCAGAACCTAACGCTTTCCATACAAAATAACCACTGACCTGCGCATCCCTAAGGTCTGGCTCGCTGGCGGCAGCAGGAAGCGAATCTCCCGCACCCCCACTCCCCCTACCACTCCCACTCCCCCCACCGCCGCCACCCCCCGACACATCCCCCGCACTAGCACTCAGCGCCTTCCTCTCCCGATCCGCCTTGCCCGTCAGCATGTGCCGGGTCTTGCTCAGGATGTTCAGGGGTTTGGACTTACGGATCTGGAAATAGAAAACGAATATGTGAATTTTCTTGTTGAAAGCAATAAATAGTATACATATGTTTTTGTAAGACTAGTTGAGTAATAATTAATTATATTAAACTTCACTCCTGATATCTCTTTTTACATGGATATCATGAGTCATTCGTCGTCGTTTAAAAAGTAACTAGAGAAGTTAGTATGATATCTTGATCACATTTAATTAGGATTATCGTCAAGGTATCATTTGAATTTATAATGAAATAGAAAAAGACTAATCAAATCGATTAACTATCACCAATGTAATAAAATAACATTTACAAAAAAAAATAGTTTTTTTATTCATTATTCAAAGAGGCTTTTTGTCACTGAACAACTATGTCAGTCCTATTGTTCTGTAACACAAAATCACTGACAACTTAAGAAACTGAAAAAAACAAAAAAAATATTTCAAGTTTAAAACTAACCTTGCATTTTATAGTCGCGGGATGAACAAACTTATCATCGTCCTTATCTGGCGGCGGCGGATCCCGGAGTCCGCATACAAGCATGTCATCTAGCGATGCTTGCAGGTGCTTCTTACGAGCTGGTCTAGCTTCTTCGTGACTCCGAGACGAATAAATGGAGACAGAATCAACACTAGCCTTACTCGTGCCAGATATAACCGTGACATTCTCTACCGATTCGTTTGATTGGTAATCCACACGCCGCTGTCTCTCTTCGTAAATTTCCACAGAGTTAAAAGTCTCAGCCACGCGATCTACCTCATCCATTTCGAGTTGAGATGGAATGAATTCGTAATGACCCTCGTTCTCGGTGTATACCTGGTCATAAACTACTCCATTAAAACTTCTGGAGCTCGATGGGACGTTGCCGTAAACGTTGTTATAATTGTAAGTGTCTTCATCATTTCTATGGTTGACTTGGCGCGGCAAATCATTCGCGTTGAGGATGACATCGTCCAAGTTTAAGGGTCGGCCTTGTCCTCCAAATCCGTCGACGACGGGTGTGGTGTTCGAGAGAAATGAACCGTCCGCATCGAAACTGCTACAGCCCACTAAGCCTAGAGGTCTTCTAGGCATTTCTTGGCGGAAACGATTCGGAGCAGGTTGTTTTCCAGCAAAATCGACTACCAGTATTCTATCTGCGATATTGCGACAATCATTATGGAAGCCTATGCCGGAATCGCTATTGCTCGATGTTGTCGTCACTTCACTATGATTGCTCGGCTGGGGGGAATTAGCTACGAACTCCGGCGGTTCTACCCTCGCTTCCTCATGTCTACATGGTCTTCGATCTCTCGGACCTCTGATAACTGGTCGATTGCATCTCGAAAAATTCCCCAAAGCTGGACTGTCTCCTTTTACCGCTAATTTTGATATCTGCTGAATTGTTGGACTAGCACAATCGTCCGGTGGCAATGAATACATGCCTCGAATAACGCCGACAACATACTCCGCAGAGGGTGGAAATTCCAAGCACCGTTCTGCGACTGGATCTCTAGTGCAGGCCACTTGAAACTCTCTTGCTCGAGCGTAATGAGCTTCGTGTTCCGCCATTCGAGGGTCGACAGCGAACACGTGGCAACTATGCGATTCCTCCGCTTCTAGATCAGTAATCTCAGCAGCTGTGACGAGGCCAAAAAAGCGTCTATCTGCATCTGACCCACACCCAGCGTATACGATTCTCTCCCTTTGATATTGAGCAAGAACTTGACCATTCGGTCGACGAAGGAGTAAAGCATTTGGAAGAACAGAGAGTAAAACGGGAGCGGCCGTTCGTCTTTCTTGTCTCAATTTTCGTACGGCCGTACGGACATTGCCTGGAGCAGCACTAGGAGAAGCTTGGGGCGTTTCTATCGTTCCTAAATAACCAACGACAGCACGACACTCCAGTCTAGCCAAGTGACTCGGCGTGAGTTGGGCACGACTCAAATTCTGCAAGATTTCATTCACACCCGAAGTACTTGGAGCTGCAAGACAACCTGAAAATATTATAATACCATATTTTAAAGTAATATATAATGAAATGTGCTTAATCTCAGATTTGTACGAAATTAAAGACAATAATTACGGAATAATACTTTTAAAAAATTCATACTTTATATCTCTATGGCACATTAAAGAATGCTAATGTTGTGCATACAGTCTTAAGGTAAATAAATTAGATTGCACAATTGAGGGTCTAAATACCAATCAAATTTTAGGGGCAGCTTAACTTTAAAAACACATGCAAACATTTCAAAATAATTGAATTCAGTGTATTTAATATTATAAATGAATTAGAAAATAATAAATAATTTTAATTTAACCAATTTATAAATGAGAACTAGCTACCTATGCAAAAGTGCAGTGCATTTGTGTTTAAATCATCATATTTATAAACTTAATAAAGATTATGACAACAATTTTTAATAAATACAAAATTGAAATCAGTGCAAACAATACATGCATTTTAAGCTATAAACTAGACAAAAATGTAATTTTTCTATATCAGTAAAATATACATATTTGTTTCAATGTTGTACACATATATTTCACCATAAAAAATTGATGTTCCAACAATGAAATCTAACTGCCTTACTACAAAAGATTTAAACAGACGTTAAACGCATGTCTAAAAAAATCCGTACTACAAATCCGCGTCTAAGCACAGTTTTGAGTTAACGCTTTAGATATAGATTAACATACGTGTCAGTGAGTTTAATAGATGTCTAAAACCTATTTCAGCTGTTAAATGTAACGTATAACATTTTATCAATAAGTTTATTTATGAGTTTTTTCGCTGTTAAGCAATTTAGATAATATTTTAAGCAATGTTTAATTTTTAAACACTGTTTAGCTAGACATGTGTTCAATATGGTTTTAATGCGTCTTTTGTAGTATGACAGGAAGTGCTTTTACATTAAGGTACAATAAGGAATATTTTCGTGTGTGAAGTGTGGGGGTAATTTACCTACTTCAGACATAGCACTCACAGCCAATCACTTCTATCTGTGTATGCACATAATAAATATTGTGATATACTAGTGAAAACAGTTGTAGGTGAACTAAATAAGTAGATTTTAACAAACTCACACAAACAGCTGTTAATGTAAGGCCTGTAAAGATTATATAATTGTTTTATTTAGACACAGAGTAAAAGTTCTGAATACTCATAGCAGCACATATACATATTATATCATATAATATATTATTTATTTAAATATAAATATTTTATGTATTTGCTTATATGATTTAGACTAAGTATTTTATAAATTATTATAAAAGTTGAGTTAAGCTACATGTTTTTTTCCAACATTTGTATGCATATTAATGATTGAAAAATTAATAAATTATTAATGATACTTAATACACAAATAAATAAACTTTCCAAATTTTAATAAGGATCTCTTATTTATGCCAATAAATCATTTTGTAAGATATATTCATATTAAACTGCATAAATAAAATATCATAAACATACAACACATTTTCTTTTTTGTAAACACAAACAATATTATTTATACAAAGTTATGTAATTTTAACTACCTGGATGATGCAGCATCGCTGGTTGCGGCCTACGCCTCGGAGGAGGATACCTTCGTCTGGTTCTAGCTCGTTCTTCAGGTTCAGTGTCTTCAGTATCTGTGGGCGGCGCTTCTCGTGGCGCAACGCTTAGTGCTATCGGTCCAGGGGCTGCTGCGACTAGCCGAGCTACAGAAGCATGCGGAGCTCTCGCCACACTCGCACCATCAACAGCTAGTAAGGCATCGCCAGCTCGTAATCCTGCTCTTTCCGCAGGCCCGCCCGCCGCCACTGCCGACACCACGCAAGGCCTCTGTCCTGCTATGGTAAATCCAAAACCACCAGGCCCTCTCACCACGACTACACGTCGCTCCGTAGTCCGTGATAAAGCTGCTCTACGGCGTCTCCTTCTTTGCTGTTGAGGCACCATCGCGAAAACTTTTCACTAATTTATTCGTTGTTTCACATTACAAAAACTTAATATCTGCGTATTTCTTCAATTAAACTACTATTAAATTATTGAGATAGGCGTGCCGAACAATTATTCAAAGTAAAGAAAACTAGAAAAACAAGAATTTCAAAGCGCAAGAAAGTTTCGAGGTCTTTATAACAGACTTGACGTTTAGAAAGTTTGAGTACGTTCAAAAACGGCATTTATTCACACAACAAAACTTGTTTTCTTCATTTCACGCAATCGTTCTAAAGAGTCAAAATATTATAAGGAAAAGTATTACACCGCTTTACTCGGAATAAGCAATGAAATTATACAAATTTCTATTATTTTAATGCAATAGTATAACAGCGTTGATAAATACCCTCAAATACTAATTTTCAAAATAATTTGATAACGTAATAATTTTAAATCGTACTTTAGTGAAAATTGAAATGTTAAGCAACTGTCATAATCGCATGCTTTTATTATTTGTCAAAAAGTTGTCGGCAGTGTCAAGTGAACTCACGTTGTTATTTTAATATTTATTTTATAATAATTTATTAAAAACAAATACACAAAAATGGCGGTAAGTATTTAATTATTCATTACCTTATCTGCTTTAGAATTTCATTTACTAATTTAAACATTAAAACATTTCAGAAAAAAGGTAAACCAAAGATAAGTAAAGTTAAAAGAAACAATCAAACCACGAATAAAATGAAGAAGCAGGGTAAACTAAAGCTGCAGAGACACAGGACTAAAGTGCAGAAACAGAAGCAGCCCACACATGTTCAGCCAGAATATAGTAGTGAGAGTGAATCGTCTAGCAATGAATGGGCCGATATGTTGGACGAGGAGGAACAGGCATATATAACCACAAGGCTAGCTAAACAGCCGCAGCTCTTGTCTAATATACCCGAGAAAGAACAGGAGAATAAGTATGTATTAAACGTTATATCGAAAGTTTTATTAAAGTAAACAAAACATAATAACCTCACTTTTCAATGAGAAATTCAAAGAAGTTTGAATAATTTTATATTCAATATATAATTAATACTTTTTCCTATGTATTTCTAATTTATTTCTGTTTATGTTTGGTGAACAATTAAAGAATAATATTAATAATAATACTAATTAGTTGACCTGTGCAAGTTAATCTCAAAATTTGAATCACCTTTTTCATCAATATCATGTTTTTTTCTCACAAGAAAAAATCAAAATTCATCAAAATTGTTTCAGCAGTATAGGTATAAAATTAAACAAATAATTACATCGACAATTACTTTTGCATTTTTATATAGATAGACATATTAAATATAAAAGTTTTTACTATGCACACTTAGTAAGTTAGAAATGTGTTTCAATCATTTCAGACGTGGATCAAAACGTAAAAGAAATAAAGAGAAGTTACCAAAACCAGTCAAACCTAGCAGAGATATAAACAGCGACAGCGGAGCAGAGAGTGATACAGATGACAGCGACATGGAGGAAAAATATGAGAAGGAACAGGCTGAACGACCGAAGAAGAAAATGAGATCTCTATTGCCGATAAAGACTAAGGAAGGCATTGAGGAGAGGATGGAAGAATGTGAAGGTACATTGTTTGGTTTATTTTTTTTCAATAACTAGTAGAGAGTGTGAACCTTTCACATTTACTTATAAATGTTTTTGTAAATTTACTTTACATATGTTATTCTATCAAATACAAAGTGTCAGTCAGTTATGTTTGAAAAATATTCACTAGTAAATTTCCTATTAAATTTCTTATCTGCAATGGCTCAATGACAAATATTCTGAACAGATAATGTAAACATTCAATCTATACTCATTTTATAAAGAAGTAAAATTTGTTTGTATATTTGGATGGTGATAAGCAATAATGTGTCAACCCCCAAAAAGTGAAATTCGGAGATATTGATATATATACATAGATACTGCATCACCTATTTAACATTATTCAATAAAAAATAAAAGTCACATAAACTAAATAAGTAGGACAAGAGATTCTTAATTCATTGTTTCGAATTTCAAGGTCGTTCTTTTTTTTGTAATTTATACAATTATCTCATATTTAAAAGACATTTTATTAGATAATATATACAATATATCAACCTGCTTTTATTACATTATCTTTTATCAAAAAAGGAAAGAAAATATTGGCAAATACTTATTAAAAAGAAATTGATTAAGAATAGGTTGACATCTTTATACGCCATTTTTTCAAAATGAAGTTCCTGTGGCTTGACACAGTATTGCTTATCAGCGTCCATTTGTATGTAAGGGGTATTCTCTCAAACTACTGATCCAATTTAAAGAATAGTTTTGCATTGAATAAGCTGTTTATTGTGAAAGGTTATAGGCTGTATTACATCATGCTATTAATTATAGTAGCGAAGCAGTAACCATAAACACAAGTTGACAGACACATTGGCGCAGTGGTCACTGCAACTGACTGTAGCGCTAACGGTCGCGGGTTCGATTCCCGCTCACGGGAAATGTCTGTATTGGCCATACGGATGTTTGTCGTGGTCTGGGTGTTTGTGTTAGTGTTGTGTATGTTTCCGGACCCCCGAAACAAGGTCATGAGATCTTAATGGGGGCCGTTGAGTGTGATGCGTTTATAAGTGAAACTACGAGGACCAGCTAACAGATATTTTTAGTAGTAATGTGAATACATTAAAGAAGGTCAGTTATGATGTTTACACAATAAACTTTACGATTAAGAACTTTACCATAAATATTTTACATAATACAAAGCTGAGAATATTAAACATTTTTTAGAATCTGAATCTGAAAAGGAAAATGATGAAGAACCTGAACAAGAGTCGGAAAAGGAAGAAGCAGATTCTGAGTCAGACTCAGGCATGGAAGCCTCAGCAGAGGAAGTACAAGAAGAGGACAAGGTCATCACCACTGTGGAACTGATGGCTGCAAGACGGGACAGGCTAAATCATGAAAAGCTTAGAATTGGTGCTCTCTGCTCGTCATTGTTAGAGAATCCAGAGAAAAAGGTTTGTTATAAATTAAAAAAAATATATTTTAATAATTAAATATTGACCAAATAAAAACTAATAGTTTAAGAAAAAAGGAAACTGACTTCAAAAGTAAAATATACAATTTCTTTTACTTCATTGTCACACTTATAATAGTTATTTCAATTTTTAAAAAATTTACAGAACCAATTTCGATAAAAGTACAGTGGGATGAAACTGGGAGTATGTCCTTTTCAACAAATAAAAATTAAAAATGGATGAAGACATAAGTTTATTACATGGTAATATTTTGTGTTTCAGTTAAAAAATTTATTCCCAATCCTATATTTGATGGAGGAGCAACTAAAAGATGGAACTCCGAACCTCATCTCAGTACGTAAGCTGGCCACCGTGTCAGCTGCTGAGGTGTTCCGTGACATCTTGCCAGACTACAAGATACGTCACCAGGACTACTCGGACATTAAGTGTGAGTATCTAAAAAAGAAAGAAATAAGATTTTCTTTCGGTTATTTTATTTAGTTCTGGATAATGTAATATATATAATAAACCTCATTAAAGTATGTTAAATTCATCACTTTTAATACAAAATAATATTGCAATCAAATAAAACATTTAATATCATTTTAATACCATAATTTTAAATTAACTTAATGGTGATGTAAAGAAATATAGAAATATTTCAGAGTAGTATGTTATAATTCGAAACCAGTTAAAATGTGTACATAGGTTGCCAAATACTCAGTATTTGTACACTGTCTTGTTACAGTAAAAAAGGACACTTTAGCACTGTATAAATATGAAAAAGAACTCTTGGAATTTTACAAGAGGTACCTGCAAAGGTTGGAGAAAGCTGCTAATATTTTTAGGCGCAAGAAAGGCGATAACCGGTATGTTGTTTTACAAAATATTTTTTCTGTCTTTTATATTAATTAGAAATAATAAAAAATATAACTGAACACTACAATATTCATTATCACTGTAGATCTGAAGGACTTTATTACGCCATTTATGAAGACTACTTATTCTTTGATTAAACCAATTCATTAAAAAGTCCAATTTTCTTTATTTGCCATACTATTGTAACATTAAAATGAGATTTATTAAAGTTAATAAAAAGTTACCAACAGTTTGTATAAAGAAGAAAACATAAAAAATAAAGACCCATATAATTTAAACAAAATGCTTAAAACCAGAACATGGATAATATCAGAACATGAGCAAGCAAAACAATGTCATAAAATTTAACCTCTTACCTCGAATAGAAGATCTGATATTATTGAATAAAAAAGGACCTAAAATTGACCCTCACGAAATGCCTACTTTAGAACAGAACTAACTAACTAGAAAATTCTATTTGTATAGCCATGTTTTTCCTGTATAATATTTACTTATTAGAGAATACACAGAACCAATATGTAAAGTGAATTATTTTTCAGCAAAGCAGACGAGTCCACCATCAGCCTAGCCCTGGTATCAGTCCGCTGCATGTGCGATGTGCTGGTGGCGCGCCCCAACTTCAATTACGCCAGCAACATCGCGCAGAGCCTCGTACCTCTGCTGGCCTCGTTCGAGCCTCGCGCCAGGAGCGTCGTCACCAGCTGCTGCATCACCGTGTTCTCCGAGGACAACCGGGGGGAGATCACACTTGTGGTGAGTCTCGTTGCAGTTGACTGAGAGCCTGGTGCGAATTCTGCTATACAATAAACCCCGTGCCAGTAGCGTTATCACTAATATATAGCTTTATCGTAACTAATAAATTCAGCTGTTGATATAAGGACATACAAGTCCCGTTTGAAATTTTTCTTTCATAAGATAAAGTGTTTTTTGAAGAATGATTAATTAGCTATTTATTTTAGTAGATATATGTGTAATTTAATAATTTCCCCTCTGTCCCCTTAGATAGTCCGTCTTATCAACCAATTAGTGAAGCGTCGCGGGGAAAGGCTGCATCCCTCAGCACTGGATTGCCTGCTGTCGCTTAAAATCAGAGACGTGGATCTGGATAAGGAAGCTGATCTGCAGAACAAGAAACGACAAGAAGAGAAACATAAAAAACGAATAGTGAATTTATCTAAGAAAGAGAAAAAGGTATGATTTCATTGTGTAGGAGTCATCATTAATTGGCTTATGGTTATCTAGTTTAAGCACTTAATTGTTACTATGGAAAACTTACAGCTATGGTAAGTTTTCCTAACAAAATAAAATAACTGTAAGGCGTAAATAACATTTATAAGTTTTGCTCTCAAACTTACATAAATAATTACATTTGTTGTTTGTCCTTGCTTTAGACCTGAAAGATTTTACTGTCATTGCCTAGTGCCTAGGTAGTATTACCAGGTTAGAGTTGTTTTATGTCAACTACGAGAGTAAAAAGAGATTTTAAGATTTTATTTTAATTCATATTTAGCGAGCAAAGAAGCTAAAAGAAGTGGAACGCGAGCTGTTGGAAACACAAGCCGCGGAAAGCGAGGCAGCTCGAAAGAAGCTACTCACTGATGTTACCAAGACTGTCTTCCACATCTACTTCCGGCTGTTGAAGCACGCCCCACGGGGTGGCCTGCTGTCCGCTGTGCTCACTGGACTTGCTAAGTTAGTCTTATTCGAATTTTAATCATAAAACTTAATTAAAATAGACTTTTACATGCTTGCATCCTTCGAATGATCAATTTACATTTTATTTCTACGTTAATGTTATTTTTACTGAGAAATAATAGCACGACATTCGATCTAGGTACAGTTTCGTTTTGATAGTCTGCTAGGAAATCAATGCACATTTAAACAAAGATTTTTCGGTAATTTTGTAATGTTTAAAACAATTGTCATTTGGGTATCTATAGGCAAATTTTTTTATAGTTCTGTATTAGAGAAAATGTATTAAAATTAAAAATAAGCTAACAGTATGTAATTTTTAATTCCGTACATAACTAACAAGTCATTGACGTATCTTAAAAATAGAAATGAACCTAAAATACACCCTTGTGGAATGCCTATTACAAGAAGAGCTCTTGAATACTTAGTTCCATTTATACTCATTTGTTGAATTTAAGGCTTAAGGAATGAAACAATGAGATTTAGATCTATTACTTTAACACCATAATAATCATTGTTATTTGAAAGTGTTTCATGTACATCACAATCAAATGCTTTAGATAAATAACATAAAATCCCGATAGCTTTATAGGAATTTTAGTTTGTCATGGATGTTAACTTTATACAAATTGATCTTGATGAATCAGTTCAACACAAGTTTTAAGGTTAAAGCAGTTCTTTATAGTCACTTACGATTTCTATCATGTAAACATTGAATTGGATTACTTGGAAATCATTTATCAGAGTATGTGCATTTGTAACATTTCATGTAACAATTTCCAGGTTCACGCATGTGATCAACTTGGAGTACTACTCGGATCTGGTGGCGATCCTGTCGCGCCTGCTGCGGGACGACCTCATCGGACAGCGTGAGAAGCTTCTGTGCGTGCGCACCGTGCTCGCCGTGCTCTCCGGCGCCGGCGACGCGCTCAACGTGGACCCCGCGCTGTTCCACGCGCACCTGTACGAGCACGTGCTGACCGTGCACGCCGGTACGAGCACACGCGCCGAGGCACGCCGCCTGCCTAGCCTAGCCGCCAGCTGCACGTAAACACACTCATGTTCCGTCGCTATACCGGCAGGCGGCACCGCGGACAGCGCGCGCGTGGCGCTGGAGGCGCTGTGCGAGCTGAGTGCGCGCGCGCGGCGCGTGTCGGCGAGCGTGCTGCGCGCGTTCGCCAAGCGCCTGTGCAGCGCGGCGCTGCAGCTGCCGCACCACGCCGCGCTGGCTGCGCTGGCGCTGCTGCACCGCCTCGTGCAGGTACTGAACTAGGCTATACTGGCATTTAGCATCATGCATCTGCCTTTTTTAAATATGGAATGTGACGTGTTACACTTATAAAACTCCTTATTTAAGAGTCCTTGATTAAAACTCGAACATAGCGTGACCGCTGATTGTAGAGATAGTATTTCTTTTATGATGTAGACCTTCGATAAGAAGGGGTTTTTGATGGGCCCTACACACCACTATGTATTTTTAGTTAATCCTAAGGATTAAGGATCTATGTCCAGTTAAAGAATTCAACTTGTATATTAAAGGAGATTATCAAATCGTTTGCTAGGACATTATTTTAGGGAAAACAACAAACTTTGTTTTGGCATTCGCTACTATTAAATATTAGATGACATTACTGTCTCACATATAGCCAACAACCTATTTCAAACACAATTTTAAATATAAGACTAAATATACGGAATATGATAATTATATTCACAGCAAAACAAATCGCTCGCATCTCTGTTCGAGACCGAAGAGACGGTGGGCTCGGGGCGCTTCGACCCGCAGCTGGCGTCCCCCGAGCACTGCGGCGCGCACGCGGCGACGGCGTTCGACGCGTGCGCGCTGCGCCGCCACTTCCACCCCGCGGTGCGCAGCGTCACGGCCGCGCTGCTGGCGGGGCGCCCGCACGAGCTGTCCTCGCTGTACGTATCACTGGCCGAGCCCCGCGGTTTTTATCGTATTTACTTTATTTTCGTATACTATTTCATTGGTTTTCATTTTGTTTTCGCATAGTTTTTTTTTCTTTTAATTTTTTTATTTATTAAATAAAAGGAAAAAGATTTAAAACAAAAATAGCCTAAGTTACTCCTTTTAACATTACGTATCTGTGAGTTAAAGTCCCGTCGAAATCGGCCAAGTCGTTTTAGAAATTTGCTACAACAAACAGGCAGACAAACAAAAATTAAAAAAACTGTGTTTTTGGTGTATGTACCGTGTATACTTTCATATGCATTTACTTAAAAGCTGTCAATTTAATATTACAAATAGCCATACATACATAGATTGCCTAGACAAGAATAATTACAATTGAAAGTTTTACTCTCATGACTGATATAAAATAGCTCATATTTACCTAGGTAACCTTACATAGGCTGTAAGTATCAATAAATGTTTTAATTCATTGACAGTAATGACAAAACAGTTTTAAGGTGTAAAAGAAAAGCATTAAAAATACAATTGATGTAAATTTTATGAAAGTCTAAGCTTACTTAGAAGTTTAAGTTCTGCTCTCTTACTTATAAGAGAGCAAAACTTTTTCATTCTTGCCTAATGTTATGTTGCTTGAATAATCACTATGAAATAGTAATGAAACTATTGTTAGTAATGTACTTATTGATATTAATTATCTTTTACAATATTCTCGTGTCTGTGTCTATCTTTATTTTTTACTGTTATACTCATGTTAAGATAACACTTACTTAATGATAACGCGACACGAAAAAAAAATTATTATATTAAAATAATTGATAATTTCAGAACGCCCATACAACTACTGGAACAATACGATTCGTCGCAAATGTCCTTCAAGCCAGCCATCCCTCCCCCGAAGCCGACCGCGCCCGCTAAGAGCAAGCCCTCCCACGCGTGGGCTCAGAGCGACTTCAAGACATACTGCACTGATATCGAGGATAGTGTACCGATGAATTTAAGTGAGACTATTGTAAGGTGAATTCGTAATAAATCGTTTTAAACTCTTGTTTTTCTTTTCTTTAAAACTACAATCCTGTTTACTTTAATCTTAACCGCTCCAACTCTGACTTATTTCATTTACACACCACTTAGGTATACACTTTTATTTTCACTGTTAGTATTACGACGTTAATATTTAAAAGAGGGAAAATAAATATCAGGATGTCAAATTATATATAACACACTCAACGCTTTCTATTTGCGGAATATAGAACTTCCTCGACAAATCCAATACCTTTCACGAGCATTTCTTGTATGAGTGATGTGAGTTTTTGACTGTGCGTGGTAGGCAAAGCTTTTCACTTATGGATGCTGATAAGCAATAATGTGTCAACCCACAAAAAGTCAAATTTAGAGATATTGATGTATTACGATACATTACATATTTAACATTATTCAAATATTTTCAAGTCATATAAACTAAATAAGTATAGAAAAAAAATCCATAAAAAAATGTATATATATATATATATATACATTTTTTATATTATATATATATATATATATATATATATAAAGAAAGATTCAAAAAGATTTATTAAGAATAAATTTTACATTTTAAAACGCAATTTTCTCATAATAAAGTCCATGTGGCTTGACACAATATTGCCTATCAGCAACAATATATTAGTTAAGCATATACTAACTTATGAAAAGTTATATCATTTTTACGTTTATTTTTCACTTTACCATACCATTTTTCAAACATTTTTGTTTTATACTTAGCCAACCAAACAACCTTTCTCGTCTATACCAAAATTATTACGTTAAATACAATCATTTATTTACATTACACAAAATTATAACAAAAATGGAATTTTTTATACAAATACAATTGCAATACAATTTATCTTATTAATAACTTACATAAACGAATTTAAACTGTAAAACGAGCGTTACACTTATAAGGTTTGCTAATGGACTTACGTAAAATTTACGCAAGTTATTTATAAGTAACCATTTATCATTGACTATGTTTATTGTGAAAATCAACTACCATATTTATATTGTAGTATTATTTATAATAGACAAATTGATTTATTTTTTAACTGTTCATCGTGAAACATGTACAACCTGAATTATTATTTAAATCTTGCATCTTACTTTGCCTAAATTATAATAACCAGAATTAGTGTTTTTATAAATTAGTTATGGAAATACAACTTAGAAATGTAACGTCTACTTATACTACCAATCTATCTTTATTATTATTAATATTTCTCAACAAACTCCAGCACAATCAAAGCATCATCACTATCGGCCCAGCTTCTCGTTCCACAGCGCGAGGTTGTCCAGCACGAGGCGCACGCGCTTCTCTCGAGCGCTCTCCAGCATCCGCTTGCTCTCGAGCTTCTGGCTCTCGATGTACTGCGCCATTTCAGACAGGCGCGTGCGCCAACTGGTGACAATGAATTATGTCGTATGAATGCTGATAAGCAATCATGTGTCAACATACAAAAATTCAAACACGGAGATATTGATGTATTCTAATAATGCGTCACATATTTAACATAATTCAAACATTTTTCAATTCATCGAAACTAAATAAGTACAAAAAAAGGTTAGGTTTCAGGTTGGTTAGGTAGTTTAGGTTTAGTAAAGGGTATTCTGTTTATTGTTAGTTAGTTTATTAAATTATGTAGCTTTATGGGTACTACGCCATTTTTTATTTTGTAAAACTATCTAGGAAATACCTATTTGAAAGCTTATTAACTGACTTCCAAAATGGAGGAGGCTCACAATTAATTGAGGATGAACGGCTCTACCGATTTGGTTGTCTTTATTTTTTGTTTGAAAACGTATACTCTCCCATTTCGTAAAAGTTGTTTCTAAGTTTGTATGTAGGAGGTAATAGCTGAAACTACTGATGCGATTTGAAAAATTCTTTTTGGCTAAATAGCCCGTTAATTGACGAACGTTATAGGCTATATTACATCGCGCTACGACTCATAGATAAAATGAAACCAGCGAGTTGATGACTCACGCCAAGTCCTGCTGCTCCCAGAAGGCCAGCTCGCTGTCCACGCGCGCGTACTCCTCGCGGCAGCAGCGCAGGCGCTCCAGGCGGTCCGCCAGCTGCGCCTCGTCGGCGCTCCAGGCGGCCGCCTCGGAGCTCTCCTTCGCCAGCTCCGCGTCTAGCGACTGCTGCTCGCGTTGGACGGTAGATTTTACTTCGGCGATTTTCGTACGAGTCTCTTCCTGTGGATTTAAAAGAGAAATGTGATATTTAAATTTACGACCGCATTTTTTAAGTTTAATTTTTTTTGTGTCACTTAACGCAGATCAGTTAGTTAATTTCGAAATTGAATTTAATTCACATAAGTCTAAATGTCTGATCTGATACGAGGCAAATGTGAGCTCTCGGATGGTAGAGTATAAATAAGGTATAATAAATATATCTTTAAATTAATAATTTTTTTTGTGTTTACGGTAAATACATCTTAAGTTGTTCCCCTGTTGCTTTTCACTTACTTGATTACTAAAAAATTGAATGTTTCATATTCTAGAATAAATTAAAAAAAAATTGAAATTTCAAATTGCATGTCATTAAAATCTATTATTTAATATTACATTTTAAATTTTACATAATTCATATTCATAAAGCAGATGTGCATGAGTAAGCCCACAGCCTCTCCATATATATAACTCGATTTCCTCCCAAGACTCAGATATTTTTCGAAGATTTCATCAGCGATAAACAAGAAATTAATTGAAAAAATCAAAAATCCGACTGCGTAACAAGACCAGTGGGAAGTACCGGATAAATATATCAATTGTTTAAAAGTCGTATAAGTGAAAATCCTGACTAACAAAATTCAAAACGTTATAGATCCTAAAAAGTAATTTTGATTGAAAAATGGTATGCAAAAACAAAACAGGGTGATACTCACGAGCAGCAGCGCGCGGCGGCGCGCGAGCGCGGAGCGTGCGCGCGCGCAGTCGGCGCGCGCGGCGGCCAGGCGCGCCGCCTCCGCGCGCAGCGCCGCCACCGCCGCGCTCAGCCGCGCCGCGCACTCCGCGCCCATCAGCTCCCTGCGCACTCCGCGTTAGCGAACACTTGCGTTTCGACGCGCCGATTGTGTACAGACATGAGTCATCGGGTCATAAATGTACCATCAAATCATTTTATCTTGTTTATTATTAGGAAAATAATATCAACTCAAAACCCTTTATTTACTACTAACTTTTTGTGATCAGTTAATCGCCTAAAATTTTGTGTTCTATTAATAGCACGCGTGCCATTGCTTCCTAGCAATAAAGAGGTATGAACTAAGCACAAGACTTACAAAAATGGGAGAACCGACTTCAACAGCAAAATATTGAATTTACTCAAATGACAATCTTATTTCGGTTATTGTGACTTTAAAGCCAAAATACGAAATCGATTGTGATAAAAATTCTATGAGACCAATAGGAAAGTAGTAGATATACATACATGTTTTATATATCCTTTCAAAGACAAAAATTAAACAAACCAGTTTTAAATTATTATATAATTATATAGACAGAGAAATATAGATTTTTAAAATGATATATAGATTAAGTAGATTTTATGATACTATTTTTAAAATTTTAAAATTATTCTAGATCTTATAATCAAAAAAGTGAGTACAAAATTTAATAAAAAAAAATATAATAAAAAAAACACTACATAAGCTACAACTTTATTCAGTACTTTTAAATTATAATTAGATGAATATATTGTGACATACTTCTCGTCCACGGCGAGCGATGCCAATGCAGGCAGCTGAGCCGACAGGTGTATGAGGCCCTGCTTGTACTCCACGCAGCTGTCTAGCGTCTTCTTCTGCCACAGCGCCAGCTCCGTCTCCTTGCTCATCACCATCTGAAATTCATTGAGCGATCACCATTTTATACTTTATTTATCTACACTTGACTTATTTGGAAATAATACCCGGAGCGAAAATGTACAATTGTTAAAATTGTATACAAAATCTTATTCCCTGGTCGTATTAACTTAAAACTTACTATACATACTACTGGAAGATAGTTATGAAATATAAAACACAAAATATATTATTACATCAGTTCCCTGAATGGAAAGCCTTTAAAAAGTCACGAGAAAATGCTTACTTTACAATACCACGAGACAAACCTTTAAAAAAAAGATATTTTAAATTTAAAACCAGAGTATTGAACTGATTCTGATGAAAATTCTATGAAATCAATTTGAAAGTATACCCACCTTTTTAAACAAAAAAAATATATACTCCCTGAAGAATTGAAAACTTATTTTTAGGGAGTCAGTCAAAGAGGCAAGGGAAAAGGGTGATCTGCAACGAGCTCGGCCCACCTTCGCGATCTGCTCGGCCAGGGCGCGCTTGGAGTCGTGCACGCGCGCCGCGTAGTCCACGTCGTCCAGCAGGCGCGCGCGCTCCGCCTGCGACAGCTCCTGCGACGCCAGCGCGCCGCGCAGCCGCTCCAGCTCCGCGCTGGAACGCGATTCCCAATCAAAATCAAACAAAACTTTATTCAAGTCGGCTTTTAAAAGCACTTTTGAGTCGTAAAACAAACAAAAAGTACTTAAATTAAGGAACAGCTACCACCGGTTCGGAAAGTAGATTCTACCGAGAGGAACCGGCAAGAAACTCGATAGGTACTCTTTAAAATTGTTTTTAAGTATATACATTTAAAAATTTCAAATGTATATATTAAACATCCTGTGTGAAATCCAGCGATACTAAATCCATGCATTATTATCATTAATATAATCTTGTACAAAATATGCTTTAGCTATTAAAAACTTTTTAATATAAAATTTAAACTAATTCATTTCAATTAAATTGCCATACTTTAAGAAGCATCTAATTTCATTTCAAATTTCACTATCCATACTAATATTATTAATGAAGATATGAAGGTAATATTTCGTATAATTTTAAATTTGTTATTTTTTTAAATTCATTACGTATTAAGTCACGTGTCCGATCATCGTGTATGGCAAGCATCTGTATTGGCCAAATGGACGTTCGTGGTTTTTACCCGACAGTGTGACACAAGGGAGGGTAAAGTGGTTATCCAGCCTTTGTATGTATTTATACCTTTGTGGGATTAAAAATTTGAAAAAATCAATATGGCTGCTTTCGGACATCATAATGTAATAAATATTGAAAATCGACGAACTGTGTTAAATAAGATATCGTTGAAAAGGTATTTAGAAATGATATTTAAGTTCGTTATATAATTTTTCAATCAGAAGTACTGTTTAAAATGTATAACGATTTAAAGTAGGTTAGTAACGCAGTCGGGTTCCGACACACATGGCCACAGTAACATAATGTGCAACCTGGCGCGCTCCAGCTCCAGCTCCAGCAGGCGCGCCGCCTCCGCGTGGTCCTGGCGCGCGGCGCGCTGCGCGTGCGCCTGCGCCGCCGCGTCGCGCCGCGCCGCGCGCGCCGCTCGCAGCGCCGCGGACAGCGCGTCGCGGCGCGCGGCGCGGCGCTCCTCGTCCGCGCGCGCCGCTGCCTCCGCCTCGTCCTCGAGGCAGGTCTCGTACTCTGAAAGATTTCATTATAATTCTATAGTTAATAAATCGTTCAACACAGTTATATACTAACTACACGCCCTTGCTTCGCATGGTGCTGTAAATTTTTATGAGATCTTCCTTTTCTGTGATTGATTTCTCCACTATATAATACATGTAGTATTATACACACAAAAATTTCACTCTAATTATTTGATTTAGTTGTTAAAAAATCTAAGAATACAGACAATAGGATACTATTTTTTTTAAATATATAAAAAAAAGTTATATTAAATAATGCAAATGTAAAATGCGTATTTAAATAAACATAGGAACTAACAATAACATAATTAGTAAAGTATACAAGTAATAAATTTTAAATATTCACATAAATTAATAAATATACTATCAATAATATATACACATTCTCCTGGGCACTCACTTTTAATAACCTGCTGCAACTCTGCAATTTTCTCCTCATCGTTACCCAGAAGCAATTTCAAATTCTGCAGGTAGTCCTCGTTTAAATCTTCAAACTGATGTCCAGGATCTTGAAACCTAGTAACAATATTAAAAATAAACTTTTTATAATTACAAAACAGTCTCTATTTAATATTTCTCCACATACTCAAACACAGTACAAGAATATAGAATATAGGTAACATTGTTAACAAAAATATACCTGTAATTTCCAACTAAACGAGATTAAAGATCCCCTTCAGTATGTTTCATTAATGTGTATAATTTCCTCATTAACCAGAACCAGTGGTAGCTTTATATTTAATAGACTAACTTCTAAATTAACAATTCAAAGTAATTCCAAGCCTGTAAATTTTATATCTGACACTGCTACAGAGTCAATTACTAATAGTAGTAATACCTTTTTATTGCCCAACGTTTTAATGAAGTTGCATCCATTGTGCTGATTTAATAAATTAGTCAGCTTGTGATGATGAGGTATGGAAAAATGTATTACTACCATTAGTTATCGCGATAAGACCCGTTAATTAAATATGAATAGTATAAATTGCGAAAGTTTAATATAAGTTCTGTTTATTAGACGAGATTTTGTATTTGTAAGTTTTGATCTTGTGGACGATGTAGAACAACTCTGTACCTAGCAACAAACACGTCGTAAGTAATTATGAATGCTGTGATTGTTAAAAATATGGAACTGACACTAAATTCTTTCAGGTATAAAGCAATGAGAAATAACTTGTAAGTCTTTATGATAGTCTGAGAGCAAAACTTAAAAGTGTAATTCTTGTCTTATTAGCAAAAAAATGTTAAGAACATACCTAATCCAGCACTTATAGAGGTAATCACGCCGGAGACACGCCAGTTCGTCCTTCCCGACATAGAGCCATTCATCTAAAACTGGCATTTCCTGTAACATAATTGTATAAAAATTCAAAAAACATATAGATCATAGACAACACAAAATTATCAATGTATAAATATAATTTAATTTCATACCAGTAATAATATAATGTATAATTTTAACTAGTATATAACTTTTACTAAATGCAAATTACAAAATGTGAATTTCCCTTATACAAATAAAAGTAAATGAGGAATTAAGGATGAAATAGGAACAATAAGGAGAAATTTATCAAATTAAAATCTACTCACAATGTGGTTCACGAGGTCCAGCAAGTAGGCGATGAGAGCCAGAGCATGGGGAAATGCATGCAGAGTGTTGACGGTACGCAGCCATGACTTGGACACTGTGCCCGGATACAGCAGGCGCTTAGACAGGTGCGGCAACTGTGGATTATTATAGTAAATAGTCATTAACTTGTTTTAATTTAAATATAAGGTATACACAATCAAAATATGTGATATTTCATATACAAAAGATTAATTTTACATAATTTTAAAAACTGTTTTGCAATCAGTTACAAAATAATTGCTTAGGAGAGTAATATATTACAAGTACGTATCTATTTCTTTTGGAATACTTTCTAACCTACTGATCTGTAGATTTTAATATTTAGTGTTACTGTAGTAAATGTTGTTAGGCTTTTTAATTTTTTTTATGTAAACCTCTCAATTGCTGGACTGAGTACCCTTGCATTTCCATTAATCAGAATGTAGATCCGCGTCTTATTTACTCTATGTGATTATTTTCTTAAATACATAAAGAAACTAAAGTTAAATCCCATTTATAAAATGAAACTTTTTCGAATAATATTGTTTTTTTTTTAATTTTTGTGAAAAATTACACTACTGAAACCATGTATAATTAAACTTTAACAGTGTGCTGAGAAACATCACTTTGTAAGTTGTTAAACATGTATTTGTAATAAGCATCAGGACAGTCGTTTAGTTTTAAATAATTGTTATTTAATTATATATGTCAAATCAATTTGTTTAAATAATTGATTAAATGTTTTTTTACAGTTTTTAGTTCAATTTACACCAAAAGTGTTTGTCTAATAGTTTAAAACATGAATACAAAATGTGTAATTGTTCGAAAAATCGTAACTTTCGTTCCAGGATATATTTATTTACCAAATAAGTCTAGGAAAAACAATTATATTATAAATGTTATACATAACCGCTGAAATTACTCAATAAGATACCTTCGTGACGTAGTTGTCGGTGGACAGCTTGGCGTCGCGCGTGACGGCCGCCAGCAGCGCGCCGGCCACGTCCACGAAGCGCGCGATGGTGAGCGGCCGCAGCAGCCCCGCGCCGCCGCGCGCCGCCAGCGCCTCCGACACGCGCGCGCTCTCCGCGCGCTGCCACGCCGCGCTCGCCAGCGGCCTGGACGGTACATGACACGTTGGCGCAGCGCCACTGCCGCTCACTGTGGCGCTCGCGGCAAATGTACAGACGTTTGACACAAGGTCACAAGATCTTAATGGGGGCCGTTGAATGATGCATTTATTTAAAAAAAAATGCCTGGTGTATCAAGAATGAAATGCCTACCAATGAATGTTCGGTGGTCACTACCACACATGAATTTAAAAAGGAATTCTGGGTACAAAAAACAATTTTATCATTGTTAATCATATGGGACATCAGAAACGAAATTTTCAATTGGAAAGTTTTCTTAGTAAAAATTCGTACTGAATATGCTTCTTTTATTCGATTGACCACTATGATTGATAACTGATACTAATTACTATAATCGATTTCTACACCACGGCTACAGTATTATCATAAAATTGACAAGAACCAACTCACCTTTGGTCCTTAATTGTAACAAAAGCTAGAGCCCTCTCCAACGACGTTTGCCAACTGCGACTTGTCCTATCTTCAGATGGTGTTCTCTGTTTAATAAACATTTATTTAATTACAATTACACTGTCATTGTCTATTAATTTGTAGCAAAATTTAACTGAATATTTTATACAATAGTATAACAATAAGTAATTTAATACAGTCATATATACATATGCTTCTTACAATGACTCATTAGGTATGAGATTTACATTTCCTGGTATTTTCTGGGAGCAAACTACACTAACACAATTAGTTAGCGCAAATATTGTTCGAAGCAAGAGAATGACGTATGCAACTCTATCGAAATGTAACTTAAAAATACAATACCTATCTATCATATTACTTTCGCTATTTTTCATTATTATTAACTATTTACGTTAATTACAATTATGGTATATTTTTCAATTGAACAAATTTAATAATGAAATTTATAGTTATAAAGTGAAAGCTACTGACCACTGGAGTAGTAGTAGGTCTTGAGAAGTGACTTGTTCTCAATGGAGTTGTAGTGGACTGTCCATATCTCGCTTCGCCTGTCTGTGACCGAGACCTCTGTGAGAAAGAAAATACTTTGTAAGAAAAAAATTATAACACATTTGAAATTAAATATGGCTGTATAAAACTCAGTATCAACATTATGTACCACAGTTGTTTTTTAACTTTACTCTAAGAAATTAAATCAATACAAAAATTATATATTTTTGTCTACATAGTTGATAATTAACATGTAATGATTTCAGCAGCACCTGAAAGATTTTTAAACTATAATTAACAGCCAATAATTAAAAAATAATAATTAAATTTTTGCTGCTATTTTTTTTAATTCAGTGTTAAGTTGTATAGTACCTATATACCTACCCCGTTTAAAGGTAACTTTGTAGCAGACGCCTCTCTACTCAAACGAGCGCCGAAAGTCCCTCTAGCGGGCTCTGCGCTGCTTGAACGGTGTCCTGTCGTTGACGGCCGTCGAGCCTCCGTCGACAAGCGGTCTGTGGACCCTGGACGTCGCGGTTTCGGTAGTAATGACGGTTTACCTTCAAGTCTACATAAAATAAAAACTCTTTATGTCACGGTAATTTTTCTTCACAACAACTTAGTCGAAAATGAAGATAAGATTTTAACTTTTTGTTTACCTCATCGGTAAATTTATATATACGTTAATAAGTTTAGAGAATTTATTTTACATATATAAGAACGTTAACTAGAGTTAACTTTTACTAATTTTAATCTAAGTTATCAAATATCTTACCTCGATTTTCGAATAGCTGACGATTGCCCTGGAGCATATCTATTTGGTAACATTCTGATTTAGTCAAGACTTTAACTTTTATCTTGAAAATTAAAAAAAAAACTAAGAGTTTTGCTTTGTTTTAAATTAAAAACAATTAGCGGAATAACGACTTCTCACTTTATTCAAAATTGACATAAGAATGTTTTGGTGTTTATAAGGTTGGTAGCATTAAAAATATTGGTGGTGCGTATTAGGTAAATTCACACTATCAACATATTTAAAAAGCTCAATTCGTTAATATCACTGAAAGAATAGTAAAATAATTCAGAAGGATCTTACAACGATCTTACTGATGTAGTATTAAATAACCTTATTGCGAGGGATTTGCGAATGTTATAAAGTTAATATAATATTTTCATAAAAAAATACGTAAAAAAACAGCATTACATTATGCAAATTAGTAAATTAACCGCATTCTAGAATAATTATATTATTGCAGCTTCTCAACGCAAAACTAAATCAACATATTAAGATTGTAATCAATACTATTTTTTATTTGACCTCAATAATGTGACTAAGTCACTAACTGTGCCTCATGGTTTCATCCTTATGAAACCATCACATTGAGAAGATTTAACAAACTGTAATTTGATATAAATTCGATAAATAATTGGTAAAATTATTTTAAAATTTACTCATTATCAATAATAAAAGTAAAATAATCTTGATATAAGTCAAATAATCTTTAAAAAGTACATAATTTGGGTACGTAACTAAAAACTACATTTTTTTTTGTTTAATTATTTATTTTAACGCTAATGTTTATACAGATGGTACAACTGCTAGATTAAATCTGCTTTTCAATTATCTTTTCTGTCTCAATTAAAAGTTGTGGAAACAGTGGGTCAATCAAACACAATTTCACAAAATTTTGAAATTCCATTGGGAAAGTATGGGTTGGATGCGCTGTAAAATCAATATATACATTTAAAATCCATATATACAATAAAAAATATGCAAAAAAGTAATCAAATAAACAATGTTATTTAATTCGTCATTTTTTTAATTTTAACTACGCTACAATATATAACAATTTGTAAATATATCAAGCTGGCCTAATAAAATAAAACTCCCGTGGAGGAAAAGGATGGGAGCATCATCCAACACTCGCTTCTCTTCAACGTTTAAATCCAGTACATGGCTGATTATTTTGCCTGAAACCAGCAGGTCACGACATTTTTCTTCAATCCCGAGCACAAAATAAATGTAAACACAAAATTTGCGCTCGAATTGAATTCTAATTTAGAATTTATAAACTGTCACTGTCCGTGGAAATCGACGTGTTTTATTTAGTCAGCCACCTTAGCTTTTAACTTTATTATTTTAATTTAAGAAATAAAATATATAACAACGAAATAAATAAATATTGAAATATATAATTAAACAAACCTTTTCCCGCCACAGCATCTTTGATTACATCTTCAATTTTACGATATTTTGTTATAATCTTGGTTTTAGATGCCACTGAGCCGTAAGTTACAATGGGAAAACGAGCGCTTAGTTCCTCTAAACATTTTGGTAATTTTTCTCTTATTTGAAATTTAATTTTTCGCACCTATTATTACATTTTGTTGTTAAGTATTATAATATGTAATTTTATAATTTTTTTTTATATTAAATTAGTTGGCGAAAGAGCAGGTTTCTTTAATCTTAACATCATTAAGTGATAATTGCCACCTATGGACGTTTGAAGCATCAGAGGAGCCACTAATGCGTTGCCAGCTTAAAAAGGAAAGAGAATGACAGGAAATAGGGAGTAAGGAAAGGAATGGGAGGGGATTAGGCTTCCAGCTCTCTCACTCACTACATGAAACGCAGCTATATTAGCTACTTCACGCCAATCTTCTGTGAGAATGAGGTACTGACCCAGTTGAGGCAGCCCATTATGAGCTGTAGTGGGCTACAGCTAGGCTCAATTATGAAATACTATATACGAGTATTATAAATACATATTTAACTCTTATTAACACATTTTTTTTTTAATTTAATAGCTAACTTAAATATTTTCCTCAAAACAATTTACGATACGTATTTATGATATTTACAAAAGAACAAGAAATAAACCCACTTTCTGACCAATGACGCTGATTAATAGTATCAAAACATCATTCTTTAGAATACCCTTGAGTTTTCCATTTATATTCAAGGATTCTAAAACTTTAGTTTCCGATGTTATTAAAAGTTGATCATGTTGTATTCGTAATAAAGAATTACATGACTTTGATTCATATTTAACCCAGTCTCCACTTCGCCACATTCTTAAATTTTCTACAAGAAAATTCATATTTCCCTTAACTTTTTAAAAGATGATTAAAAATATTAAACGAATTTTTGGTTACACTGTTAATAAAACCTTTTAATAAATATATTTTTTGTTGCGATTTCCATTTCTCATGTATATTTTGGCGCCAATTTTTTTTTTTTTTATTTTATTTAACGTGGATACGTGGACTTATGTAAACAACTAAATATTTGTAAAAAAAAGTTATTCATTGTGTTATATTATATCTTTGTATTTTTTGTAAATCAAATCTAGTGATAATTTTGCGATATACAAAAATATTTTGCATTGATTCAGGTTTTTTTTTATATTTTAGCGTTGGATTTTTAAGATACGTATTGATTTTTAAGTAGTTGATAGTCATGCGTGTGATGTTGACGCTGTCAATTTGCTGTCAATCTTGATGACAACAAACGAAATGGGATGTTAAAATAAATATTGTTATAATTTAGGGCAATTACGTTTATTATATGATCAATAATACATTACAATATAGTTAAAAACTAAATATGGCAGGCACATATTATTTTGTCATAGTAGGTCATTCAGATAATCCTATATTTGAGATCGATTTCATCCCAGTTACTAAAGAAGTAAAGGTAATGCACGTAATTATTGTAAATTTATTAACAGTTTCATTGTAATAGAAAGTGATTGATGGGTTTTTGATGATAAGCTTCTTCTTTTCATCTCTTATGCTTAAAATATTTTGTTATAAATTTTTTTAAGACAAACAAAAAATACTTCGAGCTCATTTTTTGTTTACTATTTTTAAAAGCTAAATAAGAGATTTCCACTGTAGTAATTTTGTTTTTAGAAAGAAGACAATAGACATTTGAATCAATTTATAGCACACGCAGCCCTCGATTTAGTTGATGAGCACATGTGGAAAGTCACAAATACTTACCTAAAGTCCGTTGATAAATTCAACCAATGGTTCGTGTTTGTGTGATTTACTTAAGGGAACTATGTAGTTTAAAATGTGTATAAAACCTCTTTGTCAATTATTAAAAATAATATGTAATATGTCAGTCTGAAAATTGATTACACGGATTCCACAGGTTTTGTTGGTATTTTTATTAATAGTGCGTACAGTTTGGTCCTTCGAGCCGGATTGTTTTGATTGAATCAGTGGCTTAGTGGAACTGCTTATGTGTGGTGTTTGGGACTTGGTAACCGTGAGTAATAGACAGTAAGAACTTAGAAAAATAGTGTCAATATGGAGGATGTTAAACAACTAATAGCCATTCAAGAAGATAGAAATTTTAAAATTAATAAAGCCTTTTCGAATTTTCGTAAAACTCCAAAAACAAGAATTACATTAGATTATTTAAATACTCGTTTAGAATCTATAGAAAGTATTAGAAAATCGTTTATTAATACTCATGAACAAATAATTTCATCCATCAATAAAAAAGACATGTCAACTTTTGAATATTTTAAAGATGACATTTATGATCAAGCGGAGGAATTATATTTTGCATACAAAAGCGAATTAAAAAGTAAAATATTCGAATTGACACCACAAGAGCGGCTACAATCTACATTGTCAATTACTAAAGATAAAAATTTTACATCAAATAATACTGAAATAAGATTACCCACTATTAATTTACCATCATTTTCGGGAAAATATACGGAATGGCCATCGTTTTGTGATTTATTTACGTCAATCGTTCATGATAACAAGGGTTTAGATAATGTACAAAAATTACATTATTTAAAGTCTAGCCTTACTGGCGAGGCTGAACAATTGTTGCGTACTATTACAATTACTGGTGATAATTACATTCAAGCATGGACAACTCTTCAAAAACGATATAGTAACAAAAGATACATTTCAAATTCTATTTTCAAACGACTTTTTGGTTTAAAAGCTATTGTAACCGAGTCAGCGTATCATATTAAACAACTTTTAGACACAACCGTTGAATGTTTAAATTTACTAAACAACATAGGGTTACAAACTAAAGAATGGGATGCCATCATAGTTTATATGACTGTATCAAAGCTAGACACCGAAAGTCATAAAATGTGGGAACAGCACGTCACATTAGACACCGAGAGTCTAGCTTCTTTCGAGATGTTGAAGCAGTTTATGGAATCCAGATTTAGATCACTGGAAATGATAGAGCCTCCCAAATCAATCAGACCAAAAACGTTCCATACAACTAATAGCTCAATTAAATGTTCATTTTGTGAAGAAGACCACTACTTATACAGCTGCAAACAGTTCGCAAAGAAGAGTTCTAAAGACAGATACGAATTTGTTAAAAATAACAACCTTTGTTTTAATTGCTTAGTACCTAATCACTCAGTAACCAAATGCACAAAACGTACCTTTTGTAGAATCTGCAACAAGAAACATCATTCACTCTTACATCCCGAAAATGACAGTTCAATCCCTGAGGAATCTGTGACGCAAGAAGATCATAAAGACTCAACGAACATTTCAACACATTATGTACAACGACCTGGTCAAGTTTTATTGGCTACAGCACTCGTAGATATTATTGCTAAGAATGGACAGACACATATCTGCCGTGCACTCATTGACCAAGGTTCGCAGGCGTCTTTCGTGACCGAGAATCTCGTTCAAGCATGTGGTTTGAAGCGAGTAAGAATCAATGGCTTGATTTCTGGGCTAAGTGACGGTAAACAGCTTCGCACGAAGTATATGGTTGAGCTTGAAGTACAGTCAAGATACAAACCGCACTTAATTTTCCCAATCAAGGCATATGTGTTGAAAGCATTGACAACGTACTTACCTTCACAAGAGACAACAGTTTCCAACTGGCCAGAATTACAGAAAATTACACTAGCAGATCCAGGATACAACACACCTAACAAAATAGACCTGCTGCTAGGCGCTGAGGTTTTCAGCAAGATTATAGACACTGGCTTAAAGAAGAGTCCTTCTGGAATTATTGCACAATACACTCATCTTGGTTGGATCCTTTCCGGAGATACTTGTGATGGACAACCTGTGAAAAACAAACGATTTATTAGTATGCATGTATGTACCTGTGAAAATGAATTTATCAGAAAATTTTGGGAAATAGAAAATGAAACACTAATATCTAAAAGAAAATATACTAATGAGGAAGAAAAATGTGAAAATATTTACAAGAAAACGGCGACAAGAAATAATAATGGAAGATACATAGTTAGTTTGCCATTCAACGAAGATGTTCAGAATCCTATTGAGAAATGCGGAAATACTAAACAAATGGCAACTACTAGATTTTTACAATTAGAACGAAAATTAAAAAAGAACGCTAAACTAAGAAACGACTATACAAATGTGATACATGAATATTTGGAATTAGGACATATGCGGTTAGTTGAAAAGGATAATGAAAATGGAATATATTTACCTCACCACGCAGTCATAAGAAATGATAAGGACACCACTAAAGTCCGGGTGGTTTTTGATGCTTCTGCGAAAGGTTTAAATGGATTTTCACTAAATGATACTTTGATGATTGGACCAACCATACAAAATGACTTACTTACGTTGATTATGGAATGGAGGAAATTCAAAATAGCTATTGTTGGTGACATTGTCAAAATGTATAGACAGGTCTTAGTAAATGAAAATGACACAGAGTTTCAAAGAATAGTTTGGCGGGATAACCCAGATGAAGATTTAAAAAGTTATAAACTAATTACTGTAACATTTGGGACAGCTTCAGCTCCGTATTTAGCTATTCGAACATTATTTCAATTGGCAGATGATGAAGGTCACAAATATCCAATAGCTGCTGATATTCTCAAAAAATCATTTTACGTTGATGACTTGATGACTAGATGCTATGACGTACAAGAAGGAATCAATATCTATGAACAACTAACACAACTTTTACAATCTGGTGGTTTTGAACTACAAAAGTGGTCAAGCAATTCAGAGGAGTTTTTAGAACACATATGTTACAACAAAAATATCAGCAATACACAAACTGTTGAAATAAAATTAGATCAAAATATAAAGATATTAGGTTTAACTTGGGATCGAAATAATGATAAATTTAGATTTGTAGTCAACTTACCAAAAATATCAAAATCGATAACAAAACGTAACATATTGTCAGATGTAGCGAAACTTTTTGACCCATTTGGATGGATCTCACCTACAATTATTATTGCAAAGGTTCTGATACAGAAGTTGTGGCTATGTAATTCTGAATGGGACGAAGAAGTACCGCCTCACATAGTTAAAGAATGGGTTGAATTTAGAGAACAATTATTTGAATTGAAGAATGTACAAATAGATAGATGGTTACATACTTACCCAGACAACACGCTCGTTGAGCTCCACGGCTATGCTGATGCTTCAATTTCAGCTTACGCAGCAGTTATTTATGTCAAAGTTATACATAATGATAATATACAGATTTCTCTCTTGGAAAGCAAGACGAAAGTTTCACCTTTAAAACAAATATCCATAGCAAGATTAGAACTTTGCGCAGTAGTGTTGTTAGCTAAACTGTTGTCTAAAGCTATTAATATTTTACAAGTTCCAATAGAGCAAGTATATGCCTACACTGACTCAATGATTGTCTTGGCATGGATACAATCACAGCCAATGAGATGGCAGACATTCGTTGGAAATAGAGTATCTGAAATACAAAATTTATTAAGGAATGATCGATGGTTTCACGTGGTTTCAGAAGACAACCCAGCTGATCTGGCGTCCAGAGGTATCTATCCATCAGAATTGATAAATAAAGTTATTTGGTGGAAAGGACCTTCATGGTTGATGAATAAATCGACTTCTATAAGAAAACAAATAATACCTGAAACAGAACTTGAGCAACGTAAATTAAAGATTAAAACACATTTATGTAACATTGAAGAACCTATATGGGAAAGATTTTCAACACTAAATAGAATGATACGTGTACTTACCTATTGCCGAAGACTGCTACAACTGAAAGAAAAGAAAGAATTAAGAAAAGAACAAACACAATATTTAAATAGTGAAGAATTAAAAGACACATTATATTCATGCATTAGAGTAGCGCAAAATCAAGATTTTAATGAAGAAATTATAGATTTGAAGCAAAGGGATAAAATAAAAAAGAGAAGTAAATTAATTTTTCTATCACCTTACCTTGATGATACAGGAATCCTTTGTGTAGGGGGGAGACTTCAAAACGCAAAAGTTGCGATGGAAGTGAAACATCCAATAATATTATCACAAACTTCACACTTAACGTGGTTAATAGTTAAAGAAGCTCATGAAAGATTATTTCACGGTGGTTACGCATTAATGATTAATTACTTGAGAGGTCGTTACTGGATACTAGGTCTGAAACAATTGGTAAAAAAATGTGTACGGCAGTGTGTGATTTGTATCAGACATAAGGCAATGACTCCACAACCCTTGATGGGAATTTTACCTGAAGTACGTGTGAATCCAGGCAGACCATTTGAATGCAGCGGCGTGGACTATGCAGGACCAATATATATGCGAACAACTAAAGGTAGAGGGTACAAAGCATACAAGGGATATATTTGTCTTTTTATATGTATGAAAACACGAGCTATTCATATTGAGGCTGTAAGTGATTTGACTACTTCTGGATTCTTAGCTGCATTCAGACGATTCACATCTCGTAGAGGCCATTGTGCAGAGCTTTGGAGTGATAACGGTTTGAATTTTGTTGGAGCAGCTAAAGAACTTAAAACTATGTTAGATCAAGGAAAGAGCAACTTTGTAAAGGAAATAAGTGAGTTACTATCAAATGATGGCACAAAGTGGCATTTCATACCACCTAGAGCGCCTAATTTCGGTGGTCTATGGGAGGCAGGTATTAAAATGGCTAAATCTCATTTAACAAAGATAATTGGAAATACAACGTTGACATATGAAGAAATGAGTACATTATTATCACAAATTGAGGCTTGTCTTAATTCTCGCCCTCTTTGTCAAATTAGCGAACATCCAGATGATTTAACACCTTTAACACCAGCACACTTTTTAGTAGTGATGCCGTCGAATGATTAGAGTACATGAAGCCTATGGTGGGTGGAAGTTAAGAACAGAGTCCTTGGTGGGCGGCATGTTTGTGTGATTTACTTAAGGGAACTATGTAGTTTAAAATGTGTATAAAACCTCTTTGTCAATTATTAAAAATAATATGTAATATGTCAGTCTGAAAATTGATTACACGGATTCCACAGGTTTTGTTGGTATTTTTATTAATAGTGCGTACAGTTCGTCTCGGCGTTCGTCACTGCTAGTCAGGTATATCCATTTACTTAACTTTATAATTATTCATTTAATAGAAAAATTTAGGTAAAACTTGTTGGAAATATAAATTAAATATTTTTCTTATCAAATTTGAATATAATTTCCATTCAAAATCATATCTTGAATGATTCCATAGCTGAAACTTTCAAGTGCAATTAATTTGGTAATAAAAATTATCTTTATTGTGTTACTACATAAGTTTTTTTGACTATTTTACTTATAAAAGTGATGTTTTTGTTATAGATGAGGTTTATAATGGTACATGATGCTCGTAACGAAGATGGTATCAAGAACTTCTTCACAGATGTCTATGAAGCCTATATTAAACTTCTATTAAACCCATTCTACAAGGAGGACACTATTATTACATTCCCGGCATTTGAAAAGAAAGTACAGCTACTTGGAAAGAAATATTTAACATAAAACTGTTATTTCTTATAGATAGTTTGTATGTAAACAATAAAATTGTCAGTGATTTTGTCGATGAGAAATAATTATTTAGCTTTCTGATAATGCTAGAACCAACAGTTTCTCTTTCCTTTTCAAAGTTATCTAGACAATGACAAATTTATGTATAGGCAAATCAGAATGTATGAATAATGAAGGTTGATTTATATTAGCAAACAATATATATTATATAGTCATTATTATACATTTAGATTTGTTTATAAATCTATTTCTCAATCACAATATGAGTTTGTCTAGACTCTTTTACATAAATTAAGGAGTTGATTTTATCATGACAAAGTCACTTGTGCTAATTAATATATAAAAAGGTATTATTATTAAGGTTATATAAAATAAAAGAATTTAAAAAAATGTAGGAAATGTTTTATTTAACAAAAATATCAAATAATACTGTTCATATAAAGCTATTTAACTTATGTAAAGTTTCCAAACTACCCACATATTTTAAATGTTTTTTTAAGTACCAACAGACTGGTATTGAGATAAAAATTGTTTTGAAAAGTAACTGAAAATTCTTTGTCCTGTATTCATGTCATATTTATTTAAACAAAATGTAAATATTAAAAATGTTGATGTAGTTAAGATTAAAAACTATTGAAATCAATGATGGGTGTTGTTTCTTTTTATTAACAATGTCTTAAGAAAATAAGTTGAAGGGTTATTATTATTACTTAATAAATATCTGGAAGGCCCAGATCGTCATCAGGAATACTCTCATTCGAGAAATCATCTGAAAGCAATTATACCATCAATTAATATATTATATTTATTTTCTTAATATTTACTAGGGAAAAGTAGTGTTCCTGATGTAGAATCTACCTACCTACTGACTTCAACTCATATAGACTTGTTCGACACAGAACATCAGTATGAAGTAATGTGCTGCATTTTACACAGTTATGCAAGAGAATCAGAACCCTAACCCCTTCCCCAATTCCTTTCCTTACTTCCTATACTCTTTAATGTTGGCAATGCATTTGTGGATCCTCGGGTGCTGCATATGTCTATGGGCAGTGGTGACAACTTAACATCAAGTATCCTGCCTGATTATTTGTTAGCTAATTTTATATGCAAAAACAGTGTTTGTAATGAATGTGGTAAATTTATACGTATAATTTTATGCTCGGATCAGACTGGGATTAAAGCTTTGTTGTGTAGAGGCAAGCAAGTCTCACGGGCTTTTTCTATTTTATTTTATATTTGTTGCCGACTTTAAATAATATTAATTTGAAATCAATAGTATACAGTAGGTTTGATTAAAAAATTATATTTCTATTCACCTGTAAAGAACTCATCCTGGTATGAGCAATTAAATTCTAAGCTGTGATTTCTTATTGATGGAGGGGGTGTATTTGGGGGTGAACCTGGCTTAGTTATCTCTGGTTCTGGTGCAGGGAGGAAGTCCAGAAGATCTCTGTGATAATTATCTGTAAAAATAACATGACAATATTTTTCTTGTTTAATCACGGCCAAATCCACACGGAGCAAATAAGAGAGGTCCTACAAAAGGCAAGGTAAATAAACCACTAAAGTAGCAACAAATAGTAGAACATAAAATTATTTTGCATAAAAGTCAAATAGATTGTAATGAAACAAAAATGTACTTTAATTATTTTGACTATATATAAATGGTATATCTCTCAACATATACGCAGTAAAAATAACGTTGGACTCTTTTTTTAAGTGTATTCATTGATAACTTGAAAACTACTTAAGAGATTTGGTGAATTCTTTTTAGTTTGAAAGTGTATTTTCCTGCCAAATTGGTCCTAGTATGTTGATCGAAATAGGTATAGTTTTGGTTTTAAAAACAAAATAATTCAAATAAGTATATCATTGAAGTAAACAAAATTACAGTCATGAAATAAATATATTAATATTTTTATAAACTACCTATATTTACCATATTTGTATGAAGGTTTAGTAAATTCCAATTCAGCGAAATTGAAACCTTTGTCATTAACATTCGTGTCTGCGTCGTTGTAAATAAGGGAGCCGACATTTATGGCGCGCGGTGTGAATACCTTCCGCAACGGTGTACTTTGTAACGCTTTTCCGGTGTTTGAAAGAAAAGATTTCTTATTCTCGCCTTTTTTCACTGGTTCATTAGGCTTAATTGGTCCAGATGACACTGTTTTTCCCATATTTTCTATAACATAACGAAATATTAGAGGAATATCAAGTTTTAAGTGCTAATGATATTGCTTTTTATTTTGCATTTTCTTACCAATATTAGATAACGGCTGTCGCGAAACATTTTTCACGGCTTGTCTTGTCAGATGGTCTCCGAAAATATCAAAAAGAGATTCAGCCATATCGCCAATAATATTATTATATAGGATCGTTAATTAAATTCGCTTTGTTCAATTTTCTACGCACAAAACGTTAGTTTTTGAACATACAAAACTTCTTAATGTTGCTATTTTACAACGTTAATATAATACATGAATTATTTATTTATTGCTTAAAATATTAAACTTGTAACTATGAACTGGGACATTACTTTATTATTTGCAAATAAATTTAAGAGATAAACTTTTATTAATAAGATTAATCAATGTAAACCCAATAGTTTATGACTATCGTCAAAAGAGTTTTAAAAAACATAGTCTCACAAACCAAAGAATTGAATTGAAAAAACATAGTCCAATGTCAATAACATGTCAAGTTCGGCCTCGTTTTCTCTATAATCTGTTCTTGTGTTTATATTTTGCAAATTGAGTCTTTAAATTATTATATTATAAGTAGTGTATTTTTTATGGAGAAATTTGTTATTAAGCAGCTGCTAAGTTATCTTAAAAAAGTATAGGGGTGGCGGGACTACGGATCTACACGGTTAAAAATGTCTAATCCGGGAGAGAAATCAAATGCGAATGTTGTGGCTGCTGATCCTCTGCAAAGATTGGCTTCATTTAAAGCTCCGAGAGATCTTTCCTTAGGCGGATTGAAACCAAATAAAAAAGTTTTTACTCCAAATTTGAATGTCACCAGAAATAAAAATAAAGCGTTAGTAGAAAAATTAAAATATCGTAAAAAATTATAAATCCATATGATTTGAACGATTTTTTCAAGTTCTTTTCTTTATATATTATTAACATTTGTTGTTGTTTTTTTTTATACTTGCATTATTAAACCTTAACGTAAGCATTGAATAACTTTTCACCTACGTGTATAAATATGTTTAGCATTAAACAAAATGCCAATTTTTGCCTTTTAGCCCATCTTCAGCACCAAACAGCCGAGAGCAGAAGAAAGATGAGAGAAACAAAAAGGATCGTAAAAATGATAGAAATAAAAATTTCAAAAATGGTCCAAGAGTTATTAAATCTAGTGGAGTGTTTTCAGAAGGTAAATTTACTATGAGATGACATATATTTTGTTTTATATTTATTATTTTAGCTGATAGTTCACAAAGATGTTTAAGATATAAGCGAGTAATAAGATTTTTATTCTATTTTTCAAAATATTTTGGTTCAATTTCATTTAAACAATCAACTTGTCCACTTCATCTACATCTCTACGTACCTATTCCTTCTTATTTTCATTTGACTCTATCAGTCTTACTAATGTCATTATGTCTTTTTTTATTTTTTTTTAATAAATATTTTTTTCTGGCAGGTCTGGGCAGCGTCGAGAGGCATTACAACAGGGTGTCGTACAGTAGAGATAGTGATACCAGTGCTCCGACACTCCAGAAACCGACAATCAAAGTTAAAGATGTTTTAAAGGTAGTGTATATTTATATTTTGGATATGAATTTTTATTAATCATTACTTGATTTTTTAAAAATGAATATTTAATTTTTTTTTTATAATAGCAAGAGTAAATCTATGTGAAAGAAAGTAGAGTTAATTAATAAAATAAAGAAATAATATAAATTAAGTGGAGTTGTCACAAAGACATAAGACTATTCTTCCATCACTTCAATTATGTATTAATTTATGAACAACTTTTAAAACTGAATGGATAATTACAGGCTTCTCCAGGTAAGCCATTAATCTGGATATTTATGTCCGAGTTTCGATTTTAATTCCATTCTAGATTGACAATGAGCTAGAAGAACAGAAGATCAAACAAGCATTCGGTGATGGTACATCTTATGAAGAAGAAAGTGAGGACTTCAAGAAGATGCTGGACGTTGAAGCACCAGTCAAACTACCCATGGACGAAGGAGGTACATATCTTTTTCACATTTGGTGTCGATAGAAATATTGCTCATTTTATAAAACTAAGAAAGTTTAACAATTATAAAAAAAAGCTTTAATTTATTTAGATAATTATTTTTGATACATTCTGTTCATTAATTAGTTAACTATTTTCCAAAATGAAATGCCTCTCTTGTTCTTAATGTAAAAAGTAGATCAGTGTCTAATACAATTATTATAAAGTGTGATTAATTGATCTATAGTTATACAGATATCGTCGGGGATAGTGTAAAACCACGTAACTAGCTTTCACAATAAGGTCCATTTTTGTGCAATGGAAAATGCCCATAAGCCTTATTTTTATCAATAATGTGATTTAGTATTTGATTCTAATTTTAACTTTATAGGACAAGTTAGATACGAGGTTTTGAAATATCCTCGACGATATGTTACATAAGTATAAATCTGATAATAAATTGAGTATCCAGCTGCAAAATATATTAGACTTTTACAGACATAATTGTAATACATGCATTATCTGCATTCTGTCTAAATTAAAAGTAAATATTTAAACATGTTACTTATTTAACTGTATCCATAACTATAGGCATGAAAAGTAAATCAAGACAAAATAAAATTTATAGCAAATTAAAGTGTTATTCGAAAGAACTATAAAAATCTATTAAATATCATTTGTTTTTGTAAACAAATCTTGTTATTATTCTGAAGAAGATTGGTTAAAGAGAATTGATAAGGTTATATGTATAATACATGCATATTATAGTAGGGAAAAACTAAAATTATAAAGTTTTCTAATACAATGTCATAAAAATTACATTGCACCCGATCCTGGACGAATCACTAGTTAAAAATAATGAAATGGTTTCATTATCATATAATGTTTTATTAATCATGCGTATTAAATGAAATATGATTTAGTTTTATTTATTCTTAATGTATATAAAATTAAAATAACAATATCATATACTATGAATGAATTGTTAACATAAAATTAAGTATTTAAACTTGCTAGTATTGTTTTAACTGAAATACATGTAAAAAAAAATAGCAGAACTTTTTTCTTATTTAATACAAAAAAATAATCGAGACAATTAAATTGGTAAAGGTGCAAACTCATTCGGATTTGCTGTACACCAGTGTCATCGACTTTAGGAGAAGATTAACTTGAAAAAGTATGTTATAACAAACAGGCAACTGGAACACATTGATTTATTTATTTGGTATTCTTAAGCTTCGGTTTCCTAAAATGGCGGTGCCCTAAAGAAAATTAACATTACGCTGTCAAAAGATACTCAAAGAAAACACTTAGTTATATAGTACAGTTATAATTTTCATAGATAAAATTTGAACGACGTGTTTTGATGCTATAAAGCGGCCGCTAATTTACGAGCACCGCCATATTAGAGTTCCTGATTTGTATAGTGCAACATTTAAGAACAGTGGGATCATTTTTTATTAATTTATTATATATTCTCTCGAATTATATGTATCTTTACAAAATAAGAAATGATAAACGCATTAACTTTAAAAGGAGTCACTGTATCTGGATGAAAAATCTCTTATAGGCTGGTCAAAAAAACATGCGAAACCCGTGGTGCAGATAAAACAGGAGGTGATTGTGAAACAGGAGCCCACGGACGATGTGGATGATGCCCGTAAGATTGGCTTTGTATACCACCGCATCTCCTAAACGCCCAGTGAAACGTTTCACTCGGGCTATGAGGGTGCTACAGAAAACATTATGCTTTCCTGTATATGAACATCCGATGTGATAGTTGTCGGAGTGTTCTGTTCTGCTATGATTTTTTGTGTGTTATATGAATACCTTAATGCTCAAATACCCAACTCCATATTTGTAAATTTTATTAATGATACTATAATAAAATTTCATAAAACTTAAAAAAAATGTAAGATGTTTATAAATAAGACATTGAAGCTTTTATTGCAAATTTAATTATTTAATCGTTAATTTTTATATTTATAATATCTATTATAGTTTATGAGAAAACAAAATGGTGTTTGCTGGTTTGCGAGTTAAGGTATCGATGTATGAAATAGTTTTTTGGTATTTGCATTGTTTTGGTGAACATTTTGTTTGACATATAGATATGGGAAGGTTTTTCCAAAACGAAATGAATAAATATGCAACGAGTATTGTTGTAAGATTTTTAATGAACGCTAGCAAAGCTGCCATCTTAAAATTAAAATTAAATATAAATTGAGTTTCAAGTCATGCAAAACTTGTGTTTTGGATATCACGGTTTTAATTTATCAACTTTATGATTTAATTTATTCTTTTCGTACTTGGAAGTTTCTTATTGTGTATTTTAAATTCTTGTTGAATTTTGATGTGGTGAACTAATTTTATATTATTTTACATTTTAATCATAAAAAATGTAGTCTTTATCAGACATAGCTTATTACTATTTGGGCAATATTTATTAGAATCATATTTATTAGAATAGTATATGAAAAAATTGTTAATATTATAACCGGTTTCATACTTATATTTTTAAAAAGCAGCAATCAAACGCTTAAGCGCAATTTATTCACTCTTAAAATAAACCTATGGTGAAATATTTTTCCAGAGTAAATTTAAAAGTTATCTTTAGTTCCAGTAGTGGAAGAAAAGCCATTGCCCGATGTGAAGGAAATCTTTGAAGATACCAATGTTGCCAACTTACTGCGAAGTGATAAACCAGCTCTTATATTGCTACAGGTTACTTTTTTATGTTATTATTTTTTTTAATGTTTCTTTTTTTTAAATAAATTATGACATCAGGTTTACTTTCTTAGACACTAGCTATCTTAGCGGATGAAAATGCTGATGCTATTTGAGCTAACGGTGTGAAAAACTGCTCTCTAGGAAACCATACCCTACGTGTTTATTAGTACTAAAAATCGTCCGAGAAATGGCGGTCACCGACATTCTAATAAATATTCGGTTAATTATATATTATTATGTAATTTTAAACGAATCGAAAAAAATTGACATGCATTTTGCTGAATGTGATATTTTTACCCGACTGCTTTACGCAAAGGAGGGTGTATATCCGCCTATGTATGGATGTATGTATGTAGGGTTGTATTTTTGTAGCACTATTTAGACAAACGGGTGGTCCGATTTTGATCTATGACACGTCGTTTGGTTAATAATAACGGCGCAAATGTAAAAGAACGCATTAAAATTTAGAAAAATCAAAATGAACGATTTTGGATACCATAATATTATTATTTACTAGCTGCCCCTCAAATAAATTTTGCCTCTTTATAATATTAATATAAATTATGTATTTTAATTTCAGTTGTCAGATACACTGCCGGGTCGAGGCGGGAGGGAGGAAGACTCTCGTCGGAAACGAGAGCCTTCCAGCTCTGCTGAGGATACAGACAGACCTGTTAGTACTATTTAAAAATATGACGGCATGCCTTATATATTAGGGTTGGTAAGGGTGGGGAGAGTTGGGGGGACAGACCGTTCCAAGTATAATACCATTTATCAGAATTTTAAAGCTTGAAATCAAAATGTTTTACCGATATTGTTATAGTACATTATACATAATAATTGTTTTTGGAGAAAAATATAACCGACTTCAAATAGATTTGTTTTTTATAGACAAATGATCGCAAAAATCGCAGGCCACTTGGTGTTATTTATTGAAGACTTTCTTTGTTAATTCCCGAATTTTTGGTATGTGATATACTAAAAGCTTTTAGTTAGTTATATACTAGATGCATTTCAATAGCGGAAACCCCATTCGATTCAGAACCGTAGTTTTTAAGAAAATCGCGAACCTTCTTTGCTTGAAGTCCTTTAAAAATATATATGGCTAGGGTAAGTATCCTATAAAATTGTAATTAATATTTCAACACCTCCCACGTAAGTTGTAATACCAAAACTACAATTTTACAAGACACCACTGTTGTATTCAGTAAAAACGCTAACGGCATTTTGGTGGCTTACAACAACTTACGTGGGAGGTATCGATTTATTAAATCTGAAGGTCATGTATCTCGTGAATTAAGTGACAGAACCTGCTTTAATACATACGAATAAAATTGATATTTATAACTTCTATGTTCAGGTGGATAACAGGTGTCGTTTAAAGGATTTAGAGGAGGGTAAAATAGGCAAGCTGCGCGTGCACCGCTCCGGACGAGTCACGCTCGCGCTGGGCGATTCCTTGTTTGAGGTAAGGCTTTTTTATGACAGCCGGAAAAGATAGGTCACCTAATATTACGTCCACTGGGAGATACAAATACTTTGCTGGTTTAGAAAGGAAGCAGGGATGAAAGAGTATAGGAAGCAAGGGAAAGAATGGAAGTCTAGCTTCCCCAGTCACCCTTAAATCTAAAATATGCTACGTTATGTTGATTTTTTGTTAGTGTGGTCGGTTGGACTATATGTAGGTTGTATCACAAATGTGTAATTAAAACTAAAAAATGATCTTCTTAACCAAGAACCCGATGATTTTGAAACCATACTAAATTGCGGCACCAGTAGGATCAAAATTTCTAAACTACCTCTTTTTTTTCCTAGACATCAAAACCTAAGAAGTAATATCAAACGGCCAACTATCCTTTAATTATACAATAGGACAAACATACATACTGAATGTATGTTTGTCTTATTGTCGATGTCTGCGTAATGGATTGTGATGAAACTTTGGTAGGGGGTACTGTGTACGCCCACAAGGGTTCCTGGCCCAAACCCTGCCGGGTACAGCTAGTCTAATATAAATATTTTTTTTTACTAGGTTTGTTCAGGTACAAAGGCGTCATTCTACCAGGAGGTAGTATCAACGGCTGTAGACGATGCGTCACGTTCCGCCAGCCTCATATCATTAGGAGCTTTACAACATAAGCTTAACGTCACGCCGCACTGGCAGAACATGTTCGATAACATGTCTATGTAATTTATAACGGAAAGTATATACACTCAGTGGTAATAAATTTTAAGTCTTGTGCGGATTGCGCGTTATCAGGTACGCATTCACTGAAATGAAGAATAGTCTAGTGTGAGTTAGCGAACTGTATACTATTTGAAGCCATATTTCGGGAAATGGTTGGCTCAGTATTTTGTTCATATAAAATCGTAAACGCTACAGTATATAGTTCGCAAAGTCACACTAGACCATCTGTTCGTACTTCACATGAAGCCGCAAGCCTCGTGTGTTTCGCTACAGTAATACAATCTTGTCATATCTTGTATGCGTATATGCCTGCTAATATTTTGATTCTCTAGGATTACGATTCGTCATAATACGATCGTAATATAATAAATGTAAAAATCTCTGAAAATATGGTGTCATCTAAGAAATCATGCTTAAAGTAAAGTTTTGAATTACGTCATCTAAAACTATAAAGCGGCCGCTATATGTCAGCCAACGTCATTCTAGGAAACCAAAGCTTAAGTCCATAAAGTGAAAATAAACCGCGTGAATTTCATTTTTGTATAATAAATCCGCACCTTTCCACTTTAAAGTATTACAGATCATTTTATGCGTGAAAAAAATGTCTATTTCATTACATAACAGAATTGTGAAAAAATATTCGCGTGTTATTCTTTCGTAGTGCAGGCTCTGAGAATTAATTAAAATTATGAGAAAGCTTAAAAAAAAGTTATGTTACAATTGTCAACTTTAGTGATCAATTTTTATGAAAACAACTTAAGTAATTTTCATACATTTGGACTTGTTTGTTAATGAATTTATGATATAGGACAAGGTGACTAATACTGAAGCACTTGTAAAAATTGTAAATTTAATATAATAAATGTTTTTACTTTACCGGTGTTTTTCTTGTTTAAATCAAATACCTATTATTTGATTTCTAATGTCCATCTATCTATACATATAAAATTACTTGTCCTGACTGATTCAACGCAGAGCAAAACCTTTGGGGTTACAAACTCGAAATTTTGGCTGTCGGTGCCTTTCAGGGGTGGTCTAAGAAAAAAGGGGTAAAAATATTTGTATGGAAAATCTTATTCCGTTGTGATATTAACTTAATATGTAATACACATACTTCTGGATGATAGTAATGAAATGCGAACCATAAAACGCACGAATATCATCCCCTATTGAACTGCAAGGGGGTGGTGAAGTTGATATGGACAATTTTTTTTTTTGCCAATTATCCTTAAACTTAGCATAAATATTCCTTAGGGTACATAAATAAATATCTATATCCCCGAATTCAATCATCCCTTTTATTAAAAATGAAAAGAAAATATGGATAAATACTGATTCAAACAAATGTATTAAAATACATTTGAAATCTTTAGACACCATTTTCTCAAAATGAAGTTCGTGTGGCTTGACACAGTATTGCTTATCAGCGTCCAGTTGTGCTAGGGGGTATTAAAGTATATGTGGGTAACACCACAAAATTGCTAGTTTATTTATCAATAGAATTGCTGAAGTCTTAATAGACCTCTGAATTAAATAAATCAAACATACTGTGTGAATGATGAATCAATGACATGACATCAAAAACAACTTAACTTTCATTTATAATAACATTTATTTGAACTAAAATCTATAAATACACAATTTTAAGCACTAGCTTGCTCCTTTTTTTCTGGCTTCGGTACTTGTGTGTCTCGTCCGGAAATAATATTGCCTTTAATATCAATAGCATAATTATAATCGACTGGGTTTGCTAGAGCGTGTTCTATGGCAGCATCAAGCTTATCTGGTGTTATGAATGTTGAACTCAATTCCTGTAATTATGTAAAAATATTTTAGTTACAATATGAAAAAAATTAAATGATTCTGGATTTGAAGAAACTTACAATGCAACAGAATGTAGTAAATTAATATAGCATGAGATTTAACTGAAACTTAAAATTAATTTTAAGATTTTAGCTATAAGGTACATAGGTTTAATTTCTTAAATATGAGAAAAATAAAGTTAAAACTTAACTGTGTGCTTTAATTCCTATTCTAATAGAGTTGGAAATAATACATACCTTTTCTCGTTTTATTTGTTCAGACGCTCGAGCGATTTTCTCTTGTAACTCCTTGTCCTTAGCTTCCATTCTCTTGAGCGCGTAGTCCTCCATGGCTGCTAACTCCAATTTCCGTCTTTCTTCCCTCTCTGCAGCCACTTGCATATTCCATTTTTCGTTTATTTTAACGCACTTTTCCCATTCCTCCGCCTCCAATCGCTGGGACATCTCCGAGCTGGCGCTCTCCAAAGAGGATTTCTCTTTTATCATTTCCTCATGATAAAAACGTCGTATCGCGCGCATCTGTGTCTTGTAATTGTTGTTAATTCGCAACAACTCTAAACGCTCCTCCTCAGATATTACTGGTCGTTTCGGAATACGATATATTTTACTTTTCGCAACAGGCTCCCATCTTGGTTTCCTGTGAACTTCCGCAATTTGTATAAGCAACGGGCATGAGCGCTTAAGTAATAAATTTTTTGGTATCATCTTTTTATTGTCTCTTTATTTTAAATAAAATTATCACAACATAACCTCTAATATGAAAGATGTGACATATGTCATTAAAATGATATTTTGATAGAATATAGATAGAGATTATTCAATCATTATATTTATTATTATTCAATAATAAAAGTACTATGTATGAGCATATAACGATTTTAATATTTTTCAACCAATAGAATACTCATAGAATTCCAGAACTTTTTATTAAATTATTCCGTATAACTTTTTGCGGTTTTTGTTTCAAATAAGCTGCGTACATTGAAATTTTCTATTTGTTTGAAGTTTTGATTTGACAATGTTGCTAAATACGGCTGTTGTCGTATAAGCGTATTTATTTCAATTGGAGCTAATTTATGAAATAACAAAGAAAAAATGATTAAAATATCGGCATTCAATGCCGAATCGGAAGAAGATAGTGGCTCAGAAGAGGAAGTAACGAAAGAAGCCCTACAGCAAATAGCTTTACAACAATATACAAAAGCTCTAGATCTACAAAGAAAAGGCAATATTTCCGATGCTACACAACTTTTAAAAGATCTTTTGGACACCGAATTATTGTACGATATCAAAAAACCGGATGATGGAGAAAAGATATCGGGTCCTTTATTTAATTTAAAATATTTGTGCTATAAAAATCTCGCGTTTATGTTGAATACGGCCGGCGAAGTCGACGCAGCTATAGAAGCATACACCGCCGCTTCTGAGCTCGATGACACCGACGTCACGCTCTGGCATCGCTTAGGATTAGTGTGTATGCAAGGAAAACACTATGAAATGGCATTACATGCATTTCAAAGAGGCATTGAACGAAATCCACGACATTGGCCGTGTCTCGACAAAATTGTTATTCTGTTGTTGGGTCTAAACTATAAAGAACAGTGTATAGCTACCATTCATGACGCTTTACAACTTGATCCTGGATATTTAAGGGGAATAGTCTATAGAAGACATATTTATACAGTTTACCATCACATGAGAGAATATATGGTGTCTATAAATCCTGCTTATAAATGGAATGAAGAAGATGATGAGCCAATTGATGAAGATAAAGCTTTGAAATTATTGAAGGAAGCTGAAGACATACATGAAACATTTATTGAACAACAAAAGGCTGAAACATTTCATTATATGGTTCCAAATTTAAAATTGAAAAAACCAATTACAAAATTATCATGGGCGTCTGTCGGCGAATCTCTAGTCCACATGCACAAGTATATGACTGAATATTGTTTTAGCCATGCTTGTTTTCTTGAAATAATGTATGAAAAAGAAAGTAGCACAGAAACCCAGATGGAAGTATCGGAAGACTTAAATGGATCTAATCCTTTAGATAATAAAAATGATATAGATAATAAAAAAGTGACAGATAATGTAATAGAAAGTATAAACAATGACTTATCCGATAAAGAAAAAACTGCAACAGATAATGAGAAAGTGGAAAGTGACATTGAAATGGTACCAACAGAACCTGCGACGGAAAATGTTTCAGAAAATAAGGTACAGAAAAAAACATCAGTTAGACGCAGAGAAAGTGCTGTAAGTTCTCTAGAGTTATGGGAATGGTGTAATAAACGTAAATCGACTCGTAAAAAGCCTGTAAAAGATACAATTTATGATACCCTACGTAAAATGGTACCCATTGCTTTAGTTGCTGAACTTAGCCAAAAGAATGGGAATCAAGATAAAGAAATGTCCCTCGATACTGCTGACCTAGAAAAGTTATTTGAAGAAAAAGATAAAGGAACAAACGAAGATGATTATTTTGATACAGAAAATGAACAAAAAGATGTTAAATCATTTATTAATAAGTACATAGAAAATAAAAGAGATATTATTGACATGTTGAATGATTATCTTGGTATTTTGGCTAAAAAGTGGGAACTTAAGTGGCCAGAAGACCTTATAAAAATATATGTAGAGGCAAATAAGTGCTACAGTAATCATATCGATATTCCAGCTTGCACAGAGGATAACCGTGAAGATTTAGTACATTACATCTCTGTTAATATGCTCGCTGAGGAGATTATGGTGAATGAAAAATTTAAATTAGTTTCAGATGAAGTTGTTACACATGATTTCAGTGTAGTGGAGTCTATTGAAGTAATATTAACATTGAAACCCAACTTGTATTCTAGTATTGAATGTTTACAAATGATTCTGAGATCCCTATGGCTTAAATTACATATTCATATTTTAAACAAGTGTGAAGAATTAGCACTTGAATGTCTTTATCAGCTCTTAACTGAATTTGATGCGATGGGGGAACATCATGATACCTATATATTGAATCTCATCAACTTTACTCATAAGCCTGATATAAGTGAAAAAGAAATTTTGGAATATATTAAATTTTTAGAGAGAAATAAGAAATTGTCGACAGTAATGGATTTGTATAATCAAGGTAGCTATGATGAGGTTCTGACTATTATAATTGAGTCTTTTGACCATTGTAAAACGGTAGCCAAGGAACAAGAAGAAGAGATGTGTTTAGACTTTGCTGTTCAATTATCCCTGATATTGGACACATATTGGGCTTTAGGTAAAGTTGAATGCTGCTTCAAATGGTCTTTAATATGTTTGCACGAGGCCCTTAAGCATTATTTTCGTTGTACGTCAGGGTCAGCAAATTATGAAAAATGGACTCTCACAGTTATTAAAGTTTTAAAGACTATGGAGTACATATTATCCACAGAAAGTCTTTCGTGCTTAGAAATGGTGACACAAAAAGAGCTTAGTGAAGGACTCGAAGACCTAATCAGGATAATAGGTCATCAAGTAGAAACAAATGCGTCGGAAATGCCTTTTGACACTGTCTCCCCTTGGATTATAATGTATTATATTTTACAAAGAGAAGAAGATCAAGGCAGAAGTAGACCTGTTGCTGATAAAGATTCGATGGAGTATTGTGATGAAGTACCTAATCCATTGAAGGTTTTGTTCATTGCGCATGATCAGCTGGGAGACAGACGTTGGTGTTGTAAACAAGACGCGAAATTACTTTTTTTTATCCTTGACACGGTTGTCCCTCGTCTTGGGTCACCAGCTCTTGCTAAAGCTTTAGAGCAAATTAATCAACACATGGAACAATGTGTCTTCTGTCTTTACGGACATCCACCGCTTAATAAAAATAAAAAAATAAAGTACCTTAAAGACCATAACATTACTCATCTTACATTAGATTGGAAGAGAGCTCAACAGATATACGAAATATTTCGGCCGTCCGTTCTGCCTGAGTTGTCAGGTAAAGTGTCAGCAATTTCAGCGGATACTGAAAATTTGTTTCATCGCATTTTATCTTTGTTGCCACCAGACCGTGATCCATCAAAGTATGTGGTCGAAACGGAGAAATATATCAAAGGCATAGAGGAGAAACTACCTTCAGTACCTCCATTATTACCTTACAAAATGAAGGATATATACTTCTTATTAGGCGATTATTATTTTAAAAAAGAAGACAATAAAATGTCACTAAAATATAACACATTAGATGTTGTAATAAATAATGATCGCTTTAACTCTTGGGCCCAGATAGCACTCGTTAAAGCAGCCAACTTAAGCAGTGCATTAAAATTGTATAAAAATTTTCACAACGAGAGAGAATTCCTTAACCCTGCCAAGTCAACGATACGATGTTTTAAACGTTCGTTAGAATTAAGTACTAAATCTAGTGAATTATGGAGAGAGTACGGTAATTTCGTGTACATAGTACATTCCTTCTGCTCAAGACTATTAAAACAAGCAAGCGAGTCTTTGAGTATGGAAAACTTCGCGGCGCTCGAGAAACAAAAAGAAGATCTTTTAGACACAACTCATAAATGTTTTAGCATCGTAGAAGATCTTAACAGGCACGATATTGATAAATCCAATGAAGATACGTGGTTATTTAATTACATGTTAGGCAAAGTGGCAGAAAAACAGAACGAACTACCATCAATTTATCTTAATTATTATGTTAGTAGTATTAAAAGTTTACAAGAGGTAGGCGCTACGTACCCGACAAAAATAAACTATCATACACCTCCGCATTTAAGTATAAAAGTTTTAGAGCTGCATTATAGAATCCACGCTTCTATTCTAAAGTATATTGAGCAACACGAGAATAAACCGATACCAATATCTGTAGGAAAAGTATTTTTACATTGTATAGAAGCATGGAAACAAGGTCCTTATACGAGAAAGCCTAAAAAACATAATGGCATAGAAGCTGAAAATGAAATAAAGTTAGATGAACACCATTCTATACAAGCTGGGAATATACTTAAGCGTTCTGTTAGCGACGCTGGCGAAGATGATACGCATGAAGCTAAGCGTCTTAAGATGGAAGCTGCTGCAGCGAAAGTAAGACGATCGGCTTCATACGACACTGAACATATTGGTTTTAAGGATTCGTCAATACAGGATGCGGGCCAATCAAAAGATACCATTGAAGTCGATAATATTATTAACCTTGAGACAATTTCAGAAAAAGATACAAATGATGAAAAACCTAAAACTCCTAAAGATACCGACGATAAACGTGAGAAAGTACCAACACCACCTGATAGTAAAAATGAAGACAGTTCTAGTTCCTCCTCCTCGTCTTCTTCGTCAGATTCAAATTCTAGTGAATCATCTTCAGAAAGCAGCAGCAGTTCTAGTGGAGATTCTGATACGTCAAGTAAGTCATCTGAAGATTCTAAGCCCTTAGCTGATGAAGAAATAATGAACATAGTGTCAGCGTGCCTGGATGCATTAGAAGATTGTGCGAGTCGATATACACCGCATTATAAGGCGTTATATAGACTCGCACATTACCATTTTTACTATAAAAAAGGCAGGGACATTGAACGATGCAGAGATCTCATGCTATCGACTTTCATTTCGAGATCAGGTCAAAAAATGAACGGGCTTTTTAGTGAAAGAAGAAATACTAACTTTTTTAATAATATTTGGACGATGCGAGATGATGATGTAGCTAGACCTGGTGGTTTCGCTTTTCATATGAATCGCTCGGTATTACTTACACTTGAAATATTAAAAGAAATAGATGATCATAAAACATTGCTGGATCTTAGTTTACATTTACAAAGAATGCCAGAATTAGATAAAAAGTACTTACGAGATTCTGACAGAGAAGATCTTGCACAACAAGCCCTTTCATTATGTATTCAATCGCTTAGAGGGCAATTAGTTAAGTTTAGTCAGCAGGCTGACTTAAAGAGTAACGAGGTGGAAAGACAAGCCTTAAAAAGTTTCATGATAGATATTCATCAAGCTTATACCAGAGCACAAAAGCAGATAAACACAAAACAATTCACTAATTTACTCGTTGACGCCTACAAGCTAATAAGCACGGCACCGATTGCAGATAATGTGAATTTAGTCGAATTAAGCTTAAAATACTGTCAATCATTAAGTCCGATATATAAACATCAAGGCATCCGCGATGCGAGTATGAAGAAAACCCATAATTTGCATAAGAAACAAAATAAATCGGTTGACAGTTCTAAGGTAATTAGAACCGCGGCGACTCAACCAAAAGCAGATACAAAGACGCAAAGTGCGACATCTAGCTCTGGCTTACACAAGATGTTCGCACAAGAGACAGCCGCAGCAGCGTTCCAGAATTATGTGCCCATGTTGAACGACCCCATACTTTCCCAGCAAACGGCAGCGGCTTTATCGTTGTCGTATCTCAGTAATATAAGTGCTCTAGCTGGTTATTCGTCATTCCAAAATACTTTGCAATCATCTCTCCAAACATCCCTTCAAAATTCATTTCAAGCAGAATTTTACCGACAGTTCCTGGGACAGGGTTTCCCTTCATACAATACTTTGCCACAGAAGAAACAGAAGCGTGGCCCTAAGCCTTCATTAAATCGTTCAGTTTCAAGTGGTACCTCCACTCAAATGAAGACTGCTAAACCTTATACTGCGCCTATGACGACTGTTACCAAAGCTGCTCCAACGCCCGTTATAACGAGTGTGCAAAAGTCTACGTCTAATCCCATAACTCCTAGTATGGGCACAGTGTTGTCTACATTACCTGCATCGATGACAGCGAATCTTTCTTCCTTTGGGGCACAAGTGCCTCATTCTATTCCTCACAGTACAGCTCCTCAAGCGCATATGTCGACAACATCGAGTGTTTCTACATCTATGCACACTAAGCCTCCGATGCCCCACCAACAAGTCAGTCCGGGGAAAACTTTGCAGGAGAAATTAGCGGAAAGACAAAAAAGTATGCCGTCCGTAAAAACAGCCTCTCATGAAATAAACGCGTCGATAAGCAGGCTCCCGTCGTCTTTGACAATAACTAAGACCTCTGTGCCAAAACAACCACTGGTTCATGGGAAGAAGCCCGAACCCAAAAAATCTCTCACATTTGAAAGTGAAATTAGACCACCCATTTCTTCGGATGAAGTCATTGTATTAGATGATGATTAGATTCTAAAGTATTTATTTATAACATAAAAATGAAATTTTCTAAATGTATTTTATCGCTATCGCTTTATGTGTAAAATAAAAATGAAATTTCTTAACCGCTATATTTGTGTATTATTTCACAAATCAAAGATACATTTAATTTAAGCATTTTATTATTAATAAGTATTATTTACAGTAATGGCATTATAAAATAGATAAATCATAATAAATAAATGATTATACAGTGTGTTGATGTTTGTTCATACAATTTTGAACTTAATTAACGAATTCTTTTAAAATTTAAAAATAATGTCAGTTTACGGTAATTATAAAATAATATTTATATTATAAGGCGAGAATTATATTTGTAAGTTTTGTTTACAGAAAATTCATTTTAAAAAATTAAAGATAATTTTTTTTTATCATTGCTTTTACACCTGAAATAAACTGTCAGTGGCTTTTTTGAAACAGCATTCCTAAGGTTACCTAGGTAACTGTTACCAGATTATGAACTTTTTACTGACAGTTACGAGAGTAAAACTTACAGGCGTAATTCTCGCCTAATGTGATTATATAATATTTTAACGGTATGGGTAATGCTAAAGAACTCTGTAATGGTAGAAATTCATAAGCATATGACTTAAATTCCAGCCCGCGATTAAAGTGCCCAAGTAAACCAATACCAACACTGGTAGTGGGAAGAGAAACGCTCTAGCGTTTCTGATCATTGGTAAATCTGAAACAAAAATAAGTGTTGTTATTGATTAATACATAGACTAAATAGAAAATCTTATCGTAATAAAAAATATATAGGTAGACTTTTAAGAAATTTTGCACACGTATAGTTTAGTAGCTTCCGCCCGCGACTTCGTCCGCGTGGACGTTACTTTGAGCTAATAATGCATTATTTTAGAACAAATTTGGTTAGCACAAAAAAGGTAGTAGTGAACTAATAGGTTGGTGAGGTTGGTGCTCTGCTCCTTTTGGTTTTAGCGTGATAATATAGAGCCTATAGCCTTCCTCGATAAATGGGCTATCTAATACTGAAAGAATTTTTCAAATCGGACCAGCAGGTTCTGAGATTAGCGCGTTCAAGCAAACAATCAAACAAACAAACAAACTCTTCAGCTTTATATATTAGTATAGATAGAAAGAAGTGCATAGTGCTATATATATTTTTTAATTAAACATAAAAAAATACATTAAATAAAACATTTTTTAACCATTTAATGTATTTCTTTACACAAATACCATGTATTTGAGACACACACAATATATACACACTCTTTTGTTAATTATTAAAGCCTGTGGTCCAATATAAAAGTTTCTTCTAAAGATTATAATTAAATAATTTAAAAACGCAATATTTATGATATTACCAAAAAAAATTTTGTTTAAAAAAAAACCAAAAAAAATATTTCATTAGAACAATTTTATGATTTATAACGACAATGTCGAGTGAGTTTTATATAATGTGAAGTATTTTTAGGGTTCTGTTTTTATTGCAAATATTTACTAACAAAGCACTTCGCACTTTTAGTGCTGATTGAAAAGCAAGTACAATATTTGATAAAAAAAAAACGATTTAAAGTGTTGCCATTTAAAAGTTTTATACTTACTGCTGTATCCTAGGAATGTAATGTACAGATAATATATGACTGAGGCGAGCCAGAAGGAGTTTGACACCAGGCATGATAGGAAACCTCCATGGACTAGGAGATCTGAAATATTGAAAATAACAATTAGATGTATGTGTTTGCTGCATATATTTTGGTTTTAGTCTATAATATTTTATAACTATATATTTATTACTTTTATACTAATTGGCATTAAAAATCTGTATCTATTTTCAACTTTGGAAAGCTTGTCAATTGTATTATTTGCCAAAACATTTTCACGCTTGACATACTCAGTCGGTAGCTGGTTGCTAGGCAACGTCATCCAAAGTGGTAAGAGCATTCTGAGTGCTAAAGTCGATCGAATCTAAATTGTTACAACATATCTTAGTTGTATAAATTTCTTACTGTTAAATAGTAATATCTGGAAGCAATGCAACAAAGACAGCGGCGGGAAGAAGGCGTTGATGTGAACATCGAACGCGTAGCCCCACTCCACATCCCCTCCTGCACCGTCCACCGATAAGTACTTGTTACTTACATACCTGAAAATATAATAATAATACAACTCTTCGGGCCTGTTTTACCGGATCCTGGTAAAGTTTTAAATAGTTATCTGACATCTAACTAAATCCAACGATTAAATTTGCTAATATATTTTTTCAGTTTCATCATTGAATTCCTAGGTAAATTAACCTATAAAAGCAATTGATTTGGCATTTATAATTTGATGGAATGGCAACGTCGCCTTTAAACGTTTCAATACACGATCCCAATTTATCTTTGTTTAAAAATTTATCCGTCATCTTTTCAAGGTCGTTGAAACCCAAAATTGCAGTTTATTAGGTGGATAAGATCTGAAACTGGTGAAACAGGCCCTTAGACTATCTATTTAATAATAGGACACACCTTAAATATTGTTTCCCACAACCAATTTTATAATTAAAAAATCCAATGCATAAATGAAAACTACTCAGTTACTTCCCTTTTTTAAATATATTGATTATAAATTCTTTTGTGCTTTCTTGGCTTACCAGAAAAATGTGGAGACTATAATGCCAGCTCCTATGAAGTCTATGAACACTACAAATAGGACGAAAAGTGCTAGCTGGCTCCAGTTCAACCCCATCGCGAGGGCGAAGCAAATTGATGACACTGAAAATGTATGGGTTTTAGTAAAGGACGTATTAATGTTAGTCATGGTCTGGGTGTTTGTGTTGCATTTGTTTCTGGGTCCCTGATATAAGATCATAAAATCTTAATGTTGACTGTTGAGTTTGAAGATTTTATTTAATTATAATTAAATTAAACTAATATAATATTTGTAGGTTTTACTCTTAAGAGTGATGTAAAACAACTCTGTAACCTAATAACAGATACATCGTAAGTATTTACGAAACTTGTGAATATTAAAAATAAGGTACTGACATTAAATTCTTTAAAGTGTAAAGCAATGAGTAATAACTTATGTAGATCTTCATGAAAGACTGAGAGCAATATTTATAAGTGTAATTCTTGCCTTATGACTGTGTAACTTTATGAATAAGTGTGTATGTTTGTAACTTATTGTAATTGTTGTTAATTTAATGGTCCAAAGAATTGGAGCAAATTTGGAATTTTAACAGATATATCTGTGATTAAAACATCCAGTTTTTTATCTTGTAGTGTAATCTAATTTGAACACAAAATAATCACAAAATAATAATAAAAAAATGATTATTATTTGGTTATTTTTTTGTGTCTTGAGTTTTTATTAATAACTTAAATTAAGGGTCTTATCATTTTGATAAAAAATAAAAAAGCCTGATAATTTATATTTTATGTTATCAATATAAAAAATATATATATTTTATATTATATTTATTTTATATATATTTTATATTGATAAAATCTTTTAAAGTAATTTCCTTGAATCTTATATTTTTACTAATTACCACTTATACAAAATCTACATTGATAATACTTGATAAGTAATGTTTAGAATGACTTATAAAATAATTAACAAAAAATTGAATGAAATGAAACCATTCAAAATAATGATAACTTACAGAAAAGCCATACGCTCAAGAGTACTAGAAAAGCAGGATCATCTCTTGCAAATTGTGATTTTGTATCTGAAAAAATAATATTCATATTTTAATTATTAATGATTTAAAACAAGAATTGCTTAAGCTTGCTATAATGATTAGTATTATTCGTTCATCAGAACGAAGAAAACACAGGAGTCTGTAATTAATGGTGTAATTACTAACTTTGTCATACATTATAGCAACATACTCACTCAATTCACTTTATTCACTAACAAAGTAAAAAAGTATCCTATATTAATTTATAATTAAACATTGTACATAACAATTAGTTATCATAATAATTACTTATTATGGTAAATAATATTTATATTATATAGATTAAAGTTTATCGATTATAAATAAAAAGAAAGTTTACCCAGTTTTTACTTAATTTCACAAGTTTAAGCTAATAAATATATATTTTTTAATAGCAATATTCTTTTATAGAAGTTGCATAAAAGGAATAAAATATTGCAATATACATACTAGTCATGTCACATAAAACCATTTATATATATAAATAAATGAACTATTTTGCAGTAGTCACCAATCAATAAATAAAATTAAATTGAGTTTTTATTTTGACGCTAGTGACACATCCCAGCTTTAAGACATCACATTACTAATCTTTGAAATTTTCAGCTTTTCTTTGTTATTATATGTATGTATTATATATTTAAACCTTCCTCCTTAGTAATTTGGTTTATTTATGAAGACCATAATAAAATCAAAAATCATTTAAAAGATCTAAATATACAGACAGACAGAAAGTGTCCTTGTTGTATACTATATAAAGATATTAAAATTATTGACATAATACTATCTTGTATGTAGATCTGTTTTAACTGTAAACAAATTCAACCTGTTATCTACTTTCTATCAATGTCTATCAATGTATACATTTCAAGCTTAGTAACAACATGAATACTTACGTTTTCTATAATTAAAATTCCTGAATACTTTCTGCGGTGCCACGAATAGGTATACCATTTGCCAAGCAGCAAATTCAAAGTCCATTTGGTTGAATTTGAACAACCGTCTCAGGTACTTGTATCGCTTAACAGCCGCGCTGGCTGTTGTCGGCTGGTAGTTCGCTGGAGCAGGCAGAGGAGACGTACTCCGAGGGAAGCTCGTCGATGGTGTTGGTGATGTAGAGTATTTCATCATAATTCCAACTAAAACTCCACTTTACAAAAAAATAATATCACTTATTTATATTTTTATATCATTTATTTCTTATATTGAATTAAATAAATGTAAATATTAGAGATATTAATTCACAAATTGATAATTCTTCGAATGTACATTATTTTTCTTCATAACGTCATTTTTGGGAATGTCATGGATAAATGTTACTGTCAAAATGACGTTTTACGTTCAGAAAAAATAATATAAAATTATTTAGTTATTTTACTATACAAAATTCACGTTTTTGTAGAATAGGAAATTATTATTTTTAAAGTCTCTATTAGAGATCATAAAAACAGAAAATGTAAAAAAATAACATTTTGAAATAATCACAAAACTGAATTGAGCGTGTAACGTTAACTATGCATTCTAGATAGGATTGTAATCCTACAGGATTTTCTCTGATTTGTTATTATTTGTTTGGTCATGTTTAATTGTTTGATCCAAAAAGCCAAACTGAGCAAAGTATTAGGGATAGGAAAATAGCTTTGCTCAGCACTGCATTGTAATATTTCAGGGGTGCTAATTGTTTCACTCCATAAAGAACTGTAATAAAATATTGATCAGATGAAAATAAAAAACCATAATTATTTGAAGACTTTATTATTTCGTTACTTATTTTCTATTATAACTTATTTATTTATAAAAAAAAATCGTATCAATTATCTTATTATAGAGACTCATTTAAAATACTATAATTAATTAATAAAAATTTTTGGGTTCAAGTTATATGTATTCATAACTCAACCGAACAATATATAACATTATACATAGACAGGATTGGATAGAGCCTTCTTTAGCGAGCTATCAATAATAGTTTCTCGATAATCTACAAAAAAATACCAAGTAGACTACTTTGAAACCTGACGTGACCAATCAGAATCCTGGAAAGATTCCGATTGCAGGATTCTGATTGGACACATTACGAGAGTCGTTTGCATTCTAAATCCTAGGCCTGCAGAATAAAGATGGTCATTGTCGTAAAATCGCTTCAGAACCTTTAATTAGTCAATTTTTGAACGCTTATGCCTCGTCCAATCATCTGTGTTTATGGTTTTACTGATATTCAACACGGAACTTGTAGTCCTGACTGTACACACTCGCCTAAATCGCCAACACAGTCTGAGGCGAAGCGAGTGAATGAGAAGGCCGCGTTTACATCTCGCTTACTCTCGCCTCGCCTAATTAGGTCCGTATCGTACAGTTGTTAGTCAGTATTTTTTCCCTAATAAAAACTACTTGCGAGATATTTGGACACGTATAAAGTCTTAATGTAGTGGTTATTTCAAGCGGTATTATAATAAAAATGGTTACAATTATGGCAAATTCCATAAAATAGATGGTAACTTGAAAATATTAGATATAAAATGAACACTTTTTAAATAACATAGTTATAAAAAATATTGATAATATAAAATAGTGCAGTGTTTAAATACTTAAATTATTTTCATGATTGTCATGATACGAAAATTGGAATAATACCAATGTCTTAGGTGAAGTTTTCTTTCGAAAAAAAATAATATTACAGCATTGATGTTATTTGGATCGACATAATCCTAAATATAAAGTTAATTATTTGTTTAATTGTCATTTTAATATATTAATTACATATTAATATTATTTTAATACTAAATGATTTAATTTAATTAAACTTGTTAAAAATAACAGGTTTTAAAGACAATACAGTCGATAGTTACATAATGAGTCTATTGTCCAGGATAATGTTGTCTTGTTGTATTGTCTTTAAAATTGTCCTGTCTATTTGTGATGATTTTGGACCAATTTTCAAAATAACTATTCTTTAGAATTACATCGATACAAGAAAACGTCTTTTTTGAAAGTTTATGTCAAGTTTTGTTGTAGCCAGCTCAAGTAATGCGTGACCCGCGTGTAGACGCCGGGGTAGCCGGGCTCGCCGCACTTATTCCCGAAGGAAACAACTCCGATTTGCGTCCAACGTCCGTTGGCTTGCAGCATGAGTGGACCGCCAGAGTCGCCCTGGGAAATAGATAGATAATAATTGTTAATAATACATTAACATTTATATATAAAATAACATGTAATTAATTACAGCGATATATAGAGTTATAAACACATTACCCTCCCTTGCGTCGCGTAGTAGGGTGAAAAGATAAGTAAACTGGGAAAGAAGCCTATAAAATAGCGATTTCAAATCCAGGCTAGCTCTCACTTAGTTTCAAGTTGTTTTACTTATATTCTATACTAGCTTGTGCCTGAGATTTAATCTGCACATGATAAATAACATTTCTAAAATAAATGTAGCTTAAATTACTCCTTAAACATTAGTCATCTGCTAGTTAAAGTTCCATACAAATCGATCCAGCTATTTCAGAAAATTTTAAAAATTGTGCTTGATGTAAATACCATAGTACATACTTTCATTTGCATTTAATTAAAAGCTGTTAATTCGAAATTACAAACAGACATTACAATTTTATTTAGTTGTATGGATTAATACGTAAGCTACTTTTTATCTTGCGACTTAAACTGGATGTTGCTAGATATATACAGGCTGATTTTTAAAGTGTCCATCTTCTTCAACGCTGATTAGTAGTTTCTTAGGTTGAAAGTACGCACTATCGCAGATTTTTATAGAAGGGGAAAACTTTGTCAAAAATTCGGAGGTTGACGTTTACCTGATAAGCATCTACCCCGCCCCTAGGTTACCCAGCACATAGGAAGGTATCGGTGGTGGGCTGGAAGTACGTCCTATTGTAGTCTTTTAGAAAAGATAAAAACTTTGTCCAATAATGGTTTATTCGAAGGTTGATGTTTACCTGACAAGCGTCTACCCCTCCCCTAGGGTATCCAGCACAGAGGAAGGTATCGGTGATGGGCTGGAAGTACGCCCTATCGCAGTCCTCGTTCCTCCAGACCGGCAGGCGCGCCTCCAGCTGGCGGGAGCTCTCGGAGCCGCCGTAGCGCGTGGTGCCCCACCCCACCACCGTGGCGACAGAGCCGTCGAACTGCTTCCGGGAGAGTTCACCTCGTGGTAGGCAGATTGGTATCACGTATTTTGATTTTTGGACGTTTTCTGAAATATGGTTTCATTATTGGTATGACTTGAAAAATATTGGGTATTTTCGTGGACGTATCTAAGGGATCTAAGGGTAGGGTTTAGAGAGTCCGGACCATTGAATGGAATTGGCAATGATTGTCATTGGTTTATATAATTTCTAAAAAACTGATATTAGCATTGAGAATCATATCTTACTGCATGGATATAAAATAGTTTATCTTTGTACATTTTAGACTTAAAACCCCGTTTTGGACCCGTGCCTTGGACGGACTGTCCCATATGAAAACTATAGATACGCCCGTGAGTATTCAATATTCTAGTTGGATAGTTAATTTAGAGCACTACCGCTATCGCTCTGCGGAACGGTTGATTTGTTTCGTTTTATTGCCTAAATCAGTAATTATGCGTGCTATTGCTATTGTTGCGATGTGTTTGCATAATCGCCTCGTTGTTTCACGCAGCTGTTATTTATATAACAATGTGCCATCAATTCTGTTTCTCATATATTTATTAATTTTTTGTGCGATTATAATCAAATTAAGTATGGGTGTCGCTTAAACACAGGGCAAGGTCGAAATCGACAGGTACAATAAAGAAAGTTTGTAATAATGTGTATAGAAAATTCTTAGGGTAACATTAACATGACATCCTTTATGCATTCCTTGACATTTTTTTTTCATACAATACGCATTTGAAGTCGTGGCAAAACCTTGTAAGTGATCTATAAGTTAACTCACCAGCCAGCACGAGCACAGCGATGTCATTGTAGTACCCGACCCTGGAGAACTTATCGTGAGCGCGCACTGCAGTCACGCGCAGCGTCACGGGGCGGGACGGCTCGTCGTCACGCAAAAGGTCCACGTCGCCGAGTCGCACGCTGAACTGACGTGCTGGGAAGCTGGAACAGATATATAAAAGAGATAAACACACACTGAAATGAAACTATTTTAAACGGATTTAAATCGCGTATATTAATTATTTTTATCATCCCGACGTTTCGAGCACTTTGCAGCCTTCGTGGTCACGGGTAGACTAAGGTGACATTTGTCTATTTGAGATTTTAGAAAATATTATTTACAACTACCGCCAACGGTTTCTTAAATGATATCTTGAATAACGTTCCGGTTGCACGCAGAAGGCACTAACTGTATCTTTTGGTCTGGCAGTCTGTTGGACTTGGGATTTTAAATTTTTAATAAGTGGATCCCAGGTGTTTGAAAGTCTCCAACCATCTTCTCTATTGAAGTTCGGATGTTTTTGAATTTCAATAGCCTCGCGTATCATTCTAGGAATGAATCTGTGTTCTCTAGCGAGGATCTGTGGTTTATCAAATCGGATAAAATGGTTAGGTTTATCCAAGGCATGTTCACAAACTGCAGACTTTGAAGAACGCCTATTCTTGACATCTCCTATGTGTTCCTTGACCCTAGTACCGATGCTTCTTTTTGTTTGGCCTATGTAAGATAAACCACACTCACATTCGAGTTTGTATACTCCCGCAGTCTGTAAAGGAATATTACTCTTGATAGGTCTCAAGAACTGGCTCACTTTCTTATGAGGCTTGTAGATAGTTTTAATCGAAGCTCGCTTCAAGATGTTGCCAATTCTGTCTGTAACTCCCTTCACATATGGTAGAAATGCAGGTTGTCGCTCAACTGTGGGTGGCTTGATACGGCTTTTACGATGCTGGCGAGGCACGGGCAGCTTGTTCTGGTGGAGTGCAAGCTTGACGTGGTGTAGCTCGTCCTCTAGGTGTTCAGCATCGCAGAGATGGTGGGCTCTCTGAAACAAAGATTTGCCAACGGTAGCTAACTGGCTAGGGTGGTGGTGTGAGTCACCATTGAGGTATTTATTAGTGTGTGTGGGTTTCCTATAAACTGTGTGACTTAATGTGTTGTCAGGATTCTTGATAATAAGAATGTCAAGAAAAGCTAAAACATTATTTGCCTCTAATTCCATAGTAAATTGAATGTTATTATTAATAGAATTAAGATGTTGTAAAAATGCAGACGTCATATCACTAGGTAATATTGTGAAAGTGTCATCTACGTACCGCTTGTAAAACCGAGGTGTGATTGGTCCGGAGTGAAGAGCCCTCTCCTCCAGGTCTTCCATGAATAAATCGGCGACCACGGGGGATACTGGAGAACCTATTGCAACTCCGTCGACTTGCACATAGAATTCATCATTCCACAATAAATATCCAGATGTCAGGCAGTGATGTAACAGCTCTGCATACTCAATAGGCATGTTTTTTGTTTGTAGCTTCCTCTTGACAATTTCGATGCAGTCTTGTATGGGTAGGTTGGTAAACAATGACTGGACATCAAAACTAACCATTGTCTCATTGTTGGCTAATTTGAGATCTTTGATTTCACCAACAAACTGGTAAGAATCCTTCACATAAGCTTCCGTGTGTCCTCGGAGTGGTGATAATATCCTTGCTATATGTTGAGCCAATCGATATGTTGGTGTATCGATTTGGCTTACAATAGGACGCAACGGAGCACCAGTTTTGTGTATTTTAGGTAACCCATACAATTTTGGGGGCTTAGCACATGTATTATATTATCTACAAGCCTCATAAGAAAGTGAGCCAGTTCTTGAGACCTATCAAGAGTAATATTCCTTTACAGACTGCGGGAGTATACAAACTCGAATGTGAGTGTGGTTTATCTTACATAGGCCAAACAAAAAGAAGCATCGGTACTAGGGTCAAGGAACACATAGGAGATGTCAAGAATAGGCGTTCTTCAAAGTCTGCAGTTTGTGAACATGCCTTGGATAAACCTAACCATTTTATCCGATTTGATAAACCACAGATCCTCGCTAGAGAACACAGATTCATTCCTAGAATGATACGCGAGGCTATTGAAATTCAAAAACATCCGAACTTCAATAGAGAAGATGGTTGGAGACTTTCAAACACCTGGGATCCACTTATTAAAAATTTAAAATCCCAAGTCCAACAGACTGCCAGACCAAAAGATACAGTTAGTGCCTTCTGCGTGCAACCGGAACGTTATTCAAGATATCATTTAAGAAACCGTTGGCGGTAGTTGTAAATAATATTTTCTAAAATCTCAAATAGACAAATGTCACCTTAGTCTACCCGTGACCACGAACGCTGCAAAGTGCTCGAAACGTCGGGATGATAAAAATAATTAATAAACGCGATTTAAATCCGTTTAAAATAGTTTCATTTCAATGAATAATAATCGCGAAAATCTAAGACAACGATATGTAAACACACACTGTCATACTACAAAAGACGCATTAAAACCATGTTGAACACGTGTCTAGCTAAACACTGTTTAAGATTTTAACATTGCTTAAAATATTATCTAAATTGCTTAACAGCGAATAAACTCATAAAAAAACTTATTGATAAAATATTATACGTTACATTTGACAGCAAAAATTGGTTTTAAGCATCTATTAAACTCACTTAAACGTATATTAATCTATGTCTAAAGCATGTTTAACTCAAAACTGTCTTAGACGCGCGTTTAACGTCTGTTTAAATCTTTTGTACTAAGGCAGACATTTTTTACGAAACTATTGTAATTCATACAGAAAAAATATAAGCGAAAATATTTCTTATAGCTTGCATGCAATAAGAGGGTAGGATCACCCCTAACAACAAACACCCAGACTAAGCTAAATAGTTTATACAAATACATATATTCTTTCTTTTCTTAATACATATTTGTCATACGCAGAGATTGAAGACAAACAAAAATTTTGATACAATCGTAACTATATTTTTTTTAGGGGTCGACTGGATTTCTTTCCAAAACCCCCATACCAGAAGACTCAAATCTTGAAGTAATCAAATAATACGACTATAGAACTTACGGTCTCTGCTTAGAATCTCTTGTGCAATGCGCAGCGGTTAGTACATGCCTCGTACCGACCAGGGTGCCACCACACCAGAACTCACGGCGTTTGGTTCCATGCAAATATATTGCGGCCATCCATGGCCAAGCACCAGGCTTGGCCTCCGTGCCGCCGACTATACGCCCGCCTTCGTCTTCCCTTTGACCACAATCTGAAATTTTATTTATGAAATTACTTTTAGATTATATTATTTTCTGCAAAAAGACTTTTTTCATTTTTTTTTTACAAAATTGATTGATAATTGTTGGAAAAAAATTGGAGATATCATAGGAGACATAATACTAATTAAAGAGTAGATAATGGATTGAAATTACTTTTTTATGTACAATATTTTCAGATTTTCTTATTACAATTATTATTACTAAAGTATAATAAAATTTAAATGGATTCTTAAGAATTAGTGCATTTCGGAGAGACTATTTTATAATTGATATGTAGTAATAAGAAGAAATTACCATTAATATCAACGATGTTCGAATAGTTGGAGATGAATGGAGGAGCGACAGTGTAATAGCTTGTGGTTGATGGAACTCGCGTGGTAGTCACAGTGGAGAGAGTGGTCGTCGGTCTAGCAGTAGTGGTTGTAGTTGGTCTAGGTCTCTTAGTTGTCAGCACAAGAATTGCCGATGGTTTCTTGGTAGTCGCAGGCTTCTTTACCGGTCGTTGAGTCGTCACTGGAACTAAATATGTCGGTTTGCTTGTTGTACTTAATACTGGCTTTTCAATTGGAGTCGAAGGAACTACAGCGTCTCGGGGACAACAGACGCCAGGCACATACAGATCCTTGAAACATAACGATTCACGAAGACCGACTAGATTTAAAAGTAACTGTGGGCAGTTGCTTAAATCTTCACATACACCCTGTTCTCCATCTGGTGTCGTACACGATTTAGAGTCATCTGGTCTTAGGTCTGCAGTTGCTATTCTCGTTATTGGTGCATCTGGTAAAACTTTCGGTAACGCTTTTTTGACTATCGGAGCTATTTTATCCGTAACATTTCTTCCGAGGACATTTTTACTGATTGTGTAGAGAGCCTGTGGGAGCTGCTTTAGATTGGGGTCTGATTCGTTTCTTTCGTTTTCTTTTACCATATCTATAAGGTAATGTCCGACAGTATTGATAGCTCCGAGAGTTTCCGATATTCTGGTGAATGCAGATTCTGATAGAAGTCTAGGGTCGTTGATATTAGCTCTAGTTTCTAAATGTTCTAGATCGGTTGATGATCGGCTTATGTATGTCTGCGGAAAGTCTTGGAAGTTTTGTGGTCCTTGTACTTGGAATGGACTTTGATTGTACGAAAGTGGTTGATTGTATGGCCTATTGTAATATTGAATGTCAGGTGATCTTTTCCTCGGTGAAGAAAACTGGTGCCAAGGTGGATGACCTGACTGAAGGTATGGGCTCATCGGTGGTCCCGGAGATTGGACGAAGGATACTGAAAAAACCGGCAGTTTATTAATAATGTTTAAGGTTAATAAGGATGAGAATATATGGGATGAAATTAGTGATGCATACCTACCCGGGTGGACAGCTTGGTATTGACATCTTGTTGGTAGCGTTAATAATAAAATACCTGAAATTATAAAAATAAAAAATATAAATAAAAAGTTGTTAATTTCTAAAGAATTCGCGTTTCAGAGAAAATTTTTCATTTAAATATTAAGTTTTTAATTCCGTACAAATTTAACGCTTTGATGGAGGGAAAAATTAGTAATGCTTTGAAAAAGTAATTTCTGGTACATATTTCATTTTGAATTTTTAATGAGATTATTTTCATAGAATTAATGTTAGTTTATCTTTAACTCATAATTGTGAATTATTAGTAAACTGACTAATTAAAGTAAATAAAAGGCAATTGCTCTTTGAAAATATAAAAGTAAAGAAAGGTGCTATTTAAAGATATTTTTACTTATTGTTTTATTTCACTGTAGCGTACTGAGTGACCTTATTATTCCTACAATGGACACTTAAGCGTTGTCGCATGTTTATTGTTTACAGAGCACTTCGACAATAGCTCAGTTTCCTTTGTAGTCTCCACTGCTGTTTCAGTGACATTTAAAAATGAATACACATTTAATAAAACATCCTGTGTACCATATCTTTTGACATTTCACGTAACAGTGTAGTGGGCGTAACATTTGCTGTAAATATGCTATATTTACAATTATATTATATATTATTTATATACAAAGATATAATATATTCAATTATAATAAATCAAATAAAAAATCAAAGAAATGTTATAAATAAACTCATGGATTTTGGCACCCAAAATGCCGATTACATTAGACGACGTTGTTGTTGAATTCTCTCACTCTATATTCTCTCTATATATTAATAGGTAAAGAGCAATCTGTACCCCTTATCAAGCATATTACTCTGAGCGAATTTTAAAAGAAAGTGGAAACTATTATAAAGCACTAAATTAAATATTTTATATGTTCTTTTATTATAAAGTAAATGTTTTACACTTTTTATACATTCTATTTTATAAATTTTAATTGACTCTTCTTCACAATTACTCATAATCACGTAGTTTTGGAACTTTTCGAATAGAAGTAATCTCTCCATTTTTAGGAGAATATTCAAAATAACAACATGTTTAATAGTTACCACCATTTCTGTTAGTATACAGTCAGACCTTTTATGTATATTTAACTTTCTAATCTAATCTGTAGTTTTGCTAACAAATTATTGAAGTCGTCTAGAAAGAAACTTGTATTTCCTAAAATGGATAAATCGTCCATATTCGTCGAACAAGGAAAACGTTTTATGAGAAATGAAACGAATTTTGTTTTTTTTTTCTTAGTTTTCATATTTAATTTTTTTCTAAGATCTTCCGCGACTATTTGGAACATTACGCAATTAGTGATAGTTCAGGAGCTGCACACGTTTTTAGTGTGGATTTGAGTATTTAAGGAAAGTGTATGATGAATCAATATTGTAGAAAGGCTAGTGATTAGTGAACCAAGTGACCGAGTTAGATTGTGTATTGACTCGATAAATACTCCAATAAAATAATATACTCTTTTATATAGCATATACATATATATGCCTACATTAAAATATTCTCCACTAATATGACCTAAATAGATTTGTCTGGACTGACAGTCGATAAACGTAGAGTTGTTATATTGGAAGTAGGCGGCTTTCATTAAATAATGTATTGACACTAAGTAAGATCGAATGTGTTTCATAGCTAAACATCATCGCGCCACAAAACAGAATAAAGAAGAAGAACATCATCGCATAATATAGAGTCGATATGTCAAAATATGTCTGTCAGAAATAACGTGTTTTATCGTCGCCATCTCCCGGTCTATAAAAAAAAAAAGAAAATGAAAGGTGACGTTTCAATTGAAGTTAAAGAGTTTATAACAACGCCTTTAGGAAATTCGTGGCTTGATAGATAGAAACTGCTCATTAGAGTAATATTTTTTTATTGTATCGTTTTTAATGTTGATTATTCGATATTAAGTGGTCCATGATTTCGTTGATAGTGTAAAATTATTCAATTGATGATAGGTAACAGTTTTTTTGGTTTTTTATTGTTAATTCAATGATTAATTAATTTCAATTTCAAAATATATGCATTTATAAACATTTAAACAGCAAAACTTTATAAGCATCGTAAAAGTTCGTACTCCGTAGTAGTAGGTTAAATATTAGACATATTTTTTTTTACTTTATTTAAATTAAAACATTTCAATACAAATGGTCCTGGTATGGTTTTATATATAGATGTCTAACAGTGAACTGGGTTAGATGAGAAAATGTATGCCCGCATATGTGGTAGGTAAAACTAGTTCATTCTTGCCCCAATTCCATTCAAAACTAAGTTGCGTTGGAAATTACATTTCTGAGTTTAATTTGAATTCTTTTTTAAACCTAACTACAGTTTATTTTTTGATATATGTGGTGTTTTATTGTGTCCTTTTTACTGTTAGGAAAGTAGTAAAGTAATGTAGTGCTTGTAAATGTCCCTCTGCAAGGAAAAGGCCTCCTCTCCTATTAAGGAGAAGATTTAGAGTTTTATCAGCCGCGCTGCTCCACTGCGGGTTGGCGGATATTATTGTTTCAGAATTTCTCCCGGCACATACAGTTCTCACGATGTTTTCCTTCTCCGCCGAGCTCGAGATGAATTTAAATATATTTAACACTTGAAAAGTCATAAAGGCATAAAAATATAACATCCAGTCATAAGGACAAATATTTGTAAAAATATAAATAACATAAACAAATACAAAATTTACATAATTGTTAAGGATACATATGTGGTCACATCGAACTGTGAGAATTCAAAATACATTCACGATTAAGTTGACGGTCCACCGCATGTTGACAGCTTTTTAATGATTCGTGTGTCAAAAATTATAATTTGCTTTCAATACTTTCGATTTTTAAATTGAAATATTTTAGTAATATTATAATAATTATTGCTACCGAACAATCTTTCCCATTAAAGAAATTCACCAATTTCTTATAAATGAATAATTTTATCGAAGCAAGTAAAATAAAGTATTTCAAAGACTTTTACTGAGATAGAGCTTAGCTGTAGCACTGACTACAACTCGTATACGGGCTGGCTCGACCGGGCAGTACCTCACTCTTACTGAAGATCGGCGTAGAAGGTATAGCTGATACAGCTGTGTTTCGTACGGCAAGAGAGCCGGAAGTCAATTAATTCCTTATTTCTTTTTAAATATTTATGGCTCCATTGGTGCTGTAATTGACCATGGGCGGCGGTAATCACTTAGTATTATATCACTGATCGTTCTGTAGTTTGTTTCTATTCAAATCTAAAATATACTTTATTCAAATCGGCTTTTGAAGCGCTTTTAAATCGTCAAGTTACAAATTGGTCTTTTAAGTATAAAGCTACCACCTCTATATAAAAAAGGCTCTATATATAAAGTTTTTTTCTACATAAAAATAATCTCGTTAAGTAGCAACGCTTTTGATACACCAACAGGCTTAACGCATAACCTCTTTTGTGGGGTTAAAGAACGCATATTTAAGTGAAGAGGTCGCAAGGAACCGGTTGTCCCGAAACCATTGGATATCGTTCCTGATTTTTTTTAAAAGATTAACAAATTTTTAGAGTTCCTTATCCAAGAGACGTCAAGGACCATCTGTGCGATCGTTTGTTATACTTTTAAATAAGGTATACTGAAGTTAAAAATAGAATGTGTATATTATGGTGGACATCCTAACAAATAAAAATCGGTCAAATGGGAGTCGGCTCGCACACGAATGGTTCAGTACCAGTATTTTTTTTCAAAAGAAACAAGAGAGGCGTTAAAGTGCTACTTGTTTTTGAGCGGACTTACATAAATATAGATTGAATAAGAAGGCGTAACACACTTTTATTTAAAAGAATCGGATATAATGTACCTACAAAATGATATATTTCTCATCAGGATTATTTTTAACTTTTAAGGTACTTTTTAATAAAATCTTGTTGCTTGTTAAAAAAAAAACATAATTTTCTTTTTTTTTGACAGCGCCTTAGTAATAGGATCCAGTTTGCGCCCTTCAGGTACGGAACCCTAAAAGGTAGTGAAGGTAAATCATATGTGAATGGAACCCTTAGTGCTCGAGTCTGGCTCGCGACTTACCGGTGTATTTAGTGTGTATGCAAATTGGAATGCAAAACCCAGATGTCGGAATACTGGTTAACGTTAATAGAGGCACGATTGTATTTCCAATTTTGCCGTGTTACCAATTTTCGTGGTTTTCTTTAAGTACCGTAAGGACAAATATATGCACAAACTGAACCTACAACCCATTTATTTTTATTTGTTTACAAAAAATACCAAAAAACAACTAAAATGTAGTAAAATATTTACTTTGTAGTGTCATAATCTTTGATTTGATATGCCGACTTTGATTTTTTTCGGCGAACTGTCCAATGTTTGTGGGTGACAGGAAATCAGATTCACTACTTTAAAAAAATACCACCAAATCCGTTCGTAAATTGCCAAAATATTGTAAGTGGCTCTTTCAAAACTTGGCTCCTTCATGCCACTTTTCTCCTATATGTAATATTGAACATGTTTATATGGAAATTTTCTTAAATTTACATATAAATATGTAAAAAAATACATCCTTATTCATTTAATTATGGTATACCTGTAATTATACAATTAGGACGATGTGTGTTAGCATAATTATAGCTTTATCATCTTTATTTATGGTTTTAGTGGTATCATTTATTGTGAGCTGGCGAATTATAAAAAGCTAGCTGTCCCTTGTGGTTTCACTCGCGTTTATGGTTACTGCTTAGCTCCTACGAGTCGTAGCGTGACGTTATATAGCCTATAGCTTTCTTCAATAAATAAATTATCTAATACAAAATCAATTTTTCAATCAGAACCAAGTTCCTGAGATTAGCGCGTTCAAACAAACAAACAAACTCTTCATCTATACTAATAATAAAATTCTAGAGGGTCGCTGTCTGTACATGGAAAATATATGAAAAAAAAAAATTACTGGGGGCCTTTACCAACGTAATAGAACCCAAAACAATGATTTTTAAAATTCTTATCTGTTTGTCTGTTTGTCTGTTTATCTGTGCGTTTGTGCACGCTAATCTCAGAAACGGCTTATCCGATTTAGATGCGGTTTTCACTAATATATTGAAGTATGCTTCACTTAACATTAAGGGTTTGTTTCATGTCAATCGGTCCATAAATAAAAAAGTTATGTCAATTTAAGGCATCACGTTGAACATTTTTTTGGGCTTATCACAAAATGCATGAAAATATATACAGTACTTACATCAAAAAATACATTTTTTAATTTTTTGTCTGTCAGTCTGTCTGTCTGTCTGTTTGTTCCGACTAATCTCTGAAACGGCTGAACTGATTTTGATGGTACTTTTACTTGCAGTTAGCAAATGTTATAAGGAATGGCTTAGGCTTACTTCTATTTTAGATATTTTTTAATCTCTGCATATAAAAAAACTTCTAACGGGTCGCTGTCTGTAAATGAAAAATATAATTGGGGGCCTTTACCTACGCTATAGAGCTCAAAACAATAATTTTTAGAACTTTTGTCTGTTTATCTGTGCGTTTGTGTTCGCTCAGAAACGGCTTATCCGGTTTAGATGTGGTTTTCATTAATATATGCCAGTAAGCTTCACTTAACATTTAGTGTTTGTTTCATTTCAATCTGTTTATAAATAAAAAAGTTATGTCAATTTAAGGGTTCACGTCGAATATTATTTTGTACTTTTCACTAAATGCGTGAAATATATACAGTACTTACATCAAAAAATCCATTTTTTTTTGTCCGTCAGTCTGTTTCTTACGACTAATCTCACACAGTTGAATCAAATTTGATGGGACTTTCACTCGCAGTTAGAGGATGTCCATTAAACACGTGAGGCCCAGAGGAGAGAGAAGGGATGGAAGAAAAAAATCACGATATATCACAAACTCTAAAGTGTTCTTAAAAACGTTACGTGATTAATGGATAGCCCCTATAGCTAATATTATGAGGATTAACTTGAGCTACATTTATTAAAAAAATATATTTATTTTAATGAAATTAATAAAAATGAAAATTACGCGATAACAAAATATTGTAGAAACCAATAAAATAGTGAACAATTTCCGATTTCAGAAGGGAAGGTATACATCTATACAAATAAATAAGATTGATGTGTCTGCTGTAATTTTAAATTAATGCATATGGAAGTATACACGGTACTGACAGAAAAAATTACCAATTTTAAAAATTTTGTCTGTCTATTTGTCACTCAATTTCTTTCGGCTAATATCTGAAACAGCTGGACCGATTTTGACGAAACTTTCACTAGCAGAAAGTCAATCTAATGAGGAACAAAATTGAAACCGTTGAAATAGTGAGCAACATCTGATTCAAATAGGGAAGATATATATTATATAAATATTATAATTAAAAAAAATAATATATTTACTGGGTAATTTTTTTACTGGATATCATAGACCAAAATCCGAAACTATAAGCAATAGCGAAAAATAATTAAAGGAGTCACAGTGCCGATTTTGTTAAAAACTAAAAATATAATTAGTTTTTTGAAAAATAAGTTTTCCTAGCCAAAAACGAACACGTTGATTTCGCAAAAATTAACATTCTATATAATTGCATCATCTGATACTGTCACATATTATAAGGATAAACTTTAGGGAGGTAATAGTATACAGTTAACTGTAACAAAAAAAAGGCTATTTTTTTACAAAATTCTATCAAATTCATACATTAAAACTTTAGTAATTCTTCAAAAAAACGATCATACCTAAAAGTGAAATTTTAAAATTATAACGCTAATAGCGGGTTAGTACAATAGCCGAGTCAAGTGAAATGTAGATTTTTAATAAATTGATTAATCCCTTTAATAATTATCTTAACCTATCTAGGTAACTGAATAGGTGACGGGGACCAAAACAAACGTCACATTCTATCAACTTTGTATAGCTCACATAGAAAAAATAGACAAACATAAAATAAGTTACTGTGAGTTATTTATATTATATATTTTCGATTGTATTGTTCACACTCTTCCTTACTTTAGTAGGTGACTAGCATTTTAATGCAATCTATAAACAAATCGTTAGAAGTAATGCAGACTTTTTTTTCTTAACTTACCGGGACCCATGACTTAAACCACAGATTTGATTATGTCTGTGTAGAATCGATTACTTAACTTCTAATTCATATATACATGGATTTAATGTTATTTTGTAAAAAAATAAATCTTTTCCTTTAATTTGTCGCTTACTATTACTTTCCAAAAGTTGATTCTTACAGGACACTATTAGGAGGTGCAATAATACAGAATGTGTTTTTTTTTCAAAATTAGTGGGTTCTATTTCTGGCCTGGAGAATCATGAAATCAAAAACAAATTATGATGCAGTTTAGATTTCTCAAAATCGGGCACGAGACTCTATTAAGTATTTTTCGCGACTCCTTATAGTTCCGGATTTGGCTTAACAACCTCAGTTAAAAAAGTCACCCGATATATAATATAAGGAGAACCTCGACGGGAACATACTGTTTTACAGTCGAAATTTTAAAGACTAGCACAAAACATTTTTCTTCAACATTTATTGTGAAAACCGTGGAGGAATACCGTATCTGAGTTAGTGTCTGCTTATAAATACTACCAGGAAGTTCACAAATCCAAAGTAAAAAAGCTCCTTTCTTAAGCAGCGCCGCAGACTATTATAACCTTGCTTTGCAGGAGACATGCCAAGCATTCTGTAATCCACGCGAACGAAGTCGCGGGCACAGCTAGTCTTTATATATATAAGCTTATTTTTTTGAGTCGTATTTGTGTCTCCTCTGGTGCTGCAAATGTCCAGGGGCTGTGGTGATCACTTAACATCAGGGGTCCTGCCTGCTCGTTTCCCAGCCTTTTTTACATAAAAAAGACATACTTAGTACAGAGTATACTTATACACATTTACCAACATTATTTAAATATAATGTGGCATTGATTCTAGTGATCGTGAACTCTCGTTTTGTAAAATTCCACATAAAACCATTTACTCATTAGAAAGTTGTGTCGTAACGCGGTTCGCGTCATGTTGTTTTGTTTTGGACTTACTTGCCTAAGTGCTCGTGAGAAGATTTCGTAAGACGTAACGCGGACTGCATTGAGACACTGCCTAACGTCCGTGCCCATCAACATGACCGCAGAATCGTAGGGGAAATATTTGTAAAGATACCTGATTTTTCGAAATATTTGTAAAGATAACCCAATCCGGTTATGTGCCCATGCCCCTGCCCATGGTTGTCTTTAGTACGGAAAAGAAGAGGCGTTGGTATCGCTTGCGCATGCGCTTTCCGTTCGGAAAATCTCTAGAAAAATCTCGAAATACTTCGAATTATATAAATGATGTAATATTATATTTCTTACCAGGAGAGTGGAGGTTTACCCCCTCTTGCAGGTGCCTTAGCGTTTTTTAATTTATTTTTATTAGGATAATAAACAAAGCTATAACTAGATACGACGCAAAACTTGAAATTTACTTTTAAACAAGAAATTTCAAGTTTTGTGTCGGTTCTTCTCGGTTGAAATCATATTCCGAACAGTTAGCTTTACATACAAAAGAATAATTTGAAAATGCTTATAAATTTACTTCAAATTTGATTTAGAATTTTGCTGTTACAAATAACAACTCACTATAACTAAATAGGCACTCTACCTAAAAATATCTTAATCAGTCTCCTACCTAAATTATTTTATTGTGTGCCTTTGATTCGGCACACAATATTATAAAGTTAAAGTCTCTACCAATATTATAAATCTAAAGAATCTATTTGTTTGGTTGATCACACTATTCTTAAGAACTGATTGAAAAAATATTTTTGTGTTGGGTGTGAGAAGCTATACAATAAAACGCTGCGACAAATAGGAGAATCAATGAAAAATCATTCCTTTTTCAGAGCTTTCGTTGCGTGCTCTGGTTAAAAATAAAACATATTTTGTAGGATTTTTCTTTAAATTAACGCGGATAAAACCGCAGGGACATCTAGTTTTAATAAAGAGTACCTCGATGACCGAGCTTTCGATATTATTCATCGTCATCATCATCATTTCAGCCGTAGGACGTCCACTTCTAGACATAGGTCTCCCTTAAAGATATTATCATTTTTAGGTAAATCGTCTTTTCGTGAAATTATAATAACATTTAGCAGAAAAAAATTGTAGCTAATTGGTTGTTTTGTTGCTTGAAAACAAGGATAATAGTACGTTTTCTAAAAATTCAAACAAAATCAGAATACACTTTATTCTAGTAGGCTTTTAAAGGCACTTTTGAATCATAACAAACAAAAAGTACTTAAATCAAGAAAAAGCTACCACCGGTTCGGAATGTAGATTCTACCGAGAAGAACCGGCAAGAAACTCGACAGGTACTCTTTTAAAATGTGTGTTAATAATTACGTATATTTAAAAATCTCGTACATCTATGGATGTATTAAACTAAGACGAGAATAACATTTGTAAGTTTTATAATATGTATTCAATTATCTATTATCTATACATAAAAAATACTTGTCCTGACTGATTCATCTACGCAGAGCCTAAACCGCTGCGGCTACAAACTTGAAATTTTGGTTGTAGATGACTTTTAGGGTACAAGCATAAACCGCTAAAAGGGTTAAAAGGGGCAAATGGAAAATCTTATTTCGTCGTCATATTAACTTAAAATTTATTAAACATAGTTCTGGATGATAGTTATGAAATGTGAACTATAAAAGGCACGAATATCATCCCTTATTGAACTACAAGGTGGTGGTAAAGTTTGTATCTTCAACTTAGCATTAATATTCCTTAGGGTGAATAAATAAATATCTGTATTCCCGAATTCAAAAATCATCCCTTATTGTTGTGCTAGGGGGTATTAAAGTATACGCGGGCAACGCCGCGAGCAACTGCTAGTATATGTATAAATAGACATTGTATAGGAGATTTCAATTAACACAGCAAGTGATTATCTACGTTATGTAGCTGTATAACGGTCAGCGAGCCAGTGTAATTACTAATTACAGGAACAACGAACAGGCATAACTTAGAACGTTATTAGACTTAGCTCCCATGGGCTTAAAGCTGGCGAGCTATTTGATTAACATGTTAGATATGAGGTCAAAATGTTAATACTGCCTTTGAAATTTTTATGTTTATTTGCCAAGTGTGCAAGCACTATTAAAATGTACTCGTATTATTGGATGTCGATAAGCAATGCTGTGTCAAGCTACACGGTCTCCATTTTGAAAAAATGGCGTCTAAAGATGTCAAACGTATTCTTAATCCATTTGTTTGAAAAAGTATATATCCATCTTATCTTTTCTATTTTGACAAAAGGTATAATAAAAAAAGCAGGTAGGTATAGAATTTTTTTCTAATAATAAGTTCTTTAAATATATCATATAGAAATTTGTATATTGCAAAATATGGAACATATTTAAATATTCGAAAAATTAAATTAGGATTTTTTTCCGTACTTATTTAGTTTCGATGACTTGAATTTTCTTTAATAATGTTAAATTTTTTTAAATAATATTAATTACAATCTCAGAATCTGACTTTTTGTGGCTTGACACATTATTGCTTATTATTATCCAATTATGCTCTTTAGGGGGTTGATGTACACGTGACTTGCAGAGTTGCTTAGCAACGATATTTTGGTGTCAAGAGAGAACAGTCATGACGGTAATTTTGTTATTAGGCTAGAATTACACTTAAAAGAGTTTTACTAAGATTGGCATAAAGATTTACATGAGTTATTTCTCATTACTTTACACGAGAAAGAATTTACTGCCAGAGCCTTATTTTTAATATTCATAGCTTTCATAATTAATTTCGACGTATTTGTTACTAGGTTACAGTTCTTTTATATCGCTCACCAGAGTGATACTTACAAACAAATTCTCGACACACAGGAGTTGGAAACTATTTATTTCTGGACTCTTTAAAAATATATTAACGCGAGGATTAGTATAGACGATAGTTTTTTTTTTAATTAAAATTGAAACAAAGAATTAAAGTAAACAAATAGTGTAATAACAAAGTAGGTTACGATTTATTCAAAATGGCGCGTGTTTGAAATATCGATAAAGCGTATTTCCCAGCGGCTCGTTCGTTGTGAAATACATATTGAAAACCTGACTGAAAATAGTGCGATGGTTATTGCATTCTGCATTATTAACGGCGTGTACAATTTTACTTTTTTATTGAATTGTTTTATAATAAACTAGCTTCCGCCCGCGAATTCGTCCGCATGGAATAGTTACTTTGGGCTAAAAATGCACTATTTTAGAACAAATTTGGTTAGCATAAAAAAGGTTACAGTGAGCTAACCTTAAAAGATAGACATATGCTGTCGCGGACTTTTTTTAGAACTTTTAAAAGGGAACAATTCTGTGATACCTACATGATTTTTTGCGAAACTTTAACCGTTTACGCAGCGTAAGCTCTCTCGATAAGAAAATATCCCCCGATTTTAAAACATTATTCATTGGTGCTCCGCTCCTTTTGGTCTTAGCGTGATAATGTATAGCCTTTCTCGATAAATGGGCTATCTAACACTGAAAGAATTTTTCAAATCGGACCAGCAGTTCCTGAGATTAGCGCGTTCAAGCAAACAATCAAACAAACAAACCCTTCAGCTTTATATATTTGTATAGATTGAATTTGTAATAAATATGAGGTGATTATTACACTTATAAGTTTTGCTCACAGATTTACATTAATTGTTTAACAAAACTTTTATACCTGAAAAAAATTTAGTGTCAGTATCTTATTTTTGACTATTCTGTAATCGTTGATTAGATAGTTTCTTAATGATATAATTGCGCTTATTCGGCGAAAGGTTTATGGGCTGTCTAGTGACTATATAGTCTGTGACGTTATTGCTATTGTGACTCTATGACATTAGACAGAGATACGGTTCCTATCTTCTCGCCGTTACTTGCCTCCGATGCGCGAACACATTCCATGTTGATTCCGGCAAATAATCGTGTGTTTAAAAACAGTCACAGCTTTCGTAAGTTTACCTCGGTAATTGTTACCAATTTTATATCAATGACGTGAGTAAAACTTACGTTCAATTCGTCATATATTAAAATGTAAACGACTGTATATTTTTTTTACACAATTTTTTTTTGTAGTGGCGCTATTTTTCATCAGAATAAAATCTGTCGGATCCGTTATTTTAAAAGAATTATTAGTTTTGGTTAAGTTTCGTTTATAATTTTACCTTTCACGGCATACAATTAAATCTTATGCCGTTTAAAAACAAATAATCATAAATTTAAATGTATAGAGTTTTACGTTCAATTATTTTTATGTGTGTTTCAGATATTTTGTGTACTTATATAATGGTTATATTGTATGTTTCTTACTTTGATTTGTTTAACAAGAAAGTTTAGAAGTTTAATTTGCTTTTTGTTTGAATTTGCAGCAGTTAATGTAAATACATGCATTAACGATTTAGATTAATAAAAGATTTTTTTCCTGTATTCAATTATCCGGAGTTGCGATTATCCGATCGACTTCCGATAACAATAACCGATTAATCGAGCTCCAATTCTAGTCATAGAAATCATAGGCATTCAATTCAATTTAATTTTTTGGTGAATGGCTTTTAGTTGTGCCAATTGGACACATGTTATATCGCCAGTGTCACGTGGAATAGAGAAGATACAATGGATCATAGGCATGGACTGGAGCGAGCCTTCAATAGCGAGCTGTCAAAACTGATGGTCGAGAATATACCACAAGAGACTACTATGAAGACGACTTTAAAACATAATATGGTGCCGTGACCAATAAGAATCCTGGGACGTGAATATTTGGTCACGTCACGAATGTCGCCAGCTCTTGCGGATGAAAAGCCGGACATTATCGTAAAATCGTTTCATCTCTTTCTATAGGTGCTCTAATTAAGGCTTACGACAGTTCCAGCCCCCTATATCTATGATTAAAATGGATTTAGTGATGTAGCTGTGGAAACCCACAGACATACAAACAGATCGAGTTACTTTCGCTTTCAAAATAATAGATTAAAAATACAGTTGATTTGGTTTATTTTCTACGAAATTTAAGTAGGCGAAACCTATTAAATTACATTTGGAAATGTTGTTAATCCGTTGTGACTCAGTGACCGTCATCCGTCAGTGAAAGCTAGTGATGTCACCTTTCTGAATCGCACGAATCGCAATAGAGTAAAGGTTGCTACACACGGGGTTACGGTCAAAATACCGGTAAAATTGTGTAATCGTATGGTGTCATTTGTATTATTTAAAAAAAAAAATCTCAAACGGTTTTTCCACTAACTGACATAATTTGAATAAATTGGTAATTATTTAAATATTTATTTTGCATTATTTAAAACGATTTTTTGTTTAGATATGGCGGATATTGTTTTGTTACATGACTTCTGTTACTTCTATAAATACGGTCTTTACATATTTATTGAAATAGATTATTTAAAATGTAACCTTAAATTTTTATTTCAACAGTCTGTTCTCGCCTTTGTGTTGTAGCTTTTTTCTTACTTGTTAAAGTCACTATCGTTCTTATTTAAGGCCAAAAAAAGATTTAGTAAAAGTTAATTTTGTAGAGCACATAAAAAATATGTAAGCACTATAAAAACACGATTACAATGTCATTAAAATAGAATAAAGGTTTAAATACTTTTATTATTCTGACACTTTTACAACCCAAATAAAAGTTCTTTTATTAATATCGGTCAAATTATGGAAATATAGTATAGGCATATACGTCACGTTCGTTCTATTTACAATTTTGTGTCTATTTCAACTTTGACAAGCTCGTCAATTAACTTGTTGGTACAAAGATCTAGCCTGTCATACTCAGTTGCTAAGCAAAGCCGTCTAAAGTGATCGGTATTCTTGGTACCAAAGTGATTGATTTAATAATATCTTCAGTTAAAAACCATAGGCGACAAGGAATAAATACACAAATATATTCTGTAAATGCAAGTTAATTTTAGGAATATCCTATTAGTTAAACAGCGGTGTGAATACGGTCTTACTCGTGAATGGAAGTCTTTAATATGCAATAAGGCATTGTGGCGAGATGAATGCGTTATGTAAAATTATTGTTATCGCGGTTTGTAATGGTGTAATCATAATTTCACTTTATATTGCAATGTGAAATAAGTTTATACAATCTATACTAGCGTTTAAACTTATACATTTCGTTCATTTAACCGCGTATTATATATAGTATTCTAATGTGAAATTACTATTAAAATAAGGGCCTGTTTAACCGGTTACTGCCAAAAATCATGATAACAACTTATCACACTAATAAATTATGATTTTTGAATTTTAAACGTCTCGAATAGAAAATATATTGACAAACCTTATTCGTTGGACATCGTTACGTGTCGGATAACTTTAACAAGAACTGGAGAAACGGGCCCTTAAAATTACGGCTGCACCTGATTGGCTAAAAATATTTCGTGCATTTTTCGACCAGAGAATCGTTATTGCGATTTAAAGGAAAAACGCTGCAAGCATTCTTATCACCTAAAAAAGCGGACAATTTGTACAGTAATGATTAAAAATGGTAAAAATTTAATTGTAACTCTGGTATGTACATTTTTATTTCCAATAAATGGTACATACTCATAAAACACGGAAAATCGTAAATCACGAACAAACGGTCTGATTTTTATACTTAGCAAGCTTTATCGCTATTATATAAAGCTTGACTCACCCGTATCTCGGTCAAGCTAACCGGATCCGATGTGTTACACTCGTAACATCCGGTTTTACGTGCACCCGTCGTAAGCGATGCAACGATTATGACATTATTCGATTTAATAATAACAATGATTGTGCTACTTAATGGTACGTCACTTTTGTGCACATCCCTAAAATCCATACTCCATACTTTATATTCTAAATATAATGTCTTGTCTATTTGTTATGTTTATAACGCTGAAACAATTTTTATAATTTTAGTATAGATATAGACGTGAAAAGGAAATGAAACTATGATTAGAAAACCGATTTTTTCTCAAATAAATAGTTTATTCTAAATAACTATTCTACGCAGACTTAGTCTCAGGTGATAAAATAGTTCGATGTGTGAAATAATTTCAAGTGTTTATATGGCGTAATCTTTATTAGAATAATACTTATTGTGTGTTGCGGTTTTGCTCTCGTTAAATTTCTTCCTTAATAACCCTAGCTAACACAGACACAATTTTTCAATCAGTCAAACAATGAAATATAAAACTTTATTATAATTATATAATTAAAAAAAGCATTAATCATTCGACAATTTTACTGTAGCAAAAACTAGCTGTAGCCCACTGACTACAGCTCGTTTACTAGCTCGACCAGAACAGTACCACATTCCCACAGAATTTTATCGTGAAATAGATAATAATATATCTTATATAGCTGCTCGTACAGCGAGTGAGAGAGCAGAAAGCCTTTAGAATACTTTCCCAATTACTTCCGTACATCTTAATCTCATGTATTTTTAAGTTGTGCATCGCATTTATGGCTCCTCCGGTGGCGCTAATGTCATGGGGCGCAACGATCATTTAACATAACACGCCTGCTCGTTTGACAGTATTTTTTTATGTAGATAATTAACAAAATAACTATCAGATTATCGCGGGTTTCCCGTAATTTCGTCCTGTACCGTTTTTTCTTAAAAAAACCTTTCTTGTAAAAATGCTAATGCGATGTTTCGGTTGAAAAGATAATGATTGAAATAACATTACCGTTATCATTAAAATTAATTTGACTCACACGTGTTATTGAGGTTTGGGTAATTTTGAAATTACGGGTATCGACATGAAAAAGAGTGATTGAACCCAAACGGTAGTGGACAAAAGGATTTTTTTGTGAATTCATATTTATAATGTGTGAATTCACAAGAATCGCTTTTTAAGGACTACCTATATCAATTGTTATTTTAACTTATGATGGGTTTTTCTTTCTTTAAAAAAGTAAAGTAACAGCCCGTAAATGTCGCACTTTTTTCATCTTTTAAATTGTAATCCTTACAGATTTTGTTATTTCTTGTTTATATCTTTTACCCGACTGCAGCGAAGCTAAAAATGATAGTGTTTTTGACCTTTACATATTTTATATATGGAACTGTATTATTTATACGATAATATATTAAAAAAAAAAACAAATGTTTTAAATTTCAATTTCACTAATAGATTAGTGGTTCAGAAATATAAAACATTCGAGATCGAAGGAAGAGCTTTGTGGCAAAGCTCTTTAAACTCAGTATCTAATAACTTAACCTCTATCATTAGTATTATTAGTATACGTTTAAACAAAGTGATTCGAAATAAAGTTTATGATGTCATGTAGATATTAGATTTTGAAAGTTCTAGAAAATAAATTATAAAGTGGATAAAGTGTATATAATACATATTAGAAACGTTAAAAATAAAAAGATATAAATAAAAATAACTATGTTAAACCGAGATGGCTTAGTGTTAGAACACGTCGATCTCAATTGATGATCAAACCTGCTGATTCAAACCGCACCGCTGAGTTTTCAAATGCTAAATTTGTGTTGAAGGAAACATCGTGAGGAAATCTCCATGTGTCGGAAGTAATTCTGACATGTGTATCCGCGAAGTTGCAGTGTAGCAGCGTGGTAGATTAAACTCATTCTTCTTAATAGGAGGCCTTGCCCAGCAGTGGGACATTTACAGGCTGTTACTTTACTTTTTTATAGTAAGCTTAAGTGAGACCCGGAACCCAAAACACTGACTCTGACTGACTCAATCTTTAATAAATAAAGCATATTATACCATACAAGATATTTTGACGACAAAGAGGCGTGGATTTGATAAGCGTTGATTTTCTATCCGGATAACATAATTAAAATGTAATAAAAATACATTATGTATAAATGATTTTAAAAGAGTTACTATCGAGTTTCTTGCCGGTTCTTCTCGGTAGAGACTACATTCCGAACCGGTGGTAGCTTTATAAAAATCAAAAATGAAAATATGACATGTAACTTGACGATTCGAAAGTGCTGTTAAAGCCCATTTGAATAAAGTATATTTTGAGTTTGAGTTTGAGTTTGACACCATTACCAATTTCAATGACAGACAGACATACATGCTGGCCAAACCTTCGGTTACTGGCATGAGTTATGTATGTATATTGTATATGTGTGTATAATAAGCCATTAGTCCTAAGCCCCGTATTTTTTTTTTCCTTAAAGATATTGCACGGGTAACTAAATTGTTTAGGTTCTCGCGGAACCTTGATCATTAAAATTTTTACATGATTGCAAGTTTGTTTAAAAGTGCTGGTTAATTTTTAGTCTGTGGAATTGTATAAATGTCAGTTGAGCGACCGCAAATTGTGGTCAACGGACAGACGGCGAGATGCATGTTTCGCGGAGCGACGTTAACCGTTTGTCTACAGTTGTAAAAATTCAGTTAAATTAATAACAATAGTCAGTAGTTACTATTAACCTCTTTGGTTAACGAAAATGTAATTTTGTATGTTTTTTTTTAATTTATATTATTTACGAATATACCAAATGTTTTATTTATTTGTTTAAGTTACAAATGATTGAACAATTGGTGTATTTTATTAGGCAGGACTTACACTTGTAATTTTTACTGTCGTAACTGATATAAACAACTCTATAATCTGGTAACAGTTACCTAGGTTACCTTACGTAAGCTGTGAGTGTCAATAAATAAGCCACTGACAGAAAATTCTTTCATATGTAAGAACAATGTTAAATAATTTATGTAAATCTCTTAAAAAAATAAACTAGTATAATGCTAGAAATAAGATAAAAAAAATTGTAGCGATGCTAAAAGTACGTAAAGTCCAAAGTTTAATAATTTCTTTATCAATCATAGACAACTTAAATTGAGGTTGAGAGGAGTTAACATTTAAATTTATCTTTATAAATCCTTAACACAAAAATAAAAATGTATAGGTGTGTAATTAAAAAACAGTTTACACATTAATTATAAGCGCCATTTAAATAATAATAAAATTATAACTTTTTATCTATATTACAAAAATAAACTAATCTATAGAGTCAAAGCTTCAATAGCAAAAATGTAAAAAAAAATCAGCGCAGTTTCGAAATACTCGTACATACATAGCTCAAAGGTATTGTAATACCATGTTCTCGTCAAAAAATATGGACTTCCCGTCCAATGAAATTTTAATAAAAGACAACGAGAAGTATTGTGGGACATCTAGTAGGAACGAAGTTGCTTCTGCTAAACCTATATGGAGGTAATAAAGTAAAGTAAAGTAACAGCCTGTAAATATCCCACTGCTGGGCAGAGGCCTTTACTCCTATTAAGGAGAAGGTATAGAGCCTAATCCACCACGCTGCTACACTGCGGATTGTTCTAATTACTTTGATTCATAAACCTAACTACTAATCAATTTTAATTGTAGAAAAGAGTTTTTCAATTTTTTTTCAAGCAAACAAATACAGTTCCGAGGTAACAATCATTAAAGGATCACTAAGAGCAATTTCTGTATTTTTTAATTGGTTTGAAAATAAGTGTACGCATTGATCGGTGCGCAGCCATCCTAGCTGAACTGGCTGACTATTCAAACAATATTTATATGTATATATTTCTTTATTGAATGTAACAGTATTGTACTAGTATAACATATTCTCAATGTTTTCTTAAAACATTGAATGCCCATTCCATGAATGGTCATTTATTTTAAAAGTCTCATCAGCCAGCTCGCGCGTTTAGATTACAGTACTTGTTTTCTAATCGAGCCTTCTTACGATATATATTTTTAAAGCTTATTACTCTACGATTGGAACCTTTGGTTCAACTTTAGAATCAACAAAGAAAATAAATAGCTTTCCGAGAAAATCAAACAATATGGCGACTACACATACAGCAACTACAATTCAATCATCTCATGGTATGTACAAGTTCCAAAGGTCAGCGTGAAACTAATGGAATCTCGATGTAGGTAGCACTTTGTGTTGAAAAATTGGAAATGTCCTTTGGTTTCAATGGAGCGCAATATTGAATTATTCTGCAGCGACCTGTGTAAAGGTCGGAAAGGTCAGAGAATGTTTCGGACAGTTTCAATTCAATTAGTGCAAGTTGTAACATTTCTGATATTTCCAAAGGTCAATTCTAAACCATTTCGACATTTGTCCTTTGAACTTTAATATTAATAAAGATACAGTTTTAGTAGTTCGTTAATTGTCAATTCGTCATTTTATAACCCAATATTAATAAATAAAATTTGATAATCGATCAAGTGCTTAACAATGAGTTAGTGTTAATTTATAATTTCACACTAATAATATTTAAATTAAGACATCGATTATTGTAAAAAGGTTTAATTTAGCAAGGTTTAAGCGCCCATATAAAAATTGCAAATAATGTCAATATTATCTATTTATACTACCAGTATAAATACAAGAAGATAATATTGTTCACGCAAACGTGCAGGCAGTTCACCTAATGTTTAGCAAACATCGCTGTTCATGAACAATTTTTTAGGACTAGGGAAGCACAAATGCCTGCTAAAAAGGAAACAAGGGAAAGAAAGAGTGGAATGGAAATTGGCGTGGGAGTTCTCTCACTCACTGTAGGAAACTCTTCTATGCTAGCTACTTTAAGACAATTTTTTGAGAGTAATTCTCGTCACATGTTTACGTCTAACTGTAGCTAGGCCTATTACATTTAATTTACAAACATCGAATTCAAGAATTCAATAAGTATCACGCGGTAAGTATCACAAGCAACATTACGGGGTTATGTCATCGGTACGTTATTTGAATATGTAATAATTAGCACATAACATAGCCTTGACATTATAGCTTTCGAAATTTAAATATGCTGTTTTTTTTTTGTTTCGAAAATACAATCATCTGCCGCCAAAGATTCGGTCTGTATCTTATTGGCGTATGCATATTTGCTTGTACGTGTGCGTGTTTGCATGTATGTATATGTGTGCGTTAATATATGATGTTCGTTTATGAAAGTCCAAAAACTAGATTAGTAAAGTCTCATTAATTATTTTATTTATTTTTTTGTTTTTGTAATTTTTGGACGCTTTACTGTTTACCTTTTTTTCGAAATCTCTTAAACAGTACTAGGTACTAAATTTTTGGAGATCCTTTTTACTTCGTATAATAAAACTTGTTTTTATACTTATCCCGGGCAAAAGATATAATCACGCTAAATATATACCTATAAGTGATTCTGATACACTAAGAAACAAACAATTCATTTATAAATCATCTTTTTGCCGTCGAAATTACACCTTTCAAATAAACCAAATCTCTATAAAGACATGTTTCACGTTAACGCTGCATTATTAACTCAAGTATTACGTAAAAATATTTTTGTATGAACGTTTTCGTTTCAAAAGCAAGGCATAACGAGTGAAAGCGTCACCCAGATGTACTCCGATGCGTTTCATTAGTCAAATAAGACAACGAAATGTTTCTATGGACACTTTTTTATTTCCAATGTTTTTAAGATTCCATAAAGTAACGATCGCATTTCAATATGCCTGTATTTGTGTCTATGCCCAAACTCTATGCGCTTCATTTTGTAAAAAAAAAATTGTAAGTAATTTGAAATTAAAAAGTAAAAAAATATATTAAATTTTCTACCTTTGAAATAATAATAAAGAGGTTAATATTATAGTTCCTTTTAAACGTAAATCGTTTTATCCAAATGTGATTATTAAAAAGGGGGGTTATATTGTTATGCTTTATGTACGTGGGGAAGTTTGTTTATTTTATTATAACTAATTAAAATGTTTGTGGTATCTTTATAATCTATATAATAATCCAAGTGTTATAGTTGAATTGAAGTCTTAGCAACCATGTTTTCCAAATATATTCTTGTAATATGTAAAATTATTTTAAATATTTTCATATTTTTCTGTGACCGTTAAGGGTTATTTAAATTAAAATTTTATCTGTAATATTTTCACTTAAGTTTTTATTAGTATATGTCAACTCTCATTTCTTCTTGCAAGTAGGTATATTATTATTAATGATGATTTCAATGATTATCTTTCATTTCACGTATTAATGTATAATAAATATGTATTTCATTGTTGCAATGTTGCCTGTAACCATTTTTTATTAAATGTATTATTCAAGAACTTTTTTAACTTGTACCCTAATATGAAGGAAATTATATGTAGGTTCGTTCAAAAACAAATGAAGATAATTTTACAATGAAATATTTAATGATATGTAATTGTAAAAAACGTACCCAACTCGAAATAAAGTAAAATATTGAAAACTATGTAGGACCTACATTATAATGCCTTATTTATGCTTTAATATCAAGATTTTATTGATTATTATCTCGGATTTTAAATTAATTGACGATAATTAAGAAAAAAATCTATATGAAGTTAATGTATAATGGAAATGGTGACCTAAAAAAATTCTAATTAAACCTGTAACTTATTCCAATTACCTTATTTATTTTTAAACATTAATTATATTTGTATGATATTTTATATTTATTATAAAAAATATTTATAAACTTTCTTTTTTTTATGTATTCACATAATGTAAATAGTTTCTTTTTTATCTTTATTATCGTAAATAAAAAAACTTACCAAAAACAATATCAAGAGTATAGCACTTCCCTAACCCAATAGTACACGCCATAATGTCTGATCTAATGTAACGTTTACGTCACTGCACTTTCACTGCGCGTAACATAATCACTTATGAAACCAGAGGACGCTGCACTCGACAAGTTCAACGCACCGAAAAAAACATCAAAATTAAAAAAAAAACAAAACGTCTTCGGTTTTCGAACGCACCGCGGGATGTCAACGTCAAATCGAGTTTTTTGGCGGGAGAATTTTTTCGAAAAAAAAAACGCGTGCCGTGCGCTCACTTTCTTGACGGGCAGTGAGGCGCGCACGTTTTGCCGCGTGCTTTTACTTTCCACGAAATACAGTGGGGAGCTCGGAATTATGCGGATCTGTCGTGATGATCGTCCCGTGTGAGGGTGATAAACGGCATTGTTCGGAGCTATTACGTCTTATCTGTGTATACAATTAAGAAAACAATGCTGGTGTATATTGCTCTGTTATAATTCTTCATTCATTCAATCATCAAGTTAGAATCTCTTTACGGGATTTTTTTGACTAGTTTGGTTTAATTTTTGGTTTATTTGGTTTATTTTTGGTTTAATATTATTTTAAATAAGTGAAATAAAAAAAATGCAATTTATTTTTATAGTTTTTTTTTTCTTTTTTGTTAGTAATTATTTATTCGGCTGTTCCCTTGCATTAAATTAATTATCTCGCCTTTCCAACACTTTACCTACAGCGATCGTGGTCATTTATAGACATAAGCCTTGCGATACTTACGAGATGTTCCCTTCAAAGAAAATTTCGTCCCCGTTTTATCCTTTTATTTTCGCGACAAAATCTAGCCTCTATCTTCCTACCAGGTCAAATCTATATCTTTACCAAAATTAATCAAAATTGTTTCAGCAGTTTAGGCATGAAAACGTAACAAACAGACAGACATACAGACATACTAAGTTACTTGCATATTTTTAATAACAGCAGTATGGATCAGTTGTTATTAGCGCATATTTGAAATGAATATTTTCTAAGACACTATAATGCATCCAGCCAAGACCAATTATTCAAATAAGCACTATTGTTTTATGGGCATAACATAATATGGGATTGTCACGACAAGATCGATTTGAAATCACATTCATTGATCAAAGCGAGAATCACTCTTATAAGTTTTGCTCTCAGACTTTCATAAACATTTACATAAGTTGTTCGTCATTGCTTTACACCTGAAAAAATTTACTGCCTTTAAACTTTCCCTTTATTTTAGACAGCAATAGTTTTCGTACGGTTACCTATGTAACTTACCAGGTTACAAAGTTGTTTCAAGTCAAATTACAAATGTAATGCTCTCCTAAAACTATCTTCAACTTAGTCCTAGTGGGCTAGACCTACTAATCTATATGTATAAAAATCTGACATATTCACTGACTGATCCATTAACGCAGAGCTAAAACCGCTGGGGCTAGAAACATGAAATTTTGCACAAACGTTCCTGACATATCGTAAGTGTACACTACGAAAAGAATTTTGAAAATCCATTCTCTTAAATAGTTTTTAGAAAGTTTGTTATGTATCAAATTTCTAAGTATACGCGGGATGCTGCGGGAAACAGCTGTTCCTATAATAAGCAGATGAAATTAAATTATTATTCATAGGAATTGTATATTTAAAAAAGAACTGTTAATATCTTGTATTAAAGTTACATTTGGTGTTAACGGATAAGCCACGGTTTTTAATAACAATTTATTATATACGTTATAGTATTTTCTGTACAAGTTATGTCTGCGTGGAATGGTTTTCCATTTCAATTCCAATTCCGATTTCCTAGGCAAAAATGGGCTAGACCTCCTGTCACTAGCGGAGGCGATAAGAGATATGTCGAATCTATCTATCTTTTTGATTTAGGAAACGAGTTGTCGAGTTGTTTATATAAGAGTCGTAAAATAGAAGGATGCTCAAAAAATGCCTTTTTATTTTTTCCTTCTAAATTTTTTAACACTTTATTTATTAATAATTCTTGTTTTCTATTCAATATGATTTTATTCTAGTTATTTTGTTTAAAAAATTAAATTTCTGATAAAAATTGTATGGGTGGTTTTAAAGGATACTGTTTGGAAAAAAAATTCAAAATGAAAGACGGATTTCTGGGAAAACAAAAATTAAAAAAAAATGTGCGACGAAATTAGAACCTTCTTTTTTTTAAGGTTGAGAATACGCCCAAATGTACTTTTCTTCTAAAAAAACAGAATGTTATTTTATAACACACAGATTAAATACAACAATACAGATAATAAACAAGACACAAAAGGCGTAGAAAATCCTCGTGCGTGTAACTTCTCTTAGGTAACACGCTGGCGTAATGATTCCAGAAATGGGCCGTTCATTAAGCAATCGGGTTTTTACAGTAACGAAGGTTATCTTATGAATAATATTTAATATTTGTTTTCCCTAAAACTAACGAAATGGTCAAGGATATTTGATGATCTGACTGCTGATTTATACTAATATTATATAGAGGTATTTGTTTGTGAGTTTGTGTGTCGTGAATCTTTGAAACTACTGTTCCGATTAGAAAAAAAAATACGTTAGATGATAGCCAGTTTATTGAGGAAGTTTATAGGCTATATTATGTCACGCTTTAACTCAGAGCAGAGAGGGGCAGTTAATGATTAATATGTGTTTCAAATGAATAGATATGATGAAAAAGGTAACCCAGTGCGAGTATTTTTGTTAATATTGAACATATTCATGTTGATTTTTCAAATTTCTTCATTAACCAACAAGAAAAGAAAAAGTACCGTAATATATTTTTTTAATTGAGTAAGGTTATTATAGGCTATATTACATCACGATACGATTCAGGAGCGAATTAGTAACCAAAAACGCGAGGGCCATCATTGAACACAGTCATTAGTCAATAATGAACAGAGTGATTGAAAAGAAAGGTTTATATGTATAATACTATACAGGCGTATTAAAATAGAGAAGAACAGAGAATTACGAAGATTTGTAAAAAACGTGCGTAGCCGGAGCCGCGAGTAAAATATAAAAAAAAACATCTTTTATTACGTGATTGGAAAGTTATTCTATAGATATAAAATTGGACGTATGAGCACTCTAAATAAGCCTTCATCTTTTAAAGACGCTTTTAGCAGATGAATTTTATAACATCTTTTCTTAGTGTGTACTTATATCTTCTGTCTAAAGTAATATAATAAATAGGAATTTTATATTTGCGAAGTAAGCTCCAATATTGATACTCCACTGAACTTATTTTAAAATTATGATACCATTTGAAAGGCTTATTATTTAGGATAGTCATATGCTATGACGCTGCTAAGCAATACTGTGTCAAGCCACACGGACTCCATTTTGAGAAAATGGCGTCTAAAGATGTCGAAACTATTCTTAATAAATTTGTTTAAAGAATTATTTATCCATTTTTTCCTTTCCTTTTATTCAACATTAAATTACTAAACTTTTTTCCATACTTACTTAGTTTTATATGATTTTTTGTTAACACATTTTTGATTATCAGCATCCATTTGTAAATAAAAATTATATAGAAAACAAAATTAACAGTTTACGTGGTATTAACTCAAAGAAATATATAGATTAGTTAAAGATTTGTTCTAGTAGTATGGAGTGGATTAATAAAATGCGCATATCTGTAGATGACAGACACGTTGGCGCAATGGTCACTACAACTGACTGTAGCGCTAACGGTCGCGGGTTCGATCCCCGCTCACGGCAAATGTCCGTATTGGCCATACGGATGTTTGTCGTGGTCTGGGTGTTTGTGTTAGTGTTGTGAATGTTTCCGGACCCCCGACACAAGGTCACAAGATCATAATCCATTGAGCGTGATGCGTTTATATATTTATTTATTTATTTATATAGATGGATTAAAATAAATAATACACATATATACAAAAAATATACATATAGCAAAATGCTGAAAAAACCTAAGAAAGAAACAAAAACTCTACTTTACTTAGGATTCGAAAATATTCTTATTTAAACAATGTAATACGCTGAGATTAACTCAGAGTTAAGTTTGACTAAATTTTACATTTTTTATTCGGTTTTAATCTGTAAAAACTCGTTTCAGGGAAAAATCTGCAAAAACAAACAAAATAACGCGTGAAGATGTACGTCGGTCGCGTGACCTCGCATGTTCGGACTGCATTTGCATTAATTTGGATATTTTCAGCAAAATTTTAAAACGTTACGCAAACTTACATTAAATATACTTTTTTATAACTAAAATTGGACATTGCTTGTTTTTAATAGTTTTTGCTCACGAGTACGTTCTATTTTATAATATTAGCTGGCAAACGAGCAAGCAGGACAGCTGATATTAAGACTGCCGCCGTCTCTGTACACTTGCAGCAACAGATGAGCCACAAATGCAAGGAATAAAGGTTGAAAAGAAATATATAGACATTTTAGGCCAGAACCCTCGTGCGCGTCTCCAGACCCTATCGAAGTTTCATCACAATCCGATCAAAGGTTTCGGAACGCATGGAGGACGAACATATGGTCCTTATTTTTGTTTGTATAGATAAGAAACGGTATTTAAAGTAATAGAGCTATTGTTTCTCAAAGTACATAAAATTAATGTAACGACTACTCCGTGTGTCAATACCGATTGGTTTGATAATTTATTTGATGATAAAAAGTATAATTTAATTAATAAAATAGGAATTACTTTTTTTGATATTTTTTATAACACACACAACTAGAAAAAAAAATAGAATTCACCAGATTTCTTCATTGACCAACTAGAAAAGAAGAAATACTTCGAAATGTCAAAGGTAGCAAAATATAATTCCTATCACTTTTATATTAAGAAAGTAATATTTTCTTTATTAAATAGGGAATACGTTTCAGTATGAATAGAAGGAGTATTTCATATCCAGGACGCGCCCCCATCCCTTATTCCCGTATGCAGTTGAAGGACCATTGTCAGGAATCACCTGTATAAAGCCGTAACCTATTTTTATTGAATACTAACTTCGTATCCGTTTCTGAACTTAGGATGAATATTATTATACAAACTCTTTTTTCGATTAAAAAAAAAAACTGGAATATGACCTCTATGGGTGTTTAATTAATTTGAATGTAATGAAATAATTAAAAAAAAACATAATTGTGGGCATTTCCTTAAAATAATTACTGTTTTTGTATTAATTGTAAATAATTTAAAACTATAAAACAAGTACCTAAGTAGTTTAATTAGATTTTATTGAAATTAAAATGTTGATAGACTGCACACTAAACGTATTAGTTTTATAAATTGTATTCTATTTAGAAATATGACAGGTGGTTACCGCGATCTGGTTTGCTTTTGTCATTAATAAATTTAATATAATTTTTTTGAAATATTTTTATACATAATTTAAAAAATATTTAAAGCTTGATTTATTACATGAGCCTTTACAATTATAAAAAAAATACCATAGAACAAATTGGTTATGAGAAAAGTTTTTGTTTCGAGATCAAGCTAATACTAAAACGAGCCACTATTTATTTTATTTATTTCTTTGTAAATAATCTTATATTTCTAAGATATTCATATAATATAATGTATAAAATATCAAGAAATATCCGAAATAAGCCTACTTTTATTATAATTTGTATTCAGTTCGCGTTACGCCTGGCGCGTTTTGTGAGCAATATGCTGTTTAGCGTAGCTTACCTTTTTGTAAAGGCGCTTAGAATTAGTATTCTAAGTTCGTACTCAACTCTTTAGACCCCGGGATTAGTTCTCACTTATATGCTTATTATATTTTTAGGGTTCAGTAGTAAAGGATATAATCGCGATCCTATTACTTAGAATAAATATTTTGTTCGTCTATCTTTGTGTTTGCAATATAAATATTTTAAAGTAGCTTTTGAAACGTAATTAGATTTTTTACAGAATGTGTGGTATTGTGGCAAAATCCTAATAAATAATAAAAATTGGCCAAGCGTGAGTTGCGTTTCAATTGGTACAGAACTTAGGTGTGCGAAACTGACTCGCATTTACGTGCTTATTAAAAACAAGAGCAGCTTAAATAATCAAGAACAGGGTTACTCAGAATGTATTAGATTAGACTGAGGGGTGGCCGACTTTCGACTACAAGTACAAATTGTGCTGAAATTGAAACAATGACTGAATAAAATAAAGTCAGGGTAGTAAGATGACTTCTGTATGATAGAATTCGAATAATATAATAAGTAATTTCAATTTCAATGAGTGAAATATTCTGCTATTATTTTATGCAGCATTTTCATTTTTATGCAACACTGAAAAATCTTATTTTCATCTCACTGCATTGCGGAAAATATCCGTCTCTACGGGCGATACTTCAGCGTCAGTTTATTTAATAAATTTCACGTGTAATAAATTGCAGTTTAAATTTTTAACAAATTATCATTTGATGATATTTTTTTTTTCATTTATCTGTTCTCAGACTATGGTCCATACATATACAATTACATTATATAGATACATTCAACATTAGTAGTAGTAAGAGCATTCAGAAAATACTAGCAAATAATGTGGACTATTCTATAACTAAACACTTTATAAGAATCACGACAAAATTTAAGTATAAGTAGGTTTTAAGTATCGTATCTCACTTAAATATCACTTAATCTTAAAATAGCGTTTAATTATCGTTGTCTTAGATTTTCGCGATTATTATTCATTGAAATAAAACTATATAAAAATAAAACGTCTACCCGTGACCACGAACGCTGCAAAGTGCTCGAAACGTCGGGATGATAAAAATAATTAATATACGCGATTTAAATCCGTTTAAAATAGTTTTATTTCAGCGTTTAATTATTTAGGTGTGTCGTGAATTAGAATAGATAATTTGTAATGTGCTAACAAGTGGACTTAACTTTTACGAGTAAAATCGTCTGAAACGACAATAAAATACTAAGCTATGTTTTGATGTCTATTGAAATTCAGTTTCGTATTTTATTGTATCATTAAAAGTATATACTTTGTATATTATTTACGGCCGTTAAAAAGACAATAAGACGCAAAAATAGAGCGTTAGATCGTTGAATTGGTCTCAACGACAACGGAAAGCGTTGACGACGCGTGGTCTGGCATCTGGAGCGCTGAGTCCAACGCGCTAAATTATAAACTGTTAGCGAGTTAATTTAACAAACCTGGCCACCACGGGACGCACGGCAGATTAAAAAGAAAAAAAAGTAGATAGTATAAGTTGCTTCTTATCTGTTAAAACACCTATTATTTATAAGGCGAGAATTATACTTATAAATTTTGCTCACATAGCAATCAATTTGCGAACTGGACACTTTCGCGATAGATGGCGCTGTACCTTAAAACACAAAAGCACTTCACACATTTTACAAAGACATTTTAGAGCGTTAGTAGAGTTACACGCGCACGAACTTACTTTACTCGTATCATGCGTGAGGGGGAGGGGAGGTTTCATAGATGATATTATAGTCCCCCAAAACCGTCCACACGAGTCGAAAAATCTTTTAAAAAAATTAATAAAATTAGAAAAAAAAATCAATTTTCCGATCCCCATCGCATTTGCTTCAAAATTTTTACACTAAGTCGTGTAAAACTTGTTTAACATCAAACAATAAAGTCTAAATCACATATTATATTTTATTGTCACCCCCACCCTCGCTTAAAAATTCAGGTTGTGGCCACTCTTGACTCGTATATAAGCTCAAGTTTAAGAACATGTTATTTTTATCTCGACAACATAACCTCAAGACGACTTAGATATAACCTCAATTTAACCTTTATATTGTAGACACTATATATTTTTATTTGGATGCCGATAAGCAATATTGTGTCAACCAAAAAAGTCGAAATCAAAAGTCGCATTCGGAGATATTGATGTATTTAACATTATTTAAAAAAATTTTCAAGTAATTTAAACTTATTAAGTACGGAAAGTTTCTTAATTTAACGTTTCGAACATTGAAGTGTGCTCAATTTTGCAATAACCTATATAAGGTTATTTTTAAAATATTATAATTTGAAAAACTTATTATTTATTAAGGATTGCTTGGTCATCTTTAGACGGCATTTTCTCAAAATGAAGTTCTTGTAGCTTGATACAGTATTATTTATCAGTGTAAAAATCAAATATCGCCTTCGTTTTATCATTGCGCCACTCAACAACAGTACTCGCGGTGTCAAACTTGTCACAGAGCGGGCGCCCCCGTTTCAGCGATGGCGTTACAATGAAAAAAAAAAACCAAGTCGACTTTAAAACGGTTTCATGTGTATCTATTGTGTTGGAACTATCCATTTCAACTTGAAATGCAACGTTAAAGTTGCTTTTTATGTATTGAGAAATACCTATCTATACTAATATTATAAAGCTAAAGGGTTTGTTTGTTTGAACGCGTTAATCTCAGGAACTACTGGTTCGAATTGAATAATTCTCTTTGTGTTAGATAGTTTATTCATTGAGGGAAGGCTACAGGCTATCATCACGCTACGACTCACAGGAGCGAAGCAGTAACCATACACGCAAGTGAAATAAATAAATAAATTTATAAGGCGAGAATTACACTTATAAGTTTTGCTCTCAGACTTTCATAAAGATTTACATAAAATGTTTGTCTTTGCTTTGCATTTGAAAGAAATTATAAATAAGTATTTGTTTGTAAGTATGTATGTAGTTACAAATATTACCCCATACGTACAGATATACAAACAAACTTTACCTCTTTATATTATTAGTACAGAGAAAGATTTTTTTTGTTTGTATGCGCTAAGCTCTAGAATAATCTATCAGTGAAAAGTACTTTTGTGCTAGTTTACTAAGAAAGATATTGTAGTATTTTATATGCTATAAATCACGTCGCGATTCTTGGGGACGGAGCAGTAAATAACCGTTACTCAATCTGGCAGAAGCATTGAAACCACAAGACACGGTAAGTTATCCATAAATTTTACTACTAAAAAGCCAAAAAAAATGTGAAGACGGAAAGATGGTTGTTGTTCTTTTACACAAAAAGTACTGAACAGATTTTGACGTAATTTTATAGTAATATTAACGCTGATAAGCAATACTATGTCAAGCCACACTGACTTAATTTTGAGAAAATGGCATCTAAAGATGTCAAATCTATTCTTAATAAATTTGTTAGAAGAAGTATAAATCCTTCTTTTCTTGTATATTTTAATAAAAGGTATAATGAATTAAAGCAGACTGATATTATAAAACGTATTTTATAACAATAAGTTTTTCAATTAAATGAGATTATGACGTATTACACAATATAGACCACGCTTCAATATACGAAACATTAAATGAAGTAACTTTTTCCTTACTTATTTAGTTTAGAGATGACTAATTTTTACAATGTTAAATATTAAACGCATTATTAGAATACATCAAAATCGCCGAATATGACTTTTGTGGGTTGACACATTATTGCTTATCAGAATCCATATAGCTCGTATGAAACGCGGGCGAAGCCGCGAATGGATGATAGTACTCTAATAATTTTCTGTGTTAAGTATAATAATAAGTTACGGAAAAGAAATATTTATTTTATTATTTGTTGTATTCGTGAGTATTTCTAAAAGCTTACCACTTATTTTAAGAGACACTCAAAGAGAAAAATGATCATTGAGTTGAGAGCTATTCTTGTTTTTGTTTTTCTTTGAATCCTCACTCCGAAATTGTGTAAGCTTTTCATTAATTTAAAATATTTTTTTATAAAACAATTTTAGAAAAAAAGATCGTAACGACCCTATTATTAAAATAGATATGCTTTATTTTGTAATCGGTATTTTTAATTAAAATTTAAACTTATAATTTCGCTCCTTTGAATCGTAACGTGATATAATATAGCCTATAGCATTCCTAAATAAATAAACTATCTAACACAAAAAATAATTTTACAATTCGAACCAGAAGTTCCCGAGTTTAGCGCGCTAAAACAAAATAAACAAACTCTTCAGCTTTATAATATCAGTATATATGGATGAATGAATCTTAGTTACTCTTCCACATACTACTGAATAAATTTTGATGAAAATTTCCAGTCCTAACAGTCCATATCACAGATGGTATGGAACTTATAATAAGGCTTGTTGTGACAAGAACTGTATTCATTGATAATTTTAACAGAAAGTTAAATGTCTTTTGTTTTGCCTAATTCATATTTAATTTACTATTTCTTGATATTTTTATTTAGACATCACATTTTTTTGTAAAACAACCTTGTTTTTATTTTTCGGTGAAATCATAATCAAAATTCCAAGTTTGTGTAAGCTTTTCATTACCTGAATATAACTATTCACTAACTAAATACCTAATTATATTTTATAAAACAACTCCTACATGATTACAATCGATATTATCTTATTTCGTGATCAATCGGTTCACAAACGACGGAAAAATCGATGAACAAACATAAAAAAAATACATACAGCCGAACATAGAACCTTATCCTTTTTCGAAGTCGTTTAAAAAATAAAAAGAATACTACATACAGCTATTTTAAAGAATACCCGATACAACAGCTCAGATTTTGATTGGAAACGAAGCGTCGAGCGCTCTTGCGGCCTGTCGAGCTGTCTGTCTGTCGGTGCATCGCTCGTCGAGACGGACGCAATCGATAGATCATTAACTCAATGAAAGGTGAAAATTGAGTATATTTTCACAAATTATGAGCGAAATTTTCAGCTTTTTTAGGGTTCCGTACCTTAAAAGGAAAAACGGAACCCTTAGGATCACTTTGTTGTCCGTCTGTCTGTCTGTCTGTCTGTCTGTCTGTCGGGATGTCAACCCTTTTTTATTTTTATTTTTGCTTTTAAACTTTTCAAAAAGCTTTGTTTAAAATATACAATTATTGCCTTTAGATGTAGTAAACACGATAATTTGAGGAAAAAAGACAGCGAATTTTGTATGTGTATAGTAAATTTTGGTTCTACTTAACCTTCTTACAAATTATGGTCGGTAACACTTGATACCATTAATCTAGATGGTTATTTTTCAGGGTACATTTTATTCCGCGAGCAAAAGGTAGTAAATTATAATATAATACAGTTCGAGATCTTGTTTAGGAAACTAATCAATTCGATTAATAATTTTTTTTGTAAATAACCGACTTCAAAGAGAATTGTTGTTGTATCTGTATATGCACAAACGATCGTAACAGCTGCGGGTCGTTGCTGTTAGTTACTGAGGAGTTCCTTTGTCTTTCCCTGAAGATATTCATCTGATCCTAACTTTTCTTGAAAATTCACTTAAGTAGCGAAAACACCATTGATATCGTGTTAGTAGTTTTTGAAAAAATCTCGAACTTATAAACTTATATATGTATAAAAAGGGGGGCAAACGAGCAAATAGTTCGACTTGATATTAAGTGGTTACCATCACCCGGACGTCTGCAACACCAGGGGCGTGGCGGGTGAGTTGCCGGCCTTTGACGGAAAGGTGTCTATTGAAAACCCCCAAATTATATATATTATCGTGAAGTTTCATTAAAATATCCTCTTCAAATAGTTTCGCTTTTATAAAATGGTATACTTTTTATTGGAAATAAATTATTTTTAATATAAAGAAGCTTGATTCCCATCAAGCTATATATATATACATAATTAGTATTTAAATTATGTATATGATCGAGCACGAGCTACAATACATTTTATTGGCAAAGCGCTACTATTTAGTAAACAGGGCTTAAGAACCTTTGTCTGGAGCTATTGTTGATGAATTTTGATGAAATATTTAGGCAATTTTTAATATTCAATCTTAAAATTGGCAATAATTTTAAGTGCTTTTAGGACTCTAAGAAAGGAAATTTATTTATTTTTAACAGATTTCTTTTTTTTTTTTAATTTCTTTTTAATAATTTTCTTTTCTGCATTTCTTACGCACGTATGCGCTAAGCCTATGATCTGCTATCGCCTAAAAAGGGAATTTGCTGATTTCTATACATTATCGCCACACAAATTTGTATCTTATAGTTCCAATATCCATAAAAATAAAAATAAAATTATCTTTGTAGCAACAGAGATGGTTACGAATTATGTAAGAATAGTTTTTGACTGATTATTTCAGTTGTTGTATATAAAAAGCATTTTAATTGGTAAATTATGTGAATTACAAGGACCCCCTTCTAAACACTATAACTCTCGAAAAAGCCCGTTTTTCATATTGATTTTTTTTTCAGGAAACTATTGTGACCGGGCCTTTTGAAAACTGGGTCTCAATATAGCTTTTATTCTTTTTTTTAATTTTCTTTTTTTCTTTAGTTTCTTTTTTTAATTCTTTGTGATCATAGCTGTTTATGGGCGTTTGCAGCACCAGACGAGCCATAAATGCGTTGCCAGCCTAAAAAAGAATAAAAGAGTAAGCAAAGGAATTGAGGAAGGTGTAAAGCTTCCGGCTCACTCACTCACTACGAAATGCAGTTATTAGCTACTTCACGCCGATGTTCAAAAAAGGAGGAAGTTTTCAGTTCATCGAGGACATGTATTTTCTATATGTTCCTCGATTATTTGAAGACGGATTGAGTAATTTGGTCAAAGCTTTTTGTTTCAAAGGGTATATGCTTTCAGATCAGATTTCATATAATTTTTATAAAAATGGGTTTAGTACTTTGATTTTTAAATTAAAATAACTAATTATATATTTTAAACTTTCGAGATTTATACTATTTATATTGGCCTAGTGGGTAGACACGTTGATCGCGGGTCAAACCTCAGGTAGCGCCATTAAGTTTTCAAATGCTAAATTATGTTTAAATTCATCTCGTTCTCTGCGGTGAAGAAAAATATCGTAAGGAAACCTACATGTGCCGGGAAAAATTCTGACACATGTATATCCACCAACCCCCAGTGGAGTAGCGCGGTGGATTAAGCTTTTAAACCTTCTCCCTAATAGCAGAGGAGGCTTTTGCCCAACAGTGGAACACTTACAGGCTGTTCTTTATGTATTTTTAACCAGCTACCCGCGCCGGGTTCTTTCCCGGTCTGTGATCCTTCCCGACCCAGCCCGTGTACGAACTGTATACCATAATAAATTAAAATAATCTCCACATCTACGCCCATTAAAGAAATGATGTTTACTCATAAATGGAATATCATGGAAATGGAGTGACAAGGACGGGTGTACTATCGTTGTCCTCTTCCCTGCATCCAGCTCGAATGCCCAGATTGTATTGATTTGTTAGCTGAAGGTTGCAAAGGATATTGCGCCGTATGCACGTAGGGTGACCTTTAAACTTTAGACGTTATAAATGGAGGCTGATAAGCAATACTGTGTCAAGCCACACGGACTCCATGTTGAGAATATGGCGCCTAAAGACATCATACCTATTCTTAATAGTTTTATTTAAAGATGATTATGTCCATTTTTTCATTTCTACTTTGATAAAAGGTATAATGAATTAAATGCAGATTCGTATAATAAATATTTTTATCTAATAATAAGTTTTTCAGATATATTATATTATTGAATATCGCAAAAAATGTCTAATCATTAAATTAAGACAATTTTTTCCGCACTTATTTTTTTTAATTACTTTAAATTAAGTACATCAATATGTCCGAAAAGCATCCAAATGTTGTACAGATATATTGTGTAAAGAAAGATCGTAACAAGAGAATCCTTTACATATTTTAATTAAAATTCATGCTTATTTACTTATAATTTTTCGAAATAGCACTTTTTTTGGAGACATGGAAATTCATATAATCTATTATATTTAACTCAATCTTTGTCTACATGTCGGTATATGAATTTTGAAGTTTTTTTTTATAAATAATGTCTTGTTTGTGTGAACAATAAGATATGAAGTAGGCATTGTGTTATCGTGTGAGCAGTGTGTATGTATAATCACGTCTGTATATTATTATTTTATAAAGATAAAGCACGAGAAAAATATACCATTTAGAGAGCGGAATATACTTTAAAAAACATTATCCGTTTGTGCATAAAGAAATTACCAGACGGATTTTATTTTAATCGAGCCTAATGGCAGCATACGACGTATCAACAGGTAGCTTGAACCCGGGCAATGAAAAGTACATAGACTCTTAAAAGATAGTGAGTATCTACTAAGGCACCCTTTTGAACTTTGAAACTACACTTTTTTGTCACCACGTGTTTTGTCAACATTATATAATCTTATCAGTGTTTTCGTATGAAGAATGAGTTTGGGTTATAGCCACTAAGTTACATTAAGTTTGCTTGACGATTGCCATAACTTTGTTTTATTACTTTTGTTAGTGATTCTTTTAACGCCAATGTAAGCAAATGATACGATTTATTAAGATACGAAAATTATGATAATAAGTTAGCACTCCTCTCTTCGTATGGTACGATTTTACAACTAAACTATTCTGATTTTGATGTCTCGTATATGTAGATTAGTATAGAGATCTCTAATTGAATCTGATCTAGAGAATTCTGATCACCTTTACGTTTTTATAATCAAGAGTATGTAATATGATTTTAGTTATCTTAGAAACTTAATTTTATGTAATGTTTTTTATATATTCTTGGACAAAGCAAATTTGAGTGGAGTCGATCGTTTGGTATGAGTAATTATTAAAAAGAAATTAAGTTAAAAAACATTTTAGCCAACAATTCCTCTTCAAAAAGTAAGCTGAAAAGCTATACTGAGTGCTCTCATTAAGGCTAATTTACAGGGTATGGACACCAGGAATAGATTCCTTTGTCCAGGTGTGACATTGGTTAAGGTGAATAGTTCAATATATCGCGCTTCGGCCCGCCCGGGCGGATGCAGGCTCCGGGCGAATGACGCACTTCGCGTGTGCATCAATAAATGCACGATATACATTACCGCTTCAATACAAATGCATTTATCATTTTAGTGGTTTTATGTGTAATATTTTTATTGTATCTAATATTGATGAACAAGGCTTTTATATGTTGATTAATGATATTTAAAATAAAATGTTTGGAAAATGTTATACGTTTATCACATGAATATTTACAGCGTTTCGTGTTTAATGGAATATTTATGATAGGTTAAATAATGTGTTAATTCAATTCGAATATGTATGCGAGCTTAGCGATAGTGTCGTTCGACAGGTAATGATTGTTGCACACGGCTCTTCCCGGCGGGTCCGGAGGCTGCGCGCTACCCCGATCGATAGAGATGTACTGCACCGCCCATCCCGGCCAGTCTGCGCCCGGACGCCGCCGCAAACCTTTTCTAAGAGCGTTTTATATTATTTTTTTTTTAATTTTGCAGTGGTTTTTTAAGCTCTTTACTAGAGGTCCCTTCACGATAGTGCGCGCTCCGGAGATTTCTGGAGATGGGACATTGCTAAAGGTGAGTATTTTTATTTTTTAAGATAGAACACTGATTAAAAAATTCGTTATGTATAAAAATAGACTTTCGTTTTTTTTTCTTTTTTCATTTAAAGACCCTTAGTTTACAGTAGAAGGACTAAAAAAACTGTTTATTAATTTTTTTAAGTAACTTTTTTTTTCAATTTTACATATTTTTTTCCTAAGTTTTGCTCTTTTCTTCTTTTAAATGTAATATTCAGTTAAATACTATTGTAACTAAGCATTACATATATATTTTTTATAATTTTTTTTCGCTTATTAAATTTCGTAACCATTGACGTCACGTACAGCGCCATCTATTGACGGAAACCAGTTGTGACCTCGCCCATATTTCATCAATACAATTAACTTGTAATAACCAAATAGGCTTATCAAAAATATGATATGTTATTGATTTGTAAGCTACAAATCAATAACATATCATATTTTACCCGGAATTTTCTGTATGAAAAACTTCTGGGCGCCATTGTTCTATCGGCCGGGAGCGCCGGGAGCGCCGGGATGGCCGGGAAAATCGAAGAGCGACGCCATTTTGAATTCAGTCTGACAGATTCAATACGGCGGCCATATTGTTAACATTGATCTAGAAGGCTCCGTTATGAAATGTTGTGCTGCGTACTTTTATTGTCTTGGACATTGAATAAATAAAAATTAAAGAATATTTTTACATAAAAGCAATAACTAAGTGAAATAGAGCATAATGTGCAAGAAATCGTGAAATGGCAAAGCAAAATTGCATCCTATTTATGGACTTGCACCTATCGATCGTGGTAAGTCCCAATATGAACTAAATGGATTTGATACTTTTTCCAATTATTAAGTAGCTAATGATTGTCTGCCATCAATAAATTTTGCGTCGTGGTTTTTCGGAACAAAGGGTGACTTAAGTTACATGGTTGACAACACCTGGCTAAGGCGTTCTTCAGTCTGTCCGTTGTTGCGTCGGTCAGTCCTTTCACCCGTTCACCCGTCCGTCTGTTTGTCCATCCGTACATTCGTCTATTGCGATTCGGACTCTACTTTTACTGATTAAAGATTACCAATTATTTTATACACATTCTAAATTTTTTTTAATATATATTTTTTGTAAGTATATTCAAACATGAAGCCTCAATTAAGTTAATTTACATCCGACAAATAATAAATGTTTCGTGTGGCGTGGCGTTTATCAGATTTCAGACTAAATTTTAGTTTATTCAGTTGCGTGGCACTGTGTGGTACAACAAATTGCTTACATTAAAAACTTATATAAATTAAATATCAATTATGTTCGTTGATATAAACAGGGTATTCTTCTAAAGGAGGTAGAGGTAGGTGGAATAGAGCTTGACATTTCAGATGGGGGGGGGGGTGAAGAGGGGGGGGGTATAGTTCGTGTTTCAATGGATTAGGTGTTCCGTTAGCTTGTAAGATTATATGTATTAAATGCAAAAATTTTGAATCGTGTTTTCTGGAATCGGGGAGAAGGTTAGAATTTTGGTCGGGTGATGTGGGCGTGGCTTGACCACACCCTCACCTGATATATGGCCATTTTATAGATGGATCAATTATGAATAATTGGGAAAGGACAATATCTTTTAGGTTTAGAATGTTCACAGCTTGGCGATTTTATTTTAATTTTGTCGAAATAATATTACAGTAATATGTTTTCATTAAATATAATTTTTAATATTACATTCTAAGCTTTTGGCGACAGTATAGTGTAACTAAAGCGTTAGCTAAAATAATTTTTGTTTATCCCGATATATGTGATGAAACTTGAATAAATATGTCTGATCTTAATACCAAACAATGAATAAAGTTCTGAGTTTATTATTATTATGTTATTTTGAATATATTTCCGTATTGAATCAAATAAGCAAATTAATTGCGATAAAGAATTTATCGAAATACAATTTTCCTAAAACATTGTTTGAATTTTATACAGTCTTCTAATTCAGTTTAAGAAAAATAACCTTTTGTAAACATGATTATATTGCAGTCATAAGAAAAAAACATTTATCTTTCCCGGCCTAATCGTCAGCTGACCAAAAGAAAGATTTAAATTAGATGTTTCAACAATTCTATATAAATATCTACATGTATATATGTGCAATTGTACATACATAAATTCATATATACGTTTACGCGTAACGCTGAAACTTCGCAATTACAATGTAATGAAGGAATTTTACTGCGTTCACGGAAATAAGAACCCAAATTACTTCCATATCCATATGTATCCATATGTCTAAAACAGAAATAGTCTACAAAAAATCAAATTTAAAATAAAAATCTCTCGAGTTTACCGTAATCGTCTTTTTTTATTGTTAACTTTTTAATTGGTAATATGTCATCCTCCGCTGCCAATATTTATTTATTTGAACGACGCGTTCCGTTAAATAGCTTTTTAAATTGCAATTTTTATAGTCTATAAATTTCGTTTTAAAATCGAAAAGTGTTTATAATCTACTAAAAACTTTTTACCATTACGACAGTTACAATATAATAAAAAAGCTAAAAATTCGATCAAAACCTCATTTAGAGAGTCGTAAAAAAAAACAAAACAATTTCCCGCTGAAATCACAAATCGAGTTGTCACTGTGACATTTACATTGTTATAGTTCAAAGGTTACAGTACAGCCACCGCTTCTGCGCAGATGCGGTACATCTAGGTTGGGCGCTCTGAAATATTCTCTCGCTGAATACGCTTGACAGTTACCGTCAAGCCGTCTTGATGGACGAACGTGCACCCTGTTTAGAAAATTTGTTGGATATTAAGAAGAATTATGATACAATTTAGTGTGTATTTAGATTAAATAGTGCGACATTTACAAGTGCAATTGGCAAACGTTGCGCCGTGGTTATTTATAAAGACAGTTTGTGTTTTCAAAACCGCGCGCGCATTCCGGGTCTCTAGATTCTGAAATAAGGTAGGGAAATTAAAAAAAATGTTAATGCTAAAACAATATTTCCTAAGGAAAAAAAATCTTCATTATTTAGGCCTTTTTTCTGTGGCTAAATGGAATCGGAAAGGAATATAAAATAAAAAAAAATCTTTGAAAAGAATTTTTTAAAATTTTTTTTTTAATATACAGATAAGTAAGATCACACACTAATTACTTCTATTTTAATATGCCACTTTACATTTTAACAGCGAATTCCGTTACTAGCTTTACTAAATTACTGGCGATTTTCCAAACGGCTCCCGCGTGTTAGTTTAGCTGTCACTTTTTTTTTTTACCTGTGAAAATATGACAGACTACGAATGATGGTAATTTATAACGTTCTCTTTTTGAATATATTTTTTTATACCATTATTATATTTTACACATCTGATATAATATGTAAACATATCGGGTTGTGTCACAAAATTTTATTTGTGGTACCTATATTTTAGATTGGAACATAGTGTATCAAATTTTTTCGTCTTTCGTCTATCAAATTATTTTTTTATTGCAAAGTAAAATTAATCCTAGTAATAACATAAGAGAAATATAGATCTATTTTACAAGTTATCTTATAGTAACTTACATAATGGATCTAATAATAAGATTGTAATCACCAACATAGAGTTCCAGTAGCAACTTTCCGGATCCATCTACATTATCATTTTTAAAAGAAAGTAGGCGCGAAAACAGTACACATGAGCCCAAACGACTATCTTAGTAATTTTTGGTCTAAAAAAGTACGCATGACAACGAACAAGACTTCAGAAAAAAAAATTATTTAAGAATTTTGTATATCGACCTATTCAAACTCATAATTGGCATTAAGATCGGTTATTATGAGTAGACATACATAAATTATTACATATAACATACTTACATACTTACATACACACACATACACACACACACACACACACACACACACACTCACACATTCACTCATACACATATACACATATCTACATACATACACACATATACATATAGGTCAAACATATAACTTCTCCTTTTGAGCTTCGCCGCAGTACGATAAAAAATAAGCCTAAGCTCTTCTAATTTAATTTTTCATTACTCCATTAGAATTTTTCCGCCAATTGGAGATGACTAAAGAGCCTCACTTGTAATAAAAAGATAATATAAGACAAATAAGCTTAAAACTTGATTACCTTAACAGTGACTATCAGCCAGTCACAGTGGCTATATTTATTGATACTCCCTTGCTTCATAATTATTTGCTTAAATTTGTGCTATATAGCATTATCAACGAATAGAAACACCCATTAAAAAAAACTTAATTAGAAAATTCAAACTTCTTATATATATTAATCTATATATTTCATACAGTACCTTTTAATAATATGTAACAAAGAACAAGAAATCGTAAATATTTTTGAAAAAAATGTCTAACATATGTACGTTAATCTATATATTTTATATGATACCTATTACATAAGACGTTTTTGAAAAAAAAAAAACTTAAATAAAAGTATCACATCTATAAGACAGTTTAATACGGTAGGCAAAACCATAGACACAATGATACAGACTAGGCCTCATATAGCGAGCTGTATAAAAAGATTGAGAAAGTGCATTAAATACAAGCATTCTTAAGGTCACGGTATCCAAGGCCTGAAGAAAAAGACAGATACTGTCACCGAAATCGTTTTATCTCTTTCCACAGAGCAATCTATTTTATGTCTATAGCTGAAACCAAGTTACACGAAATTAAATTAACTCTAGTGCTGTAACGTTGCATCCGCCATCGAATATCGATAATCGATAAGACACAAACTTCGTTACTGAGCGCCGAGTTTCCGAACTAATTTGTTTACATCCGCCCCTTTACAAAATGGCGGACGGAAGCTGGTGGAATATTCGCGTAACTTATTTAGGATGTAGGGAGTGCCTATGTAAATATGATTTAGGTGCGGGTGCTTTTAAAGAGACAGCGGTTTATTTAACTAAGGGTTGCCTATTGCGGCTACAATTTTTAGTCTATAAGTACACTGATTAAATTTTCAAGCAGCTTTTTTAAATTCTTTTAGTATTATTAGTATATTTTATATCATTTATAAGACAATCATCTGAATGCTAATAATATTAAAAATCGGTCAAGTAAAGTAAATAGTTAGAGTTTACAAATTTTCACATCGCCCGTTTAGTATTATAGGGACCATATTCAGAATCAGTGTGACTCTTTAGCTAAGTTTGTAATAAAATTTTAGTCTCATATAATTCTGTGGCTCAATATCTATTATTTTAACAAAATTAAATAATTAATCAACATTTTCTGAAAGTAAAGTCTAAACACATTGCTGAAGTCCCAAGTGTAAGACGTTCTTTGCGTTTTGTGCCCATAAAAATTATTTTTTTTAATTCAATAACTTCAATACTAAGCATATTGTTATAGTACCGTACTTGTTTCCTTAAAATTGTATCTAATAAGTCCACAGTATTATAATGAACGAACAATACACAACACTTCGTGTTTAAGTTCGACTCGCACTTGACTGGCTTTTATGTACTACGTAATAAATACTACATTCACATTTAACGCGTAGCTCGAGTTTTAATATGGTAGTCTAATGACACCTTTGTAGCAGAGCTTTTAACAATCCTTTGTTGAAATCCAGTTAGAATTGTTCTAATTACGTCAGAGCCTTATTATGCCACGTAGAGCATTTGATAAAATGGAACAGTTATGAAGGCCGTACAAAGAAATGAAATAATTAGTAGCTACATAATTTAATAAAGCTATTAAAAATGCACGGGCCGTGTTTAACAGCTTTATTAAAATTATCTGGTAAATTATATGCTGATCGGTTTGGACAACGTTGCCTAGCAACCAGTTAGCTGAGGATGATAGGCGAAAATAATTTTGGGCCAATAAGACAATTGAGTCAAAGTTTTGTCAGATATTAAAAGTCAAATAGTATGAACGTGTCAATTATAATTAAAATCAAAGTCAAGTTTACATAATACAAACTTTTACGTCGCTAGCGAATCGGCGTCAACTGAAGTCGCTACTGTGAGCCAACGTAAGAAGCTTTTAAACGAAAATAACACTTTTTAATTAAAATATTCACAAGTCTGTTAAATATTTTTATACGATTGCAACCAAACGGATAATTTACAGTTTTATAATGATATAGAAAAATATAGCTGAAACGGTTCGGTACATAGATTATTTATGATATGCATATAAAGTCGCATGTCAGTTTACCGACAACATTAGAAGTAGCGTTTAGGCGCATGCGACCGAGGAACGCTATCGCGACAGTAACCGGAGACAAAGACTATCGCATTATAAAAACAATATGATTAAAGACCAGGATTGGATAATTAAATGACATGTTTCGTTATAAAAATCAACTGTTATAATGTGCATTAAATCTGCATTAATTTAATGCGTGAACTACTCTAGTATATTTTACTGCAAATATTATTACAAATTGTTAAGAAAAGATCGATTCTCGCAACAGAGATTAAAAAAATCAACATTTATTATCATTGATTTTTATTAAAAGTTCTTACTATAATGAATAACAAAGATTTTTTTTTATACTCATACCACATGATGTCCTACATCAAATAGGAAAGTGGTATGCTTGCTGCTGAGCTCCGCTATGACTAATCCTGGTCTATAATTAATATTTTTAATTATTATATTAAAAAAAAAAAAAAAAAAAAAAAAACAAAAAATTAAAATTACACAAACTATTTGAAACAATTTAAAAGTAAACACAACATTTGTACAACATAATTTAATTTTCTAACCAAGAACAAAATATTTTTAAAAGAATGTTTATAACAATTTACAAAACGCTTATGCAAGCAAATTTATACATAGGATTATTTAAATAGCTTTAAATCATTAACAATTTTTTTCTCTACGATTCTGCACAAAGCAGATGAATTGCGGCTTGTCGCAATCATTTGTCGCATGTCGTAATGGCGTTTCAACCTGTTATATTAAAATGAATATAGAAAGCACAATAAATTATTTAAGCTTTTATTGGTTTGCAACATGCTTCAATATTGACTTTTAAATGTTAAATTGTGTTAATGTATACTATATTCACGCGGACTCGTTAGTCGTCTTCAGTGATATTGGAACCTTATAAGCTTTTTATAGATATAACATAGATCGAAAAGTATTTTGGTATTTTGACTCGCACATCAAATTAAAATTTAAAATTTAAATATACTTTATTCGGATAAACCTTTGAAAGAACTTTCGCATCGTCAAGTTACTAGTCAATATTTATATTAAGCTACCACCGTAAATGAAATCAAAATATTTAAATATATTGTAACTCTTATGTAGTAAAATCTTCACTTCTTAAAATCGGTTCAAGCATTTAGATACGAATAAATGTATAACGTGAAATTTGTGTGGTATTTTTAAAAGGTTTGTAAAGAAAATGTTTGTTTCAGACGGAGGATGGACGTCACTCGACCATCATGCGCCCTCCTTGCTCTACTAGTTCTATACATTTTAAACCTCGCAACGTAAGTACACTTTTCAATATTATTTTTATAATAATAGAAAGGGAGGTGCTGAGCTTGATGGAGATAAAGAAGTAATACATTCATGGACGCCGGCAGAATTATTTTAGATTCAGCGATGTATGTTTAAACGTCGGTTTCAGATCTATATATCAGAGGAGTGCAATGTACTTACATTATTTTAAAACCTATGTTTTTAAAGATGTATACTTTGTGTCAATACTATACCCCTGCCGAGGCTTATGAATATATTGATACTGAAAATTATGTATTCAATTTTAATATGTCTACAAGCTGCTTGAATGTTAAATGAGAGTCTCTCTCACGTGCTCCTGCGCAGCTAGAGCAACAAACATAAATATTTAAGACAACAATAGATGGAGCACGTATGAATTAAATAAATAAAGAGTTTAAAAAGTTACACATAAAACTCCTGCGCAGTCGTGATTAGAAACATATTTAAGAGAGCAAGATATAACGCTCGTAATGGGTTAGAGAAAGAAAGAGATAGGTGTCGACTGAAAATTATCCATTTAGTTTCAAATCTACTCTTCGTATGCATAGTTTTAAAGTAACCGAATACAAAATTTGTGTGATGCGACATGTAGGTATTTTAAAGCTAGATACGAAAATATTATTCTTAATCAAAATGATGTATCTATTTTATGCTAGCGCCAGATTGTACCTCATCCACTCATGCGCAGCTTTACACATAAAGTCACAGAGACGCGAATAAAATAAATTTTATAACACATTACGCGAATCTCTTCAAAAGCATACTCAAATCTTCATTTTTATAACATTAATTAATTTTTTATGAATAATATATAAAATTGACGCTTTTTAGCGTAGTCGTAAAGTCAAGTAATAAAAATATTATTACGTTTTTAGAAGAATCGCGTTGATGTATAAATGTTTTTCAGCAGAAATTCGAAGATAATTTAGTGTCACAAGAGTATGTTAATGAAATAAATCTACTGACTCTACACGTTGATATATGATAGTATGTTTGAATATTTTAAAAATACATCAAAGTTCTCCCATCATGCTTGTTTGTTGAACATTTCAAACTTTTTTCTAAAATGGTGTAAGATTCTTGAATATTATAATGATAAATTAAAGATTTTGTTTTTGGGAAGGGTGAGAACTTATTGTGATGTTACTCTGAAAGCGGAGTTTTTATTTATATTTTTAATTTTTTTTTTATTATATAAATATATAATTAAAAAGTCTCTCAGAATACATTAAAGCAAGCATAAAAATTTTACAAAAAAAAAATCTGTTATTCAAAAATTTGGCTAATAATTGGCTCGTACAAATTATGTACAGTACTTTTTAAACTGAGAGTTAAAGTCTTATAAATAAACCAAGGTTATAAGAATTCAGGACAGCCATCATACTCTCATGGGCGGATCCAGGGGGAGGGTCAGGGGGGTCATAACCCCCCCCCCCCCTCCCTGGACTGGGTCCAAGACCTAGGTAAAGCACTAATTATAATTGTTAATTATGATGATGATTAACATGATTTTTATTTTTTTTTGTCACAATATAGATTTTATGTTAGTACCTTTAATATTTAAGTAATTTAATATCATTTGTATGATTGAAGAACGTTTAACCGGACTGACACTTCTCCACGCCCATAAAGACGTACCCATCGAAGTAGAAGAAGTGATAACTTTTTACCTGTATCGATTATTATCAAACTTAAATTACTACTTCTTGTGACTTGACCACAACCATGTGACCCCCCCCCCCCCCTCGCTGGTTGTGAAGCTGGATCCGCCCTTGCATACTCTAGTATCCTCATACAAAATACTGAATAGATTTACGAAAAATAAATGAGTGAACCAAACCATACGAACTGTAGCCGAAACCCCTATGCATTGAAAAAAATCTTTTGAATATTCTCTTACATTATGATCTGTCCTCAAACCAAGTTTCCTTTGCACCCATTTACTAAATACTAATAATACATATAACATGAGACAGACCGTATTTTAGTACTAGCATGTACATTTACAATTTTCTTCCCAATTAACATTTATAATTACGTCTCCTACTATTAATCTGTTTTAAAATAGATTTACTTTAGACGATAACACTGTAATAACGCCTTACCGCGACGCGTTAACAGATACGAGCAATATCGCTTAGCTTTAAGGAACAAAAACTCTTCACATCGAATGCGATTCGGTACCGTTCGCTTAAACTTTTGTACGTTGAATTACAGACCATTAAAAGGATCACTTTATGTCCTCGAATAGTGTTATTAAAATATTACCCCTGGAAACAATATGGATGCTGATAAGCAATAATGTGTCAACCCACAAAAAGGGATTCGGAGGTATTGATGTATTCTGATAATGCGTCATGTATACCATTATTAAAAAATAATAATTCGGGGCATATAAACTAGTTAAGTACGGAAAAGAAAAATTCTTAATTGAATATTTCAAATATTGAAATGTGCAATAATCGAATACATTTCAAAATATATTATTAGACAAAACTTTTTAATATACCAATCTGCTTTTAATTCATTATACCTTTTATCAAAATAGAAAATAGAAGTTACGAGTAAATCTTCAAAAAAATTTGTTAAGAATAGATTTGACGTGTTTAGACGACATTTTCTCAACATGAAGTTGGTGTGGCTCGACATAAGATTGCTTATCAGCGTCCATATAGTATGATGTTTTAAAGCGTTTTTTGACACCGTAAAATTAAATATTTTATCCGTACTGATCCACAAAAATGTCATGTATTCTCTTAAAATAAAAAGTATATATTTAATTTGAACGTATGTGCGGCATGTGTTTGTTTGTTAGATGCAATTATATATAAATGATCTAAAAAAATAAATAGATAAAATACATAATTGTTGTGTGCATCAGTCTTTAGAAATTGGCGCCATCACTAATCGCGTTTGGTGTGCATTGGTCTTTATTCTTGACTCGAACAATAGCTAAATTTAAACATAGGCCAAGATACAAGAATTTAAATTATTTACGAGTTACAAAATTTGTCTTTATAGTTTATATAATGGTATTAAAGCAGTTAATTGCGCAATTATTGTTGATCGTTTTTGACTATTGCCAGTGTAAACATGATACATGAAATGGGCATGCAAGTGTTATGACCAAAAATAATAGTACTTATAAATAATTATAATAAAATATAATATACATTACATTCTCTTTGGATAGTAAAACTCAAAAAGAATTAAAAATAAACAAAGCACGCACTGATTTGAAAAAAAAGTGTGACGTTATTTTCATTAACGCAAAATTTATTTGTCTGTGGTTATCATGAAAAAATCAACATTGGATTTATTTCAAGTCGTAAAAATGTTTGATGATTGTAAATTAGACTTTGGTTTACTAATATTACGAAACGAACTAAAACATTTTCTTTCGTCGTTAAAAATAACTGCCGGGTCAGACTGAAACCGAAGGCGGTAGACAGCTGAAATGTTGACATTGTTACGAGTTACATATTTACATTTAGACAACCAGTACCAACATTTGTATTTTTAATAAGAATTTTTATCGTCGTAATCCCTTGCGTGACTGGGACTGTTGAAAAGTGTTCTAAACTTCGAGAAGATATATATATCTATATATACGAGTATACATATATATATATAACTTCTCGAAGTTTAGAATACTTTTTAACAGTCAGAATATATATACACAGAGGCGTAACTATATCATCTGAGGCTGGTGGCAAATTTTTTGGGGGTTAAAAATCGTCAAGTTCTAACTTAATTTAAATAAACCACTTAAGTAGTTACCCAAAACTATTAATAATATTTTGGACCTACATTTTGGTTAAATATCTGATGAAGTTTATTTTCAAGAGCATAGGATTATACATATTTATAATGTAATAATAATTTACTTATAACAAAATTTTTTTTATAAAGTTCTTTTAGGCTGGGGCCCTCTCGAGTCAGGGGCCCTTTGCTTTTTGCCAGTCCTGCCACCCTATAGTTACACCCCTGGATATATAGTGTATACTAATCTCGAAAATCTTAAATAATACTAATATTTTTCAGTAACGATTCTACGTGACCTTGTTAAAATTTTTGTAGGTTTCTTTTAAAAGTTTGGTTGCGTATATGAAAATTAAATTAAAAAGTATTTTAATAACAGTGTAAACAATTGAACGATGCGAGGATCAAACTTTCTTAAGATTTAAAGTATAATGGTAATATTAATTAATTAAGCATGAGACAAATTTTTCAGGTGGGAGCAAATATTTCTTTATTAAAATAGAGTAGCCCAAATCTAAATCCTCCCTAAATAGGGACGAGAGAAGAATCTTTTCTTTTCCATAACGCTACTAATACAACTATTCTTATATTCAATTAACAACTACAATGAAACAAAAAAAAAAATATGAATTTTTCTGGTAATTTTACCGCATAATGTAAGTTACCACGTTTACACAGATGTATGAATGCGAAGATAAACTTCAGGGAGAAAGAGAAGCAGATCCTGGATCAGATCCTTGGTCCGGGACGCTACGACGCCCGCATCAGACCCTCCGGAATCAATGGAACTGGTCAGTAAATCATTTCACATAACTATTAACCATCTGTAAATTATATATAAATACGCTCTTCGTAAGATGCAAAATGGTATATAGGTATTTTGTAAGGCACCATGCTGCTTCGCACTTCATTATCATATTTTAGAAGCAGCTACAGCGATGAAGAAATATGAAAAAAATGTTGATAAATATATCGAATGCACTATTTGTTACAGTTAAAATAATAATTTTATCATTAATATATAGAAGAAATAAAAGGTGACCTAACAGCTCCTTGTAAAACACCGACTCTATTATTCGGTATAATATTTATTTTTTTAATTAAAATTTTTGTTCAGTTTTTTTTGTTTGTTGCAACTGTTATGAAGAGAACTTTCAAAATATAGTCATGAATGCTTTTTTTTTCATAGCGCGAATGTCTCCAAGTATCCTTATAAAACGGTTATCATTATAGTTGAGTGAAAAATTGTTCCTTGAATTGTAGTTGTTATTTAGTAATCGCTCACGCCTACTTGTAAAACATATGAATAGGTTAAAATGATTGCGAATTGAGGAAAGGCTCATAAGACTCATAGTACACTACTGTTTTTAATTAAAAAAATGTTATTAACGTATAACTGAAATAATATATGATTCTATAAAAAGATTCTATTGATATTTAAATATTAATTGAATCGCCATTATAGGACATTTTTAAGGCCCAATATTTTTTTTTACGATGGCAATAATTGGTAGACGTATATTGTTAAATTGTAGGTAATACGGCAGATTAGCAAATACAACTTAAAAATTATCAGTGATAAACGCCATTGCTTGCCAAATTACCCAAGCATCTCGGATTAAACATTACATGTAATAATTCATACTCATTCTAATAAAACGACCATGGTAACATTCTTCCTTTCATCGGATTGATTTCAATAACAAACTTTATACATAGAAGATAAGATTAGTTATTACTTTTCCTAAATAGAAACGTAACGCAATTGTTTATATTTCAAGGTGCGCCATTATGGATAGTTTCAAACTACATAATAACCGTTAGCACATAAAATATAAACTGTCTTTACATTTAAAAACTGACGCGTTTTTAGGGTATTAAAAATATAATTAATAATGATTAACGAAAGAACATTTCTTATTTTAAATAATGTTTTACATATACTATATATTAAAATAACGTAAAACATATTTTAAATAACGATAACAAGGTTATAGGATTTTTTTTTCTTAAAATAAAACTAATTTTTTTATTCTTTAACTATGTTATGTCCAAAATATTAGTATCTTTTTGGTTCAATAGAAAATTTTATTCCCTCAATTTTAAAATTGACTTAAAGAGAAAAACTGATGAGGAATATAATGTAAAATTCTATTACAATGTATGTAATTTTGCTGTGCGACAATTTCTTGTATATAAATAAATTTATTAGGCTTCTTCCCAGAGAATATTATTAAAGAATTACTGTTCATTAAATATTCTACAATCGTTTTGACTTTATAGTATCAAATTGTTTTAATTATTTAATTTGTCAACTTGTCTATAATTGCATCATTTATAGAAATAGAATAAGAAACTGAAGATATATATATATTTTTCTTTAATATTTTAAAACGTGCATTAAAGACTAAATAGAAATTGTTTTTTTAGGAAACAAAGCTAGAAAGTTTTCTAGATAAAAATACCAATCGAGGTGTTATATTTTATTATTAATCCCTGCTAGATTTTCTTTAATTTTGACAGATGAATTAGAATAAGCGATGTTAAAACCATAAATGTTCTCATGTTCATATCATATTTTACACTCAAGTCGTAAGACACTATGACATGTTTAACAGATGGACCAGCAATAGTTAATATAAACCTGTTCGTCCGAAGTATTACCACAATAAGCGACATTAAGATGGTTAGTAATTTTCAAGAAATAAAAAATAGTCCTCAAGGGTCGCTTTGAATAAATGTTTGTACGATATCTCATTTGTTTTATGTTAATTTTATAGTTTAATGATTCCTGTTTATGTAAATTAATACAGTTTTGAATACCGAAATGCTGCTTTTTGGATGTTGTCTGACCATTTCAGTGTCAATTCGGGATATTGAGATATCGGACAATTAACGCTTGATCTCTTACCATGGAAAAGTTATTAATACTGGTGATTAGAGATATTTAAATCTAAAAAACCATAATTTCATTATCGCATATTTGGATATTGCTAAAAAATAATACACACGCTACGAATAAAATTATCTGCTAGTTCTGTTATATAAAAATAAATGTTGAAGAAATATTTTCCGAAAACTGAATACGTAATTAATAAATAATCAATGGTCTTTGAAATCAATTGACGTTACTTCGTTAATAATGTATGAATCAATTACTAATATTTGTAACTCTATGGTAAGGGAATACCTGTAGGAGTCCTGTCGAATCCTGTGTCTCTTTTTTTATTTTTTTCCAATCCAATGCCTGAACGTGATTTTGAGTGTCTTGTTCAACGACTTCCAAGACATAGTTCGCGATACTATTAATATATTTTAGCGGTATCGTTTGAAATTTATAATTATGTCTAGAAAGTCGTAAATTATGAGTATTTTTAATTAAACTCATGTTACGGCCCGGTGGACTGTTAGTTACAGCTAATTTTACGCCGCGCGAGTGCGGGCGTGGTGCGATTTTATTTAACGTAAATACTTAATTTATTATCTGTTAAATATACTATAAAAATACAAATTCGATCTTCGTTTACATATATATCTTTGTATAAATTTTAGTGGCCTTGATCCTTAGTTGCAATAATAAGAAAATCAATAATTTTGACATGCGATAAATATATCAGATAACAGCGCCTAATATAATTATTTATTTCTATTAAAATAGGCAGTACACGAGCATATATTATTTTACATGTAAATCATCGGATTAAACATGAATTAATTACACGTTAATCGAGCCTTAATAGTCCACTTAACCTCATTAACTTATTAACTTAATCTTGATCCCTATAACACGAATGCTAAAAATTAACTTTGTTGCATTAAAAAGTAGAATAAGTTCGAATATTTCAAAAAATAAATTTGCATCTACGTTAGTGTATTTGGATATGTTTTTAGTTATACCTTATCAGTTTTAGACGTTGGAACGTGTTGATTATTATTATTAAATTTGTTTTCATCCTCAGTTTTGAATCTAGCCAGTACCGACACACGTGTTGCACATTTGACTAAATTAACACCATTTTCTGACATATAAATTTTATCAGTAAACTTTATAATATTAACAGTTTTTACGAGTATTAGTTTACGTGAATGATAAAGATTTTTATTATTTATACTTTTTAAAGATTTCCTGGCCTGAACACTAACACAAATTCCTATTAACAAGCTGAACTCGACTTTGTGAGTTGAAGTATTTTGATTATTTCTTACAGTTTGTTTATTATCATTGTCATCCCTTGTTTTAATGATTATTTCATCAATCTTTATATCTCATTAACATTATAGGTACCGATAGGACTTGTACATATAAAATTTACAGGACAAGGTGAGTAAAATAGAACAGTGTGTGGTTTTCAGAGTCGGCACCGCGTGACACGAAATGTATTCTCCATTAGGGCTTAGATATTTTGTAATATAATATCAACCGTATATTTTGCTTGGTACTTAGATGGGCCAGCCGTAGTGAGCGTCAATATATTTGTCCGAAGTATATCAAAAATCGATGACGTCACAATGGTAAGTCAACGACCGACTGGGCCATGCATCTAGATTAAGATAATGTATGAGATTGTTTTTATACCTTTAAATCGGTTTTTCATTTTCTCTAACAAGTCAAATGAATGGGCAATTCGCTCCTTCTGTTTTGTGGAGAGATTTACCCGATTTAATGTAAAGTTCAGTTTTTATATAATATTTTTTTTTCTCTTCTTCTCTTTGGTGTTGACGACCAAAATCGTTTTTATCGCGCGCGTTATTTTTTTATCCCATCAATAGCCGCTTTAAGAGTTCCTGCGATCTCGGATCTTATATATAATTGGAAGGTCAGTTTTCATTTCATTCGATACTTTCCAGCGATTTATTTTAATTAGACTTTAATAGCCAATATTGCAGTTGATTTTTTCTTACTTTTAGGATAATCGATTCTTTTTATAATTTAGCTGATGTCACATCGGCTTATCATAATGGAATGGACTGAATTCTGGATCGGCCTCATCGACTGCGTCAGTTCCATCTCATTAGACGTTTTAACATATAACATTACTCCATTAACTTTCGTCTCCAGAGTATCGTTGAGTCTAATATGTTAAATAATGTGAGGATAACATGCTTTATAAGCAAAAGCGGTTTAAAAAATAATGTTAAATCGTGTTTTTTTCTCACAAAGGCGAAGCGCCAACGTTAGTTCGCGTCAACCTGTATCTCCGATCCATCAGCAAAATAGATGATTACAAAATGGTGAGTGGTTTCACATGACCAATTAACCAAAAGATGTAATGACACTTTTATTATAGAACAAAGTTTCGTATACGTAACGAGTGCTGTAAATATATGATATCGATGAAGCTTTGTTTGTAATAAAATTGGCGATAAACAAATAAATATCTGGCATTGATGCACTGTGCTAAACGTTCTCAAGCTATCGTACATTTGGGTATGTGTTTGTGGTTATTTATTTATTTATATATTTTTCTTTTATGTTATCCTTCCCCTTTTATTCAGTTTCATTTATCTGTATATTTTGCACATTTTTATTACCTGAATGTTCATTAGTATGTTCAATCGAATTGTTTTTAAGTTTTGGAAAACGAGAAATAATGCGGTGCGGAGCCGCGGGAATCGTATATTTTTCCAAATTTATTTGTGAAATATTTTATAACTATTGAAATGGAAATCGCCGATGGGGAAACCTTTTTTGTGTTTTTTTTTATTTATTTTATTTTTGATTTTATTTTTTTTTTAATATTTATATGAAGTCGTTCAACTTAGAGGGCACGCTCCGGTACTCTTGTATAAACACCTGATGGATATTGGCATACTAGTAGATAGCACAAAATTCAATCGCTTCGGTAAATTCAGCACATGTAATTTATTTCAATTTAAAAAAAAAACGATCAATTGGTTGTAACACTAACGACGTATATATACGCTTCCGAGTAGGTCACGGATCTCCGTTCTCACGCGGCCCGCACCTTCAACCATCCATCTCATTGTTTTGTTTATTATGGTTTATTTTGTACCATGCTTCATTTACGTTATTGTCATGCAATTTATTTATTTTGGAAAATGATTGGACATAAAAACTATTTTGGTCGTGTACGTTGACTGTGACATAATTGATATTGTCTTGTTCATGTGAATTTGTGTTGTGTAAAGTTATTATTATATCGGGATCGAACGTCGCGTCCGCACTCGGCTTGGTGCTTCTGTTCGGTGGCTGACCACCCGACCGCAATATGTGACCCCGCCCTGAAGCTAGTAATACCGTACCGTAGCTCTAGTTAACTGGTCCTTGAGTCTGCATGAAGGTATATCCAAGCATTCCTTCGACGAATGCTAAACGGTGAGTTGGTTTATAAATTGCGCTTGAATCTGAAGGAATGCAACGCATGATTCCTTTGAAACATTTATATCGATATAAAAATTCGTCAGCACATCACTATCACGCAACGATCAATAGTCTTAACTCACGGATTCGATCGTTTTCGTAGTCATGATTTTGATGATACATTTGCATGATGATTTCTATGAATATGATGATCTTCTACATCATGTAATATCCATAACGTTGTTTATATCGATATATTTTATAGAAGTTAGCTTTTGAGGAGTATAACGTCATATATGTATCTTCATTGAACTATCTTATAAAACAACGAATAATTAAAATATGATTTCATAAAAATTCTAATTTATTACAATGTCGAAACGACGTTTAAAAACACCCCATATTTTTTCTGTAGCTACAAATTATCCCTTATATAGCCGAAAAAGTAATACACTCGACTAACTGAAGTTGCGATACGACCCGCGCCTGGCGCCCGTCCAATATTATAAGTAAGCAATCCATTGTGATGATTCCGCGGGCATCCATCACTGTCTTCCTGTTCTGATACATTATCTATGCAATTATTACCTTCACCAACATCCTTAGCAGCTAATGCATATTAAAGAACAAGTTTATAGAGTTTATCTTCTGTATATATGAAAGCGATAAACCACTCACTGACTGAATTATGAGAATTAAAAAGAAAAATTGAAAAATTGACAAGGGAAAAAGTGACCCAAAAGAAAATACGACAGAGTGCCGCAAAAAAATAAACAGCGGTAAAAAAAAAGAAAATATAGATAAAATCAAGACTACCTTATTCAAATTCTTGCCACGCAAGAAAAACCCAGACGGCCAAAATAAAATAAAAAAGAATTATGAGAATTGAAAAACTACTAAAAATTGGATAGTGAAATTCAGTGAGATGATTGTTTGTTTAATTTAGGTGCTCGTTGAGAAAGATTGTTTGGAGATTTATACTTTAAGGGAACGAGAGGACTTTGAACCTTCCGCGTACGACTAGCAGAAGCTGGTTATGTATATAATTCACTTCATTCTGAATAGCACACAACAAAAACAAAAGCTAACTTTTATAGCATGTTCTTTACCTGTACGTAAATTGTAGCAAGCTTTCTATGTAACGATAATTCATTTGACTTGCTCTTTTGATGTCGAGGGATCTATTGTTTTATATTTTGATGTTACACTAACTTTGTTAAGGAGAACCTTCGACATCAACTATTTTTTTCTAAATATTTTCTATTGGGTATTCGTTCAAATACATGTATGGATCATTGGCTAAATATGCACCTAAATTCGCTGGCACAGATTATTATAAAACTTTTAAGATAAACGAGCAAGTACGTAGACTTGTGCTGTCCTTTGTCACAATGACACATCAGCCTCAATTTATCAATGAACTGATATTGTCGCCGATAGTAGTGCAGTATTTATTCAACGTTGCAGATGAAATTATTTGTACCTTTGCCAAAATCTTCATGCAGCAGAACATTTTTAATAAATAAACTTTCTTAACCGAAGATATTTTACAGGAAGTTATCTCTATTAACAAGATGCTCGTCTTCTCTTGTTCCTCGGCGACAAAATCATTTAACAGAACCTGCAGTCCCATTAAAGCTTTTTAGAGTTATACAAAGAATAAAGATGCCTATAGAATTACGAATTTTGACAGAATCAAGTATAGTTTCTTAGACAACGTCCTTATGGGATTAATCAATTTAAAAATATAATGTTAATATTTCAATTTGGGCACCTTTGATTATATCCCAAAGGATTGAAAATCCTCTTCGAATTACTTTCAAACAGCTGGAAATGTTTTCAGGAATATTCTGTACAATTGACGTTCAGGGAGCAATGGTTAGACGAGAGACTTAAGTTTAACAATTTGGGCGGTAAGTGGAAAATTCTAGAAGTTATTACAAATCTTCTTATAATAAACTATATAAAACTTCAAAGTAAATTGATGATTTAATTGTTGTAGACATCTTGTAGAATTTCTATCCCGTAATGCGCCTAATTTAGTGAGTGGAATAATAGTAATCGAGTAGAGTATAGCTTAAGACTTAGACTACAACGAAAGGAAACATTTATTAATATATAAACCACAACACAAAATTGACTTTACTTCCTTTGACAATATATTTTTTTTTTGTTGCGATAAAACGACACCATTCACTATTTCAATTATATTGTCATTCATCACCTATTAAAATTTCTTCATCGATTAGGACGTCTCAAATACTTGACCCTGACTGAGGCCAACCGAGTATGGATGCCGGATCTGTTCTTCTCCAACGAAAAGGAAGGTCACTTCCACAACATCATCATGCCCAACGTCTACATCCGGATCTTCCCCAACGGGAACGTGCTGTACAGCATCCGGATCTCGCTTACGCTCTCTTGCCCCATGAACCTTAAGCTCTACCCGTTGGACAAACAGACATGCTCCCTGCGAATGGCCAGTTGTAAGTATTCGTTTTGTACTATTACTATACTGGAATGATGCGTCAAAATTTACCTTAACTAAGGCTTTTATAATAGCAAGAAAAAGAAGTATGCAATAAGCATTTCTCTTAAAAATTAATGTATCAAAAAACTGCCACTCGATCTATCGCTAAGTTTTAATGTTATTAATGATGCTACTACTTAAATAAACTCGGCTTATCGCCAATATTTTAATACGTTATGTGCGTAATGTCTTAATTATCCCGTTAATTTATGCGGTACGTCGAAGGATTAATCGGGTGGGGCGGAGCGGTGAGTGGAGAGCGGGACGCAATCCGCTCCACCTGTAAGTCTTACCATTACCCGCTTCGTTCGTAATGCGCATACTCTCAAATGTGTTTTCGACTCCTGCGCGCGATTTCTTTTAACCAGCCGCGTGCCCTGCTGGGCCTCAATTTAGTCATTCAAATAAACATCTTCAACATCATAAAATATTTTGGAGCAGTAGGTTCATTGATCATGGCATCAATAATGTAGCCAGCATGATTGTGTTCCGATTAAATAATAATAATTGTATTGTTTACCTGAGTTCAAAATATTGAGGTCGTTCAATTAATATTTTAATTTAATTTAAATCTTTAAGTCCGTTTATTAAGTTGAATAGTTCGCCTGCACCGTTTTCGGTAACAATAACGGGAGAAAAGTAGCACAACGGTATGATTTAATAACTTATCACTTTGCTGGCTAATAGAATAGCAGTTTTTTATCAATATTTCTAATCGTAATGGTGAATGTTTACGTTGGATTACGAAAAAAACCTCGCTAGTGTAAACAAAGATCGCCTTGAATTGAATATATTGGGAACATTTGGAACAACTTATGTCTGTGTTAACAGCTAATGAACACGAACTGTAAAATTATTGGGCTTATTCAATTTTTATTTATTTTATGCCTACAAAACGTGAATGATTCCTATTTTTTTGTAACTTAGCTAATTGCCAAAAGGATATATGTATATCTTGGTATATATCAAAGAGAGTGGCCTCAATGAATGTAAATAAAGTTCTCATGAAAAAACTCAATGAAAACAGCGATCCTCACAGGAAATTGCTTATGACACAGCGCTTGCGCATGCGCATGCGCATGCAATCTCTATACACGTCACTTGTACTGTCAATTAAAAATAAATTAATAAATTCGGTATGCCAAAGGAAAAAATATCGCGTAATATAAACTCATAAAAGAGGACCGTTTTAAATACACCTGGATTCTTGATTATGCTTGAAAATATTTTACGCGTTAGAGCGAATATTGGAAAATCTGCGGAGGTCATTCATAAAACCTGTACCTTCAGATGGCTGGACGACTGATGATCTAGTGTTCCTGTGGAAGGAGGGTGACCCAGTCCAGGTTGTGAAGAACCTACACCTGCCTCGCTTCACACTCGAGAAGTTCCTCACTGATTACTGCAACAGCAAGACTAATACTGGTAAGTGTTTTATAATCGTTGATTAGATAGTTTCTTTATCATATATTTAATCTATCGGCAAAACGTTTATAAGCTGTCAAATGATTGTATAGTCTGTGACATTAGTGCTGTTGTGACTCTGTGGTATTAGGATTCAGATTGGGTTCCTAGCTCACTCTCCGCTACATACCTCCGATACATTAAATTTTGGTTCCGGTAAAGTATCGTCTGTTTACCAAAATCAAAACAGTAAGATTATTACAAAGTATTAAAGTTACTAGCTGTGGTTTTAACCGTACTTTTTAAGAACTTAACAACAATAGGCAATTTTTTTTATATGAATGCTGCTAGCATTCTTGCCAGCATTATGTGCGGACTTTATTTGCGGATTTTATGAATTGTTACAGGATTAATTAATCGTAAATATGTAAGATTTTTTGTTTTGTAAATACTGTATTGTAAAGTAAACTATACTTTGTGCCACCGTTTTGTGTTTTTTTCGGTACTCGCCTACTAATTACCGAATTGATTAAAGGTTAAACTATCGCTAGAAAAAGTCGTACCAAATAAAATATATACCCAAGAACCTTCCTATAGTATTCGTCAGTTTCTAAGATTAACGCTTTCACACAAATAAATTAACATAACATACTCTTAAGCTTTCTGATACTGGTATAAATATTATATTTAGTAAAATTTTGCGATTAAAAATTGCGAAAACTGTAGACAGTTGATGAATTACAGTTGCAGACAAACGCGTCAAGCCCATTGTTTAATAAGGTACTATTGTTTCTTCCTAGTAACATGAAATGAGTTCTGTGTAATGAATCTCGTGTTTAAAACACAAAGTGTTTCCAGTTTGTCTAAATATTCAATTGATAGTGTCTCACTGCATAAAACTACCCCATTCCCTTTAACAGTAACTTGGTATACAAACATTTTTTACAGTTATTAAATGACTCGGTAAACTTTGTGCCACCTAAAATTACCAATTAGGAGTTTATCAACTTTTTTGCTGTCCCTTTGAGTTGTTCCTACTTTTTTTCAATAATTGAGACATTTTTATACATTCGAAAATAAATTCGAAGTAATCAAGATTTACTAGCTTTTGTAATGTTAAGTTATATTTTCATGCTAATATACAAATTATTACACAAATTAATACACAAATTAATCATTCGTTTATTAAACTGCTAATTCTAAAAAAAATTACGGCATATAGACCGTGGTTATAGGCTATATACACATCATCATACCACCTATAGGAACGTAACAGCCCATAAATCTACCTTAACACCATAAACGTCAATAATACTTGTGAAGCGCATCTAGTTGGAACCCACTTTCGGTTTTTGAGTTAAGCATTTTATTCTAGGTGAATACAGTTGCCTCAAAGTGGATCTGCTGTTCAAGAGAGAGTTCAGTTACTACCTCATTCAGATCTACATCCCCTGCTGCATGTTGGTCATTGTGTCCTGGGTTTCTTTCTGGCTGGACCAGGGAGCTGTACCGGCGCGAGTATCGCTTGGTAAGTAAATTATGAGTTTCAAAATTGACAGTTGTGTGAATTTCAGCGGAGGGGTCAGATAATATTGACTCATAAAGCCGAGATGGCCTAGTCAGTCATCTCAACCGACGATCGCAAGTTCAAATTGAAAAGCATGGTTTCCTCACGATGTTTTCCTTGACCGCTGAGTTTTCAAGCTTTGCGGTGTTGGAAAGTATTAAGAGGAAACCTGCATGCGCTGGCAGAAATTCTGACACCTGTATTTCCGTGGATTTTGGTGGATTAAGCTCCTGACCTGCTATTTGATAGGAGACGAGGTCTTTGCCCAGCAGCATCAAATTTTGAAAATATTGGTAATGTAAAGAATTTTATATAAGTTTACGAGATTTCATGTTTTAATCAACATCTCATTCATCATCATTTCTATCTCATCTCATGCGCTAGTGCAAAAATCTTCTAAGGTCAACAGCTATACAAGTAGAGGATCATTTTGGTCACAAATAAGTATTGATCTTTTTTAATAATTATTGAACAATTGGTACTTTTTTAATTCTGATATCATACAGATATTGTAGTACTTAACTACACATAATAACAATTAATACGTAAAATGATAAAAACATTGCGTTTGCTCTGCAAAATCAAAAGAGATATACTGCGCACGCGCACCCTCCTGCACAACTAGATAAATTCATTAAAATTTGTTAAAAGTAAGTTATTTGACTTCAAAATGTATTCCATAGGAGTAACTACCCTCCTCACAATGGCAACACAATCATCTGGCATCAACGCATCTCTGCCCCCCGTCTCATACACCAAGGCCATCGACGTATGGACGGGGGTGTGTCTAACGTTCGTATTCGGAGCTCTACTGGAGTTCGCTCTAGTGAACTATGCGTCTCGCTCTGACATGCACCGAGAGAATATGAAGAAAACGAGACGGGAGATGGAGGCTGCCGCAAGTATGGATGCGGCGTCGGATCTGCTGGACACAGACAGCAACACGACATTTGCGATGGTGAGCTCGCCTTTGATCCGGACGTTACCGGCTGCGTAGATAGATTTCGTTTTGATGATTTTATGTAGGTTCTAGGATTGTTTTTGATATCGTCATCCTTATTTTCGTGAAATGATTCATGAGTCATTATTGTAGGTCTACAGTTTGTTATAAGATTGTATGTTAAGATTGTTAGACGATTGATTTTCGATTTTGCTTAGTATGGTAGTTTTTAGGGTTATTATTTTCAATTTTGTATTTTCCAAATCATTTCCATGATTCATTTGTAGTTCTTGATTGGTAATATTTTCAAATTGATCTTTAAATTGTTTTTTTTTCTGTTAATAATAAAATAGTAGTAGTACCGTATTTCAGAAAGTAATTTAATGTCTGAATGAAATAGTTACAAACTAGGGAATAGCAAAACTATTTAATAGGAACATTTGATTTATTCTAACAACAATAGAGAAAGTTTTATTTTTTAACAGAGCTATCGAAATCTTTAACAAAACCATTGGCAGTTAAACCAATAAGGACCTAGGCAACCGAAGTCCGTTTTAGCTTCCAGGGATCACACTCTAGTGTAGTTCCGCGCATACAAAAACTTGGGAAGCAAAATATTCTCTAAGCAATAAAATTTCATCAAAATCGTCGAAAACATATCAAAGCATAGGATCATCCGTAGCAGTCGTAAATAGTCCAAAATGCATTGTGTCCGTCCTCCCTGACTGGTCTGCAACTGACAGAAGCCGTTGATGCGCGGCGGTGCGGATTCCAAGATGCGGCAGTGTGAGATACACATGACTCCTCCGCGGAAGAACTGCTGCCGGCTCTGGATGTCCAAGTTCCCGACGCGCTCCAAGAGGATAGACGTCATCTCCAGGATCACCTTCCCACTCGTCTTCGCGCTCTTCAACTTGGCGTACTGGTAATTATTTTGATTCATTTATATGAGTTGATTTCTTTTTGGTTAGGGTTGGTAGTTTTGAAAGAAGTTTTGGTAATAAGTTCGTGGTTGGGAGCGATTGGTAAATTTTTTTACGTTTGACTGTTTGTCTGTTCTTATGTTTTAATGGCTCAGTTAAGTTAAGAGAGAGTTTACGTCGTTATATATCAGTGTGAATTTACTTGATTTAGAGTAAAAGTTTGTTTAAAAAATTTTCTTCTGAGTTATGCTATTTCCAATTAGACTTAGAATGTCGCTCTTTGTTATTATATATTATATTAAAGCGAGCGAGATAGAGCCTACGCTCCCTGCCTATAATATCTTAAAACGAAAGAGAAAGTATATACATTCCTCTCTATCTATAATGTCTTTAATAAGAGTGATAACGAGTATCGCTCTCTACCAGTCCATAAAAACCTGAAGAGCATGCACATACTTCTCATCCGACGATTACAAGGTAAGAACACATAACACGCTCAGTATTAAAGTGACCGATTTCAAAATCTGTGCGCAACGAGCTAGCTAAGTTAGTAATTAAAATTTTACTTTCATTCAACTCTATGATTCACAATCTATGACATTAAAATCTAAACTTACAATAGCTGAATTGCCAAGTTAAAAAAGTTTAAGCGTTTTGTGGTTAAAAATGTGAATTTTCGAATTCGGTCAGTTCAATACTAAGCGTGGTACGTTCGCTGACAGGTCGACATACCTGTTCCGCGACGAGGACGAGGAGAAGTGATTCTCCGTGCCGTCGTCGGGGAACGCGGAGGCGGCGCGCCTCGCCGCGGCCGTGCTCGCGCCCTACGCGCTGTTCGCGCTCGTCTACCTGCTGTGCTTACGGCCCGCGCCCGCGGCGCACCCGCGGCGTCTGTAAACGCGATTGTATTGCGAAATTAGTGTGGCGCGAAACTTCGTTTTGCTGACGGTTTCACGTGGTTTTTAAACGACTTCCAATAATTTGGGTTTAAAAGACAATGAACCGACTTCAAAATACGTAATTTCACAGTAATGCCAGTTATTTGGGTCTTAATTGATACACATTCTTTGGGACTTTCAAAAAGTGGGAGATTCTCGATTCGTCGGGGAGTTTTTTTTGGTGTGCTCGCGGCGCACGCGCTGTCGCCATAAACACGATTGTACTGTGAAATTTGTGACGCGAAAGATAATTATGCCGACGGTTTCTATGCGAAATATGGAACTTCCAAAAAAAGTAAGTTTCTTGATTCGTCAGGGAGTTTTTATTAAGTGTTCAACGATTGCTCAAATACGGCTTGACCATTTTTTTTAATTTTTGAAAGGGTTCTATTGGATCTCTCAATATTTCAATAAAATCAGTTCAATAGTTTGGTTTTAAAATTGAAATAACTAGAATAAATATGTCATGCGTGTAAACGAAATTACGTATTTTCTTTTAAAGTCGGTTCCCACTTTTTTTAAAAAGTCCTGCCCAAGGCGTACGCAATAGAGACAGCGACGCTGTTGATTTTACGACGCTAAAATTTTTATGGAAGAAGTTGCACAAGTGTCACATACATAATCAAATTAAATGTCATTCACTACACTAATTTCGTAATGTAAAACCGACTTAAAGCCATGTTCGGACTGTTCGTTCTCGAGTACGCGTTGTGTTATATATGCGTACATTTAAATAGTCTCAGTCGACGATAAAATATTCCATATATCAAAACCATATCTTTCAGTGAACGCGTGCCTGAGAACGCGCGTACGTGCATGGCTTTATTGCGACAGCTCCGTGATGCAGATTCAAAAGTCGCAAACCTATTGTAATATCGAATCGAATGATGTTCGATTTTTAAATTATAACTTACTGTCCAGATAATAATTAGAACTTTAAAATTGAATGTCATGGTCGATTCGGTACTAATTATACGATGTTTCGAATGATTCGGATAATCTTTAATTGTAAACGTTCTTTTTTTTCACAAAACGTATTTGGACCCGCTCTTCTTCTTAATGGTCTTTGTCTCTATTCTACGTAAATTATACTTTTTTGTTAGTTATAGTTTCTTCGTCCCTAAAAATTATATGTATGTTTCAGTTACATATATCCATATAGTTACACTATTTGATTGATTTGAAATAATAACGTTTACAAAATGCGACTTTTTAAATTAGTATGGAGTATATTGTCCAAAATGTTCGGTCGTAGGACAGTCGCGCAGCGTGCGCACGCGCAGCTCCCCTTGACTCCGCACTTCCTTCGTGGTCATGAAGGCTTTCACTGGATTGAGAATGGAGACTAGAATGATCGTGTCGTTGTTAACAATGACGATATGACTGGACATCATTATCACATTGTCCTCACATTGCATTTTTAGAATGTCTAATCATGAATAACACATGCAAAGCATCTTATATGAAGGAGATTCGGTAGAACATGTTAACGATTGCAAATAAAGCTCTTATATTTAAAATTCAACGATTGAATATGTAAGCAGACTTGGGCTTAGCGTGAGTTGAATATATGAATTGTATTTATTTTAAATATATGAAATGTTGCACAGCATACAAATACAAATTTGCTAATCTATTGCAGAGATAAACATAAGTTATGCATATGCAGGTCTTTACTTGTTTACACTTTACTGCGCAGCAGCGAACTGTGCCTGCATCTCACCATAAGTCTATCCTGTGTGATAAGTCTGCTTTTACATAATTGAACATCACTACTGATCTTGAAAATTAAAGAAAGTGATGGCTTTAACTGCGTTCACACTTAAGATCGTAGGAAACACCTTATCGCCAAAAACCTGACATGTTCTGAAGACAGTTATTCATTTTAAGCCTTTCAATAGTTCCTCCAAGTCTTTCTCTATTACCTATTCAAAGATTTATTCTTCATTACCTATCTGTAGTATCTTTGGTATGTAGCAATCAATCTCTACATGTTTCTGCTAAGGGGTCGTTCATATAATACGTTCACAAAAAGGGGTGGCCAAGAGAACTGTCTGGCTCGAGTACTTATTCTGGGAGGTCCCCTTGTGACTTGTGAGTATGTTAAAATTATGCATTACGGAATTGGGGTTTAGCATTTCTGAGTGTTTTATAAGGGTTGAAAAAAAATTAAGATGTATCATAACGAATTGGAACAAAAGAGAGTTCATTTTTTGGTGTTGACTTTTTATGGACGACCTTTAAACTGCAGAAATACATTTCCTTCTTGTAATAACATTTTTTCTCAAGCTATACTTCAAAAAACTTCTCGATTCCTTTTCAAGTTATACTTCAATACGTTCAGCCATTCAAATGATTTGAATTTAAGTATACCCGACAATAAGCCAAAAAGACCTAGAAAGAAGACAAGAAGAATGTAACACACTTCTTCATTAACACTAAACCATCAAGGACGAGCACTTCTCACTCACCAGACAGCGTATTAGCGTGTAGGCTGTGGGTGTATCCCGAAACACGATCCAGCAACCACTCTATTTGACATTTTCCACGTCTAACGAAGCATCAACTTACGACGTTAGTAATGACGATGCTGTCATTAAGGTTGCCATGGATGGTATTTCAGAACACACCCATTATCATTTCACCAACGAGTTGAAGGGAGACGCCGTCATTATCTTTCAAACATTGTAAAAACGCATAGAATTTCAAGATTTTTGGATAATTTTACTCGAGCGATTCCTGTGTCTTGTGTAAATGGATGGGCTACATACTGGTAGAAATAAATATGTGTCATAAACGTTTCAATATCACCCAATTCAATGTATCACGTCAGACGCACACTTTAAATATATACGTCTATAAATGTCTATTGTGCGTCATGAAGTAGTTGTCAGACTGCACCATATATTATCTGTGGCCCACGGTAGGTACGATTGGGAATATTCGGATCACATAGCAGTATTTCACTGTCGTTATGCTGAAATGAACCGATTGCCTTTTGAAATAAGGATCAATTAAGCGAACGACAGACCCTATGTGATCAGTAGCTGCGAATTGTTGAATGAATGGTTCTACTTTTAATTGTAGTCAAAATATACTACAGTAACATGTGAGCTCGACTTTATATCATAGAGAATAGAGTTCAAATTCCAACTCTTAAACACTAGTCCATAGTCGAATATCACATTTATTGTAGATCATATACTATTTAGATGTCATATATGGCATGTTTTAAAAGAAATTCATAATATATGAATGATTTATTAATTCATTAACCGTTAACGTAGTGGTAGGTTATGAATGCGTTAAGCGGTAACTTTTTCGGTACATGAGGTTATTGGTAATGTTTTTAGCTCGGGGGTAACATTGAAGCAATGAATCTTAACAGGGTAACGATGAATCAAAATTGCTGAATTTATAAATCTATGATACTTGTTTTTAAGAAAATGATTAAATATTCGATAATAAGTAACAAGGAATTAATTTTTAAACTTTCGTAAAATAACACTTACACGTGTTGTCAGTCTTGACTGCGAAATCTTTTATTTACTTTATTAAATGAAGGTTTAAAAGTGCTTGAAATGTATTGAAAAAGTTACAGTACGTATACTGTGAAAGTAGGTCATGAAAGTGTACATACTGCCTACTCCACACCTGTGTCGCTCACTGTACAGTTAACTATACTATAGTACTATACTAAGATCTATCTATGTTCATCTCTACACGATTCACTATATTTTATCACACTGTAAATAATATTATTATGTATTTAAAGAAACAACACAGCATGAGAGTTTTATTTTTTATATATTCATATAAGTATGTCAACTGGGCATGCATTGGATATGTTACCATCGTTAGTAGAATTTTTACTTTCAAATATTAATTCTGGTAAAATGTCCAACACGTGAACAGTCGACCCAGTATATATCAAATTTAGAAGCATTTGGTACAAATACTTTTAAATTTATCTCCGTATTGGGGCGGAGCAGAATACATTCCCCAATCCCATGTCGGGGTACCCGGGTGTCGTAAGAGGCGACAGAACCCGACGGTGGTAGGGCGATCGGGCCCGCCTGGCGGGAGACCACCCTCCTGCTAGAGCCTGTCGGAACCTTGGCCACACGGTTGAGTGTATCATTCCTGAAACCCGATAAACTCAGCTGTACCCGCTAGATCCGACTGATTGCAGGAGTGCCAGTCCATGGTGTGATCGAACACGCGGGCTGCATATTGACCAGTGATTCATCTACTTAAACTTCTCTTTCACGTATTTCTTCTTCTATATTTTGTTCTCTATCTCCTGAATTTCGATCTGTTTTCGTTATACTTATTTAATCATCTTCATCGTCATTCACATCATCGATTTTTGGTTTTCATCTTCATAGTGTTTTTCTTTTTTTAAGTCCGGAAGGGCTATCGGTGTGTTGTTGGCGCATTGTAAGCTCTTTTCGCCTTCTCGTTAACTTCTATCCGAAATTATTTCTTAAGTAGTTGAAGAACTCGTCGGTCAAGTATTACTGGAGTTTGAAAATTTATATAATAGAGCAAGCGATGGTTAATTAAAATGTAAATAGTAAATTCTAGTAAGTTAAATTTGGTCGAACCTTAATTACCAGACATGTTAAAAATTACTTTAGCCGACAACGGGACGCTGTTCGGTTAAAACAGATTTTGTTTAGATAAAATCTGTCGAATTACTTCTATGATTTTCACTTTTATCTAGCATGTAACGGTGGGAACGCACAAATTTAATTATATTCCTAGAGGTATATTGTAACATAAAAACCTATCATATTTGTTCTTTCTGTTTGTACATTGAATACTTTTATTTCTATATAATATATTTATCCATATATATATTAAGACACGGGTTTGCCGGAGAGTGGTTGGGACAACGAAATAAGTCGGGAGTGAGCATCGAATGTCGTAGGTTCGGTCTTAGGTGCAATATATCTATAGACACGTTTAGTTTTTCAAAACTTTTTATTTACATTACATTTACGTTGTCTAAAGTTATTATCAGCTGATCCCCAAATGCTTTTCGACTGTAAATAGAATTATTGTATAGGCATTTTAGTTTTTTATTTTGTTGCGATTCTGTGTGCGATGATTCTCGCGCTTGAACCGTGACCGGAACCGGGAACCAGCTGACTGATAATTTTTAGAAGTGATTTTTTTATGTTCAAATTCATGTTTGGATATAATTTACGTATAATTTACGATTCGTTTCAGTTCGTTTGAGATTCATAGAAGTGATGAATTTTAGCCGAATAGCTACCGCTCTTGACGAGAGTAATTTTTAGGAGAATGAACTTATATCAGATTAGTTCTTCTCTATTTAAAAAATTACATTATAATTTTTAGTGGAGTTAAAGAGAACATATCTGATCATAAGTGGTAATTGGGTGCGAAGTCGTCAACGCATACTGCACTCGGATTTTACGCTTATATGAAAGTTGTCTGCGCACATGCGTGTGCGTCTACGCACACAGCCGTGTGCTCAGAGCTTGAAACTGTACGTGATTTGCGAATGGCTAAACCTGTACCTATTTATGGGTTTTAGTACAAATGGCGACACCATATACACATATGTATAGCGTGCCCTCATTCTCCGAATTGCGCGCGTGAAGTTCAAGTGCGCCAGCGTTGACTACTTCACAAAAAAAAAAAAAAAAATAATATTAAGCCTAATATAATGTGCGTGTATTTTCCATGATCTGAAATACCATCTTCAGACACAAAATGTTAGAAATTAAGCTAATATAATGTGCGTGTATTTTCCATGATCTGAAATACCATCTTCAGAAATCAACATCTTAGTAATTAAGCTCATGTTCCATTCTATCAAGTTATTCACCTTCATTCGAAATTTTCTTCATTTGATTTATTATTTAATTTCTTATTATTTAATTATATAATTTATATAAGTTTATAAAATATATATATATATATAACAAAATTATATATTCCGAATATAGAAATAATAAAACAATCATGCTGTGATGAGTTATATATTTAAGTACATAATCAATATATTATATCACTATTGCTGTGTTCTGTTATAATAATCTTTGAAATTAATATCAACTTAAACACCACTATCATAACTTATCACGTGTCTTGCTCATTTCATATTTTCCGTCCCTTTATTTCGCATTATATTTTACTGGTGGTATCAATCGAGAGCATTTCATTTTAAATTATACGCGTGTTTAATTTGATAACAAAGGAATAGAGGATAACGAATAATGAGAGGGTAACTATGATCATAAAACGTAAGAAAGTCAAATTAAACACGCGCTCTCTCGCCCGTATATATGGATCCTGGTATATTGTATATATTTATATATATATTTATATATGTATATTCATATATATCGTTAATTTGGCGTATTATTTATTATTAAAATAAAACGGTGAAAAATATGAAGTAGCCCAATTTAGAAAGAAATCCTGTAGGGAAAGGTATCCACCTGTCTTAGTCAGATATGTACGAGTTGGACATTCTTGGGCTGTGATGATGTATATTTAAAAATGTTTAACATTTTAATTCTCGATAACATAATAATGAAACTGGCAACAAATCCATCGAAGCTTCCTGATACGAGTCCGTTAACATTAATCTGAAAAGAGAAAAAAAATTAGGTCAATTAAATCATTTGTAACAACACCCTCGACTTATCTATCAAATCATGTAATACCGTAATATCAACGTAACTGTCACCGCTAAAGCCATTTCGAAAATAAGATAAATTATATAATTTTTAAAATTGTATTTTATTTAACTCATCAGGAAGTATATGCTGTTTTTAACGTTGCATATGTAACTTTCTACCGAACTTTAATAATGAAGAACAACACTGTATTATTTTAATTATTTTTAAAGGAATGCTGTAACGAGGTTGGTGAGGAAAGAATTTTATTAAAATTATACCCAAATAAAAATAATAATAAAAATAATGGCGTTTCATTTCAACATTTTGTTTTTTACAGTACAACTCTTGTATTTGAAATTATATTTAATTAAAATTATTAATTCAAAAAATTTAATATTGGATCGTTTATAAAAAATAGTTATTTTTAACATTAATATTAACCTAGTACCGATGTGTCTTGTTATTAATGTATACAATAATAATTAATGAATTAGTTATTCATTGCTTATAAATCATTTCATAAGCATTTTTTACTTAACATTAAAATTTGCAATATTTTATAACAGTTCAAAATGAGTAAGAAAAGAGAAATAGAAGCGAACGTGTAATCTTTTGCATTGGAGTTGCATCTCTTATAACTCAATTTTAATCTACTAAAGTCAAAAGTATAATAAGCAAGATTGCAATATCTATATCAAAACAAAATACTAACAATATCCTAAGGGTAATTGGACGCTGATAAGCAATAATGTGTCAAGCCACACGAACTTCGTTTTGAGAAAATGGCGTCTAAAGATGTCAAAGCTATTCTTAATAAATTTGTTTGAAGTCGTATATATTCATTTTTTCTTTTCTATTTTGATAAAATGTATAATGAATCAAAAGTAGATAGGTTTATTTAATATGTTATCTCATAATAAGTTTTTAAATATTTGATATTAGGTATTTTATAAATTGCAAAATATGGAACGCATCTGAAATTCGAAACATTGAGCTAAGAAACTTTTTTCCATACTTATTTAGTTTAGATGACTTGAATTTTTTTTGAATAGTGTTATATATGTAGGTAACGTAGTATTAAAATACATCAATATCTACAAATTTGACTTTTTGTGGGTTGACACATTATTGCTTGTCAGCATCCAATTGTGAACACGTGTATAGGTAACGGTAATGAACAAACTGAGGTAACAAATTGATATAAAACTTTATTCGTCCCTAGAAATGTCACAAATATAAGTTTTTTGAGATATCATTAGGTACAGCCGCAGAAAGTGGATAACTCTAATACTTTTTAATCGACAAATATTCAGAAGTATTAAATTAATTAATAAGCTTTGAAACTACTATACCGATTTGAAAAAAAAATTTTGCGTTAGTTAGCCCTCTTTATTGAGGATGGTTATGATGGTGGTTGGAGTTGCAGGCTATCATTACCTTAAGCTGTAACCATAAACTGGTAGCTGATTAGATGTAACCATACAAAGTGAAATGATCTTTAATTGTTTTTTTTCTTGATCTTTAATTATTTTTTTCTTAACAGCTGAATCCACAGCTTCTTTTCTATTTTCACAGCTAAGTAATAAGATTCAACTTTGTAAAATCTTAAATAAAAATTAGTATTTCTTTTAGAGTATAGACGTGACAATTTACAATATACTTGAATATAATTTTTATTTTCTACTGAAATATTGGTGTTACATTTCAAAATTCTTCTCTTTATTTCAATGGTAAGACTGATATGATGTTAAGTAAGCAAAGTAACAGCCAGTCAATGTCCCACTGCTGGGCAAAGCCTTCCTGTCCTAATAAGGAGAAGGTTTAGAGCTTAATCCATTATGCTACTCCGCTGCGGGAACGTGTCAGAATTTCTTCTGAAATATGCAGGTTTTGTCAAGATGTTTTCCTTCACCGCCGAGAACGAGATCAATTTAAACAGAAATTAGTGCTAAATTTCTGTATAATTCGCATCCGCAATCATCAGTTGAGATCGACGCGTTCTAACCAGTAAACCATATCGTCTGATATGTTGGCTGAGGTATAGTTTTTTATAAAAAAGATAACCGTTACGAATTACGAAGATTAGTCTATCTTAATATATACCTCAAACCACTTTCCAAAATTGAAACCCTAAGGAATGAAATGAAAGTATTAAAGTTTGTTTGGAAATAAATTTGACGGAGGAGAAGCTGCGATCCAAAGCTAGTAGGTAGTAATTTAAATAGATATTTTATATGAAATATAAGTGACACTGTACTGTATATCGAGTACAAATAAATAGTTCCGTTAAATGTTAAACATTATGTACAACTGTATCATTTAAAAATAAGAAACCGAACATACCCACCCTCAATTCTTTTGGAGATTATTTTACTTAAATTATAAATAAAAAAACAAGGGTGAATGTCCTTATAATGTTATAACCGTGAGATCCTATAAGTGTGTATAAATGTTTGTTACTTATTGACGAAAATAGACTTGTTTAAAAATAGGGAAAACATCTTCAAACGCAATTTACGTAATTTCATTGACAAATAATAAACTTATTCCAGTTATTTCGATTTTAAAACCAAATGACTCCACTTATTTCGATAAAAAGCTATAAAAATATATATATAAATTTAAAAAATAGCCAAATCGGTACAGCCGTCGTCGAGTAATCGATGAACATACAAGAAAAAGTCCCCGACGAATTGACAAACTCCTCCTTTTTTGGAAATCGGTCATCAACAAACGTGAGGTTCAAATCTTTGTCTTGTCACTGATCCTATATAATTTTAGGTAAGTAGTCATTTAGGAAACTTACCGAAAGACATCATTGGAAAATCACTGGTACTGTTCGTCGAGGTTTATGGTAATCTCATCGTCCCTGGACCTCTTCCCCCAGCCGGATGAAAACGTCAGCTGTCCTTCGGAAGCTGCGAACAGATTAGCCGCAGCGAACAAGAAGTACAGCGCAGCGCGCTTAATAATACGCCTCAAATCGACCATCGCTTAAAACATATGATCTCACAATGATCCATCGAGAAAAACATCCCCCTTTATATACCCATTTACAATATTCCAGAATCCCTTTTAAGATAATTAGAACAAGCGAAATTAGCCTTCGTTTCAGTTATAATAAGAGTCAAGTCGCTGAAAAGTGTGGTGGCACAAGTATCTTGGAGGGGCTGTATCTAATTTAAGTGAAAACCAAGTGAAGTCTTACTGGAAAATTAATTTTTCCTTCTAGTTATTTATTTCTTGTTGGTAACGTCATGTCATTGAGTTTTCTGAATTTTTCTTTCTATCAAAAACAAAATGGTGAACAATTTTTTTAAAATGAGTAGATGGGATACCTGATGTTAAGTTCCGCAGCATACGCGGTTAGGAAAGTTCGTCAACTAACCGACGTTGATACAGCTCGATTAGTATATTTCGGTTATTTTCATAGTATCATCTCCTATGGTTTGATGCTATGGGGTAGCGCTTCAGATGTTAATACAGTTTTTATTTTGCAAAAAAGAGCTATTCGTAGTATTTATAATTTAGGAGCTCGGGAATCCCTTCGAGATGTTTTTAGTAAAGTAGGTATACTAAAGGTTGCGTCACAGTATATTTATAACAATATTATACATATCCATACTAATATTGATTGTTTTGAGAGAAATAGTGACTCGCATTGTATTAACACAAGAAGAAAGGATAAACTCATAACACCAAGCTTTCGACGTCGCAAAGTAAATGTTTCCTTTCTGGGGCAAGGTGTCCGTTTTTATAACAAAATACCAAAGAAATTTTGCAGTTGTCAATCAATAAGTTTAAATTGTATATTAAAAATTCTTTAATAGCTAAAGCATATTATTCTGTACAAGATTATATAGATGATAATAATGCATGGATTTAGTATAGATGAATTTCATACAGGATGTTTAATATAAACATTTGTAATTTTTAAAATGTATATACTTAATAACACAATTTTAAAAGAGTAGTTCCTATCTAGTTTCTTGCCGGTTCTTCTCGGTAGAATCTACATTCCGAACCGGTGGTAGCTTTTCCTTAATTTAAGTACTTTTTGTTTATTTTGACGATTCAAAAGTGCTTTTAAAAGCCTACTTGAATAAAGTATTTTTTGATTTTGATTTTTTGATTTTGAAGTGATCTGCCGCCCGTGGATATTTGCAGGACCAGAAGAGCCACAAACGCGTTGCCAGCTTAAAAAAGAATTAGGAATTAAAGGAAGAAAAGAATAGGACGTAAGGATGGGGAAGCAGTATAGGTTTCTGGCTCTCTCATTCACCGTACTAAACACAGCTGTCTTAATTACTACAAGCCGATCTTCTCTGAGAGTAAGGTCCCGGTCGAGTTAGCCTGCTTATGAGCTGTAGTCTGTAGGTTATAACTAGGCTCTACTGCAGTAAGATATTATTTATATACATGCATAGGAAGGAATGAGAAATAGAATATTCAAGAAAATGTTCTTAAAATATTTATAAGAAAATTTAATGTAAATTATAGACTTTCTTTACCAATTTAGCATAAATCTAGCATATATATCAGCGCTTCTAATAAGAATTTCGATTAATATTAGTAGCAGAAAGGTACTTGATATATTAAAAAGCATACCTTAGTTCAAAAGCTTATATCTCATAAACTACTAACGTAAACGTTTGGTTTCTTGAATACAAGTAAGAAAGGAACAAACCCAATATTAAATAAAGAATAACAAATAAAAATAAAATTATCACTGTTACCTATTAAAACCTACGGTAATAATGAGAAAGATTACTAACTTATTATCGTAATATAATTATTTTATGACATTTATTTAGTTGTCGTTGCTTCATATTTAAAAAAAAATATTAAAATCTATGTACTAATAGAGCTGAGATGGCTTAGTTGTTAGAACACGTGATCACGGGTTCAAACCCCGGAATATCGTTGAATTTTCAAGCGCTTAATTTGTATTTAAACTCATCTCGTGGTCGGCGGTGATGGAAAACATCGTGAGAAAACCTGGACGTGCTGGGAAAATTCCGACACATGTATATCCGCCAACTAGCAGTGAACCAGCGAGGTGGATTAACCTCTAAATCTTCTCCTTAATAGTAGGATTCTTTTGGTCAGCTATGGGAATTTACAGGCTGTTGTTACTCATGTATTATGTATTTTATGTATAAGTTGTCGAAATAACATATATGTACCTACATATGTAGCATTAAATAAGAATACTACTGTCAATTTTTACTTGTTTTTTTTTTATAGTATTGTATTAGTGTCAATAAATATTGAGATCGATATCACGATATTTATTGATTATCCAACCCTTGCCAAAGACCAACCAATTACTCTGGTCATCCTAATGAGCAACGCCCAAAAACTTTGAACCCCGGTCTCAAGAATTGATATATCTCAAAAAGATACTTATTCCATTATCCAAAAAGACACATTTCATAAATTGTAAAACTTATTCTTAACTTAACATGATACAAAAAGACAAGACTAAAAATAATTTCATATAAATTAATATTTGGTTTCGAGACGTACTACATTGTCTGTTATTTTTAATACTTATTTGAACTCGGGCCTTATTTGTATCAACTACCTTACCATTGAAGAGTACCAATTGAAAAATACGTTATCGAAAACTATCATAACCTTACTAGAGGCACTGATAACTCTCATAAAAATGATTAATGACGATCAATCATATACCGGACTGATCATATGTCTTAAAGATCTGAAAGCATTTGGAAATATTGTAAACTGTACTATGCTATAAACTATAAAGATAAATATTTTTATTTATCATACTTTAAGTGCTATATGATAAAAATTATTACTTCTGTAAGTGAAGTCGTAAATTAAAAGAATTCGGAGCAATAATGCTTTTAATAGAACTATATTTATAAAACCATTTACCAAGTCTGATCAACCCATTGCCTAAAAATACATATAATTACATAGTCTAATATATATAAAATTTTCTTTGCCTGTTCGTATCGTGTGTGTTGCCATATTGTTTACAAGCGATTTTAGAAAGGAGATGGTTTTCAATTGTTACTGTATTTTTTTTAATTTGTTACTTCAAAGGATAACCTAATCTAAATAGATTGATCGCATAGAATCTTTACTTTTTATCTTTGTTTGCATTTGTGAGAAGATTATAGGTATAAATACAATTAACTTTCAGTAGGCACAATGTATGTGAGCCGAAATTGCCTGATCTAACCACTATCTCAGAACACATATGTAAATCTCAACCGATAATAGCGGGTTCAAACCCCAGCTATCACCGCTGAGTTTTCAAGTGCTAAATTTGTGTTTAAATTCATGTCATACTCCGTGGTGAAGAAAAATTTATAAGGATAAATATACATTAAAAAAAAGTCCCCGACGTCTGGACAACCTCCTCCTTTTTTGGGAGTCTGTTATCAACAACGGGATATTAAAATAAAAACAATTATACAAATACATACAGTCAAAACGAAATAAGAAAAACAATTAGGACAGATGTTTAAAAAAATATGCTCTTTCTATCATTTGTTTATTAAACCCAAGAGGCCATAAACAGCAATTCATTTTCTATTCATTAATTGAGGGAACAAATTAAAAGTCACAAGGCTTCCCTCTCGTCTCCGCGGTATAAAAGCTAAAACTTCGGACACCGGAGCATCACAAGCTTCCGAGCTTTCGACTGTTTACTTCGAACACAATTCAACACACAATGCACAAGGTTCTGTTCTACGTGTTGCTGGTGGCGTGCTTCTGTGTCGCGGCACAGGCTCAGCTGACGTTTACGTCTAGTTGGGGCGGCAAGCGGTCCGCGGGAGCTATGTGTAGGAGCGATGAGGCGGTGGCTGCTATATACAGAATGATTCAGGTAACATTTTCACCTGTATTATGTTAATAAAAATCTATAGATGATTTATTTGTTAAAAGTACAGATTATTTATAATATTTATTAATAATATTTGATTTATTCTTTAGTAAGAAATTATATTTGTTATTTATTTTAACGGACTTAAAGAAAAGGTTTTATATTCGACGCGCGTGTTTGTTTATTTTATATGTTTTTTTTTTTTTCAGAACGAAGCAGAAAGATTGATCCTGTGTCAAAAACCTTGAATTGATAATATTATGTACGACGGCATTCATTATCGTTTTCACAAAAATATCATGTAACGCATTTATTCATACTTATTGTTATTAAATTGATGTAAATCTATTATTATATAAATAAATATTTTTGAGTAAAATTCACTTTTTAAATTATTTCGTCCTTTGGTAAGACTTTCGCTAACTTTTTACCAAAATAGGATTATAAATTCTTAAGTTAGCACCTACCTAAATATTTAAAAAACAACTAAGGTTAAATAATGACTACATTTTATTTGTTATTACTATTTCATAAAGCAATTAAATAGTTATTCGCATAATAATGGTGACAGGGATTAGTATCTAATGGTATATTTATCATAATCCATGTTGCATGTTTATTGACATAATTTTATTTGTATTGCAATCAATTTTTAAAATTTTTGTCTGAAAAATTTATACTTTTATTCCGAAAATAGCTTATAACGTGCTCCCTTATTTGTAAATTTGATCTTGATATTTAAAAAGTTCAATAAAATTAAAAAAAAAATCTTAGCTTTTTAACTTATTAATTGGCAACTAAGATGGAAAAATATGTAAATTTTAAATGATATAGACATTAAAATTTTAATCCGAGAAGCGCTAAGGCGTAATGAAGAAACTGTGGACATAATTAGGTAAAAATTCTACTATATAGGTTATAAAACAAATGGTAAGTTTCTCTACAATGATTAAATATATGAAAATATTTTGCACATTTTCTAAGAATCTTTATATTTCCTATCGCATGTTCTTTGCATATTCTCCCTAAATCAAAGCTTGTCTGGTAGTAATTAACTTAGTGTACATTAACTGCCTTACTACAAAAAAATTTAACATACGTTAAACGCGCGTGTAATAAAATAATAAAACTCTGTACTACGAATCCGCGTCTAAAGACAGTTTTGAGTTAAACATGGTTTAAACATAGTTTAATTATGTTTAAACTTACACTGAGGTGTTTTAATAGATGCTCAAAACCTATTTTAGCTGTCAAATATAACGTGTGATATTTAAAAAGTTTTTTTTTACATATAATTTTACCCGCATGATAGCATTATTTTTTAACAATGCAGTGTTAAACAACTGTTTAGTTACACATGTGTTGAACATGATCTATTTCATCTTTTATAGTAAAGCAGTAAATGATTAGTGTTAAGTTGTAAAATTTATTGCAAGTGGTGTACAATAAAGTATATTTTCTTTCGCTTTTCTTTTCTCTGCTCGTAAATTTCCTGATTTTGATAAATCTGTCGGTAATTTCATATATAAATATTATATGCAGAAATAAATCGTCGTGTTTTATATGGAACTACCTACTTCTAGCGGCTTCACGTTCTCTTGAAGTTATTCATTTGCTCCGTAGCGAGGTCGTTGTTAAGTTATCTCTGGGGTTCTAGTAACTAGTTTATTCGTAATTATGAATATATTTTTGAGAGTAAAGACGAGCAATCTATCCTAGAGAGAGGGAGGGTGCGTACTGCCGATATATAATAATAACTAACTGATCAACGAGCTACCATAGACAAAATACAGTATTATTTACTTTTATGATACATTCCTAACAGTCGTAACTTTTCAAATCGGACTTATAGTTTCAGAGATTATTCTCCTACATACAAACTTATAAACAAATTTTGTCTCTTTATAATATTAGTATAAAAGTGTAAATTAACTTAATTCATTTTCGTTTTTCGCCTTCTGTTGAAAATGATTACAATAATAGATTTTTATTTATTTACATTATAGTTAATCATAATCTCGACCTGGTTGGTTGACCTAGCTGCTTTAGGCTGATTTTCTGTGCTCAAAGCAACTAGTTTCTTTGTCACATTTAGTGTTCTGTACTTTCGAATGGTAAAATACTTTGAATCACCTCGGTGTATGTCAGTCTATCACATCTTAGACTCTATTTCACCTTCATGTAGATGTTTGAAACTCGGTTTGTTTGTTGAATGCTGTTACCCAAATACAGTTAATACGTGCGATTTGAAACTGAAATTATTGACAAGTACGTTCTTTTTGTAAAAATGAATGAGAAATAAATTAATACTAAAAAAATATTTGCCAAATGAAATTTATTCTAATTGCTCTAAAAATCTAAATTTTGAAGTAAATTAAACTGGCCTTTTCGATCTATTATTCTTTTTTATATAACGTAAATGCTTGCCGCGAGTTTATTCCGTGTAACGCTTTTTTCCAAAACTAGCTGGTACTCGCGACTTTGTCTGCAATGTCAGCTTTATGCATGCCAAGTCTCGGTCCGATCGGTTAAAATTGACAAAGTTTCATACAAACTTTCATCCCCTATTTTTTCTCCTTGGGTGTAGTATTAATCAAAATCATTTCTTGCGGATGCCTACGTCAACACATCTACCTGCATGTCAAATTTCAACCCGATCCGTCCAGTGGTTGGGGCTGTGCGTTGATAGATCACTATGTCAGTCAGTCAGTCATCTTTGAGTTATATGTATTTAGATACATGAATTTCTACTTAGAATAGTATAGTAAGTAGCTTAGAGTAGTAAGTAAGAGTTACTATTATAGTTGTGTTTTGTACGGTGATTCAAAGAGCCGGAAGTCTCAACTCCCTTAACACAGGCCTAGCTATAGCTTTCATATGGGAGGGGTCCGTCCGAGAAAAGGGTCTGAAGGGGGTGCGTAAGTTTAAATTATATAAACCATTATCATTACCATTCGTTCAATATACTAGTTATAACTAAGTCGTATACTAAGGGAACTTAACCCTCCCTCCACTTTTCCTTACATGACCCTTAGTCATTTTTTCCTTCCTTCCTATTGTCTGTTATCCCTTATACTTATTTAAGCTGGCAAAGATTTGTGGCTTTTTGGGTGCTGCAAATGTCTATCTATAGATGGCGGTGATTACTAAACATCAACTGTCATACTACAAAAGACGCACTAAAACCATGTTGAGCACGTGTCTAGCTAAACAGTGTTTAAAAATTATACATTACTTAAAATATTATCTTAATTGCTTAACAGCGTGAGTTTATTACTCAGAAAAAAACGTATTGATAAAATGTTATACGTTACATTTGACAGCTGAAATAGGTTTTAGACATCTATTAAACTCACTTAAACATCTATATCTAAAGCATGTTTAACTCAAAACTGTTTAGACGCGGATCTATTGTATGGATTTTTTAAAGCACGCGTTTAACGTCTGCTTAAATCTTTTGTATTAAGGCAGTAAGTATCCCGTCTGCTCGTTTAATAAAAGCTTATAATCATTGTAATATAATTTAAAATATAATAAATTTTAAAATCCCGACATTCTTTTCACAGAGTATGCAAAGTTTCATGAGGAATAGAATAGGTATCTCAAGCTTTACGTTATACGTTGCTAGCAGAGTCACAAATATTACTACTACGTTAAACCTATGTAATTTTATCCTTTTTAAAGTAATATTCAAAATTCTATATCACGGCAAATACTCAAATGGACCGAAAATTATTTTGAGGAACCAAAAGACACCTTAATTTTATTTATTTACTAGCTTTTGCCTGCGACTTCGTCCGCGTTTTCGTCGTTTTTCGAAATAAAGTAGCGTATGTCCTTCCTCAGGGTTCAGTGATTTTGATGTGACAGACAGATTAACTATCGTAATTTAATAGGGAAATATAATATGTCAATCCACAATACTTGATTTCTATGATTTTTTTTTATTTTATAGGTAATAATGTTAACTTTTTATAAATTAGTGATAAGTGAGAGTATTATAAACGTAAGAGTAAACAAATATAATCAGAATTCTCCGAACTGCTAACCTATCAGGAGTTACACGTGTTATTGTGAGTCAACCATAAAAGATAGACATATGCTGTTGTGGGATATTTTTTAGGAAATTTTATGTAGAATATTTCCGTCATACACGATTTCTATGTAACTTTAACCATTAAGGCTGCATAGGCGACGGAAGCTTAAAAATTGGAGTAAAGTCTCCCGTTTTCCCTTTATTACTCTGCTCCTATTGGTTGTAACGTGATGAAAAGTATACTTTAACCTGCCCAGGAGCATGAAGAATAATTGTACTAAGTTTCGTTAAAATCCGTCCAGTAGTTTTTGTTTCTATAAGGAACATACATACAGACAGACAGACAGACAGACAGACAGACAGACAGACAAAAATTTTACTGATTGCCTTTTTGGCATCAGTATCGATCACTAATCACCCCCTGATAGTTATTTTGAAAATATATTTCATGTACAGAATTGACCTCTCTACAGATTTATTATAAGTATATAGAAGAAGAAGATAATATGTCAATCCACAATACTTGATTTCTATGATTTTTTTTTATTTTATAGGTAATAATGTTAACTTTTCATAAATTAGTGATAAGTGAGAGTATTATAAACGTAAGAGTAAACAAATATAATCAGAATTCTCCGAACTGCTAACCTATCAGGAGTTACACGTGTTATTGTGAGTCAACCATAAAAGATAGACATATGCTGTTGTGGGATATTTTTTAGGAAATTTTATGTAGAATATTTCCGTCATACACGATTTCTATGTAACTTTAACCATTAAGGCTGCATAGGCGACGGAAGCTTAAAAATTGGAGTAAAGTCTCCCGTTTTCCCTTCATTACTCTGCTCCTATTGATTGTAACGTGATGAAAAGTATACTATAACCTGCCCAGGAGCATGAAGAATAATTGTACTAAGTTTCGTTAAAATCCGTCCAGTAGTTTTTGTTTCTATAAGGAACATACATACAGACAGACAGACAGACAGACAGACAGACAGACAGACAAAAATTTTACTGATTGCCTTTTTGGCATCAGTATCGATCACTAATCACCCCCTGATAGTTATTTTGAAAATATATTTCATGTACAGAATTGACCTCTCTACAGATTTATTATAAGTATAGAATAGATTTGTGAAGATGAACTTAAAAATGCAAATTATGACGTCATTGTTACATTGTTATTCAAGATAAAATTAAAAGTAGTAAGTAAATAAAAATATTTTTATTTTTTAATGGATTTTTTATCAATAACAATGAAATAGTAATAAGTGCGTTACATGAAACAACATTTGGCCGTTAATAACAATGATGTATGCCGTAGTCTTTTTTAAGATTTAACATTTTAAATTTTCTTCAAGGTTTCTGGCAGAGAAGTAATCTCTCGGCTTCGTTCTGAAAAAAAAATATATAAGTCATATTTAAACATCTTGATGGTTTAAACAGATTTTTTTCAAGGCAAAGGCACATTTACACCTACCTATAATTCGATAAGGACAAACAGAAAAAAAATTACCTGGATCATTCTGAATATGGCGGCGACAGCCTCATCGCTCCTGCACATCATAGACCCCGAAGACCGCTTGCCGCCCCAACTAGAAGTAAACGTCAGCTGAGCCTGTGCCGCGATACAGAAGCACGCTACCAGCAAGACGTAGAACAGAGCTTTGTGCATTGTGTGTTGATTTGTATTGTAAGTAAACTGTTGAAGGCTGGGATGATTGTGATGCTCCGGTGTCCGAATAATGTGCTTTTATATCGAAGACGAGAGTGAAGCCGTTCGATTTTTAATTTGTCCACGCAATTATCAATGGAAAATGAATTGTAATGTATGGCCTCTTTGGTATTCAATAAATAAGTCTATGCGTTTCATTATTAATAGCGTTAGCTTTTATGATCCAGGCTCAAAAACAAGATATGTCTTCATTTACTAAATAAACTATTTAATATTCATAAGAATAAGACGTAGTTTTCTAGGATGGCGTCCGCCATTTAGCGGACGTTTATGAAATATTGCGCTTAAAGCGTTATAAGTATATCATAAGCTCCATAGATTCTAGAGAAATAATATAGCGTGTTTCTATAGAAAGTGTTTATTGAATTATTGTTGTTGTATTGTTGTCCGTTATATTGCAATTGCTGAAAATGCTGAAATCAAACATTGATAATTTGTAGACATTAAGGAGACTATAACATCACAATTCATTTGCTACTAATAAAATTGAATGCACAAATTAAAAGTCCTAGGGCTTCGCTCTCGTCTCAGCAGTATAAAAGCAAAATCTTCTGATATTGGAGCATCACAAGCAGCTCAGCATTCGACGGTTGCACTTGCAGAATAGCTGAACACACACAATGTACAAGGTTCTGTTCTATATGTTGCTGGTGGCCTTCTTCTGTGTAGCTGCACAGGCCCAGTTGACGTTTACATCTAGTTGGGGCGGCAAAAGGTCCGCGGGACCTATGGTGTGTAGGAGCGATGAGGCTCTTGCTGCCATATACAGAATGATCCAGGTAACTTGTAAAAATTAATAATATTTTTTTCTATTTAAACTAGAAATATTATACTAATATTGCAAAAAGCTCGGTCTGTTTGTAACGTTTTCTACCGCTGAACCAATTCCAATGCAATGCAAATGAATGCACCTGGGAGAATTACTGTACTGAGGTTGGCTACCTATTGTCGTAAAAAGAAACAAAAAAGAGTGAAATAGGGGAGGAAAGTTTGTCAAAACGTCTGCAGAAAAAAAGGCTACTTTTAAAATTTTCTCCGAAGACAAAGTCACGGGTACCGTCTAGTCAAGTCGCGTTATAAAGAGAAATAAAAATAATAATACTCAACATTCTTTTTCACTTATTTGTGGGTATTACTTTTAAATTCGACTTAATTTTTTTTTTCAGACCGAAGCCGAGCGATTGATCTTTTGCCAGAAACCTTGAAAAAAAAAATAAAAAAATGTTGAAACTTAAGAAAGACAACGGCATTTATCATGTTATTAACGGTAAAATATTGTTTAATGTGGCGTTCTTTATTACTACTTTATTGTTATTAAATAAATAAACATCTATTAAATAAAAGTATTTGTATACTTAATGTTATAGTTTTAATTTTATCCCCAGTTGTGATCTATAATCAGGGAGGCTGATTTCGTCTTTGGGCTTATTCGTCTATTCGCAATTGCGGACGCTACAATATTACAGTAGCCCTAATATTATACAAATATCAACGCTGTAGTTATATTGTAGTGCCCGTAATTGGGAATAGGCTGAACTCACTATAATTAATTACATAGAGATAAATATTTTTTTCACTTTTCTTTACATAGTATAAAATAACGTCGCTTCCTGCCTTCTGTATACTTAGATCGTTTAAACTGGGTAACGGATTTTAATGCCATTTTAAAGGAAAGAAAGAAAGAAAGATTTATATGTACAATACAAGTATATTAAAGCATAAAAAGTCGAGGATTTCAAAGATTTGTAATGTGATGTCTAAAACATACGCTCCACTATATTAAATTTTATATAATAAAATGTTTTATAAATGTTTAAGAAAACTGTTTTATAATAAAATGTTATATGGATGCTGATAAGCAATAATGTGTCAACCCACAAAAAGTCAAATTCACAGATATTGATGTATTTTGATACAGCATCACCTATTTAACATTATTCAAAAAATTAAGTCATATAAACTAAATATGTACGGAAAAAAGTTTCTTAATGGTTTCGAATTTCAAGTGCGTTCTATATTTTGCAATTTATACAATTATCTCAAATATTTGAAAAACTTTTTATTACATAATATATTAAATATATAAATCTGCTTTTAATTAATTATACATTTTATCAAAAAATAAAAGAAAAGGTAAGAAAAGGATAGGATAATATACATATACTACTTCAAACATATTTGTTAAGAATAGGTTTGAAATCTTTAGACGCCATTTTCTCAAAATGAAGTCCGTGTGGCTTAACACGGTATTGCTTATCAGCGTCCTTATATACCTTGCAGTTATACGTGCGTTTTGTGGGTACGGTTCATATTTACTTTGTCTGTGACATGAGATTTTAAAGCCTCCTTCAATAAATAGAACATCTAACATAAAAAGAGTTTAATTATTTTAATACATAAAAAAATAATAATAAAGTAAGGAGTGCTTTGTCTTATTATAATTATCAACGACGAGACTATGGATAAGAGAATTTAGTTTAGTACTGTGTCTTTATTTTTTTTTTTTGTATTTTGTATTGAAAGAAATGATTAGTTAAATTTGTTGAACTATTTATTCATTCATTACTTTGGTAACAATTAAATATATTTTATGGTAACACTCAGCTTCTAATGATAACACTTTATTTAAACTTGAAATACTACATGAAACAGACTGTTTTACATACATAAAGACACAAAAATTGTCATTTTAATGTCATCAGAAATGGATGATATATTTATTTTTCATAGATTATTTAAAATATAATAAAAATTACTTTATGTATAAATACATATAAGTACACAATGAATCTTAAGGAATCTTATTTTCTATATTAAAAATAAAAAAAAAACAATTTTAAAAAGTCATAAGTTTATTTTAGTAATTAATGTCAAAATATAGTCATAATAATTAAAATCTATGAAGCAGACGGTGACAAGACTTGGGAAATGCCGCTAGTATCAAGTGACATTCTACTGGATCCTGTATGTGGTAAATCATCTTCATCAAGTGCCTCCCTCATGCGTCTCTTATATATCTCGCTGTCTGGATTGTTCTCTTGATTGCGACATCTGTCTAGCTTCTTTTCGATGATTCTAACTCTTTCTCGTGCTGGACTTTCAACCATTTTAACCATTGAACGAATCTTGCGTACCGCTTCAATGAGTATCGCTAATTTATCCTGTCCAGCATCACGGAAGAGCATGTCAGTAACGTAACTGTCTAAATTCTCTTGTTCTTTACTAGCCGCGTGTAGGACCGCCGCTAACGCAATTTGAGATGGTGCGTATAGCAGACAAGCATCTGTTAAAAAGACTTTTTCAAGAAACTCGTCAATCCCACTTCTTAAGCGCTCCGGGTTTGCGAGTGTGCACCTAGTCTTAATGTCTATTAAAAACCCTTCAACAGGACGGAAAGGGTTGTGAATCGTTAAGTGATAGTTTAATTGTTGCATCAAAAGTAATTCATTATTTAATATGATATCTGAAGCCTTTTCTCTATCACCTTTGATGTTAGCGACAAATTGACCAATGGATACGTTAAATTCTTCCACTTTACAAGCTAAATACACGCAAGTTGCTAAAATCTCTTTAGGATGGTAATCCATTGACGAATTGTATAAATAGAATCTTTTGAAATAATGAAATGCTGTGCCGACTACTCCTTTCGGCATTGGAGGCGCGAATCGTTTGCAGAACTCTTTCAAGTGAAGCTCGTATTGTTTTAAAAGCAGTCTTTCTTCTTCTGGTGAAAGAAAGAAATTGTATCTTTGATATTCGTCGATGTGATGACCATGTTTTGATATGAATTCCAAATTGTGTTTTTCCCGATGACGAGCCAGCTCGTTTTCATCACTGAAGGTCCAAAACTTTCTTTGAGAGCTAGTAGAGAACATTTTTGATAATATTTACTCACAATTTTCTCAATTTCGAGCTTGTTTTTTGTAAGCAAAATAAAACGGTCTGTGTACACTTGAACCTTCAAAACTCAAATTTGACGTAAACTTAAATCTTACGGTTTTTCTTATATGACGACACTACCAAATTTACCTATTTTGAGATTTATTTAACGTTTCTTCATGTGCTTCATTAAAAATAAATTTTGTATGAACACTCTTTTCCAGTTTGCTTCAAATAATACTTGAACTTATTTTTCCAATACATCGAATTTTTATTTAGAATAAAATTAAAAATATAGTTTTTTTAACAGCAACACTCAGTTCAGCTGATATTAACGTTTCAATTTACACAATCTTGTGTTCGTTAAATTTTTTCACATATAATTTGAAATCCAGAGAAGCTTTATAGTCTGTGATTTCGAAAAATTTTGCGTGAATCAAAACGTAACAATTGAATCATCCGTGACCGTCACTGAAATTAGAAAATACTGTAGTGGAAGTGTTTTATTTTCAATTTTATAGTTAAAATTGTTGTTATCCAAACATGTCGAGGCCCGGAGATAGACCAAGTCAAGCTCAAACGTACAAGCTAGTTGTCGTCGGCGGCGGAGGGGTCGGAAAGAGTGCCATTACAATTCAATTTATACAGGTATTTTGCCGTATTTGGCTATTGATACGCCTACGGGACGTATGTTACTCTATTTTTAGATGATATCTACTCTCTAACCGTAAAATAGAAATGATGTTGTATTGTACCTTGTAATGGAAATTGTCATATTTAAAAATAGTGTAAGTACGGCCTCAAGGTCCAAATTGCTAGATTGAGACGACGCCGCCCACCGGTGTCATCATTCTTTAGAATTCTTATTGATTATCATAACTGACACGCGTGTTTTATGACTTATGTTTTTCCATGAATAAAGTAAAAATCCTTTTTGTTTTGATGGGTAATTTCAGGCACCTTGAAAGTATTTCAATTGGAACAAACAAAATTATTGTTTTGTTAAATTTTTCACAAAAAATGTAAAGGAAAATTATTAATATAAATTGTGATCAGATGTTTCCAATAGGAAAAATAAGATTTTCTTTTTAACAGGATGGCCAATCATTAAATTGATAAATTATATATTTCATTTCATATGTAATACCAATGAAAATATGTATTATTATAATTTATTTACTACTTATTTGTAATTATTATATTTTATATTAATAACCATGCTCACCGTAGAAACACATTACATCTGTTTACTATTATATTACTAATTAGTTTTGTGTCTACATTGAAAATAATGAACTCTGTTGTTATCATCTAAAAAGTCATCTTAAGTATTATAGCTGAAAAATAAAAAACCTTTTTGATACATCCTTTTTATGAATTAATATTGCTACCAATTTTTTTTATTTTTAATATGCAAACTTATTATTTCTTAGATTTTCCCATTTACTACAAAATTGAAATTAACAGATTTAAATCATATATAATAATTACTAACATTTGCTTATGGATTTGCACAATATAATACACATTTCTATATGAAATATAGTACATGACCATGTAGAGCTATGTACTTTTGAAATGGTACCATATTATTTATAATAAATTCAGTGGTTCCAGAATTTATATATATGTATATATAATTTTTTTTTTTATATAAAATAGTTGGCAAAAAAGCAGGCAAGACACCTGATGTTAAGTGATCACCGCTACCCATTTATATTACATTACATATAGACATTTGCACCACCAGAGAACACTTTGCCACCATAAAAAGGAATGTGAGATGAAAGCGAACAGGATTTAAGGAGTTTATTAGACTTTAGGGAGTTTTCTACATATGTATACGAATTTGGCTTGCTCTTTATTCAATTTAATATAATTAAAAATAAGTCTCTATGTATCAAACATATTTAAGTGATCGTGGACCAGTAAGTGATAGTATAAGACTTATACTTAAGATTTGAAATAAAAAAAACTACTTATACTATAAGTAGTTTTTTTATTTCAAATCTTGTTTTTATTTTGTTTAGCACAAAACCATTTATGTTATCTCAATAAGAATCACATTATAACAGATATCTATAAATTTTCATCAATATCAGTGAAGTAATTTACAGCATAATAAATATGATGTCATATTTATTCAAATGTTTTGTATTTATTTACGTTTCAGAGTTACTTCGTAACGGATTATGATCCTACCATCGAGGACAGTTACACCAAGCAATGTGTCATCGACGATATTCCAGCTAAGTTGGATAGTGAGTTATTTTCTTGTTAATTATGAGTAATTATATAACATATGAATGTGCTTTGAATTTTACCTTTTAAGGTTAATGAAAATCAATGTAATGTAGCATTTATTTATAATGATTAACTAGAGATATGGCCATAAGACGTAAACATAAGATTCTTTATAAGATGAAAAATCGACTATTATATTTTTAACTTCAGTAATGAAACTCTCCGTTCTTTTACTATGACTAGCTGCTCCTCGCGGCTTAACTCGCTTTTATGGTTACTGTTTCTGTCCTACGCGTCTAAGCGTGATGTAATATAGGCTATAACCTTCCTCAATAAACAGGGTTAAGAAATATATATATATATATTTGTCATGTTACATATAGGTTAAATATCTCAAAAACAACAAGCCTATTTTTTTCTTACGTGTGTTTACAATGTAAGTAATGAATACAATTAACTTTAATAATTATGTCTAGTATAGCATGTTTAAATGTTTTAAAAAGGTGTATAAATAGCCTGTTATAAACGCTCCTGATCTCATTCTAATGTATGTACTCTTAGCTTTTAAGATTACATTGTTAATGTTTACATAGTGTTTATAATAAATAAATAAATAAAAAAAAAAAAAAAAAAATAATAAACAGGGTAACCAGCCCAAAAATATTTTTTTAGACCTTACACCAATTTCTATATTGCTATTTACATTCAATAAGTGATTCGTTTTGTCTATGTTAAATTAGAAACTTTTATATATAATATAATTTGTAATAAAACCAGAAAGCACTTTTGTCGCTCCATTACTGGAATATATTACGTTAGTGTTAAGCGAGACTTACATTTGCAAGTTTTACAATCGTAATAGCTATAAAACAATTCTATTACATAATAGATACATCATAAGTAGTTACAAAAGCTGTGAATGAGAAAAATAAGGCTCTGAGAGTAAACTCTTTCAGGTGTCAAACATTAAGAAATAACTTTTGTAAATCTTTATGAAAGTCTGAGAGCATAACTTATAAGTGTAATTCTCGTCTTCAAATAAGTGCCGAAAACCTTTATTATCATTGGTACACTAATGAGAAATGGTACCAGTATTTTTATTAACAGAGTTGCAATAAGCTTAACATTAATCATGAAAATTACTTTTTGTGTTAATTAATTAAATCTATGGATTTTGTTATAATGGTGAAAAAAACAGCAAAGATGTATTATCTTTTGTAATGCAATTTAGTAAATTAGTTTAGCTTGATTAAATTCGAAAATAAAAATCCTACTATCGGACTATACAAATAAAAATCGGACAGTTTTTATATATATAGTATTATATATAGTATTTGAACATAATTTTCAAAGCAAATCTGTTTTACTATTTGTGAGCAAATATCAGAGCTTATCTATTTGCCTGTCTCCATAATTTGTAATATACTTATAATAATACTCAAAAATTGATAGATAAATATATTTATTACCTAAAGTCCAAAAATAGGCCTAACATTTTGATCATTTAATTGGTCTAGCTTAAATTTTTCTTTGAAGATCTTGGTATTATAAATAAAATAGGTGATTTTAAAAATTGTACCAGTTACGAAAGTGACAAAGTGATAATTTATAACTGTAGGCTCAGTACCCATTTCCAAGTTTGACAAGTTGTTAATTGTGTTGTTAGCCTATGTTGCATGGGACATTTGCAACCCATAGAAGCTAAAAACGTTGCCAGCTTAAAAAGAAATAAAAGATGAAAAGGAACAGGATGTAATGACAGGAATGGCGATAGGGATTAAACTTCCGGCTATCTTACGTACGAAATGTAACTATATTAGTTATTTCACACATTATCTGTGAGAGTGAAGAAGGGATACTAACCCCGGTGAACCCATATACAAGGTGTAGTCAATAGGCTACAGTTAGGCTCTACCTTAAATCAGGTTGTCTTAATATATAAATTAATTCTTTCTCATTTTTCCAGTCCTAGACACAGCTGGCCAGGAGGAGTTTAGTGCTATGCGGGAGCAGTACATGCGGTCCGGTGAAGGCTTCCTCTTAGTCTTCTCTGTAGCAGATCATGCCAGTTTTGATGAGCTGTTTAAGTTTCACAAGCAGATCCTTCGTGTGAAGGATCGCGATGAATTCCCTATGTTAATGGTTGGAAATAAGGCTGACTTGGAGCATCAGAGAGTGGTGAGTTTGTTGTTTTTGTTAATTTCAATAGCAGGTGTTGCTTTTCTTAGTGATTGTTAATTTTTTTTACTGTACATATAAAACCTTTTGTATATAGACTAAAACATACATTTTAACAAAATAATATAATATAATTTAACTTTGAATTGTAACTAATTGTAATTGAACTGTCAATGGGTGGTTCTTGTTTAAATATGTTAATATTACAAAGATTGCATTCGTCTTTAGTATTTCACCTGGTCCATCTGTTGAGGACTTTGTTTCTATTACATTTATTATAGAAAATGGATCAAATTTAAAAGGGGATGGGGAAGTGTTTTCTATGCACAAAAAATTTAGTTTTTTTTTTCAACAAATTGATCATTGAAAAAATGCTTCTAAATTGTACAGACAAATTAATGCATTTATCTTTTATCTTTAAAGGTAACTTTGGACGAGGCGCAGGCGCTTTCAAGACAGTTGAAAGTGCCGTATATCGAATGCAGTGCTAAAGCGCGAATGAATGTTGACCAAGCCTTTCACGAGCTCGTAAGACTAGTCCGTCGTTTCCAAGAAGCAGAAAGAATTCATATTAAATCTGAACAGAGAATCAAGAAGAAAAAATGCACCATCTTGTAACACTGCAGGTGTGTCGCGAGCTTTATAAAAAAAAGTGAAACGTCAAATTCGAATGACAGATTACAATTTTATTAATGTATCTGTGGTTCGAATTCTAAAATGGTGCTTCTAATCTGATGTCTTTTGCGAAATTCACTTTATCGTTTGTTGTATTTTATTGAAAAGCCATTCTTTATTTCCGAGCACCTTTTCCTTTGTTAATATTTGAACTTTTGTATTTTTCGTTTGTTTAAAAAGCGTCGTTTTTAGCGTTAAGCTATTTATTTTTTTCAAGTACACTTGAATTGGCTTTGAAATCCGATTAGAATGTTTTTTCGTTGTCTATGGAAGAATTTATTATGATGTTAATTTCTGTGCCATTTTTGGCTACCAAGTCGCGAACCTTTAATTCCAATGACTTTTGAAGTTACATTTCTTATGCTAGGTGTTAAGCATTATTATTATTTATTTTCTTATTATATTTACGTAATAATAAACAGTTATTTTTACAATTTACCGTAATAGTATAAGGTGACGCACAAAAACAGTTTGAGTTGATTTCAATAGAATCTGTGAACAAGTATAAAACAGAAAAATGTCAAAGTACCCTCAAATTTACAAATTTCTTAATCAAGTAAATTACGTTAATGATTAATTATTTTAACATATACGTAACAAGTTAATGATGTTAAGGATAAAGTTAACACTTTATTGTGTCTTTTAGGGTTTGATATTGTTTTAATTTTTACAAATTCTTTTGAAATAGACTGCATAAATACTATCAACGGCAACAAAATCGCACAATACTGTTTAATTATTGTATTCATATAAAATAAACACCAATCCAATTTCTTTAAACAAAAATGAAAAATCTCAACTTAACATAATGAAAACCAGTCAATTTAAATGACATAGAATGAAATTGCTTTTTTTAAATTTATTTTGAGTTAATTTATATTGTAAAAATGGATTGGGCTACATATATATGGATGCTGATAAGCAATAATGTGTCAACCGACAAAAAATCGAATTCGGAGATATTGATGTATTCAGATAAAACGTCGCGTAATTAACATTATTCAAAAAATTAAAAATTCATTTAAACTGAATAACAATGGAAAAATGTTTTTTAACTTAATGTTTCGAATATTGAAGTGTGCTTAATATTCTGCTATATACAATAATGTAATATATTTGAAAATCTTATCATTAGATAAGACTTTTTTATACCATTCTGCTTTTAACTAATTATACATTTTACTGAAAAAGAAATTAGAAGGCTATATATGTCTTTAACCTAATTTGTTAAGAATAGGTTTGACGTCTTTTAACGCCATTTTCTCAAAGTGTAGTCGGTGTGGCTTGGCATAGTATTGCTTAACAGAGTCCATATATATATAAAGAAAAAAAGTGTAATTTTTTTTTTCAGAAAAATAAATGTAAAAATTGTGAAAACTAATCAGTTATGTTATGTGTACGTCTCGAAACCAAATACTAATTTATATGGATAATTTTTTTTAGTCTTGTCTTTTTGTAACATTTTAACTTAGGGATAAGTTTTACAGTTTATAAAATGTGTCTTTTTGGATAATGGAATTAGTATCTTTTTGAGATAACACAATTCTTGAGACCGGAGTTCAAAGATTTTGGGCATTGCTCGTTAAAATGACCAGAATAATTGGTTGGTCTTCGGCAAGGGTTGGATAATCAATAATTATCGTGTTAGTCAGTATTTATTGACACTACCATAATACCATCAGTAAATATTAACAGTAGTTTTCGCTTTTAATGTTACATAGATATATGTGATTTCTATTATACATAAAATAGATGATATATGAGCAACAACCTGAAAATACCTACTGTTGGCCCAGGCCTTCCCTCTTATTAAGGATTTTATAGCTTAATCTACCATGCTGTTCCACTTCGGGAGGTTTTCTCACATACATGAGTAACTCGAAAACATATGTTGATGATTTTGCATTGCAAGAGTAACTTAGATTGTCAATAAATATTCACTGGTACAAATACATCACAAATAATGCTTATAAGACTAATGTCTCATTGACATAATTTTAAGGGATCATCATCATCGCGATATTTATTGATTGTTCAAATTTTGTCGTAAGATTTTTTGTATCGTATAAGATGGGTCTTCCAATAAACTCCCGTGTATTGTCCCATCAGTGTTAGGTATTTTATAATAAAGATATAATATATATTTTTTATATTGTATTATTGTTTTTTATGCATTTTTTGCTAAGCATAACTTTACTTTAGGTGCACAGGTTTTCGATGCGATATTTATTAATTTAGCTTGTAATATTATCACTTTAGCGTAAAACACGGCTGAGATTCATTTTTAAATGTTATTACTGTACATATCATGGTTAAACATCCGCCAAAGTGGCTGCCGTACTGGTTGGACTACCAATTGACTTAAAAATCTACAGATTAAAAATAAAAAATAAAGATGTTTTTTTTTTTTTAATTTTTTATCTGGGTACAGTTTTTTTAAATAAGGATGAGGATTTTTATTGTTCATAATGTTTTAGTATACACATAAGAAAATGATTTCCAGTGGACTTTTTTTTATGAATTGTGCAATTTTTGTTGATTTTTTTTTAGATTAAGCTCGATCGGTAACAGTATTTCATGTTGTGACGGCCGATTGTCGATTGCACTGTTAAATGGATGTCTTGGGCGAAACTAAATTTATTTCTATGTATATTTTTGACCGATATTCTCAACTATAGACCAGTGGTATAATTATATAGTCGGATACAGTTTTTTTTATCTCATTCTCAGGTTATTTCGGCTTAGAAATATTGTCGTTCTATTAACGTACGGATAAATATTGCATAAAATAATGTTTATATATAAAACGTTATCGTACCTGTAATTCAATGAGAACGATTTATTTTGTGGCATAGTGTATTATATCAATGTTTCTTAAGATTGAAAAGAGAAAACAATGTTTTTGGATCACATTTTTTTTTATATTTGTTTTTGTATAATAAATATTTGTTATGTAGTTTCGCCTTTGGAAAGGTAAAGTCGTGTACAGCTGGTGATGTAGCGTTTTGTATGAACGTTAGAGTAATGAGGGAACGATAAGTGTCAAAGAGCTTTAACTGTGGGCTATACGCCCTTAACTGAATAATCGTACTGTTGTCAAGTAATATCTTATTGTAATAAAATTAATATAACAAATTACTTGTTTTATTTAATCATTTATCATTTCATTATCAACCGACTTCAAAAGGAAGATTTCCAAATTCGTAGTCTTTTTTAACTTTTGTTATCTTTTAACTCCTGTCATTTCTTAACCGATTTTGATTTTTTTTTTAATTTGAAAAGGTATACTTTTAGATTGGTTTCGTAAAACTGTTATCAATTTTAAAAAATGGTTTAGTAGTGTGGTTTTAAAGGTTTTGCTTTTAAAGTCAGTTTTTTTTTCAAGTAGTATTTTTTTTAACTCATGATTTCGTCATTAATTTTCAATTTTGAGCTTCAATAAAAAGCTAATATTATAACGTCTGAGGCAATGAATGGACCTTTAAAATTAAAATTTTACGGGACCAATCGGATAGTATACAGTTTCAAACCGAAAATAATAAATTCGGTCCAGCTGTTTTCCAGAAAATAAAGACCCCGACGATTTAAGAACTTGCTCCTTCTTGGAATTCGATAAAAAAATATACGAAGCTATGAACTTTACGTTAGAAAGGAGGAGATATCTACACTCGCGCAAATACTATAGTATACTATTTGCGCGAGTGTAGATATAAGTTAAAGAATTATATCAAAAAGTTAATCAATACTAAAATTATGGGTGGGTATGTAGGTGGTTATCTCTGAAACCACTGATCCGATTTGAAAAATCCTTTTCGTGTTAGATAGCTCGTTAATTGAGGAAGATTATAGGCCTACATCAGGCCTAGTCGAGTCGAGTAGTAGTAGGTCTAGTACCGAAAACACGAATAAACCTTGAGATACAGATAATGTTAAAAATATGTTTACTTTAGATATAATCGGAAACAAATTTATCCTAAGTTTTTTCTAAAGACTAAAAATTGTTATTAAAATAAAACTCCCATATACTATGGTACGTGCGATCTCACTTTATTAACAATATACAGATAATAAATAACTAAGTTTAGTTCCTCGCGAGGGCTGCTAAGTCGGCGATGCAGCGATCCATGGCCTGCTTCTCCTGGTCGGGGGTGATGGCTTTGGTCACATTGGCTACTATCCAGTCGACCATGTTCTTTTGGGCAATACGGCGCTCCAAGACTGTCTTCTCGAGCTGGTAGTCGAGACGGCGTTTGACCTGGTGAAATATTGTTTATGTTATATCGATAGCAATTATATTATCCATACTAATATCATATGCGAAAAGAGACTATAACTAATTTTATGAATTTTGTTACAGATGATATACATTAAATTTCTACATATACCAAACCGACTACTATCTTGTAATATAGTGACCGAATTCAAAATATGTCTGAAACGAAATAGTTTACTAGTAATAACATATTTGTTTAAATAAAATAAACTAATTTTTTAGTTTTCAGTTTCATGCAAGTATGCATAGTAAGGGTAAATTTGGCCACTCCGATTAGGGTGGATAAATGGAATTTCATTCTGATTTTCTACTACTGAGGTTATTACATACATTTTGCTAGAATTTCGTTAAACAAAATTTCATTTATCCACCCCGTCTCGGTCACTCGATTCCGATTATCTATCATTGGGTGGATACTTGAGTGTTTTGTGTTATTAAAGACTAAATAAATGGCCGAACGTAAAACGTTTTTTGTTTTGTGCCCCAAAAATGTAAATATTTCAATTTAGTCACCATAATTGTAAGCATGCAATATAATAATGGTACATTGAAAAATGTTCTAGGCTGTTTAACTTTATTCAACTCTGTCAATGTAATTTTCAAATATAGATTATTTTTTTAAGTATATAAGCTAGAAATAATATTTTTGTAGAATATTGTTTGATACAATTAGCTACAGTTATCCTGCGAGAATATCAACGCCCTATTATTCCACGCGGTTTTATCATTAATGTAGTCATATACTGAATAGTATGCTTTTTCTATTAATGATTTTTTTATGTAAACTTTAAATTTGTGAAGTGGCAAATTTAATATTGTTTCTGAGATTTTACTATAGAAGCGTATACTATGCCCCATAAACCATATATTAACTTTGCATAGTCTAAGTAGTAGATTTCAGAGCTGTTCTATATTGTTCTTGAGGGTAAAACTTACAAATGTAATTCTCGTCTTAAGAATGTCTCAAAATTATAGTTCATTGTGACTTGCAAAATTTTTATTAAGATTGAGTATTGATTTATAACATACCTCCAGGTAAGCGTTCATCATGCGTTCCCTGTAAGCAGCCTCGAGTTGCAAGAGAACATTTTCCTTCTTAGCTTCCATGAGCAATTCTTGACCCTGGGCTCTCCATTGGGCATCTTTCTCCGCAGCGATGGTGTTTTCCAGGGCCTTGATGGTTTCTATGCGTCCCTCGTTCCAGCTGGCTTCTACATTCTGGAAAAATTGAAAGAGTTAGGGTACTCAATTTATTCAATTTCTAATATTTTTCTTTTTCTATTTTGGCATTACATTTAAAATCATAAGAAATAATAATCTAAATGATATATACTTCCCATCAATCTGCAGTAAAGGAGTAAAGTTCTAAAGTAAATTCTAATTCTTTATTGACAAGAGAGTGGTTATATTTCAGTTACCAGAGTTAAAATTACAAACGACATTCTGGCCGTAGGCGAGAATTACACTTACCAGGTCACAAAGTTGTTTTATATCAATTACGAAATTAAAAGTTAAAAGTATAATTCTCGCCTAAAGGTCGAAATTTAGCTACAAAGTTACTTACGTTAACTTCCTTGTCCAGGAATTCAGCAAGTTTGGGTCCCAACCTGGTGCTGGCATAGTAGACCATAACGAAGATTGAAAGACCAGTGTAGTATTCATGCTCCATCACATAGATCTCCTTGCTGAAGAGGTATGTGGCGAGACCAACTCCAAATGTGTAGGGACCAGTCACACCGGTCTTGGAATGGAAGAATTGGAACCTGGAATTTAAAGATTTATTATTTAATATGTAATATAAGATATTTATACTGTGGAATTTGTTCCTTATAATCTCTTATTCTATATAAATATATATATATAACATTGAACAAAAAAATTTGTTTTAATGTATAATTTTCGGAACCTGTCCATTTTCTGATAAGAATTACGTATTAATTGCTGATATTTGAATTGTTGATTAGTTACAAAATTAAGAACACAATATTAACATACAAATATTTTTGTCATTTCCATCATGAAAAGAATAATTTTTGTAGAAAGTTAGGAAACTATTCATATGAATTTTATTGAAAGGTTTTTTTTTTCGTTTCCTGTTGGTTTTTATGAAGTCCATTTTTCGAAAAGTTGGTAACTTTACACAGAGCAAGTGAAAATTCACTGATTTGTCTTTTAGTGCTACTAGAGAAAAGTATTACAAAATAATTTTTCAAATGTATGTGTGTTTACTTTTACACTCTTGTTTTGAATGATAATGTTAAACATTTTTACTGCAATTGTTTAAGCTCACATTAAACTACTGATAAAAAATTCTGTGTGTTCCGAATTCAGTATTAATTTGGTGTCATTAAAACTGACCCGCATGCTAAATTGTATTTTAGAGCATATCATAGCTTTATTTTAATTAAAATATATATTATATATAATTTCAAAACCATACTCACCATTCTTCAGGAATGAAGCCAAGTCTGACTTTGCCAGGTTCGCCTCTTACTGGGCGAGGGAAGTTCTTCTCATCTCGCACACCACTCACTTCTGTGGACGAGGCAGAGGTACGCGCTACAAGCGCTGTTGGTGTGGACTGGCGGGCCACGACTGAAATTACATTTTTGGCTATTTCAATTTTTACCTATTTATAAATAGACATAAAAACACATTTCAGATTTTACATCTCGTAGACTTTTATATTATCAATCCCGAATTCAATGAAGTCAAGTCAAGATACATGGAATTACCAGTAAAGTGTACTTTGATATTATTATTTTAAAATTTATTATGTTCATATCATGAAATTATTAATTACATTAAAAATAAGTTTCAGTTTGCATGATTAAGTAACATTTAATAAATCATTAGTGGAAGGCCTATTGGTTGCTCAGAATCAAGTTAGGTTAATTTTTTTTATTTGTAAAGACGCACGAAGGTAGTAAACTGAATGGTTTAAAGAAAACCTTTTTTCAATTTACGGGCAGCGTTATATATTTATGATAATTTAAAATAAAAAAAAATTACATTTCATTCGGCACTTGTCAAAATGATTACATAAACCACCCTAATACAAGGTTATTAATTTATTTAAAACAAAATAATACATAGAATATGGTTCCCTTAAATAATTAAACGTACCTGAACGCAAAGCTATGCGTGAAAGCATTTTCAAGGCGCTATTTTTATTAAATCCAAAATTTTTCGACAGTCCTGAAGTCAAGTACTTTGCGTTAGTGACGTACGACGTACGTTTTTTTTTATCGAGTAAACGAGTATCGACAAAATAAATGTTAACAATGTTACCCTTATCAATACTTTAAAAAAAAACCTAGGACTATTTCTTAAAGCAGAAATACCAATAATTTAATCTAGAGAATAAATTACTAAAAACATAACTTTTTCCAAAAACATTTTATGAAAATTAGCTTGATGACCTATTTAATGTTTGTGGGTTGGTAATATTTCAGTATTGATCGTAGATTTCAAGAAGTTAAAGTACTTTGTCTCCGTATGCTTGCACAGAGGCTATTTTGATTAGAGTATTTGTATCGTTTGAAGCTTGATTTTCAAAGTATTTGATTTACCAATTTATTGTTACCAGCATGGCAAACATAAATGCGATTTGGATGAGAATGGTTAGTTTAATTATTATAAGAATGAATGCGCCGTAGTGCAGTCAGTAGCAGTGTTGTTAATTGCATAATTATCCTTTTAAATAATTTTTACTGTTTATTTTATTTAAATATATTTCAAAACACTTTTAATTTTTTTATTTTATTTTCGATTATTATTTGAGGGTCTTTTTCAGGTTTTGAAATAAAATTAATGTTAATGTGAAATTTTTAAAAACTTTTGAACGTTATAATAAATGTCAATATTGTTGTCAATAAATACTGTGTAGTAGATAAGGCTGGAATGTGCATTTTTGACGAAATCAAGTTTTAATAAAAATATCTTAAGAATGGGAATATTCACATCCTGCTGTAGACCCTCAGCCACCGACGTATTGACTCCAGATGCAGTAAGTTGACTGTTTAGGTAATTGATTAATGATACAATAATCATTTACTGAAAATATTTGCTATGAAGAAAACTGCTTGTTTTTTTGTAATAATTTTAACTAACAAAGTCAACCTTCAAATTATGAAATGATTCCAGGTCTATTACATAAAAATATTTTGAAAAAGATTTAAGCTACACGCAATTATTTTATAGATTTAATCTTTTATTTATTAAATAGATAAACTAAAAAAAAATTAAAATCATTAAATTCAAATTCCGCTTAGTACTCGTTAGATGCGTAAAATAGCACAGATTGTATCCTATCATCAAAACCTTTAAAGATATTACATTGAATCATGACTTATATACTTAAATATAAATACATTAATAAAGTTTATATATAAATACAAACATTGAGGATAAAACATTTTAAAGTAGCTGGTCCTCGCGGTTATGGTTATTGCTCCTATGAGTTGTACCATGATGAAATATAGCCTATAACCTACCTCAATAAACAAGCTATCCAATGCAAAGAATATTTCAAATCAGATCATTAGTTTCAGAGATTACCCTCATATACTAACTTACAAACAAATTTTTCCTCTTTATAACGTTAATTATTGGTATAGATAAATTAAATTACCATCTGTGAATGTCTCAATACAGACTATAGACCAGTGTAATAGAAAAAGATATACATATCTCAGAATTTCTCTCCACACATGCATTCACAATGTTTTTCTTTATCATCCAGCGAGACAATTTTAAACTCTAAGTTAGACATAAAGGAACCAACTTCAAAAGTCAAATATTAATTTTTATGTATTTTAATGATATCCATATCCAGTTATTTTATTTAAGGCATAGATTAAATATGGCATATCTGGAACTTTTTTATCTGTTTCTCAGTTACTCAGTTATACTATAGTAGTAAGACAGATGGACTGAATTGATTTGGTTAATTTTTTTTGTTTTATCCTTTCAGATTGCCTTCATAATTTTTTATGATTATCAGTTTCGTAGGTTGGTGTTAATATCAAAATAATTGGAAAAATTATGTAATTTAAATAAACAAAATTTATATACTTTGTTTTTTAAGTCAGTTTTTTTATTATTTAAGTCTTGTCGTATTTGCTGTGAATACAAATTGGTCTACCACAAGTCAAATAAATGTTTTTTATAATATTACTGAGTTTATGGTTTTTTTTAATGTTTATGGTTAATTTTTTACTTCTATGTAGTATAGAGTTCTATAGTTAATAACCATAGACATTATAGACCGAGCTTTCGATAGCAAACTGGCAAAAATAATTAGTGAGAATGTACCAAAGAAATTATTAAAAAGGAGACTAGCTAACCAATTGGAATTCTCAACTGTAGCCAATCATCTCTCTCCATGGTTCCGATTGGGTTAAAAATTTAATGAAGGTATTGATGTCACATCACACCATGGTGTAGAATAAAGTGGCCAATTTTTAGTGGCTTTTACTCAGTCCAGCCGTCTGTCAGTTACAGAAATTGCTTCCTAAATACAAACAAACAAAAATTTTCTCCTTATTTAGTACTAGCTACCCATCATGGTTTCACTTGCGTTTATGGTTACTGCTTAGCTTCTATGCCGTGTGTGAGCGTGATGTAATATAGCCTATAACCTTCATGCAGAAACAGGTTATACAACAAAAAAGTTTTTTTACAATCAGATCAGTAGTTTCAGACATTACCCCTTCCATACAAACGTACAAACAAATTGTACCCTGTTTACTATATTAGATGGATATCTCGGTAAACAGAATTCTTCAAGGTTTCCTTTTCATTCGTTACCAGGAGACTAGACGTAGGCAGCAGATGGAGGCGGCGGAGAGACGTCGCGCTGAGGCCGCAGCTCGTGGGGTCAAGGACCCGGAGAAGGTGAGGCGCATGCAGCAACGCGCTGAGGAGATGGAGAAAAGGGAGCAGGAGCTCCGAAAGGAGGGGGGAGCGAATTTAAAGGTATGTTTAATTATAAGTAGGACAGATTTTGTGTTTGCAGGATTTAGTCTGGTGAAAGAGACTGAAGTATATATACATATTCAGTTAATTCAAATGAGCTTTTTTAAGCACTTTTGAAATATAATAATGAATATGTCACTAGAATGTTGTTTTGGGTGGTCATTTTAATTTTTTTTTAAATATAAGCCATACAAATGTTGGAAAAAAAAATATTATTATACAAATTATAAAAGAGAACCATAAAATTGTAAAAATGCTTATTATTCAAATATTTTCACAAAGTTTTGGCTTACTTTTAAGTTACGTATGTTTTAATATATAAAAAATAATTACGACACATAGTATATAATACAATTTATATATCAATATGAATATATAACGCTAAACACAATTTTTCTTATAGTATTTTCAAGTAAAAGCATTATTTTTTTATTACTTTTTTGTGATTACAGTGGACGGCTGACTGAGAAAAGGAGCAAGGTGGAAGCCCCGAAGCTTCCACTAGTAAATACAAGTACAAGAATTGATTTCCTATAAAATTCATTTTACGTTGCGCTTCGTCATAAAAATGTGTCTATGATTTTTATATGAAGTACGCACTTTTTATTTTCGACGACAGATCTTATTAAATCGTTTCACTGTTGTTATTATCTGTTAAGTTTTAGTGTATATTGATTTAAATGCAATTTTTAATGTTATTTGCATATGTTAAATTTGTTCGGTGCGTATTCGGTTTCGTTTAAAAATGTTTTACTTGAGATTTCAAGTTTAAAATAGTTTATTTTTATGTATATCTTAAAACACGTTTACATTTAATTTAATTCCATTATTTCAGTCCATTTTGTACATTGAAACAAATCAATGTAAAAACGCTTATATTTTCGCAATTTATATTTAATCATTAATATTTATGAATGTATGATATGATATTTATTATTTTAGATATTTATTTGATCTCTACAAATTGGATTGAAATAAGTCACAATCATGAGCGTCGACGAAATTATTTTAGGGGATGCGTAGACCCCTGCAACATATTTTGGTTATAATAATGATTATACTATAAAAATTAAATTTGATTACTGAACGTTCGTGTTGTTTTTGGAGTAACAATAATTAATATATATATATTTCTTTCTATAATTTTCTATAAATATATTTTATTTTTGGCATAGAGGTATGCCAAAAATCCGGCGCGCATGACCACAAAAAGAATGCTTAGATTAAGTTACATATTTTAAATATTAATTGGTGTTTATCATATTACTACATGCTATACGTAAATGTTGTTTTCCGCAAAATAACATACTCAACGCTTTCGTCGTTAGAAGTAAGTCTGAAACGTATTAGCTCACACGACTTACTGGCGCGACTGACGGACGCAATAAGTCGTGGACGCATTTTCACGTCTACGTACGAACTGCGCGTTATCGACTACGAATAGTCTGTCATATTGAACACGCGTACGCATACATTTGTCAAATTCGTATGCAGCGTAACGAGACGGAACGCGAGACACGGTTTTAAGTATACGCATGGCTTCAAGTACTAATAGTACGTTACCGAACTACGCATACGCAACGTTCAATCCGGTCATGACTTAAGAATAATTTTAACTGGATTCTCTCCTAATTAATGTTAAAATTATTAAGTCATATCGATCCGTCGCGTTTGTAAGTTTCTGATAATATGTTTCAGGTATCATGATCCATGTTTATTTATTTACATAGAATTTTACATACCGTGAATTTAATTATCGTCTCGAAATTTTTTAATACCGTACAGCTATTATAACTCTGCCGCTCCGAAGTTAGGCTTAACCATTGCGAAGTCACTTGATGCAACTTCAGACCGGTAGAGTTTGACTATTTGTATAAAAATATTAGTAACTATTCATATCTTTAAATGTTTATAACTTATAGTATTAAAAATCACAGGGTTCGTTTGATATCATCTACATTTGAAACTGTCGTTTAACTTTAAAATATCTTGAAAATCTATACTATTTGGGCCAACTTTATACCGAATTCGGTAAAGCATGGTACTTTTTATGATGTATTCTAGATCTTCTTAGAATCTTGTTAAATGTATATTTAAGACACAAGTCTCGAAATAATTGAAACAAATTAATTAAATTAAAAAGAAAATTGTCTTTTAACTTGATTTAAAGTTACCTCAATTGGGGAACCAACTATTTGTATTTAGTTGTGGTATTTTCCAATTATGGTCACAATGTTAAGATGGCCAAGAAGACAAAAATCCCCTTTAAAGTCCCTATCACCCCGCAATTCAATTTAATCGTATGAAATTATCCAACTTCAGTTATTTGTCTGGCAACATTATAATAATTCACTAGGTACAATTTCTAGGTATTAAATCTTGCCAGTATTAAAAATTGTACTAAACTATTGCAAAGCGAATAAAAATGACTTTTTAGAATAAATAATAAAGTATCTATTTTTCAACGTCGTATACTCTACTTATCATTCAAATTTTTGTTACGTAATAAATTTCATATAATAATATTTTATTATTATATAATATTATATAATGTATTATGTAAATTATCTGTTGTTAAAAATATTATGTTTTACAAAAGGTAATTAATTATAAAGGTTCTTGTGATTTTAATTGTATATTTAATTATTGTTTTCGTTTTATGATTAAATAATTATGTAAAATATAATATCATAAGTACATTTCATTAAATCGATCATTTTTCATAATAGTATATAACAAAGTAAATGTTAAACAATTTTTTGTCATAATATATTAATGTTAATGATATAAAGTATATTATGGCCTGTACAAACCAGGGACGTCACTGTTAAGTGTTTTTCCTTCATCCAACGTAACTTCTTACGTAAATAGATACACGTAATAACAAGGTACAGATTTCAATGTTTATATAGGGGTTTAATCAGCGCCATCTTGTGTTAACAAGAAGAAACAAAATGAATGAAAGTGATTGGTGGATTGAAACCAAAGACACGTGTGATTGGAGGATTCTTATATTTTGTGAGAGTGAGCGACAATTCTGATTCGTCGAATAGTTAACGTTGGTTTTTAGGCAAAACACACTAACTTGTTACCATTGGTTATTAATTTACGTTGGATGAAGAAAAAATACTTTGTCGCGCCGTTCTTAGGGCAGGCCATTCTTCGGTGTCCTTAAATGTATAGAGATTTTATTAATATATAAAGATAAATTTAAAGCCGTTGTATTAGGCTGATTACATACTATGTCTATAATATGCTATATTTCTTACGTCTATTATATTATATCAAATAAAAATTTTAATAAATGTTATTTCAAATACGGCCTAACCAAGAACTTCATAATTATATAGTTTTATTTACTATTATAAAATCAAATTATGAAATTAAAAAGATTTCAATTTATGTTTTTTTTTTCTGGAAATAATATTTTCGGCTAACATTTTTTTGTAAAAAAACTTGACCAACTTCTTAAGACTTGCCTATTTGTAAAACCTGTCGACTGTCTTATACTGGATACTTGGTAAATGTTTACTGTAAGCTATATTTTATTACGCTAATATTGTAGATCATATATAAATGCAGTTTAAATTATGAATAAAACGTTATTTGGTGTGTACTGTTTTGTTTATTAACTCTGTAAATTATCCTTTGTTAAGTAACCGGCTCATGGTTCCGTCCGCGTCAAAATTGATTTTTTCATTAAAACTTTTAACCGCCTTTTGTGGGATGCAAAGAGCGATTATTTGGGCAAGAATTATGCTTATAAGTTTTGTTCTCAGACTTTGATGAAGATTTACATAAGTTATTTTGCATTGCTTTATACTTGAACGAATTTACTGTCAGTGTAGTGTTTACATCGCCGTCCAAAAATATTATTTTTGAATAAATAACGCAAAAATGATGACAGCGTCTTAATAAATATACGCCATGAGTAAGTGTTTTATATGTAGCTAGTCTAGACTAGCCGTTCCTCGCGGCGTTGCCCGCGTATACTTTAATACCCCCTTAGCACAACTATAGAGGATGATTTTTGAATTCGGGGAAATTTATATTTATTAATTCACCCTAAGGAATATTTGGACGCTGATATGCAATACTGTGTCAAGCCACACGGACTTCGTGTAGAGAAAATGGAGTCTAAAATTTCAAACCTATTCTTAACAAATATATTTGAAGAAGTATATATCCACCTTTTCTTTTATTTTCTGATAAAAGGTGTAATGAATTAAAAGCAGATTGATATATTTAATATATTATCTAATAAAAAGTTTTTCAAATATATAAGATTATTGTAAAAATTGCAAAATATCGAATGCACTTGAAATTCGAAACAATTAATTAGGAAACTTTTTCCGTACTTTTTTAGTTTATATGACCTTACATTTTTTTGAATAATGTTAAATAGGTGATGCGGTATCAAAATACATCAATATCTCCGAATTTGACTTTTTGTGGGTTGACACATTATTGCTTATCAGCATCCATTTATGCAAAGTAAAAAAAAAATTGTCCATACAAACTTCACCACCCCTTGCAGTTAAATGGGGGATGATATTCGTGCAATTTATGATTTCCATTTCATTACTATAATCTATAAGTACGTGTATTAAATTTTAAGTTAATATGACCACGGAATAAGATTTTCACCGATTAAGATACAAATGTTTTTACCCCTTTTAACACTCTTAGGGGTGGAAAATCGAAAAACTCTTTCTTAGTGGATGTTTACACCCTAAAAGGCACCTACAGCCAAAATTTCAACTTTGCAACTCCAGCGGTTTAGGCTCTGCGCTGATGAATCAGTCAGGACGAGTAATATGTTATTCAGAACTAATTTTCTAAAAAATAACTTTATATTTAGGACTGTTGAAATGTGATGAATTAAACTGACAGTTTACAAAGTTATACAAGTGAATAATATAAACTGTAATGTAAAATTATATACATAGTTAGTATTTATAAAGAAACGTTTGAAAATTATAGAATTTATTGAAAAAAAAAATTAAAACAAGTAGTGCCGATCAGTCTATACTAAAATCATAAAGAGGTGAAGTTTGTAATTTTGTAAATAAACTGTCTACAACAAAAGACGCATTAAAACCATGTTGAACACGTGTCTACCTAAACAGTCTTAATTAAAATTGAACACAAAAAATTAAACATTGCTTAAAATATTATTTAAATTGTTTAACAGCGAAGAAACTCTAAGAAAAACTTATTGATAAAATGTTATACGTTACATTTGACAGCTAAAATAGGTTTTAAACATCTATTAAACTCAATTAAACGCATGTTAATCTCTGTATATCTAAAGCATGTTTAACTCAAAACTGTCTTAAACGCGGAATTGTAGATGGATTTTTTTAAACACGCGTTTAACGTCTGTTTAAATCTTTTGTAGTAAGGCAGAATAACTCGAATTTATTTTATTCGAGAAGCTACTTTTTGGGTAACAGTTAAAATAAAAGTTTGAATGTAATTGAAGGTAGTTTCCGAAACTACTGAACGGATAATTTTTTTGTTGGTTAGCCTGTTTATTGAGGAAGATTATAGGCTATATTATATCACGCTACGACACAAAGGAGCAAAGCAGTAACCATAAACGCGAGCGGAACCGAGAGGGACAGTTAGCAAAATAAAACGTTATGATATTGCGGGCAATATTAAAATTATAATAAATATTTGAATTAATGACAACTATCAGTTAACTGGGGGCTTGATTGGGGACGGCAAGGAGGGAGCTGTCCCCTGTCTGTCATGAGTGTGGCGCGCCCGTTGACACGGTACGACACACCCTGGAAGAGTGTGCCGTCTGGGGACTCCAGCGCCAAGCCCTGGTGGCAATAGTAGGTAGAGATCTCTCGCTGCCGACTGTGATTTGTGCCATGCTTGATAGTGAGGGATGCTGGTCGGCCATAGTCTCCTTTAGCGAATCCGTCATGTCGCCGAAGGAGGCGGTGGAAAGGGAACGAGAAGCGGACGCTGTCGCTGACCCGATCCGCAAACGACGACTGAGAGGAAGACGACGGCGTTATTCGCATCTTCTTTCTCGGTAACCAAGATACTAAGTGTCTTCCACACTCCACCGGGGCGGGAGAGTGCTCACGGGCACCGAGAGGGGAAGACGGCCTGTCTAGGTGGGTCAACCGTCGGGGCGTCATGGTAGTATGCTCAAGCGATCCCGTGACGTTCTACGAAGACGATGAGGGCATCGCTAAGGTTTAGTGGGTAGTCTGGTGGAGTCAGTTCCAGGAGTCCCACATACCCGCCTGATCTCAAAAAACGGGGGGCTTGATTGCGCTTGTTATTTATCATCGTGAACAGGCGAATCGAGTTCAAACCCTAGTTGGAGGAGATATAACTACTACAGTTAGACTGCTTCATTAGTCTTTTGATAAATTAATTTACCTAACCAGGCATTGAAATCGTTGAAAAAAAAAATTAAAGAGTCAGCTTTATTGCACCACCTGAGTCAATTATAAAGATCAACTTCTGTAAAGTAATATTAAAAAAAGGATTTTTTTTTTACAAAATGGTGTTAATTAAATACAATAATTTATTAAACTTTTAGTTGTTAATACTCCGGAGATATGATCAAAGCTCAAAGGTGAACATTTCGAATTAGAATATTAACAGCTATTTTTATTGAAATATTTTTACTCATTGAATTTAACAGGATGGCGTATCTTCCATAGTCAAAATACAAGAATAAATCGAATGCGCTAACGTGTAACGGCGGTTTATTTTTTTTTTCATTAGCAGGCAAAGGCAGCAGGCAGGCACAATAAAATACCAGTAAAATTAACAATTATAATTGAATTTATATTAATGTTATAGTTTTGCTAATCTTACTAAATTTAAACTTGTTGAGTATTTTGATATCTGTGGCTACCACTATGTAACTTGACATAATCTGTGAACATTTAATATTGGTAAAAAAACTTAGCACTTTCACCATACATAGGTTTTACCTATCAAAGTCCCAGCTCTTCTTATGTAGCATATTCATTAGAATGTAATATATTAAAGACATTCGTCGGACAACAATTTTGAATATTCAAAGTGGCAGGAAATAGCATATCAGTAGTTATATAATATTATTGTATATAGACGTTTTATATCTGATAACACATATGTTGACTGACTATTTAAGATATTTATCATAACAGGAAATATACGATACATGATTGAAATTTTTCTTCATTGTGAAGAGATGGGATACCCCAGTGGTAAGGGCGTAACTATAGGTTGGCAGGGCTGGCAAAAATCCACGGACCCCAGACCCGAAAGCGCCCCGACCTAAAATAATTTTATTAATCAAAATCTTTTTTTTTTCTTTGTTTTTAGAGCTTTGTCGCTAAAGCGACTATGTTGCTCTGTTAATGCACAAAAGTGATACACTTCTTAATAAATTATCTTCTTAATTCTTGAGCTTCGTTAACCAATTTATACAGTTTTTTTGCAGAGTTCGACTCTGGTATGGAATGTGTCATTCAAAATCTTATTAAAGTTAATTATTATTTAATTATAAATATGTATAAACATGGAGCATAGGCTCTTGATAGATAAAACTTATCAGATATTTAACTATAATAATGCACACAATATGATTAATAGTTTTAGTTTTGGGCTAGTTAAGTGGTTCATTAAAATTAAGTTTACGTGACGATTTCTACTGGGAGGCTTCATCTAATGAATTCGTCACTGGCCTCAGATGGTATAGGTTAACCGAGGGTCACGGGTTTAAATCCAGGCTGGCCACTAAGTTATTTAGTTACTAAAATGGTATAACTTTTTTTACCTAACTTATCCAGAAGGATGGTATTGTTGTTAGCATGTATGTATATATGTCCGTTCAATTGGAACTTCCTGTAGCCGAAAGTGACAGTTTTTTGAACTGTAAGGTGTCATTAGTTCATATACGTCCCCGTAGTATTAAAGGCTATGTGGCGTCACAAAAGTCATTCAATTCATTTCAATTTTTACGTTAATAGCTTTTTGTTGTGCCATATGACACATTATTTCGCCAATGCCACGTATGACGGTAGGATGGAGGAAACGCGAAGGAGATTCGTTCGGTGCATTTTAAAGACAGGCGAATTTTAGGAATTTCATTGTTAATCCTTGATCAGAATTACTTGGAATCCTGACGAGTAACAAAAATCATCATGGTGGACGTAAACTATCAAAACTGGCGAAGCGTAATGACCTCTTGTTTCCTAAACAGTTTTTGAAGTGAGATTTGCTGTTATCAAACAGCTGATTTTTACGGGTTTTTTGGAGTTGCGGAACGAACATAACAGGAAAATTTATATCTTCATTCATATATTCACAGATTACGTCAATGATATGTGATTACTTTAGATATGTTAAGTTTATAGTATTACACGATAAAAATGTGTACCAATATCCTATAATAACTTTGACAAGCTCGTCAACTGTCTTGGTGGTCCTAAAGATTATGATTTATTGAAAAGATCGGTCTGATGAAAAATAAGTACTTACCTATGTAGCTAAGAAATACAATTCGAATGATAAGGAATATATATTTTTTACTAGCGTCTATGGTTACTGTTTGGCATCTGTGAGTAGCGTGATGTAATATAGCCTATAATCTTTTAAATAAATGGGTTATCAAATGCAAAAATAATTGGAAAACAGTACTTTCAGAGATTACCCTCTACATATAAACTTGCAAACAAATTTTACCACCATTTTACAATTAGTGTTGATGACATATCATAGAAAAGGAAAATGTATTTATTGTTTTTGTTAATTAGGAATTTATACTATATTTTTATGACTTACAAATCTGAAATTAATAATTGTATGACTCATATGGGGCCTTTTAAGTATTACGTACCTCCACCTCTTCTGCGCCTTTGGTAGCACATTCAGTTTTCCCCTATTTCCTTTGACGATGTATTCAGTTCCAGTCTGCCCCGACTTCCGGTATCTCGAAATAATCCAAAATGATGGTAATATAGACGGAGACGTAAAAACAGAATAAATGCGTGATGGATGAAATGGCGACAAGTTATAGGAATAACTTTTGAACTACGGATGTCCCTTTAAATTAAGGAGAACATTTCCATGATCGTCAGACCTGTCGTGACTTGAGTGCTGAGTAAATAAAAGAATGGATGAGAGTGCATGCAGCAGAGGTGCTAATGTGTGGAGTAACAAGGATGGATAAGATATATAAAAAGTATACACAGAGGAAGCTTGAAAGTGGCGATAGTGACGGACAAATTGAGGAGTAACAAGAATGGATATGAGGATATGAGACAAAATAAGTATCAGTAGAGAAAGAGTGGGCATACATGGGTATGAATTCCGTGTGACAAGAAGAGTTAAATATACATGTTGAAATATATGATCATCGAGGTAAACCAAAAAACCTTTTCTTTGGTTTACCTCGATGTTCATATCGTGAAAGAAGATGGATTGTGTGTAAGGTTACATGAGTAAGAAATAAGTACACTGACTGATACACGAGAGTGGACGAAAGACATTTTGCCGACTCCACATAGTGTTGAACAGGACAGGAATATGATGAGGTGGGAACTAGGTTTATTTTTGCTGAAAATTGAGAAGGAGCGAGAGTCTAATAATTTCTAAAATTATGCTTACATAATTATTAAAAGGTTCTATATTATTTTTTTCTATTATGTACAATTTTGATAGTAATTAATTGTCAGGGATCAAATCAATTAAGGAGTACCAAGGGGAAGATGGAAATGTGTGTTTCCGCGTGGTGTCTTATTACGACCGTCAAAGTTAAATAGGGTGAATGGTCAGTGCCCATTTTGAATAATCTTCCTTTGTTAGTTAAGATAAACATTTACAATGTTATAAAATTAAATTTATTGTTTTATTGTTTCGATAAAAAAGATTAAGTTTGGTGCTATTTTGATGGCTTTGTTACGAATTCGTAGACATTGCACGTTTTCTAAACGATGCTGTAGCCGTGACTTTGCTTGCGTTAAATATGGAATCATATTTTCCCACACAAAATATACTTTATTCAAAAAGTTTTTTTATAAGCCTTAATTTCTAATAGAGAACTGTTTTATTGTTCGAAGTAAAGGCGAAGATAAGCTGATTACCTCGATTTTATCGATATATAAAATACATAAACTTACAATTTAATTTTATTGCGTATGATAAATTTAACTAAATATTTAATGAATGGAGAGAATACCAATGTTAAGAGAAACTTCATGTTAACTGGGCGTTGAATTTTGGGTGGAAGAACTTAATATAAAGAATATTGAAGATTAGGACAGGATATAGATATAAATACCAAGCCCCAAAAATGACACATTGACTTTATGAAGTCCAAAACTTGGTGTTACAAGTTCATTTTTATTATTGTTTGTCACTATTTTCCTTAGAATAATGTTTTTTTTCTATTATTGTGATCCTAGGTAATTGAGTGCAATAAATTTTTATCTATCTATCTATTTTTAAATAAGGTAATTATTATTTTGAAAAATATACGAATTTTTTACGCGAGAATAGCTTTTTTAAATTCATCCTGAATAAAGTCTCGACTTGCTAGTTGATAAATTGTTCTGATAACTCCTCTTTGTGGTATAGAAACAGTCTCATTGTTTGTATCATTATAGCAAAGTTATATGCTATAAGACAGGACGCACTATGAAAATAATTAAAATATACTAATCGACCTGTTAATATTAGCTAGTTGTCAAAAAGTTTTAATTGCGTAAATTGCGGCGCTAAGTTTTCCCACCTGAGATGACAAATGTAGCTTCTACTGAAGTATTGAATCTAGGGATATAAAGTAAAAATTCTATCTATAACGTTATTTTAATTAAAACTAAAGCAAGGTTTATTTTAACAATGAAAATTCAATAAATTTTGTGTTGTTTTTTGGAATTTCGAACTAAATTGTTTGGAATAAACCACGATCGACGATCTTACATATCAACGAAGTGTCATCAGCAAACAACAACAGTATCATAAATACCGTTTAGGTGATAAAACAAATCGTAAATATATATTAAATGTGGCCTCAAAATTGATCATTGTGGAACGTATTAAAGGTAAATAAGCAGAAATGTCGTCTAAGATTCAAAGTAAGAGAGATAAAAGTTACAGCGCCTTCAGGCTCGCGCCGTCCATACGTGCTAAGTCATGCGGCGCACGACAGCGCCGAGTCTGAAAAGCGCACCGCCTCACCGATCCTTAAAGAAAAATTAAATATGAAAAAATACTTTAAGAAAAACCAATGTAACTCTTCCTTATGGTTGCAAAACGGTACGAGTAACTATTCAACGATATTCCACTCGATACATAACAAACATACTGATAACCACATTATCCTTCTTTGCGTGGCGCAGTCGGGTATAAAAGGCGCATATTAGACAGTCCCACGGGCGCCGATTAGGCTTGGCGCGGGCCTGGGCGCGTTATATGGGAGGGAGAGAGGGTCAAACCTTCAATTGAAATTGATACTTGAACTGTAATATATCGAATATCATTAGGCGGAAATTACATTTGTAAGCTTTACTCTCCGCCCCCTGTTTAGAGAGTAAAACTCAAAAATGTAATTCTCCTCTAATGTTACATTTCAATGATAAATTATGTACACCGCGTATGGATTAAAATCACAGATACGAATATGAAGATGAATTATATATTATCTATAAAATTAAATAGTTTTTATTTTACTTATGAAAATAGCAGGCTACTGCTACACAATTTTTTTCTTCGGATAATAAAACACTTATTTATTAACCAATCACTTTTATTTTCAAGTTCCTTAGCTATTCCTATTAAAATTAAGCTTATTTTAATTATACACCAGGCCTACGTAAAGGCCTTTCATAATAATTTTCCTGAGAGCGAGCTACAATCAGACAATTATAGTTAGGCTACCGTAGGGTCCGTCGATCTTAAGCGATGATCGCGAGTCCAACCCCGGCTAACACCGATGAGTTGTCAAGTGCTACATTTGTGTTTAAATTCGTCTCATGCTCGTAATGAAGGAAAATATTGCGAGGAAACCAGCACGTGTAGAGACATTCTGACACATGTATCTGCCAATCTACAGTGGAGCAGGGTGGTGGATTAAGGTGTAAATTTTGTGCCTAATGGGAGGGAGGCCTTTGCCTTGCAGTGGGATTTACAGACTGTTACTTCACAACTACTTTACTCTATCGTAAAGGTATATATATGTGTGTATTCATTGAAATGATCGTGTTTTTCTAAATGCCATTGGGCATTCAGAACAATATGAGTTTTGTTTTTGAACTTAGACGGTGAACGAAATTATTAACGCCATTAACCATCGATAAGGACAACGATCATTAAGAATATTTTTTTACTTCAGTTTTAAATAAAATTTGTTAACTTTTAAACGTGTTAATTACCTATCGTTTAGCATAATTAGAAAATAAAATATTTTGTAATTAATTTTTCGCAACATCCTTATAACGTCTTCTACTTCTTTTAAATAGCTATCTCATCTTTAGTGAGATTAATGATGATATGATTTTATTTTATCACGCATACAAATCTTATTTTACAAATAAATTAGTTTTAAAATTAGGTTTTTTATTATAACTGATCAAATTATAACGCAATCTCTTAGGTTATAATGTAGGTGATAAGTCAAAATTTTAGTTTCAGACGTATAATCCTAGGAAAAAAGAGCATAAAGTGAGAATTACATTTAAAAGTTTTGCTCTTAGACATTCACTCAAAGTTTACATAAGTTATTTAAAATTTTAGTTTACTATGAGTGCCTTATTTTTGTCATTCATAGCTTACTTAACTACTTACGACGTATCTGTTAGTAAGTTACAGAGTTGTTTTATATCGATCTCGAGAGTAAAACTTACAAATATAATTCACGCATTAGAATTAATAAATGTTACGTTATTTTTTTATTAGTTGTAACATAGAAAATGTGTGTGAAAATGATTTTTTTCATAACTTTTTTTGCGTGAATTTTCCAAACAACTAAAAGATCAAATTCAAAAAAAGATCATAAAAATCCGTCCAGTAGTTCTTGTATTATAAATGGTGTAACTAATTCGATTTTGTTATATCTATACGCATATCATACTTACGTAGAATACTTAACAGCGACGCGACGTGGTGCCGGGACCACACGTGGACCTCATTGATTTCGGGTCGATAATAAATTAATACTAATATACAAATATCATAAATTACAATATTAGTTGATGATCTTATGATTAAAAAAAATTGATATATGTTTTAATGAAAAACATTCTATGTGACGAAGAGCCAAATGGAATACTTCTTAATCTATGATTTTAAGTAATTCAGAGTCAAATTCAAAATATACTTTATTGAAGTACACTTTAAAGTATTTTTGAATCATCAATTTACAAATTAGTCTCTTAAATATAAATCTACCAATAGTTCACAATATAGACTCGGTATTTATTTCAGGCTTACTAAAATATAAATAAAATAAATTTTAATAATTGTCTATGTATTGAGTCTATCAAAATAAAAAAAAAATACAATAGACATTTTTTCGAACAGACACAGAATTAATGCAACTTTATTTTATGTGTGGATTAAGGGTTAACACACAAATCTATTTTATAAGGCGATAAATAAGGCTTAGGTGCATTAATGTTGTTTATGTTCTTATCGTGCACGTGAAGGCCATTGTCGTATGATGCCTGTATTCATGGAGATAATGAAGATATGATTGCCTAATAAAAATAACTGGATTTAAGTTCGTGTCAGCTACTTGTTTATGTACTTAGGATATCGAAATAGAATTTGTTTTTTAAATAAAAATAATGAATTTCTTTTTTGTCTTCGCAGGGGAAATCTTCAAAAAGATAACGATTCCTGGGGGGGAAGATCAGGTTATGTGGACATTTATAGCCACTAAAACCCCTGCGATGGCCTTCCTCAGCACGGAAATGGAGTGGCCGCGGGATCGCTTCCGCATGCGCATCCGCTGCCCCTTCCGTACGACGCTACACTCGTCGCTGACGGAGCTTGTCTCAGGAGGGCAAAGTGTGGTTTTGCCCTTCCCGCACCTCTCGCTGGTGCACACGGCAGTTCGTGGTCATCCCGGCTGCTTTCCTTCTCGGGGAAAAATAATGGATAAACGACCTGGTGGGGCACCTGATCACTGCTGTCCGTATTGCACCATCAGAAAAGCCCCAATTTTTTTTCACTGATTATCTATTACTGTTGGCCCTATTTTTTATTTACGAAAGATTACGGGTTTATGTGGAGATTAATACCCACTAAAACCCTTGCGATAGCCATCCTCAAGATGGAAATGGAGAGGCCGCGGAATCGCTTGCGCATGCATCTACACTGTCCCTTCCGTGCGTCGCGCTCTCGTAGCTGGTCGTTTCAGGAGGGCAAGGTGGCCATCGCTGATACATACGGTAATTTGAGACATGCTGAGAGCCCCAATGGCTTAGAATGGACTTCTGTCCTAAGGGTGTTTTTTGGTAGATCGGAGCTAGGCGTAAATCATCGTCGGTGAGGAGGAAGGCGCTTTGATGGCGCAGGGGCGTATGTGGGTCCTCACAAGCTGGGAACTTCAATTTGACATCAGGGTCGATCAAGACGTGCATGTATCTGTATATTTCTTTTACTAGTACTGATACACGAACCTGCTATGAGAGGGTTCGGAAGGCGCACTTTACGAGGTCAAAAGTATTTTGAGATCGAATCAATAAGAGGTAATAAACGCATAGTCAACTCAAAAAGGAATGAGCGATGGGATTAGGCATTATACCATAGCTCGTTTACATCGATATTTTTGGTAGTGTGGTACACTGTCGAGCCAGCGAACGTGATTTTAAATTATTTAAACTACAGTTCGTATACGGGCTCGCTCGATTGGAACAGTACCACATTTTCACAGAAGATCAGCGTGAAGTAGCTAAAGTATCTGTGTTTCGTACGTTAAGTGAGACAGCCGGAAGCCTAACCCCTCCCCATTTCCTTTCCGTATTTTCTATTCAAGGGCGGATCCAGGGGGAGGGGGGGGGGGCAGGGTCATGGGGGTCATGTCCCCCCGCCTGGGCTGAATCCAAGACCTAAGTAGAGCACTAATTATAATTGCTAAAAATGATGATGATTGTCATTTTATTGTCTTTGTCACGATATAGATTTTATGTAAGTACCTTTAATATTTCATTAATTTAATATAATTTGTATGATTGAAGAACGTTTAACCGGACTGGCACTTCTCCACGTTCATAAAAACGCACCCATCGAAGTAGAAGATAACTTTATACCTGTATCGATTATTATCAAACTTAAATTATTATTATTCATATTTAATCGCGTAAATAGTTTGAATCGCGAAAGTTTAAAATATATACTTAAATTATTACTTTTTGTGACTTGACTACAACTAGGAGACCCCTTCCCCCTGGCGGCGGAGCTGGATCCGCTCTTATTCTTATTACCTTTCATTCGTTAATCTTTTTTAATGTGGCAACATATTTGAGGTTCCTCTGGGCGGCGAAATGTCCAAGGGCGATGATCACTTAAAATCAGGTGACCCTCCTGCTCGTTTGCAAGCTATTTTCTATAAAGAAACGGATTCGATTCTTAGCTAGAAAAAAATATATCAAAAAAGAATGTTGCAGTTTTTATTTTCATCAAAATTAGCTTCCTTTCAGTGTTTTTCGCCTTTTCATATATTGTCGGTTTTGGCCAACCACGCCTACTTAAACAGGTCACGTAATTACATTTATCGCTGCGAATCGTTGACACATTTTTTTTTATCTTTTTAATCACTAATGTTTATTTTTGTTAAAATGTAATCTTATTATGTCATACAAGTATATATCGTACGCTTACTTAAACTAAGCGAACGAATTCAAAACGGACATTTAAAACTCAAAGGAGTCACAAATGCGTTGCCAGCTAAATAACGAATAAGGGTAAAGTTGAATAGGAAGTAAGGAAAGGAATAGGGGAAGGGGATACGCTTCCGAATCTCTCACTCACCGTACGAAACGCAGCTACATGAATTGGACGCTGATAAGCAATAATGTGTCAACCCACAAAAAGTCAAATTCGGAGATTTTGATGTATTTTGATACAGCATCATCTATTTAACATTATTAAAGAAATTCAAGTCATCTAAGCTATATAAGTAAGGAAAAAAGTTTCTTAATTTAATGTATCGTATTTCAAGTGAGTTCAATATTTTGCAAATTATACAATAATCTCAAATATTTGAAAACCTATTATTAGATAACATTAAATATATCAATCTGCTTTTAATTAATTATACTTTTCATCAAAATAAAAAAGAAAAGACGGATATATACGTCATCAAACAAATTTATTAAGAATAGGTTTGACATCTTAAGACGCCTTTTTCTCAAAATGAAGTCCGTGTGGGTTGACACAGTATTGCTTATCAGCGTCCAATTATTTCACCTCGATCTCCTGTGAGAATGAGATACTGCCCCGGTCGAGCCAGCACGTATGAGCAGTAGTAATTAAGCTACGGCTAGGGTCTACCTCAATAATATATAATGTAATATGCTGTTTTTGATAAGATGTAGTCGATCTCATTTGTTGTTGAACCATCGGAGCTTATCAATGATAAGTTCTTTTCTACTGTCATCATATCTTGTAGAAGGATTATTTGTTTGTTATGTAAATAATACTGTTTGTTAGGTATTAATGAGATATTTGGTTTCATGTTAATACTAGTGGTCGCGTAGCGGTCGGAATTCGAAGGTAGTTCATTACATTTTTAACCGATTTTAAAATTGACCACAGATCATTTATTTATTCTTTCTCTATGTAAACTATAGTTGTATGAATGTTTATACTCTTTTACGGAATTTTCGTAAAAATTTGTACCCAACAAATAGTTTTAAAAAATGTAGGATTATTGATTTCAGTTTTTTTGTTTGTCTATTATATTATCAATCAGCGAAATAGAACATTACTTAGAATGAACACATCTAAATAACATAATCTTACAATAAACTTTTATTGGTTGATAAGAAATATTTATATATGTCGTAAAACAGTATGTGGTATTTCGTATCAGTAAAATCATGAGTCAAGTACCAATTTATACTAATATCATAAAGCTGAAGAGTTTGTTTGTTTGACGCGCTAATCTCAGGAACTACTGGTTCGAATTGAAATGTTTTGTTACATAGTTCATGAGGAAGGCTAAAACATAAACTTAGTTCGAACTTATTTTAGTCTAGTGGCTAGTTTTTCGGTAAATAAATTAAAAGTTTGTATGTAGGGGGTAATTTCTGAAACTACTGATCCGATAATTTTTTTATGTTGGTTGGGCTGTTTATTGAGTATGGTTATAGGCTATATTACATCACGACAGAACTCATATGAGCGAAGCATTAACCATAAACGCGAGTGAAACTGCAAGGGACAGCTAGTTTATAATATATATTACTAGCTTTTGCTGGCGACTTTGCTCGCGTTAATGTACATTTTGTTTTATAATAATATTTGATTATTTTGTAATCTACTATATAAAAGTTAATAAACAAGAAAGTTTTGAGGTAACATTTTTTTTTAAATACGCAACGATTTAAAAATCTCCTTCTTTTTTGAAGTCAGAAAATTCAAAAGGACAATTTATTTAATTCTGAATTATAATAATTAATACTATTGATACAAATAATTCTATTAAAAATAAAAAGAAAGAGAAATTAAAAAATAACTATATTAAACCTAAGTAACTATCGATGTCACAGTGAGGCAAGGTGCCCAAAACACTGGCAGCATTACCTCTTTGTATGGCCAGACTGATATGCTGGCCGAGGTAGCCGCCAGCCCTTCGGTCACCTGTAGTTTCGACGAGGCGGGAAGACAGCTCTTTGAAAAACTTTTTCGCTTCCTCGCATACAAGGACAATACAATTTCGTTGATTTGACTGACGTACTTATACTTTTATAAAGTTACTTGTTATGTTAATTTAAAAACCATTGTGCTAAACCGATTAAAGCAAGTATAAGTACCAAACAGTTTGTAAATGTCTCAATGCTGAGTAAGGCCTCCTCTCTCATTAAGGAAAAGGTTTAGAGCCTAATTCACCACGCCTCTCCACTGGGGGTACTACATACAAGTGTCAGAATTCCTCCTGGCACATGCAGGTTTCTTCACGATGTTTTCCTTCACCTAGCATGAAATGATTTTAAAGACGAATTTAGCACTTGAAAACTCAGCGGTACTAGCTGGGGCTTGAACTTGTAATAATCGGATGAGATCGATCTTGCATCAACTATTTTGTTTAGCTAGTTGTTGAAAGAATTTGAGAAACTTCTAATGGTCTAATCGTCTCGAAATTTAATATACTATAAGAGATATTAAAATAAAATAGTTGCATACTCTTGACCTGATGCTGCAGCGTCATCTCCACTCCACACCAAGTTGCAGAAGTATCATGTTGGCTCGTTTGGTCTTACTTAATAGATTGTCGGTCCTATTGTCATTAAGTTAGGACATGCTGCTGGGATCATCGTTAACTGGTTCGGTAACTCTTCTAATATTATAGGCACACTCACACCAATTTAGATATTTTTTATAGTAACTCGTGCATTTGCTCTCGGAAAGCAACATTTGGTGAATTCGAACTGATGATGCAGACAAGATGGCCACCGAAAACGTATTTCAAGGTTTTCGATCAGATTACTTCAATACGCTAAGCAATGCTCCTCACAATGTATATATATGGTAAATTGGAACTGATGGTGCAACATAAGGAGAATTCCTTAATAATTACCTTCACCAGGAAAAGCGATATTTTATGAAATGATGATAAGTAGTTGACTAGGAGTAGGACTAGCTACTTAATATTTTGAAAATAATTATTGTAAAAATATCTTTTCTGTTTACACTTATACATCTCTGTTTTCATTCATGATGAATAAAAGATCACGTGCTCTGACGAATGGCGTCAAATCATATGACTCCAAGTACTAAAAATTATATTTACTGCATGATGTCATTATTCTAATTTAGTTCAATTCTAACCCTTAAATAGAAGACTTAGGAACCAGAATAACAATCCGGAAAATAGATAGATTATTTTAATAAAGTAACCATCATATTATGTTCTGAGAAGGACAAATGGACACTGATAAACAATACTATGTCAAGCCACACGGAGTTCATTTTGAGAAAATGGCTTTTTTTTTTATATAATAGGGGGGCAAACGAGCAGATAGTACCACCTGATGTTAAGCGGTCACTATCGCCCATGGACATCTGCAACACCAGGGATGTTGCGGGTGCGTTGCCGGCCTTTAATGGCGTCAAAACTATTTTTTAACAAATGTGTTAGAAGAAGTATATATCCATCTTTTATTTTTTATTTTGATAAAAAGTATAATGAATTAATAGCAGATAGACTAGTAAAGGGATTTATCTAATGATGAGTTTTTCAAATATATGAGATTATTGCATAATCAAAAATATGGAAAACACTTCAATATTCTAAACTTAACTTTTTTCCGTACTTATTTAGTTCAGATGACTTAAAAAATGTTTGTATGACATCATACAATTTTTTTTAAAGTTTAAATAAAATATCAAATGCGAAATGTATCATCAGAATACATAAATATTTACGAATTTGACTTTGGTTTTCCAAGTATATCTGATTATTGCATATTGCAAAATATTGGGAACACTTTAATATTGGAAACATTAAATTAGAAAACTTTTTTACGTATTTTTTTAGTTTAGGTGATTTAAAGAAATTGTAAATAATGTTAAATATGTTGCTTTATCAGAATTCGACATTTGTGGGTTAACACATTATTGCTTATCAGCATCATAATAACACATACTAAAATAAGATTTTTTATATTAACTTTTCTTTGCGGTTTCGCTCGCATTTCTATTATTTTTTGTTCGAAAACAAAAAAAAAAACTATTCTTACTAGTTTACTGCGTTAGACCCTGTAGTCCATCAGCTTAAATACAGGTTATTCTCGATCTCACTCATACGATCGGCGTAAAGCTGCGTTTCGATAGTTTAGTTAGAGAGCCGGAAGCCATTTCTTTTCTATCTTCTTCTTCCCATTTATTCTTTATTCCTTCTTTGAGCTAGCATTTATGGCTCCTCTGGTGCTGCAAATGCCCAGGGGCGGCGATGATCACCTAAAATTACTTGTCCTTTCGTTTCGTAATTTTTATAATCACTCCGTTACGTGAAGTCCTTGGCAAAACCCTTAAGTATGGAAGCCCTACTCTTCGACTAGATAGCGTGTGCTCATGTATTTTTATCATTTTTTGATACTGTAAAACATATCAAGAGTTATCAGTGACACATTAAAAGTGTCATTTGTTTGATCAATACCAACTTTAATGGATATAGTAAGAATGTGGAAAGTAGCGTGTCTGAGATCACTTTTCTATCGAGATAAATCATTAATGATTCAACAATGAAGTTTGTCACTTTTTTAATCCTAGATGCTAAAACAAACAATCTTATCAAAAGATACATGACTAATATCAGTGGTTTCGTTTTAAAGTGAATGCATTTAATATATTTTTTCTTACTATATTATTTATACCTTTAAACGAGCACTTTAATTTTATATACATGGATATGTATATAATAATATTGGAAACGACTTGAACGATTTTCATCAAATTTAATATGGGGGTTCGATTAATCGATCTAGCTAAGTTTAAGTTTTAGAAAACGTCGTTTTACCCGTGTTTTCAGGCAATGACAAGGAATTTATTTAAAAAGTCAAAAACCCGACTGCGTTATAAGACCATCTGCAGTGAGAATCACAATCCCTCTTTTGCGTCGAGCAGTCGGGGTAAAAAATTGTTAGTGATTATTGTTATTTGCTACTAAATCTAAATATAATTTCTATAAATACCAATTTATCACAAAAAGTGATAGTGTGATAGTGAAGTAGCCTATGTGTTATTCCAAGGTATAAGCCATCTTCATTTCAAATTTTAGCCAAATCAGTTCAGTAGTTTTTGCGTGAAAGTGTAACAAACATCCATCCATCCATCCATCCACACATACATACAAACTTTCACATTTATAATATTAGTAGGATTTAAGTGTTTGTTTCCCTATCAAAATTCTTATTAAATTAATTAAGATATATAATATTAGGTCTTAGAGTCTTTTCCTAGGGCTCCTACTGTACGAAACTATTGCTAGTTAACTTGTAAAGTTTACTTATTATACTTATATTTTGATTTAGTTATATGTACTACTAACTTCTCACACACCCACAATATTTTTAATTGAACCATCTAACAACACCTTAAACCATGGGATACATGACATTTTTTTATTAGAACACGATTAGGAATCAACAATAAATTTAAGTTTAAGTAAGTAAATAATATATGGATTATTAATTCATAATGCTGTTCGCTCTCCACTTACTAATGTTGACCTACCTCAAAATTCGTCGCTTGCGTTGCAACACCATTTAGAATTTAAGTAACGAGTTTTTATAAAAAGATCTGAATGTCTTTTTTTATTTTCTTATATCTTTTATTTTAGTTTACTTTATCATCCGGTTATGATGCGGCACCACAAAATTAGGATATAGGGGACGGCAAAATTATTTTGAAATGCATGACAAAAAAAAATCACAAGTAAAAGTCTCGCGTTTCTTTCTCGGTGTCTGTTGAGGTTTGAAATTTCCGAAAGAGTGGTGGATTTATTTGTTTAACGTTAAAAAAGAAATACAGATTCATATTTATATATACAAAAAATTATCGCTGTTCGTTTGTCTCGCTAAAACTCATGAATGGCTGGACCGATTTGGCTAATTTTGATTTTGAAATATTTGTAAAAGTTCAGGGTAGGTTTAAATAGTGAGAAACATAAATAATAAAGGAAAATATTAAAACTACAATATAATTTTCCAATATAAAGTGTTTTGTTACTTAGTTGTCAAGTACTAAATTTGTCTGTTTTTAGTTGTAGTATAAGTTCCGATCTCTTTGATCTGTTTTAGTCGAATACAAAACAGTTTCGTTTTAGATAAAGTTTTTTAACTACATTTTGCAGAAATACTATAATATAATACTCATTTTTAGGTGATACGATGTTTACTGGATCATCTAGTTTAAAAAAAAAATCTTTGACATGGTCTGTATTTTTCTGTATATATTAATGGGATGAAATGTTAAAGGGATGAAAAACAGATTTCAAACAAAATTTCGGTTCGGTAAAATATCGGCAGAAAATTGGCTCGACAAGGTAGTACGTTACTGAAAAAAAAGATCGACTTGAAGTAGGTCGTATAGTTCCATTTCGTAGGGAAAGAGAGAGAACATAAAGCCAAATCCCCTCGCCTACTACTATTCTTACTTCTAATTCCCTTTCACACTTTAATGTTTTTTAGGCTGGCAATATTGTAAAAATAAATGTCGGTCGGTCATCACATAACATCAGGTGTCCTGATCATTTAGCTATTTTCTATAAAAAATACATATCGTAGCTTCGTAGCAAATGCGTAGCACATGTGTAGTACAATAACTATTTCGTAGAAAATTTTAATCGACCTCAAATAGAACTGTTTTGTTAATAAAGGCTCTTCTTCATCCCTTAATTTTTCAATCTTGGGTGTGGAATAATTTCTTCTAATTAAAATAGAATGAACTTCGAGTATGATAAATTTAATTAGAAAAAGCATTTTAAGAATCGGTTCAAATATCACATTATGTACACTTGATGAGTGGGTCCGAGAGTTCAACCTTAAATAATATTGAAAACACCCTAAAATTGTGTGAATTTCATTGTTTCGATAAAAAAAAAAACAAACTACTAACTCATTTTTATGAAAATTCTATGAAACAATCGGGAAAGTATAACTTTGTAAATAAAAAACACAAAAAAAAATCCATCGAATTGATAATCCCACACGTACTTTGAAGTCGGTTAAAAACGTGAATATGTGCGATTGATTTCACGTTGATCAGTTAAGATAAATGTATATAAATGTACGCAGCATCCCAACGAAGCATAGTAGAACATTAACAAGACATCTGTGAACAACAAAATTGTGTATGTATTATTATGTTATTATATTAATAGATATGTTTAGATTATAGTCATGTCATTACATTTTTTTTGTTTATGGTGACGTATATTGTTCGATTATTATTTACGGTAATTTTATTGAGTGGTTTTATAGGTGCGAACAAAACGTTTTGCATTTTAAAAAATTGGTTTAACTTTTTTTTTAATAAACGAGTTTTTAGAGATATTTTTAACATATGTGGTATATTATGGCGGTTATATATGATTTGGCGAGAAATACATTTATAGGTTTTGTTCTCATATTTTGAAAAAGATTTACATAAAATATTTTTAACTGCTTTACACCTGAAAATCAAAACCTTATTTTAGATAATTACAGCTTTCGTAACAATTTACGACGTATCTGTTACTGGGTTACAGAATTGTTTTATACGCTCTCGAGAGTAAAACTTAGAAATATAATTATTTTTTGGCTTACCTGTCAGCCCTGTGTAAACCGGAGCTCCTAGCGGGTGTGGGGTGAACTATTTATCACTTATAATACTTGATTTTGCTACGTTCGCCTGTTCAGGAAAAATAATGACAGACCCAGACGCGTCTAACCCACATACACATGAGAGGCGCACCTGATAGGCGAATCTCACGAATGGCGACTATTTAACTTATAGAATCCCCATTTGAGTTTCAAATGACCGCAATAAATCGAATGGTCTATATAGTGTGTGCTTAGTGTAATAATATATAGGTATATAGACAAACATCTATGGACATAAAAACTGTTCTGTGTGTATTAGTGTTTTTGTGTTGTGTGTGTTTTAGGACCCCCCATACAGGATTATCATATCCCAATGGGGGCCGTTGAGTGTGAGCGTTTCAGCGTTTTTTTTTTTTTGTATAAGCGTCGCCTGTTTTATTCCGATATATAATTTATAAAATATTACTTACCGGTACGTTTATTAAATAACTGTTTTATAAGTTTTTACGTGAAAGAATAACAAATATCATAAATATTCGTGCAAGTAGTATAAAATATATAAAATAAGTATAAAATAATAGTATAACAATAAACGGCTAAAATTGAAAATAAAAAAAAAACCCTAAAATCTATTCATTGACGCTGGATCGATTTTGTGATTCTCTTTCAAATAAAAACTAACCGCATCCAAATCGGTTCCGCCGTTTAGGAGTTATGGTGCCACAGATAGACCACATAACGGTCAACTTATAAGCCCCCTTTTTTGCATCGGTGGTTAAAAACTTCAAAAAAAGCTGCGCCGGTTTAGAGAAGCCATCGACGCGCGCTGATTACGCGCGATATATTATGATAAATTAACGCGGAAATCATGTAAATGCGAAATTGTTCCTCACCAACAGTCTTGAAATAATCAAGACTTAAATGTAGCAACTGACTTTAAAAGTTAAATACGTAATTTCGTTAATTTGAATATACTTATTATAGTTATTTCGATTTTAAATTCAATTCAATTATTTGCTTTTAGTTGTGCCAATTAGACACATGTTATTTCGCCAATATCACGTAGAATGGAGAAAACACGTCGGAGATTGGTAGGGGTTCGAGAGTCCAACCTCAACTAAATATTGAAACACCCTAAAATATTGTGAATTTCATTGCTTCGATTAAAAAAAAAAAACAAACTACTAACTCATTTTGATGAAAATTCTATGAAACAATCGGGAAAGTATAACTTTGTAAATAAAAAACAATTGCCAAATCGTTTAAGCCGTTTTCGAGATCTCGGTGAACATTACCTATGTAAAAATTACTTGATGAATTAAGAATTCTCCGCTTTTATTATAGTCGATTAAAAGTAAATAACATTTAAAAACACAGTTAAGAAATTTTACGAAATTTCTTAGCAATCTATAATTGACATAACTTTTAACAACCTACAATATAATTTTATCGAAATTATTTTTATTCTCTATATAAAAGTTTTTAGCATCCGTTGTAAATAGATAGATCGTTTATCTAAGTGATCTTATTATGTAAAATAAAATTTATTGCTTTTTATTGTGATATCGTTCATCGAAAGCCCAGTTGATTGAACGCGTCTGTCGACGGACGCGAGAACAAAGCCTAACACCATTTCTTGCTAAGTGGTGAAAAATTATTAGAAGAAATCCAGCCAAGCCAGCTATCCGTTCCTAATCCGTTGCTTAATTAGGACTTTTCATAAAAATAGTAAATTGTGTGCTAATTTGAATCTAATGTAACACAATCAAGGGCGGATCCAGCGGGAGGTCCAAGACCTAGGTAGAGCACTAATATAATATTATAATTGTTAAACATGATGATGATTAACATGATTTTTATATTTTTTGTCACAATGTAAATTTTATTTAAGTACCTTTTATATTTAATCGAAGTACAAGAAGTGACAACTTTTTACCTTTAGATTATTATCAAACTTAAATTATTACCCTTGTGACTTGACCAAAACTAGGTGACACCCTAGGTGGCGAGGCTGGATCCGCCTTTGAACACAATTGCATCGCGTAAAATGTGATGGAATGTTTTCATTAATTGCTTAATGTAATAAAATTATTAAATAACCAAGATAAAGCGGTAAACTTTCTTTGTATGCGGGGGGTAATCTGAAACAACTAATCCGATTATAAAAATTCTTTTTTTGTTGGATAAGCTTATATCTCGCTATGACTCATAGGAGCGAAGAATTAACCATAAATGTGAGTGAAACCCCGTAGGGCCGCTAGTCAATTATAGTCTGTTTTTCTTTATTTGACCTACTTAGCAAACAAATATGGCGATTTTTCTAACCATAAGAGATGAGAAATTATCGATCGAATGATTGAACTGAAGTATTTTTGTAATGAAAAATAATGTTCGATAATTTGTGATTTTTCATTTCGGATGTTACAAAATAAGACACATAAAGAATAACTGGTCAAGTGCGAGTAGGACTCGCGCACCGAGGGTTCCGTACAAACTTATAGAAATCTATATAAGACTAACCCATCTACGCCATTTGTGGTCTTCATCATCAGTTCCAACATAAGTTACTATCAAAAGTACCTAAATCGGTATACGCTTGCCTATAATATTTGAGGAGTTCCCTCAATTTCTCCAGGATCCCATCATCTGATCCTGACCTGAAGACAATGGGACCACCTTGGAAGTATACCTTTTCAAACAAAAAAAATTTTGAAAATCGGTACCCAAATGGCGGCGTAATCGGCGAACAAACATAAAAAAAAATTAAATACAAGGTCGAATTGAAAACACTCCTTTTTAGAAGTCGCTTAAATATAATCAAATATTATGTAAATATGGATCACGTCCCAAAAACTATTTTGAAACTACTTAGGAGCACTTTAATTTAAAACACGATCATGGATGCAATCCATGGAAACACAAAATTTTATTTTAAGTACTAATACACCTTATACTTTCAAAAAAAAAAGTTATAGCGCGATTCAGGATACACCTAGCGCCACCTCTTGACAATTTCAATGAACTAACTTGTTGACTTTGACATTAACAACATAATTATATTATATTTTACTCTCGTTTTATTTTTATTTATATTCTACTACACTTCACTACCCCTGCACTACGTTCGTAAAATATTTAGATTTACATTATCAATCAAAATATCGAAATATATATTAGTGTTTTCAAGACGAAAATAATTAGTCCTTAATTCGAACAAAACTAATTGTTTATTTATAAATAACTAATTATATTACTAATAACCAGAAGACTTATATGTGTAGATAAATAAGTAAATTAAATAACTCGATCTGTTTGAATTTAATTTTAAAATTTTCGTACTAAGTCAATACGAGTACTTAAATCAAATCGCGTGAAGCTCTTATATTGAATGTTAATTACGTAATGACGTTATAAATCGACTATAAAACTTTTAAATGAAAAGTTTATTTTATAATTTTTAGCGCGTTTAAATAATAATTAAAATAAAGATTTTTATTAATCGAGCAGAATTATATCACAGTTAATGTCATAATGTTGTAATAGATGGCATTAGCTGTACGCTGCATCGCGCTATCATTTTGTTAGCTGAGATATATATATTGCATTGCGTTGTTTATTAATGTTTGCTGCTTTTTAATGTTTTCGTATTGATACAAATTTCTTCTCAGTGTTTGTAAAATTGTTTTTTTTTTGTCCATGGTCAACTTCTATGTTAATTTGTTACAAGTACATATAATTTTAATTCTAAGATTAATATATTTTCCGCTTGATCAATTTACAACTTGATACATTTACTCGTTCCTGAGAAAAAGGTTGAAAGACAGACGTACAGACTGACAGACACACGAACAGAAATTTACAGTTTTCGGATTTTTTCCTTTATGTATACTAAAGGACCTTGCTCCTGGCCAAATTTCATAATGCTTGGTCAATGGGAAGTACCCTATAGGTTTTGATTCCCTTGCGAAAACGTTAAAAACGCTATCATACTTAAAATATGTGATATAAATGACAGTATCTTTTGATTGCGTTAACTTAGAAGTTTGATTTTTTCACAGCTCTTAGTAATTACAACTCTGAGTACTTGACGTTGATAAAAATTTGTTACCTTCACGCGTTTCTGAGAAAAAGGTTGAAAGACAAACATACATACAAAAATTTACAGTTTTCAGATTTTTTCCTTTATTTGTACCATAAGATCTTACTTCTTGCCAAATTTCATCGTGCTAGGTCAATGGGAAGTACCCTATAGGTTTTGATTCCCTTGCGAAAACGCTAAAATGGTCAAAATATACGACATTTTTTCCATTATCTTTTGATTGCGTTGACTTAGAACTTTAATATTTTCACGGCCGCATGTCATCGTAGACTTGAGTATATGATATTAATTTCAACATGATACGTCTATGCATTTCTGAGAAAAAAGGGTTGACATCCCGACAGACAGACAGACAGACAGACAGACAGACAGACAGACAGACAGACAGACGGACAACAAAGTGATCCTATAAGGGTTCCGTTTTTCCTTTTAAGGTACGGAACCCTAAAAATAGACTATATAAACGTTAACAGTGACGGATGAATGCTCTATGAACATACAGTTCAAACTGCTGAATAGGTTGTATTGTGTGCTCACTGTTAGTTAAAATGACGTAGACATCCAGTAAAACGGACTACGGATTATTAAAAATTCAACCCTAAAAGAGCTAAAATTCTGAAACAGCGTGAGCAATATTATATCATATACCCAAGTAAATATATCCTTATATTTTAATAAATAAAAAAATATATAACGAAAAGCGTATATTATAAAAAAAAAAACAACTTTTATTTACATTACAGCAAAATTTTCGACGAGCCCAATTTAGTCAAGCATCGTAGGTGCGTCTCTAGATAATATTTTAACTACGCCAAATATCATTGTAAGTGGGTGTTATGGGACGGTAGCGAGTTCGATGCCCGCTTATCAAAAAATATTGTTTTGGTATATTATATTATGATTATTATAAAAAATGTGTAGATTATGGGATTCTTGAGTGTGTTAGAGCCGAAATACAGAACATCGCGTCAAGAATATCGTGGTTCATTCATATCAATGAACTTTGATATGGTTGCCTTTTTCTTCGTGTGTTATTTTTCTTAGAAATCAAACAAGAAAGCACGATGCACGACGTAATGTACCACGACACGATGCCGTGACGTGTGTTTGACTGTAAGTAATACTTCTTTAATCTAAGGCAAGAATTACATTTGTAGTTTTTACTCTTGAGAGCGAAACAAAACAACTCTGTAACCTAGTAAGTTAAGTAACAGATAAGTCGTAAGTTACAAAAAACCATGATTGTAAAGTCTTTCAATAAGAAATAACTTATGTAAAACTTTAAAAGTTACAGTGTACACGGTCGTAGAACAATTTTAGAATAGCAGCGTGTATTTTAGTCACTGAGTAACTCGCTACTCGACTAAGTTCGGACTAGACTAGTATTTTAGTCAAGTGGCGAGTAATTTAGTAACTAATCGTATCTAAACAACGAAAATTAAGTCGAGTAGTTTAATAGATAAATATCATATAATAGTTATTATCATAAATTTTATCAGATTATTCACTTTATTGTGGTATTGTCTGTTCACCATAAAAAAAACACCACTTATATACCGCATACGGCCGTAGTGCTAACGGCTTTATACAGTAGTTAGTAATTTAGTTACTAAATTACATATCACTCGACTAAAATACTAACCTAGTCCGAACTAGGCTTTAGTGGACGTGTGTAGGATTATCAATTGCCCGGCCAGCGCCCGGGGCAGAATAAATAGGGCGCGCCCTCGGGCCGTGGATGGGGGAGACGGGGGTCCCACGCATCCGTTTTCATACGGCCCCGAGCAGGTCGGCTGCCGGGATGGCCTCGAACTGCCGTACGCACTAGCGAGGATTGCGGGGAGGGCAAGACAACACTGCCCTCCTAAGACGAGCTTCGCCAGCCACGAGTGGAGTGTCGCACGAGAGCGATCTCGAGGCCTCTCCATTTCCGTGCTGAGAAAGGCTATCAGGGGTTTTAGTGGGCATTTCGTCATAAGCCGATCTCCGCCCCCAGGAATCGTGTATGTCTTCTTTAGGGTGCCATAAGACGATTTCGTATATAAAATTATATCATTATTTCCTAGTATCAGTCGATATTTAAAAAACAAATAAAGGACGGAAAAATTCAAAGAAACGGATTGTTTACATATTGGAAGCTTATATCTAATCTCTCTTTGTATTACCACCGATGGTTAATCGCTATTGGTTTTAAGGTATGAGGTGATGATTCGTCCAAGTTTCTTTAGGCTATTTACAGAATGATTCAATACCGATTACCCCTTTGTGATCTACATATATTATTAAAATAATGAGAGTGAAATTTTGTATATGAAAAGTAAATTCTGGTACCACTGAATCTATTTTTAACCAACTTCCAAAAAAGGAAAATTTTAATACGTCGGGTGTAATGTATTTTACTTTTGAAGTCGATTCTGTTTTTAAAAAGAATTGAAAGATACGTTAATCAAGAGGTTACGAAGAGGTTTTTAAAACAAAACATACACTAATGCGAGTGAACCCGCGGTATAGCTAGTAAGCTATAAAATACCTTTGTCAAAGAAACGTTTGATTAAAATGTAAAATAATTGTTTCAATATATAAAAATTGGGTCACTGAACCATCATTTAATTATTCTATACAAAAAAAAAAATTAGGACGAACGACTTATCGTCAGTTTTTATGTATTATTTGGACGATAATAGTCATATTTATAGTTTTTACGCACGTCATAATGTCTACTTTAATTTTATATACGGTAATTTATTTTATCAACAAACCTTGGAAGTTTGAAATATCGATAGCGAAGGTTTTCTTTGAGAACATCAACTTTAACCCTTAAATGGTTAGTGTATCAAAGATGAAATTACATATTATATAGATCATGTAAAGTATAGAAAAACATGCACCCAAATTTGTAGTTGATAGTAGGCTTTGAAAGAAGCGTTTCATTTTTGATACACCTGGCTGTTAAGGATTAACTTCCTACTACACTAGCGCTCATTTAGCATAAAAAAAAAAAAAAACCAGTATTTACAGACATTACATTAATATACATAATGTAATTATATAATGTTAATACTGTGTAGTAACGTGTTTGTTCTTTGTGATTGTATTTTTTTCGTCATTTAATAAAAATATTCTTTTTATCGCGGGGATCGTTGATATGTCGTTGAAAAATATTATGCGTGTGTGTGAGATTCATTTTATTCGATTTAGAACTTTGTTTCCAAAAGAGAAGAACTTAATAGTTCTTAATGTCGATTTGCCAACTACTTTACACATTCCCCAACCCTTTACTCCTATCTATTAACTAAACCTATATATATAACTAAACCTATATATATAACGAAGTTAAAAGGAAAACGTACATATATCGGTAAAAATTAAGCATTAAGTAAAGTTTTAAAATGCATAAAACAGATAATAAATATAAGTTTATAAATTGTTTAAGTGAATGAAAGTTTAGCCCCACCAGCGCCCGGGGCAGAATAAATAGGGCGCGCCCTTGCACTCATTCGTTTTCATACGGCCCCGAGGAGGACGGCAGCCGGGATGGCCTCGAACTGCCGTACGCACCAGCGAGGAGTGCGGGGAGAAAGACCACACCTGCCCTCTTAAGACGAGCGAGGGGCAGCGAATGCGCATGCGCAAGCGATCCCGAGACCTCTCCATTTTCGTGTTAAGGAAGGCCATCGCAGGGGTTTTAGTGGGTATAAATCTCCCCATAACCCGATCTCCCCCCCAGGAATCGGGTATCTTTTCGAAGTTTTCCCCTGCGTAAAAAAAAGCGAATGAAACTTCGCATATTGTGAAGAGCAACTACGAAACCTTGTGATGCGCATTGATCGACACGCACTTGCCAGTTATTATTAAAAATAAATACATCATTAAGCTCATTTGACATTTTTATCGCGCCTATTTTGACAGTTAATATATGGTGGTGCAAACATAGGAAAGTGAGTTTTGATCACTCATTATAAATAAGAGCTTATGTGGATTATATATTAGCCGATTAATATATCCTCATTGTGCGCTACATTTGAATAAACGATAGTGTTGTGTGTATGTCGTTATCATTATCATACGGTATAACTCGTGTTGCCTCAAGAAACAAGATCATTTCTAATTGTCAAGTTGAAGGAAACGGACATTTTGTTTGTGTTTTTTTTTTGTTCTAACTTTTAAATTTGTTGTGATTAATGTTGTATATAAAATTGTTGAAGTTTTATTTCGCAAGAATGGAAGTGAATGGGAACGGAGGTGAGTTCGAAATTTGATTTAAGGTTTTCGTTTTTTTTTTAAATTGTAATAGACAAAAAAAATACTTTTTTTAAATACGAGGCAATCGGAAAATTGACTTTATAATGAAAAAGTAATATTTAGTATTTTGTAACACGTCTATAAATATAAGTTAATGACACATGTTTTAAACAAATTGGTGTGTTTTTACGCTGCAAAATATAGGCCTTTATGCGAATGTAAAATTCTAAATAAATGTAAATCGAAAAAAATAAAGCATTTCAGCTATTTATTTTTCTTTAATTATACAACTATAATTTAAAAAGAGGAAACGAATTCTAAAGCAAAATAAGCAATCGTTCACTTGGACGACATTCTTAAGTATACAAAGGTTAAGAAATGGTGGAGTTATAATATATAGGTAATACATTTAAAAAAATACGATTATCCCTCTTTGAAGTCGGTTGAGTATTCGAATATGTCATACAAAATATCTTTAGTACGTACAACATCTGACAACACAAAAGAGCCCGTTAACGGTCCATAGCTTTGTTATGCAATCTTCTACAGCCTCTTCGCACATCTCTGGTGTATACACAGCTTAATTCACGAAATCACTATCCATCAATCAAGATAAAATTTGAGATTTAAAAAGATTGTCTAGATAGGACGGTGGTCACGAGGAAGTGGTTTAACTCCTTTGTTCCTTGTAAACGTCACTGCTGGGCAAAGATCTTTCCTATTAGGGAGAAGATAAAAATTAACAGCGCTACACCAGTGTGTTTTTGCAGATATGCATGTGTCCTTAGACGTATATATGTAGAGGGGGGGGGGGGTAGGGATTTCGGACCCCCCCTCCTTGTTTCCATGTTGCTGCATTTAGAATACCACCATACTGCATAATACCAAGATAATAACTAGTTTATCTTTCAGTTTTATTTTGGATTTACAATCTCCCCTCCCCCCTTTCCTATTCTTCTCTTGGACAGACATTCCGTGCCGTGCATGTGTCGTAATTTGTAAGAGATTAATATAGTTTTCTGTGTAATTAAAATGAAAATTAAGTCATGATAAAATAATAATCAGTACAAGACTGTTTAAATGAATTGTGTCAATGGGTGGATATTGTTTTGAGAACGTTTTTCCATCACTTTTAGCAAAGATCGTAAAGAACATAACTTAAGGAAGGGTTATATAAATATAATCTTAATCTGATAACTTATCTGATAATCGTAGACAGTAGTTAAATGGATGTTTTTGAAAACCGAACAAATGCGATTCGAATTCACATATTAAGTGTTCTGCACAAAATATGACACTGTTTACGCGAATGCGCAACGCTAAGAAGGATTTAATGTACTTTTGTAGCACTATTTACACTAAATACGTGGACTGATTTCGATAAATGACGCGTCCTTTAATTAATCAAGACGGCGCGAATGTATAAAAATTTGGAAAAATCAAAGTATCCGTTTTTAATGCCATAATGTAAAAATTTAAAAAAAAAAATGAAAATCGACGAACTATGTCAACTGGGATGAATAGGTATTTTACATTTTACGTTTCTCATATCGTTTTTCAATTAGAATTACAGTTTAGGATCTATAACGATTTAAAATTAGTTGGTATCGATTATCATTTGTAGCCTATAAATGAGAATCGATATAACTATATGGACGCTGATAAGCAATAATGTGTCAAGCCACACGGACTTCATTTTAAGAAAATGGCGTCTAAAGATGTCAAACATATTCTTAGAAAATATGTTTGAAGCAATATATATACCTTTTCTTATATTTTTTTGATAAAAGGTATAATGAATTAAAAGCAGATTAATATATTTAATATATTATCTAATAAAAGTTTTCCGTATATTTGAGATTATTGTATAAATTTCAAAATATGGAACGCACTTGAAATTCGAAACATTTAATTGAACTTTTTTCCGTACTTATTTAGTTTATATGACCTCCATTTTTTAATAATGTTAAATAGGTGAAGTAGTATCAAGATACATCAATATCTGCGAATTTTACTTTTTGTGGGCATGACACATTATTGCTTATCAGCTTCCATATAATTTAGACAGTTCATATTAAAGTAGTATTGATTTGTATAATTAATTTAAACTTTGTAAAAAGTCTTGTTTATTTTAATTTACAAATATTATACTCCTTCTAGGTAGTGTGGTGAAAAACTTTCCACATTATATCACCGAAATCAAAAGTACCGTATAGTATCTAATCATTTAACCCACTTGACTATCAGAAAGTTAAATTCGGCGCCTTCAGATAACTGAAATATCGCAATGATTTGATTGTATATAGAAATTACTTTATATTAGTCGTTAACGGTTGACTGAACTGTTTTTAACAAAATTAATAATTTTTTAAAATAATGAGATAAATGTTTTAAAACGATGTTATTTAGTGCTTTTACCGCTCCTGCTCAGCAAGCTATCAACCAGCAAACTATTATTGTATTAATCTCAGGTTTTGTTATTTCTACTTTTAGTTATTATTATAATAAAAATATAAATATTTTAATTAAAAAAATTAAATTTTCTGCTTGTGAAATAAGTGCATTTTGTCAAATTCATATTACAAGACACATTTTATTTTATCAGTGCATATATTTGTTTATATTTATGTATGAGTATATGTATATATGTATGTATAAATGTATTTATGTATCTATCTATATGTATGTAGTAGTTTATGTATGTAGTCTATTTTACACCACCTGCCATCTCTCTGTTGGCTATTACTCCATATCACCGCGGTTGTCTGGAAGAAATCGCTTTAAAGCGATAAGACCGCCTGTTGTACCATATTTTCTTATGTACTTCCTCTAAGGTTAATCTGTTTTCAATTTGTGGTGTACAATAAAGTATTTGAATGAATGAATGAATTTTTTAATGTTTTATGTGCAGCCTAGATAAACTTTTTAGATAGTACTTTTCGAATCAAGTTTATAATAAGAATTACAAGAAGATTTTTATATCGTTCTAATAATTGAAATAGCGAACGTAGTTGCGGGCATTTCATTAAATATATTTTTTTAGCTTAAAGGAGTATTTTTATAGTCAATAATTACAATTATTAATTTTTTTGTATAATTGTTAAACTCATTTTTGAAGTCGATTTTTTTTTAAGTTTTTATTTCTGAAATTGTTACAGGATAAAAGAGGAAACGCGATCAAATGAAATAAGAAGAATTTGAAAAATTAATTAAGATCTTTTAGAAGTTGAGGTTTGAAAAATCAAGTTCCATCAAAATGAATTTTCGAAGGAGTGTGAGTGAACGCATGTGGGGCCGCCCTACAGGTAAAGATTTATAACATTAGAAGTTTTTATATCTAATATTTTTAAAGAAGCAATTCTTGTATATATGGACAATGATAAGCAATATTATGTCAAGCCTCAGAGACTTCATTTTGAGAAAACGGTGTATATGTTTGACCCCTTCTTAACAAATTTGTTTGAAGTTGTATATATCCATCTTCTCTTTTCTATTTTGATAAAAGGTATAATGAATTAAAAGCAGAATGGTATAATAAATAGTTTTATATATTTTAATATTTAAGATTATTAATATATAATACACAGCAATATCTCCGAAATCGCCTTGTGTGGGTTGACACATTATTGCATATCAGTCCATATATAATTTGAATCTCGGAAACGGTTCCAACGATTTTCATGAAGTTTAGTATGCGAGGGTTTTAGGGGGTGTTAAATCAATCTAGCTAGGTTTTGTTTTTAGAAAACGTCGTATACCCGTGTTTTCAAGATCGAAAAATATTATTCATCAGTATATTATTCATATTTGAATATAATTTTCAAACAACACGATTTACCAAAAACAAAATACCGATTAAAGTTCGGTCATCCTGGTACCTACTTATTATCTTATTGGCGCCACGAACTAAAGATTTGAATTCAATCGAATCAATCGTAGACACTAAGTCTACGTCCAAGATACTGCGTCTAGCGTCGCCCGTCTATACTAATATTATGAAATAAATAAAATTTGTTTGTAAGTTTATTTGTAAGGTGTAATTTCTAAAACGTGATCTTGATCCGATTTGGAAAATTCTTTATGCGGTGGATAGCCTAAGGAATGAAAAAGGTTGTAAGGTACATATCGATACCTCCCACGTAAGTTATTGTAAGCCACTAAATTGCCGTTAGCGTTTTTACTGAATACTACACGAATTTGCATTGCTTAATGCATTAAAAGTGAAAAAATACCAAAAATCTTTTTTTTTCAAGGAAAGATACAACAAAATACGCCTGAAAAAAGGCGTATTTTGTTGTAACTTTCAAACTAAAACGGATTAAAAGTGATCTACTGTAAATTTGTAATTTTGGGGTTACAACAACTTACGTGGGAGGTATCGATATATTACATCACGCTATGGCTCATAGAAGCAGTAACCATAAACGCGAGTTTAACCGCAAGGGACAGCTATTTAATACTAATTTAATTGTTCCTGTATCGCAAACGTTACTGAAAGGGAATCAAGAATTTTTTTTCTTGTTGTACATTTTGTGACAGAAGTATAATATACATATTCAGGTTTTGTTCTATAGTCGTTGATTAGATAGCTTTCTTGTTATATAAAAAAGGTACACTAAACTGTTTTGTTTTTGGGCCGAAAGATTACTATATAATCTATGACATTAGTGTTATCGTGACTCTGTGGTATGAAATTCGGTTTCTTTCTCTCTGCTCCGTTTATCCCATGTACATATGAAGACATTGTTTATTCCTGAAAATTATCATGTATTTACCGATAAAGCATGTTTAAGACTCGCTAGCTACTTCGTAGTCAATAAAATGAACCCGTGGTAGCTTTATACTTAAAAGACTAATTTGTAATTTGACGATTCAAAAACGCTTTATAAACCTTAAGCCAAGCTACTTGAATAAAGTATATTTTGAATTTGAATTATAGACGTGACTATTAACATTTATTTATGGTGAAATCGATAGATAACTGTACGTAATTTCGTCTACAATTCTATATACATACATCAAGGTCGCTCATGAGGACCTAGTATAACATAGAACGAGTTGGCGATGCGGTCTTAATGTGTTATCGAAAAAGTACACATAGATGATAAATTTCATAGAGATATTTTATCATGGAAAGTTGATTTCAAATCTAGTGTAAAGATTACAGTCGTGAATCACCATCTTATTGAACTTCTGCCAGCATAATCCTTGATAATGCAATCTGTGTCTGCACCGGATGATTCATGCATAACGATCGGCGTTATCTAAGAGATCGAACGCGGCAAGAAGCGCCGTTTCACTTGTACTTTGAAAAAAATTGTACCCACTTTAAAGATGAAAAAAAGGAATTGAAAATAAAAAAGTCATCATATATTTTAAACTTTCGCGATTTATATTATTCATATTTAATATAACGGGTGTTATGGCGATAAGTAATGGTAGTAATACCTTTTTTAATGCCCAACGTTTCGATGAAGTTGCATCCGTCGTGGTCACAAGCTGACTGTCAGCTCGTATGACTGCAATACTACTATTATATTAATATTAGATATGAAAAACTCATCTTTTTTAATTGGTCATTTTTATTAAGAAAAAATTTGTATGTGAGATCGTGCGCTGTTCGCCCACGCCGTCCCCGCTCATGCCGCGTGCGATGGTAGATCGTCTGGTGTTGTCACAGTTATTCAGTCAGCATCTTACTTATTTGTGCCGCCTTGGTTGAATAGCTAGGTCTTGGTCTTAAAAAAGTTTCGTACAGATCTGGAGTATAATTTTAGAATAAATATATTTTTTATTTGCAGCTGATTTTTTTTTTCATGAACTGCATTTTTTATTTTTATTTTGCAAAGTCATAATTTAATTATTTTGCCGTTAAAAAAATATAAAAAAACCACATTTTTACTTTAAAACCCAAGTTTTGCCGTCCTAATAACTGCCCCTTAGTGTCCCTTAAGCAAACCTAGCGCTTTATTCACCATCATAGAATAAGAACTATTAATTCTAATGACTCGACAATTTAGAAATCACACTCACATTTATATTCTTAATATTAATAAATATTCGATGAAAACTTGTCATGTTATGGTTTTACAGTAATTTTATTTATTTTCAGTTTTAAATCGATTAGCTTCTATGTATCGTGGAAGCAAATTTGATCCTAAGAAACTTAGGGGTGTCATTTTGGGGATAGCACTGTCCGCTACACTTGGGGAGGTGGCCTGCTACAGACTTGTCCAGCAAGACGTAAGAGCAAGGGAACTCCCCAAATACACAGGAGGTATGAATGCGAATTTATATATTTTTTTAATTAAATGAACATTTCAGATGTAATAATTTTGATCTCATCAAGCTATTTCGCTTAACGGCGAGACGCGCTTTTTATAAAATACTGGGTAATGGTAATTAGAAAAAAATAGATTAACAATTTTGACTTGAAAATACGAAATTGTGTACTGTGTATAATTGGTATGTTTTCACGCCTAGCCAATTTATATAAGATAAGCTCTACAGATAGATTGGTTTTCGGAGAACGATTAAGACAATTTTGTGTCGCATAAATAAAATCTTTACTAAGACTTTTTTACAGAAAGACATTTATTTTAAAAGTAGTATACGCAATTTGTTTTTCTTTAAGAGTTGCACAAAGTTGGTTCACGTATTAATATATCCTTAACAGAATCGTATTTAATATAACGACTCTTATCACGATAACTAATGGTAGTACTTAATACCTTTTGACGTTTTGACGAAGTTGCATCCGTCGTGGTCACGAGCTGACTCTGAGTCAAGGTATTACTACCATTAGTTATCGCGATAAGACCCGTTATATTAAATGGATGCTGATAAGCAATAATGTGTCAACCCACAAAAAGTCAAATTTGAAGATATTGATGTAATGTTTACTACTGCGTCACCTATTTAACATTATTAAAAATAAATTCAAGTTATCTAAACTAAATAAGTACAGAAAATTCGAATCTCAAGTCCGTTCCATATTTTCTAATTTATACAATAATCTCAAATATTTAAAAAACTTATTATTAGATAAAACATTAAATATATAAATCTTCTTTTAATTAATTTTACCTTTAATTAAAATATAAAAGAAAAGATGGGTATATACATCTTCAAACAAATGTAATATTTAGACGCCATTTTCTCAAAATGAAGTCCGTATAGCTTGACACCGTATTGCTTATCAGCGTCCACATATGAATAGTATAAATCGCTAGAGTTTAAAATATACAATTTCTTTACAGATTTATTGATAGTAGTGTTCTCGGTGTATGAAGCTATAATAGCCCCGTTAGTGTCCTGGTGGGGAACCACGAAGAGAAAGACGTTGCTGTTCAGCTACACGACAGCTTGTATGCTGTGCTGCCTTTCATGGTACTTCATGCCACCGAAATTGGAGAGAGAAAATTCAGGTAATGTCTCTAAATATATCGATACCTCCCACGTAAGTTATTGTAAGCCACAAAATTGCCGTTAGCGTTTTTACTGAATACTACACGAATTTGCATTGCTTAATGCATTCAAAGTGAAAAAATACCAAAAATCTTTTTTTTTTTTCAAGGAAAGATACAACAAAATACGCCTGAAAAAAGGCGTATTTTGTTGTAACTTTCAAACTAAGACGGATTAAAAATGCTCTACTGTAAAATTGTAATTTTGGGGTTACAACAACTTACGTGGGAGGTATCGATATATAACTCAAAGGTGACTGACTGACTGACATAGTGATCTATTAACGCACAGCCGAAACCACTGGACGGATCGGGCTGAAATTTTGCATGTAGGTAGATCTTATGATATTGCCATCTGTTAAGAAAGGATTTTGATTAATATTACCCCCAAGGGGATAAAATACTGGATGAAAGTTTGTATGAACTTTGTCAATTATAAACCGATCGGCCTGAGACTTTCGATGCATATGGTACTACTATGATGTAGGTATCACAGACATCGCAGACGAAGTCGCGAGCTGGTTTATGTTTATAGGTTTTCCAAATATATCTGATTATTGCATATTGGAAACCAGTATCAAGTAAAATTCTTGTAAATTAAGTTTTCCTTTAAATAATTTTGTTCAAGTCGTTTAGTTTTTTTTTATTCAATCTTTTGTTTATAGAATTATGTGATGCAGCAAATTCAAATAACCAAATTGGATATATTGGCACCTCCTCTCGTACGGCTATTCGTCTTATCATGGTATTAACCTCATGTACTGTCTTCGTGACTTCGCGGGTCGCATGTTGGAGCCATGGGATCGCTTACTGCGATGAATACGCACCAGCCAGGACTAGTGTACATTATGGTAATAACTGTGACTAAACTTAACCTTACATACTATGAAAATTAAAGTAAATGTCCCACGGCTGGGCAATAGCCTCTTTTCCATAAAGGAGAGGGTTTAGAGCTTAAACAACTACGCTGCTCCACTGCGGGGTGGATATACATATAACTGAATTTCTGCCAGCACATGCAGGTTTCCTCACGGTGTTTTCCTTCACCCAGTTCTAGATTAATTTAAACACAAATTAAGCACTCGAAAACTCAGTATCGGTTGAGATCAACGTGTTCTAACTAGTAGTAAAGTACAATAATTATAAAAATATATGACTTTTAGGTGCTCTCCTAATGGGTCGCGTGATTGGATTAGCTTTGGGGCACAAGGTGTTAACGGCCGCGTTGGAAGACAACATGATTTTCCAGGTGTCGGCATTGTTGGTTGGGTTCGCGATCAATTGGGTGCAGCTGCCGTTCATAGTGCCGGCGCAGGCGCCAATTGTTGACGGAGTACAAAAAATACCATTACCTATGGAAGACCGGAGTAAGTTATCTTTTATTTGTGATGAGCTTCTCCTTCACCTACAGTTTTGCTTGCGTTTTTTAATAAAACTATTAATTGTTTGTGGTTACTACTTTTAATCCATATCGTGATGTACTATAGCCTATAACCTTTTTCAATAAATTGGCTATCTGACACAAAAAAAATCATCTCGGATCAGATCGGAGATTATGTCCTACAATCCAAAAAAATTTTACCTCTTTATGATATTTAGTACTAACTGTCTTCGCTTTGGGCTTCTTTAAGTCGCTAGGTGATCTACTATGGCCTATAACCATCCTCAATAAACAGGCTATCAGTACTTTCAGAGATTACACCCAACATACAAACTTTTACCTTTTAATAATATTAGCATAGATAAAATATTTTTTGCATACTTAGAATATTTATTTTTTTTAAACAGGTTTATTTTCGAGTATTGGCCGCGTGCTCTACAACTCTGTAGCAATGACCCAAATATTCGCTATGGGTATTATGGCCACCGCATTATGGGGGTACGGGTACTATGAGTCTGACATTGCTAAGGTAGGTTAAACAGAAAGCTAGTTGGACGCTGATAAGGAATACTATGTCAAGCCATACGGACTTCATTTTAAGAAAATGGCGTCTGAATATGTCAAACTTGCTTGAAGAAGTATATATCAATCCTGTCTTTTCTATTTTGATGAAAGGAATAATAAATAAAAAGCAGATTGATTTAATAAAAAGTCTAATAATAAATTTTTCAAATATATTACGTTATTGTATATTGCAAAATATGGAACATACTTCAATATACGAAACATTAAATAAGATACTTTTTTCAAAAAAAAAAAAACATTATATTACGCATTATCAGAATACATCAGTATCTCCGAATTTTACTTTTTGTGGGTTGACACATTATTGCTTATCAGCACCCAGTTATATGTCCCATTATTATGTTAAATCATAGTATTATTTAATTAAACATATAAAATTTATATTTACAGGTGAAATACAACTTGCTTCCTGATAAAACCCAGTCTGCTGATTTGGCTGAGACGTTTACTTTTCATTTTGTTGCGTGTGCTGTAGCGGTAAGTGTAGACGAGAATTACATTTGTAAGTTTTCAGACTGTCCTAAAGATATATGTAAGTTACTTATACATAAGTCTCTGGTCATCTAGTCACTAGTTTACTTGTAATTATGAATATATTTCTGAGAGTAAAGACGAGCGATCTATCCTAGACAGAGGGAGCGTACTGCCGATACATAATAATAAGCAACTGATCAACGAGCTACCATAGACAAAATACAGTATCATTTATTTTTATGATATATTCCTAACATACACTGGAAAGGATTTACTGTCAACGTCAATGATATCTTCTATACTTATAATAAATCTGTAGAGAGGTCAATTCTGTACATGAGATATATTTTCAAAATACCTATCAGGGGGTGATTAGTGATCGATACTGATGCGAAAAATGCAATCAGTAAAATTTTTGTCTGTCTGTCTGTCTGTCTGTCTGTCTGTCTGTATGTATGTTCCTTATAGAAACAAAAACTACTCGACGGATTTTAACGAAACTTAGTACAATTATTCTTCATACTCCTGGGCAGGTTATAGTATACTTTTCATCACGTTACAATAAATAGGAGCAGAGTAATAAAGGGAAAACGGGAGACGTTACTCCAATTTTTAAGCTTCCGTCGCGTATGCAGCCTTAATGGTTAAAGTTACATAGAAATCATGTATGACAGAAATATTCTACATAAAATTTCCTAAAATATATCCCGTAACAGCGTATGTCTATATTTTATGGTTGACTCACAATAACACGCGTAACTCCTGATAAATTAGCAGTTCGGAGAATTCTGATTATATTTGTTTACTTTCCGTTTATAATACTATCACTCATCCCTAATTTAAAAAAGTTAATATTATTACCTATTTAATTAATAAAAAAATCATAGAAATCAAGTATTGTGGATTGACATATTATATTTCCCTATTAAATTACGATAGTTAATCTGTCTGTCACATCAAAACCACTGAACCCTGAGGAAGGAAATACGCTACTTTTTTTCGAAAAACGACGAAAACGCGGACGAAGTCGCAGGCAAAAGCTAGTTATAAATAAAATGTGTAGGTACGTTACCTACAATGGAATCTAATACAATATATATATCTATAATAAAATTAAAAACGCCACTCAAACGCACACATAAATAATGTGCTATTGTAATGCTAAATTACAATAGATTCTTCATCAAAAAGCTGAAAAAGGATAGCATATATTAATTAACGCGGGAGAAAAAGAAACAAGTATTTGTTGCGGTGTTGCTATGCATTTTGTTGTAGTGTGCGTGAGGCGCAATGACACGAATTGCTTATGGAGTGCATATTAACAGATTTTTACTTAAATTTTTGATTTCGGTTACTTTAAGCTCGCAATATATTGTCGTTGCTTTTACACCTTAAAAAGATTGTTGATACAGTTCAAGTTAACAGTCTTTTTTTTTTTAATTACTTCAGTCTTATTCTATAAAAGTCTAATTTGTAATATGATGAAAAATATTTATTTCAGTACGCTGGAACATTATTCTCAGCGCCGATTCTAATGGAGTTTTGTAATTTAAAAGCGATCAAACAGGCCGTTTTGATGAGTGTATTCGTGTTCATCGTATACATTATGATAATGACTCTACCCAGATGCGACAGAGGGAATGTCGCGGGCTTGGGCAAGAGTTTTTACGGACATCCGGAATGCAGTCTTGCGTGCAAGTATGTATATTTGAGATTTTAATTTAACCCTTAATATGCATGTACTCGTAAGTTGTTTTAAAAACGAAACGTTTATTTTAAAGGCTACTGACAATTAAAAAATTTACTAAACGTCTTCGCTTGCAACCTACTGGTTAATTTGTTTATATAAATTGCTTTTTTTTTATAAAAATCATCCATCATATGGGTTAAATCGGTGATTGACTGAATTATTTTAATCTATACAAAAATATTATTTAATGGTAAAATTTGTTTGTAAGTTTTTAAGATATGAAACCAGCGATCCGATTTCAAAAAATCGTTTTGCGTTGGATAGCCTGTTTGTTAAGGAGGGTTATAGGCTATATTACATCACAGAGCAGTTTTTATTATTTTTTAAGTGTGCAATAAAAGATAATTTTATTTGAATATAGTTTGCAAACTCATACTAGATCTTCAAAACTTTCGTGTAGTTAGTATAATGAGCCCCCATGCTCTGGTTTCCTAGCATTGCGGTCATAAAATTATTCGCGAAATATATGTATTTTTTATTATAAATGACAAAATCCATGGGCTCATAAATGCCCATGCCTATTTTATTTACAACTATTTTTATTATTTGATTATTATTTTTTTTTATTTACAGTACAATTCTTATAAGTGACTTAGAACTTACGATCGCGAAATATTATGATCGTCTTCAAATTTCTGACTTTACGGCATCAAAATATGCTTCTAGGAAACCGTGCCAGAATATTTCCAAAATAAAAGTTTGAGTGATATCATCTGACGACATAAAGCGACCGTTATGTGTTGGTCACCGTTATCCTAGGAAACCATAGCATTACTTTAGTACGAGCCGGTCAGTCGCGGTCTTTATGTTACACTTGCTGCATTTCGAGGTTTCATTAGCGTTTATGGTTACTGCTTCGTTTTAGTGAGTCGTAGCGTGATGTAATATAGCCTAAAACCTCAATAAACTGTCCAACCAACGCAAAAAACTAATAAATAGTTTTGACAAAACTCTGTTTAAAATGTTTGCTTTTAAGCATTTAATAGACTAGTTGCAATATCATAATTGTTCAAAATGTCTATTGCAGCTGCAAACCTCAATGGAACGAATACAAGCCCGTCTGCGTGGTGGACGACATGGTCACCTACATGTCGCCATGCCATGCAGGCTGCAGTAATTCACAGGAAATTAATGGTATCCAGTAAGTGATACTCAATTCAAATATAGTATATAACATTATATATGGACGTTTATAGCAATACCATGACGAACCACAGACAATGGCGTCTAAAGATGTCAAAGATGTTTAAAGATACATTTTCTTTTCTATCTTTATGAAAGGTGTAATGAATTAAAAACAGATTCGTATAATTAGAAGTTTTATCTAATAATCAGTTTTTCAAATATATGAGATTATTTGATATTGCAAAATATGGAACACACTTCATTATTCTAAACATTAAATTACATTGAATACATGGCATGTTTGACGAAAACCGTATTAAAACATACCCCCACACACACATACACCCGCGCTCGCGCACGCGTACACGCACACACAGACACACCGACACACACACGTGAAACTAACAGCACGCCTGTTTTTCGTCGGTGGTTAATAAGAATGTTTCACCAGAGTGTACTCGAACTGCACGTGCGCGAGCGGCGGGCGCGTGCTGGGGGGCGCGTGCGCCGACGCGGGCTGCCGGAGCGCGCTGCGCCTCCACGGCCTCCTGTACGTCATCATCATCACATTCGGACGTAAGACCCGTTGCTTATTATTTGTTCCGCCTTTGTAAGCTAATAAGAAATACTATGTCAAGCCACAAATTTAGGGATAATGGCGTGTAAAGATGTTAAGTAAGTTCTTAATAAATACGGACTTCATTTTGAGATAATGGGACCTTTACTAATCAAATATATTCTTAATTTTGTTTGAAGAAGTATATATCCACCTTTTTTTACCCAACTGCGCGTAAAGGAGGGTATCAGTCTGTGTATGTATATATGTATGTGGGTTTGTAACTTTGTGGCACTATTTAAACCAAAGTTGAAAACTGATTTCGATAAATGACACGACTTCTAATTTGTAATGATGGCGCGAATGTCATAAAAATTTTTGATTTCCATAATGTAAAAAAGAAAATCGACAAACTATGTCAAGTGGGATCGTTGAATAGATATTAAAAAATCTTATTTAAGTTATTCTAATATCGTTTTCCAAACATAATCCTACATGGCAGTAGGATCTATAACTATTTAAAATTGGTTACTAACGACTTGTAGGCTTTTAGCCAGAACATTGTTACGGTACTGCTGACTGCAGATGGTTTTGTTATGCAGTCGGCTTTTTGATTTATTAAATTAATTATACATTATAATTCACAGTGTTAGTGTTCCAAGCTCAAGGAGTAATCTTGCTGCGAGTCGTGGACCCTCGAGATAGGGCCGTTGCGATGGGCGTGGCCTGGTCTATAGTCGCCACCATGGCTTTCATCATTGGACAATCAGTATTCTACGTATTAAAAGGTAAAAAAAATGTTGTTTTCTACTTATATTTAATCTCTATCAGTGTTTTTTTTCGATAGTGTCTGATATCTGTCTGAAATGTTTATTTAAACATCGTAATCTCGGGATCGATATGTTTGATTTGAATCTTTTTATGCTTTTTATTGTACACGCATCATACAGTGAAAACAGAATAATATAAAAATAAAAATATTTAACTTATAATATCCATAGGCGGAATGATTTCAAGTAGGAATCTATTTCAGTCAGCCTATTAATTATGGAAGGACTTATGCATAATACTAGTCAGAGGCGTAAAGGAAATTTAAGTAAAAACTTATTTGGGTAATTTGCTTTTTTAGCATTGACTTCAACATAACTTCATTATAATATTACTAGCTGCTGCTCGCGAATTCGACTGCGATGTCTATGGTGTCTACGTCATAGTAGCTATATGCAAATTCTCAGCCCACTCGGTTTAAAATTGGCCAAGTTTCATGCAAACTTTCATCCCCTATTTTATTCCCTTGGGCGTAAAATTAATCAAAACCCTTTCTTAGCAGATGCTTGACGTACGCATAATATCTACCCGCATGTTAAATTTCAGCCTGATCCTTCCAGTGATTTGGGCTGTGCATTGATGTGATGACAGTCAGTCACCTTTGAATAATTTATATATTTAGATTATTTGAGTACAGATAGGCATTTTATATTGATAAGTCAAAAACCACGGAGACTTAGAAGTCAAGGGCATCAACTAGTATTAAAAAATAATACACAATCTGCTCGCTACCAAAATACGTAGACACTATCTGCCTTACTACAAAAGATTTAAACAGACGTTAAACGCGTGTTTAAAAAATCCGTACTACAAATCCGCGTCTAAAGACAATTTTGAGTTAAACATGCTTTAGATATAGATTAATATACGTTTAAGTGAGTTTAATACATGTTTAGAACCTATTTCAGCTGTCAAATGTAACGTATAACAGTTTATCAATAAGTTTTTTTATGAGTTTATTCGCTGTTAAGCAATTTAGATAATATTTTAAGCAATGTCTAATTTTTAAACACTGTTTAGCTAGACACGCGTTCAACATGGTTTTAATGCGTCTTTTGTAGTATGACAGTATGTTTTTACAGCAGAAAGGCAAATGAACAATTAATTCAGCTGATAGTCATTTTACATAGTCATTGAACTTTTTTCATAATCCCAATGAATCACGAATTCTGTATTCCAAATAACAAACATCATTTATTAATTGTTTATTTTCAATATTTACTAATAAAATTCATATGTTTTTTTATAATGATATAGCGTGTATTTAAAACTATTTTAATGTTATGTTTAATGTTGCTTTGTGCCTTTATGATTTTTCTTTTCTTCATGATAAAGTGAACTTATTCACGATTTAAACCAGTACGTCGAAATAATGATAAGTCTGCGTAAACTTAAACTATAGGCACTAAAGGCCGAGAGTAAATTTGGTTTTCAGGGCCGGATTTTAGAAACCTTAAGACAATAGAGTGGTGGCCTATATTTATTTATATGATTATCATTATCAGTATTGTAGGTGAAAAAAAAACGGAAAGTTGTTGGTGACGTCGAAATCACTATTATTTTTAATAATCTGCATTGTGGAGGCTCTAAGAGACCACAAGGAGCCTCTAAATCTAGCTTAGTATATCCCAAGAGCTAGGTTAAAACTTAAAACCTAAAAAAATAATGGCGTTGTTCTTAAATAAATACTTTAGTTAGTAGTTTTCTTTTGTTATTTAAGTTATTTGTTTCTTTATTGCAGTTGCGACATGCCGTTGGTTTGAAGGAGAAAAGTGTCATCTACAAAATCAATCATTTCCTCTTCTAATAGGTGCCACCTGCGCGTTTTTGGTCCTTACATCCATCATGACCAGCATCACATCCTGGATTTGTATAAAGATGTCTAATAAAAATAAAACCGAAATTTTTGAGACAAGGTTATAATTAAAATAATAGACAATTCTAGTCACAACTTTATTTATGTGTAAATATTGATTAATGTATAATTTTTGTAATGACGATAAAAGAAGTATTAACATTGTTTACATACTGGGTGTGTTTTTAGTCGCGAAAACATTTTTGCTTTGCCAAAGACTTGATTGACAAAAATTAGTTCGTGTATATGCACGTTACAGCGAACGTTCTGTGTGACGAAAATACTCCCGGTAGGATGTGTAAACACCTTTATGTTTGGTAGCTTTATACATTCATGTAATATGTAAAAAAATAAGAACAGCAACATAAAGTATTATAAAGCGCTACAATTTTTATACCTATAAAATTCTGTTAATTTTAAATAATAATTCTTAATATTTTTGTAAATACCGTGTACAAATGTAATTAGAAAAATTACTATGAGTAGAATAAAATTAGATATATTTAAAAGAGTTAAAGAAAATTATTTTATATTGAATAGGTTAAACAAATGTTCGAATAATTATTTAATAGGGATGTGAATGTTGTAATGAAAAATCGATTTTACTTATGTTCTTTCTTGTGCGATGTCCTTTAGTTAATCCCGGTTAAAGGTAATGTTAAATTACTAAAATAAATACTCCGTAGAATTTAGCGTATAATATTCATAATTGAAAATCATAATTGTTTTCCTAGAAATTCACTATCATGGCATTTCAGACTATTACTGTTGACTTATTATATCAAAATATAATATTTGTTCCATCATTATTATAAGCTATTTGTCTTGTTACAATATTATTCCGTATTCGTAATGACTAAAAATAAAATGAGACTATGTTTACAACATCGAAATATGTTTTTTTTTTTATTTTTAAAATCTATACCTTTCTGACCTATATGTATAACAAAAATCATAAAGCAAAGGATCAATAAAGTAAACTTTGCCCCTGTAAATTTTTTAAAGCAATGCTATGTTCAAATCAATATCGTATTTTTGCGTGATTATATTGGCGTTTAATCATTTTTTCCTTTATACTAACTAAAAAAAACTTGGTTAAGGGTAAATTAAATAGACTTAACTTAAGGTTTTAATCTAACTCTTCAATATAACCGTTGAAGTAAATAAACATTTATTTTTTTAATAAATTTGACTGTAAGCGTGAAATGAAACATAATTAAACTGACACTTCATCTGACTTTGGCAAGCGAGCGAGCTTTGTGTTGCGCGCTCTGTGTCAAGTGTCGAAGTTACATAAATTAGGTGATTGTATAGTTATTGTTCCTATTAGATTATCTTAGCGATACACGAGGTTTTTCAAGTGTTTACGCGATGGGTGATAGCGGAGCAAGGCCAAAGGTAATGATAGTCTATACTTAACGTATGAACTATTCAAGAAGTTATCATGTTTTATTCAGCGGTTTCGATAAGGAATAGTTATTTATTTTCTTGACCTTGCCTATTGTAGAGGTCATACAAAAGTTCAAGTTTGGGTTATATCTTTAGCAAATATATAAATATTTTGTTTTTGTAACTTTCTTCATACAATTAGACTTGTTAATGATAACTTGAATTCGTTTATTCAAGACTGTTTTTTGTTTTTATATTATAAAAAAATGATGATTTAAGTAACTACGCAAAAAAAAAACTTACTTCAATTAAAAAGAATGCTTAAATTTAGAATAAAATTAAAACTAAATAATAAAACTCAAATAAGAATATTCAAATAAGTAAAAAAAATAATGAAACCAGTAAGTAATAAATATTGAAGTATTAATTTATATACATTTTTGATCATAGTCAACATAAACCAATCGCATTTTTCAAAATTATGTACAGATAAAAGAGAAATGATAATTTGCAGGCCGATGACAACAGGCTGAAACCAGCGGTAAGAGCAATTAAAAAATATGTCAAAAATTTATTTTGTAATTAACAGGTATAGGTTCATATTTATTTACAAAAATCCAATATCAAAATTTATGAAATATATAGATAATAAAATCATTTGCATGAATTTAATTTATTTATTTATAGTGGCATAAATTTAGGGTATGTTCTGAATTATGATCAAATGTTTTGTTCAGTCTTAATGACATCTTGAATCTGCACCTAATATACTAGTTAATTTTTCATTAGATGTAGACAAATGTTTATTCGAGATGTCATTAGCACTGGCCAGTGTATTGTATTGTTTTTTGGAACACACCTTTAGTGTTAGAGCATGATCTGTAAAAAAAAGTTATAAATTGGTGATGGTAGGGATTGTTAGTTTGTTATATGTTGGTTTTCGTAAATAACTAAAGATTTTTAATAAATCTGTACATTACTGATTATCATATTGAGTGAGGTATATTCTTATGTTGCCATGCAATTCAATACAACACAAAATTTTAAATATTGAGTTTATATTTTAAAGGTGAAAATAATTCTTGTAATTCAAAAACATATTTTATCTTAATTAATGTATATAACTAATATTTAAATTAATGTTGTTTATCATTAATAAACATTTTAGTGAAATGTATTGCTTATACATCATCACATCAAATGTTTGTTTTTTAATTTTGCATGAATTTGTCTAATTATTTTAGAATTAGGATTAATTATTGTGCCCCATCCCACTTTGTGTAGTTTGTTCTTATTCTAAATGAGTACAAAGTACACATTTTGTAGGCGAGACACTTAGTTTAATATATGTTGTAGTTAATTTTGTTTATATATTTAGTAATTCAATTGAAACCTTGAAAATAATAAACAGTATTGTTTTATAATATTACAATTTTAATTACTATGTTATATAATGAAATTTAAATATTTCTTTTTGGCCCAAAGATACTCCATCCCATATACTCAGTCACTAGCTGATTCCTAGACAACATTGTTCAAAGTGGCCGGCATTTTGAGTGTTCATTCATTGTGAGATTATATCATATCTGTAAATATGATATAATCTCATATAATATATATAATAAAATTGACATCTGTAAACATAAACTTTAATTATTATTTTTTTCTATAGTACATTTTGATAGTAAAATGAGGAAAATTTGATAAATTGTACACTTTTATAAGTTCAATAGTAGTTTTTACTTTAAAATCAATAAATATGTTGTCTCGGTGGTGAAAAATACATATAAAAATAAAAACTAAATGTATCTTTCGTGCCAAGCTTTGTAATTAAAATTATTTTCCCAAATCACATTTTATTTGGTATATATATATAATGTATATCTTGCTGTAAGCGATTACTGATAATAAATAGGAAAAAAAATATTTTTTCCTTGTATTATCAAAACACTACAAGGAAATTTTTTACTGATTTTAATTGAACTAAATCATAAGTTATATAAATATCATAATAAGGTAATTATTGATTATATTTCTATAATCTTTATACATCTATTATAGATTAAATATATAATCTATATTTATATATGGGTAACTATTTCATGGGTACATGTTTTGAACTCATGGTTATTTTCGTTTTGTTTACTGTTTTTCTCCTAAAAGTTGTAGCGTGATGTATTAAAGCTTAATAATCTTCCTCAATAAACCACATAAAGAATTACCTCATGCTACCATAAAGAATTTTTCAAATCGGGTCCAGTAGTTTCCGATATTACTCCCTACAGTGAAACTTACAAACAAACTTCACCTCTTTATAATAATAGTATAGATGAGCGCAGTTGAATCTACGATCGTTAGTGCAGAGGTCAGTTGACCACTACGCCAATCAGTCTCATTGAAAGTCCAATGTCCGGGAATTAAATCTGGAGCTCATTTTAATATAATAATAATCGTGTTATATACTGATGGACTATATTATATACTTTTCACATAACATAACTAGATATGTTATAAGCTCATAAATTTTGGTATTCAGAATTTCGACGACGTTGCCTAGCAACCAGGTAGCGACAGTGTGAAGAATGTTTTTGGGCTAACAAGTTAATTAAAGAAAATTTCAAAATTGGAAATGGGATAAAGAATTTTTAACGTTTAATATGATGAACGTAACACTTAGAGATATAAAATAATATTGTCTTTTTACCCGAGTACGGCAAAGCAAAGAAGGATTATGATTTTGACAGTACGTATGTATGTTGCTCATAGATCCTATACTATTTATTAGAACTGGAAAAAAGAGGAATCGTTAATAGCGTCTTAATTGTCCGCTGGTTATAGGTTATATGATGTCTTATTAAATCTAATGTGGCGCCCTAGCGGACATACAGTACTCTGTCCATACTGTGTTTTATTAAAACGAGTTGACTTTCGGATAACGACAATTAATTATTTTTTATACGTGACAGCAATAACAGTATTTGCACATATCATATAAGATCTATTTTGTTATACAATATAAATATAACATGTATGGTATCATTGAAAAGGGCGTTAATTGTACATTTATAAAATGTATTTACTAGAGTTTACTGCATTTCATTTGTGACTGTTGCGGACAAGCGAACGCATTCATTCGATAATATAGTTGATTTGTTTCAGCATCGTTTTTTTGGTTTTAGTTTTCTACTTTTTTTGTTATAAGTAATTAAATTAGTATCATAAAAAATAAATCCCCTAAAGATGCCATTCACAAATTAGCTGACGATAAGTGAACACCGCCCCTGGAAATTTGCAGTACCAGATGAACCACAAATACGTTGCTAGTTTACAAGGGAATAAGAGGAATAATATTTAAAAAATAAATAAAGAGGAGAGGATTAGGCTTCTGACTGACTTACCGTATTGCGTAATAATTTATGATCTACACATAATATCGACCAGGACAATTCATTTACTATGTAATCTATAAAATGTGCCGAATCATCATTGCTATGCTGTTTTATTGTGTTTTTTAAATATCGCTGAATAAAATTATTTTTTGACATCGTTATTAAAACAAAATGATGTAAAAATATTCTACGATCCCGGAAATGTGTAAAAGTAGAAGGGTCGATATAAAAGACAAGACATTTAAAAAAAGAAGAAACCGACTTTAATAACAAAATACATGTGTATTTATTTACTTGAAACTTATTCCAGTTTTAATAAAATTTTGATGGAAATTCTATTATAACTATGGAGTTTCTTGTCTCTAATAGCTAAAGCATATTACTCTATACAAGATTACGTTGACGATAAAGATGCGTGAGCTTAGTATATGCTGAATTTCGTACAGGATAAATAAATAATCAATGTGTAATCATAATCTGTGTTGTATTGACAATATTTTAAAAGAGTAAATATCGAGTTTCTTGTCGGTTTTTCTCGGTAGAATCTACGTTCCGAACCGGTGGTAGCTTCATTATTGATGTAACTTTTTTTTTATTTTTTCATGTATGACGATTCAAAAGTGCTCGTGAGAGCCTACTTGAATAAATGTTTTTTTATTTGATTTGATTTATTAAACCAATAACATATAAACTAGAAACTAAATCGGTAAAGCCATTTTCGAATATTCGGCGAACATATATAAAAAAGAAATCATCATGACGAATTGAGAAGTTTTTTTTTGGAAGTTGGTTAAGTTTTTTTTTTAGCGTTATACATCCCGTTCATTGAGGAAACTTAAGCAAGATGACGACGAACTTCGTATCGCCATCTGATATAAATTTGAAATTATTAATTTAAATTTATTTCTTGACGGTTCCTTTTGATTTACATAATTATCTTTATTCCTAAGATACATTCATATTACGACAAACAAAACAAAAACAATAAAATCGGTAGAGTCATTTTCGAGTTTTTTCGCAGTTGCTTAGCGAGCAGTACGCGTTTAAGTTACATTGTCCTTTCGCGCGAAAAGTTCGATTCGCCTGCATCAGGTACATAGTATGGACACTATTAGAGATCTTGTACCTACTTGTGTTATTTCCAATATGCTAAGAGGCTCAATACGAGCGCCCGCGAGCATATTACGAACGGGATGCACGGGAATTGCACGTAAACGCTCGTGCGCTTGCGCAGGTTTGGGCGAGCCTCAAAACGGCTAGGGACAGCTAATAGTAGGTATATGCGATTACAATCCATTTAAAGTAATTTAATTTAAATTTTTGTTTTATTTGAATAGTTTGATAAGTCAAAGAAAAGTAAATGTTTTTTTAATAGTGCAGCTATCGCTAGTACACTATCATTAATAGGTTTTTAACTTTGTATAATCAATTTATTTATACAACCGTCTGATAAACTGAACGTCACTTATATTTATAACCTGGCTTTCAATTGCTAGTAACGTAATACTCGTTGAGATTCATTCTGAACAATATCGATAATATCATGCGTACGGACAAATATCTTGTTTGAAAATAATTGCCATAAACAAAAAAAAACTTATTTTTCTTTACCAAAATTGCGCCAATCTATTTATCTATCTATTGTGTCTATTACTTTATTAAAAAAAAAAAATCAAAGATTTACATCAAATGTAAATTATACTCTTGTAGTATAATTAGATGCTGATAAGCAATAATGTGTCAACCAACAAAAAGTCAAATTCGAAGATATTGATGTGTTCTGATTATGCGTCATATATTTAACATTATTCAAAAGATGTTCAAGTCATCTTAACTAAATTAGTACTGAAAAAATTTACTTAATGTAAGGTTTTGAATTTCAAGCGTGTTTCATAGTTTGCAATTTATACAATAATCTTATATATTTAAAAACTTATTATTAGAAAGTTTTTAATATACCCATCTGATTACACTTCACTTCACCATTTATCAAAATAGAAAAGAAAAAATGGATATATACGTCTTGAAACAAATTTATTAAAAATAGGTTTGACGTTTTCTCGAAATTAAGTCCGTGTGGCTTGACACAGTATTGCTTATCAGCGTCCAATTATTTTGGTTTTTAAATATGCCGTAACGTACATCATATGTTTTGTATAGTGTAAGACGAAAATACATTATATGTTACATTAAAAACCCTTTTTTTTTCGCTTTAAAAACGAAATTGTACAGAATTATATAATGTTATATTTTTTGCAATTTAACCAGCTATAAAATGCTCACACATACGAAGTCAGGACAAACGAGTAGTTTTATTTAATATGTAAAAGTCATCCCTCAGTGGTTAAGATAACAATGTACAAACAACAATAGAAGACTAGTTGCTTCACACAGTTTTACGCGCTTTAATTTATGTCTGGCTGAGTAGTGGGAGAGTGAGTTTACTGCTGCAAATCAGTGAAGACCGTGGCGTGATGTTATATAGCCTATAAATTTCTTAAAAATTACCCTATTTAAACTATAACAATTTTTCGAGAATATATATTTTACTAGTAAATATATACAGTCCAAGTTTTTACCTGCCTTTTTAATTATTATTTTACTCCTATGAATCTTAGCGTCATGTTTTATAGCCTATACGATAAACGGACTGCCTAACAAAAATAATGTTCATATTATATATATAAATCCAATGTTTCTAGGAGTTTTACCCCAGTTTATGATTTTTCTATTCTTATGAATCGTAGTGAATGTGTTATACCCTATAATCTTTCTAAGACGCAAAGATAATTTCAAATCAGAAAGATAGCTTCTTAAATTATTTCTAACAGACAAACACTTCAGTTTTATATATTAGTAAAGATATAAATGATATCAGTATAGTATATAAAAGTCACACGAGTACATAACCGTAACGATCATTTCATCATTTAGTCCGGCGACGTCTGCAGAGCGCTGATATCGCGCTCAATTCCCGCCGAAATTTGACGTTTCTAAGTGTCAGTGAAGTTTTTTTTTAATATCGTAATTTTTTGTTCGTGACCATGGACTTACTGACGAAGGTTTGTTTTTGTTATGTAAATTCGAAATATGTTTTAAAAGTGGTTTAAACTCGTCAGTTTATAAGTTAATCATTTTTGTAAAAACAACGATTCTGTATATGGTGGCGCCGAGAAGAATCGATAAGAAATTCGATATTTTTTTTCGAGTTTTTGTTTATTATAAACGCTTAAAACCTATCGTTACTTGGTTAAAATCAGTTCTCCATTAAATGGATTTTAGTGTTTTAATTATCCAAACAATTTATATTTAAATGAACTCAAAATTTAATTACTTGATTGTTTATGAATCTTTAGTTATTAATAAAATAAAGTAATTACTTGACATTGTAAGGTTATCGCGAATCTTGAATTAAGTTTCTGTAAAAGAATAAAATTATGATAAGTACCTACATAAAAACAAAGGAATCTCGTATAATTTATAATACAATGGATTTTTATAAACACGAACTAAGCTTACATACTTACGGTGGCTTTTCTGAAAAAAAAAAAACTTAATATACCTACATACATAAAAAAAATGTAGCGATCTAACAACGCCATCTCGTATTTTTTACGCATCTACACAGTTGCTATTGGACGTTAGTACACTAGTATCTGAAAACTGTTAAAGTTAGGATTTACAAAACATCTTTACGTACTTGTTTTACAAAAAAAACCCGAGCTTCAATTGAAAACTCAAGAGTTGCGAGCCCGGAATAAAACTTGCGACTATCGTTTCAATTCCGTCGAATAAAGAATAATCCATTGAGCCTATCTCTATTTAAAATAACTGATAAATAAGCATAAATATGTTTTCTTTTTTTTTGCATATAAATAGTAGGCAAACGAGAAGGCGGGACACCTGATGTTTCGTGATCAAGCTGACATAAACATTTCCAGCACCAGAACCACAAATGCGTTGAAAGCTTAAAACTGAATAAGGAATTAAGGGAATAGTAAATAAGAAGAAGAATGGGTTTGGGTTTCCAATTCTTTACCATCTCACACATCTATACTAGTAACTTTACGTCAATTTTCTGTGAGTGGAAGGACTGCCCTGATCGAGCCAGCCCCTATACGAGCTGAAGCTAGTGGGCTACAGTTAGGCTCTACCTGAGGTAGTAAGTACTCGGTGCCTAGACACTAGACTCACAGTGCTTTACGCGAGCTCGAGAATGCGCCGTTTATGGCTCTAGGCTTCCGTTGGCATCCTTCGGGTACGGAACTCTAAGAATGATTATCTATTATTGTAGACTTGCACCATCATGCTTATTTTACATAAGATACACTGTAATTATACATGTGTGTGGTATCCGTAATTTAGTAATATTGAATTCTATATATAATTATAAATAATTGCGTACTAACTACTGTTTGTCAGTGTCCTCAATGATTTTTTGTTTTTTTTTTTTTCTTATGACGTCACTGTAATGACAACTCGTATAACTAATCATCCAATTCGAAAATAAATCTCTTACGAGTCTCTTTTTGTTTAAATAGGTTGAAATTTTTTTTTTGTCTTAAAAGACCAAGTCAAGTAATAATTGACTAAAAATAACCCCTATGCAAATTTTGAAACTCCTAGTAGTTTCTGAGATTTCATGGTGAGTGACCTTTCGCTTTTATATCTTTATATAGTTCACAAACTTACACTAGACATTCTCTATCGGAAGGGAGTATCAGGTGCGCATGCGCATCAAGGTACGGAGCAAGTTTAATGGGTACCTATACTTTACTATAACCCGTTCTCTACCCAGAGGGCGGATATCTTCTCTCGGATTTCTCCTGCAGCAATAAAAAAGGGCCCTCAGTGTCGTTACATGGGTGAATAAGAGAAGCACGTGTATTTTATCACATTCGACCTTTGACCCCACACATTTTCTTCAAATATTTGAATTAAAGCACAAACATAACAACCTTGTGGATAATTGATAAATAGACTTCGATATTATACCTGCACCTTAAAGTCCATTATTGATATAAATATATTTATGGACTTAACGCATTTTAATATTAAAAGATGATTCTAATTGACGCCTCGGTAAAATTCATTCATTAGCTAATATAACGTTGATGATTTAAAAATAATCTCTTGTGGGTAAACTAGACACGTTTCGTCGTTTTACTTGCGTTACTTCTGTATTTGTTGGATTAGTAGGTATTTTTAGTTATAATTTAGATTTTATGAGTCTTGGCGTGATGTTATATAGCCTACTAAACTGTCCCTGCAATTTCGTAAGGAAAATTTATCACCAATTGATCGAATGATTGAACTTAATCATTTTTCATAATGAAAAATAATATTCGAAAATTTGTTAGTTTCGTTCCGGGTATTGTTACTAAATAACACAAGTAAAGTAAAATAGACTTAAATTAGTTTTATTAACGAACCATAATTAAGCTATCCTAATATTATAAAAAGGTAAAATATATTTATTTGTAAGTATGTAAGGGGATAATCACAGAAGTTATTTATTCAAATTGAAAAAATATTTTTGTGTTTAATAGCCCGTTTATTGGGGAAGGTTATAGGCCATATTACATCACGGCTGAACTCATAGGAGCGAAGTATTAACTAAAAGCTTTAATCATTTAAATATAAAATTACGCAGTTTTGTCAGTCTTTTTTATAGTTGCTAAAGCAAAAGGACTTAAGCGCCGTCTTGGTCGATGGCGTTTATGATATTAGAGCACACAAACAAATAAACTCTTCATCTTTATAACAGTAACGATAAATAATTTAATAAACCTTGAGAAAGTCGTGATAGGAGTCTCGTAAATTACAAGTAAATCGATAATTTCTAACTCGATATAAAAATCGATGAATAATATTTGTTTAAATTAATTCGGCCTTGACCGTAATTAATTGTTTTGTGTCTTTGTGGGTACGGTTCTAACTATAGTCTATTGGTTACATTATTTCAGGATCGAAATAAAAATATAAGAAAATATATATATGTCTAAACAGGTTTTAAAAACAAAATAGACCTTTAAAAAATAGCTAACTTTTAAGGCGCATGGTGTCTACACCCGTGCCTATCCCGAATAGGGATGGATTAAAGTCTATTAGGAATATTGTGGTAGGTAATGCAGTCATATAATTTAATTTTAAAAAAGAAATGCTAAGCCATTACATTACATTTTAAAATAACAGATGAATGATTAAGAATATAAGAGAAAAAAATTGCATGAGAAATCAAGTCATAATTTTGAGCATTACTAATTAAGCTATGATGGGCCGCACACAAATAGTTAAATTTATTTTTTGCTCGACTGCGAAGAGAAACATCGTGAGAGGTTCATCTAATGCATCTTGTGATTATTCTATTACATGGACTTTCGCCGTAGGCCTTTGCCTTGCTTTGGGTCATTTACAAGATATGTGGCCTATGAGCCGAGATGGCTTAGTGGTTAGAACGCATCGATCTTAACATCGTCATCGCTGAGTTTTTAAGTGCAAAATATGTGTTTAAATTCGTGCTCGACGGTAAAGGAAAATATCTTGAGGTAACTTGCATGTGTCGGGAGAAATTCTGACACATGTATATGCCAACTGCCAGTGGAGCTGCGTGGTGCATTAAGCCCTAAACCTTCTCCTTAATAGGAAGCCTTGTCTAGCTTGTGGTGTTATGAATGGAAATAATTATTTCTATTTTTATCGCGACGATAATTTAAATCACTATTATCTATATACCTAATGTCGTTGATTGCGTAACAAGAATCACAATCTAATGGTCAATTATTTAAACAAATATTTGTATATTTACTATTCGATCCAATAAACTTTAAAAGGCAAATGCGTTCTGCTATTACTTAATAGCGTCCTTCTGTATCATGTTTTACGTATGAGCATATGGAGCTAATCTATTGTAAATATTAAGATTCGAAGATTTGTAATATACTAGCTGTTTCTTGAAGTTTTACTCGCGTTATGGTTATTGCTTCGCTCCTTGTAGTCGTAGCGTGATGTAATATAGCCTATGACCTTCAATAAACTGGCTAACTAATGCAAAAATAATTTTTCAAATCGGATCAGTACTTTCAAGGATGACTTTATATGTACAGAAATGTTACCATTTTATAATATTAGTATAGTTCTCTGAAATGCATCCTCGGCACGCCATCACTCAGACCGTACATTTTTTGATAACAACATGTACCTTATCAAATATAACTCAGTATCAAATAGGACGTTGCAAGAGAACGTCTTTTTACTATAAATATTTTTAAAAAGTTTTTTTTTTTGTTATTTATTGAATTATTAAATGAAATCGATATAGCTTTGTTTGGTTCGAAAAGTTTTGTTTTTATAATGCCGAGTGACAGTGGATACCTTTCGTCGTGGGTATGTATTATTATTTAATATAAATATTATTTAAATGTCCCAATCTATACTTTTTACAGTTTAATATAATACAAACGGCCTTTCCCGGTTTCACTCGTTCTGTACATAGGACTTTCTTACAAACTTCCAACCTTCGTCGTATCCCCTTAGGAGTCGAATTTTGAAAAGTCTCGTCAAAGTGAGCACCTACGTCCTAAAAATCCCCCATGCAAAATTTGAAAGTCCTAGCACTTATAGTTTCTGATATTTTGTTATGAGTTGAGGATAAAAAAAATATTTATAAAACATAGATTTTTTCCTTGAAAGACGATAGTGAAATTGATAGCGCCAATGTTACAAAATTTAAGTAAATTGTTCTTCAATAACTAAATAACATTTAAATAATACGCGACTGTTTTTTGAAATAGGAGCTTCTCAATTCGTCGGGGACTTTTTCATTTATTTATTTTTTGCCTTTTAGTTTATTTGAATGCTGATATGCAATACTGTGTCAAGCCACACGGACTTCATTTTGAGAAAATAGCGTCTAAAGATGTCGAAACTATTCTTAACAGATCTGTTTGAAGAAGCATAATACCATCTTTTATTTTCTATTTGATAAAAAGTATAATTAATTAATAGCAGATAGACAAGTAATGATTTTTATCTAATAATAAGTTTTTCAAATATATGAAATCATTGCATAATCCAAAATATGGAATTAACATCAATATTCTAAACAATTGATTTGAGAAACTTTTTTCCGTACTTATTTAGTTCAACTGACGTGAAATTTTTTTTTATTACATTTAATACGAAATGCATTATCAGAATACATCAATATCTTTAAATTTGACTTTTTGTGGGTTGACACATTATTGCTTATCAGCATCCATTTGTACTTATCAAATTTGTTTATGAAGTCGGTTCATTTTTATTAAAAAAAAAAATTACTATAGATACGTTATATTTGACAAAAAAACATTTTCCATTTCCTAAAGAATAAGTCATAGTGATAGAAAGAGTCAGTTACTAATTGGATGCTGATAAGCAATAACGTGTCAACCCACAAAAAGTTGAATTCTGAGGTACTGATGCATTCTGATAATACGTCATGTATTTAATATTATTCAAAAAAATTTCAAGTCATCTACACTAAATAAGTACGGGAAAAAATCTTAATTAAATAAATAAATAAATAACGCACCACACTCAACGGCCCCCATTAAGATCTCATGACCTTGTGTCGGGGGTCCGGAAACAATCACAACACTAACACAAACACCCAGACCACGACAAACATCTTTACGGCCAATACACACGTTTGCCGTGAGCGGGGATCGAACCCGCGACCGTTAGCGCTTTAGTCAGTTGCAGTGACCATTGCACCAACGCGTCTGTCATAATTAAATGTTTCCAATATTGAAGTGTGCTCAATACTTTGCCAAATGCAATAATCTAATATAATTGAAAAAAAAAATCAGATAAAACTCTTTATCTTACCAATCTGCTTTTAATTCATTATACCTATTAACAGAATAGTCCCGAGAAGATAGATATATACAAACAAATGTATTAAGAATAGGTTTGACATGTTTAGATACCATTTTCGCAAAATGAAGACCGTTTGGCTTAACATACTATTGCTTATCAGCATCCAATTGGTTGCTAGGCAATATGACTGTTGCCTAGGACGATCTGGGTGATCAAATCTCATGTGCTTATAGCACGTCTATCGCTAAATAATACCACAAACCGCCATTAAGTATCTGAGTTACGTTTTGATAGCGATAGTATTCACAATAACTGCAGATGACGCCATCCATTAGGAAATTAAGTAAATTGCTTGGACACTGTGTAGTGTCAACCTTGAGGTTACAAACCATTATTATAAAAATACTAGCTACGCCCCGCGGTTACATTGGCCGGTTAAAAGGCAGACTATATAGTATTCCTGGATATAGACTTTGACTTTGTATTCCGAATTTACCTCTTGTTGGGCTGTTAGAGCGGAGAAGTAAGGGGCCGTCCATTAATCACGTGACGCCCAAAGGGTCTGGGAAAAAGTCACCAAATATCACAAGGGGGGTCGGGGGTTTTTCTAAGATATCACGTGTACTTATGTTCGCAAGTTTTGCTATATATAAACGGTTGAACAATTTTTCAGAATTCTTCAGAAGAATGTTTCAGAGTTTTTAAAGTTTTACTTTAAATGTTCCTACTTCTTACAAAGAAATACGTGATCTTAGGTGGAGGGGGGGGGGGGGGGGGGGGGGCAAGAGTAACAAAACCACACCACGTATCACTAGGGGGGAGAAGGGTCTTAAAATTTGTTAAAAAACATCACGTGATGTGGACGGCCCCTAACAAGCACACACTCATAAACCTTTGTATTAAGAATTGATTTTCCGTTTCAATCGAATTACGCATGAAATTTATATCATAATATTTACTGGAGAGTATATAACACACAAAGCTGATATCTATATTAATATAATAAAGTGATAGAATTTTGTATGTGCGTAAATTTCGGAATCACTGAATATATTTTAAAAGCTATGACGACATGTACGAGGTACGTCTAAATGGTTATATATGGACGTGAGTGATTTTATAATCTACTGTTTTTGTTCTACAATAGTCTCGACCATTTTATTAAATGAGTACAAAATGGCCGAAAGTATATTTTGTAACTAAATTATTTTTTTTTTATCATCTGTTAAACAAATGAGTAATGTAATCTTTTACACAAAAGCAACTTATCCATTTCAGCGAAATATGGTTGATGAATTTGAATAATTGCTTTACTTTGTGTATATATGCGTATGTCATAACTTATATTTTGTGTATTTATGCGTATTATTTGAAAATAAAATCTACACGCACGTAAGCGATCTCGCGAGCAAAAGCTAGTTAAAAATAAACACGTGACGCCTACTCGGGCTGGAGTTAGGTACTCATTTGTATAACAATGTAGGCAATTTGTCGCAATCTTAGTTCATTTAACAGCTGTATTTCTTTTGAAATAAAAAACAAATATGTACTTTAAGCGATATACTATGTGTGTAATAGATTTCAGTAAGAGTATCTGGAGTGTTTGGATTAGGTATAATTGTGCGAAACGGTTTGCACAGATAAGTGCAGACCGTTTCGCACAAATTGCATGTGTTTGCGTAGTAGCTTATGCAAATAGAAATACGCGACTTTTGTTGATCGCTTTATTAAAAATTATACTAATAACACTAGTTATGTTCATACTATTTGACGTTAAAAATCTGTTCCCATGTCTATTCTATTTTCATTTATTTTCAATCAAAATCTATAAGCTTATACTACATAACCTAAAGTTATATATATCATTGAAACTTAGGAATAAATTCCTACATATCAATTCATTGACGTATGTTAATTAAAGATAATAATTTTCATTATACTTAGACGTTATGTCGTACGTATGTTATTTATATGTAACATAGTAAATAATTATGAGATAATTAGATACGTTATTCGCATTAAAACGCGTATGTTTCTACTTTATTTGCATAGAAACGTAATTTAATTTATATAAAACTATGCGATCAAAAACATGGAATAGATTACATAAATTCTATACCATTAAAACATTTTTTTATCATAACTTTTTCCGGTTTAAATAGTATCGTATTTTAGGCCTAATTTTAAATTCTGAAACACATATCGTTATTACAATATAAATTTTAAAAGCATTGTTTATCGGTGAATAAAATAGATGGTCAATATACTTGCACTAAATTGTCTATAATTGGTGCCATAATTTGGTGCTTACTTAGGTCTTATAAAAACAATAGTTTCATTATGGCTACCAATTACAGGCTTAGGCGCGATATACACTTATAAATTTTGCTCTCAGATTTTCAAAAAGATTTAGATATGTTGTTTGTCGTTGCTTTACACCTAAAATAATTAAACTGTGAGTAAGTCAGCTTAATTGTTGGCAGCCATAGCTTTCGTAAGGTTACCTAACTTACGAAACTTACAAATGTGATTCACGCCTAATATGTACCTGCTTTCTTGAAAGTGCTTGATTTTTAAATGTATTATGTGACAATTTGTCTAAATGCGTAGAATAATCAGAATACGAATCACATAGAGACAAAGGTACACACGAGTACACAAGCGGTATCGATAACATTTTTATATGGTTGTTAAGTGCATAATCTGATAAGCTATCATAATGATCTACACACTTATCAGTGTAAAACACACAGATAACCAAGGGCGTATCATACAATCGATATTTTGGCAATTAAGCTGAATAAGGAAAATTAGATCTAGTTTAATTAATAGTTAAAATCGATTTCCAGATTTACTGGGAGGTGTATCGACACTCGGATCGATAAACTTTTAAGATTTAAGAACTACAAACGGTTCATGCAAAAATTCAGCATTACGCAAATTTTTTTGAGGTAATATTACTTTATCTTCAACTAACTTGAGACAGCTAACTTCAATTTACAGATTCGAAGCCACCAGCGTACACCATCTGGTTCCCGAGACTTCAAGGAGGCTACCAAGCGAGATGCCCTCGCCAGGCTGGAAGTGGAACTGGAGCGGCTGCTGGCAGGCCTGCCCGAGAACAAGCGGATGCTCGTCGAGAAGGAGTTCCAGGGTTTCAAGAATCTATTCAGCAGGTTCTTAGCTGAACGTGAGTGATTTTATAATCTACTGCTTTTGCTTTACAATAATCTCGACCATTTTATTATGTGAGTGTATAGTATCGCTAAAAGTATATTGTGTTACTGAATTTAGTTGTTTTTATTATCTCTTAACCCTTAAATGCATGGTTTTCTATTGCGGCCTGGAAAAAATGTTTCCTGGTGGGTATTTAGGTATTTACCTAATAATAGTTGAGAATATGTATTTTTTATAAGAAATAGCACTCGTATATTAATGAATACAAATTACGGAGACGCTTCTTAGTCGACCGCCAAATAGAAATGTAAAAAAAGATAGATTTGCCGCCGAAATCTGCATAATTTATTTTTTAACACTCACTATATTTATTATCTATGGTCGTCAAAGCGCGCTCGGAAACACATACCACATGACTTCAATAAAAAAACGTGAAACTTGGTATGTATACATTTGGCAACAAGATACATTTAAAGGTTAAACAAATTAGTAAATTAATCGCTTACACCAAAAGAGGCTTGCAAGGAATACCAAACAAACTTATCTATTTCTGTGATATAGTTAATGTTTTTGAATAATCGCGTTTTACAATTTCTAGAGGGTCCATCTGTAACATGGGAAAAGATCCAGAAGCTTCCAGAAGGCGCTGTCATTGATTATTCCACACTAAAAACACCGACCACAGACAATATCCACCACATGCTAGACAAGTTGGTGGTGGTGAAACTGAACGGTGGCTTGGGTACCTCCATGGGTTGTAAAGGACCCAAATCAGTTATCCAAGTGCGAAATGAACTAACATTTTTAGATTTAACTGTACAACAAATTGAGGTATGTTTATATTAACTGTAATTTTAATTATACATTTTGTCCATAGAAATCTTTTTAGGAACAAAGAAGTCACTTTAAAGAGTAAATTGTAGAAGATTTTTAAGATTATTTTTTGTTAATATGAATGTGACATTTAGAACATTATTTCTTCACGTTAAATAAAATCAATACTTTTTATTAAAATACCAATATTCTTACATAACCAGCGCCTTGCCAATTTATTACAGCACCTTAACAAAACTTACAAATGCAACGTGCCATTGGTACTGATGAACTCCTTCAACACGGACGAGGACACTCAGAAAGTTATCCGCAAATACAAGGGTCTGAAGTTGGACATTCACACTTTCAACCAATCCTGCCATCCTCGTATCAATAGAGAATCATTGCTGCCAATTGCTATGAACCCTGACGTACACTCAGACATCGAAGCGTAAGTTATAATCTTTAATTAATAAAGTTTGACAGACACGTTGGCGCAGTGGTCACTGCAACTGACTGTAGCGCTAACGGTCGCGGGTTCGATTCCCGCTCACGGCAAATGTCTGTATTGGCCATACGGATGTTTGTCGTGGTCTGGGTGTTTGTGTTAGTATTGTGTGTGTTTTCGGACCCAAGACACAAGGTCACAAGATCATAATGAGGGCCGTTGAGTGTGATACGTTTATTTATTTATTTATTTAATGTGTTTGTATCAGCCTGTAAATTTCTCAGTGCTAAATCTAAATATAAAATCAAAATCAAAATATTTATTCAACTAGGCTTTCACGAGCACTTTTGAATCGTCATACATGAAAAAACAAAAAAAAAAAAAAAAATTACATCAATAATGAAGCTACCACCGGTTCGGAACATAGATTCTACCTAGAAGAGCCGGCAAGAAACTCGATATTTACTCTTTTAAAATATTGTCAATACAACACAGTTTATGATTACACATTGATTATTTATCCTGTACGAAATTCAGCATATACAAAGCCCACGCATCTTTATCGTCAACATAATCTTGTATAGAGTAATATGCTTTAGCTATTACTGACTTTTTAACATATAATTTAAATCTATTCATCAAAAACTGCAAACATTTCTGGGAGATTTTGTTAAAATGAATACCTTGCCCCAGAAGAGAAACATTTACATTATATATAACTCGAAGGTGACTGACTGACAGAGCGATCTATGAACGACGGATCGGGCTGAAATTTGGCATGCAGGTAGATGTTATGACGTAGGCATCCGCTAAGAAAGGATTTTGATTGATTCTACCCCCAAGAGAATAAAATAGGGGATGAAAGTTTGTATAAACGTTGCCAATTTTAAACTGAGACATCACAGACATCGCAGAGCAAGTCGCGAGCACCAGCTAGTATAATGTAAAATGTATATAGCTTGATACATACATTGCAAGTTAAATAAAAACTTGTAAATAGAAATTCTTTTTGTGCAGAATGTGATATGTTTTACTTATAGAACTCCCCATTCAAAGAAACTTAATAAAAAATAGAACGCTCTATAATAGCTATTTTACGCCGAACTTCTGTGAGATTTATTTACGTAAATATCGAAATATAATAATATATTTATTCTAATCGAATCTAATATATCAATGATTGTAATCAGATCTTTGTCTATCGATCTATCAAGGACCCGAGTCACGTAATATATAAATGGAAATAGAATCGAGTATAAAAATAATAGAAAGATTACAATAATATTTTATAATAGATAAGCTGTCCCTCGCGATTTAATTCGCGTTTATGGTTACTGCTTCACTCCTGTGAGTCTTAGCGTGATGTAATATAGCCTATATCTTCTTCAATAGATTGGTTAGTCAGTTATATATCATTGGGAGAGTTATTGTACTCTATTTAAATTATTAGCACACTTTCGAATAATTATGTTACAATTTCATTTGTTAAGAATAACTAGATTTCAAAGAGTATTGCTTAGCACGAAGTAAAAAATTACTGTAGTTAGGAAAATATTCTGGTTTTAATTAAAAAAAAAAAAACATTTTTTTCTATTCTGCATCCATTCTCACTAGTAACGCGCGTTTAGTTTGTATTCATCCTCTATCACTAGCTGGTTGCTAAACAACGTCGTCCAAAATGGTCGACATTGTAAGTTCCAAAATCCACTAGCTTATAATAAACCTGAATTATATAATATCATTGATATAGTATTAAAGTGCCTTCATTTATATACTAGTAGTTCTCAGATTGTGCCAGATAATAACGATAATAAAGCCCTTGTAAAAATTTCATTGAAATCGACTATCGCTTGATTAGAAATACTCAATTATCCGATTAAAAATTATCTTCTTATATGTAAAAAGATAAAAAAGTCTGAAAAATATTAAAAATTCGACTCGATCATTATATCTTAGATAATCTCGAAGAGATGGTTTGATAAATATTATTTTATGACGATGATATAAATGTGACGTAGTTATAACATTTGAGACGACGTTTATTTACGTAATAAATACATTTTATGTTTCATGCATGTGTGTATTGGTGATCATTTAAAAGAGTAACTAACGAGTAACGAAGCTCGAAGAGTAACGAATTTTTTGTTGGTTCATTTTGTTAGAATATAAGTTCCGAACCGAAGTAAGCTTTCATTATTTGAATTATTTCTTTTTTAACGATTTAAAAGTGTTTGTGAAAACCTTCTTAACTAAATAAAGACTTTTTCGACTATGCTTAAGAATAATGTACGACAGAAAACGATGGTCACTTATATTTAAGAACTGTTTTTTGAGATATTTTGATTATCAAATTCAGCAAAAACTTTTTATCTTCCAGATGGTATCCACCAGGTCACGGGGATTTCTACGAATCCTTCTACAATTCTGGTCTCCTCCAGAAGTTCATCAAGGAAGGCAGAACCTATTGCTTTATCAGCAACATCGACAACCTTGGCGCCACTGTCGACATGAACATCCTCGACTTACTCCTAAACCCAGAACAGACAGCCCAATCAGAATTCGTGATGGAAGTGACTGACAAAACACGAGCTGATGTCAAGGGTGGTACTCTCATACAGTACGAGGACAAGCTACGTCTTCTAGAAATCGCTCAGGTTCCAAAAGAACATGTAGACGATTTCAAATCAGTCAGTCAATTTAAGTTCTTCAACACCAACAATTTGTGGGCGAAATTGGACGCGATACAGCGGGTTGTCGAACAAGGCTCTTTAAATATGGAGATTATTGTTAACAACAAGAGTTTAGCTGATGGGGTTAACGTTATCCAGTTAGAGACAGCTGTTGGTGCGGCCATGAAGTGTTTCGAAGCGGGAATCGGGGTTAATGTGCCGAGGAGCAGATTCTTACCGGTTAAGAAGACCTCTGATCTATTGCTAGTTATGTCCAATCTGTATAGTTTGTCACATGGTTCGTTAGTGATGTCCCCGCAAAGGATGTTTCCAACTACTCCTCTAGTGAAGTTAGGTGACAATCATTTCGCTAAAGTCAAGGAATTCCTGAACAGATTCGCGACTATACCGGATTTGATTGAGTTGGATCATTTGACTGTGTCCGGCGATGTGACGTTCGGAAGAGGAGTCTCTTTAAAGGTAATTAGAATTATTAAGCTATCGTTTGTATTTCTTAAATGTGTCAATTTAATAAAAGATGTTTCGGACAATTTTCGAAAGTCAAGCCTATTACAACTTTTTGTATGACTTTATTTTGCACTAGCTGTCCCTCGTGGTTTCACTCGCGTTTTTGATTACCGCTTTCCTTTTATGAGTCGTAGCGTGATGTAATATAGCCTATAACTTTTCTCAATACTATTTATTTGATTTTCCAAAAGTGGCTACCCAACGCAACAGGAGTTTTTTAATCGGATCAATAGTTTCAGAGATTACTCCCTAGATACAAACTTACAGACAAATTTTATATTTGTATAATATTAGTATAGATAATAAAAAGATTTTTAATAAACATTAAAAAAATAAATAAATTACTTTAAGGCTTAAACAATGTTCTTTGTTAATTGAATGAGCTTGAATATTAAATTATTTAATAATGACGTGAATATTAAGATAAATAATAATTAATATACCAAATTAATATTCATAATTTTCCTCACTGAATACATTTCCAGTAAATGAAGCATATTTTTTTACATTAAAATTATTCCAATTTATTAGACACTTTAGATTTAATTTTACAAAGAAAAATCTTAAATTTAACTTTGATAAAACATATCTAAATAACAACATTTTATTCAAAGAAGTTCTCATTTATTTACTAAATACATGCGATTTTACTCGTGTTTATGGTTCCTGTTTTGCTCCTCTAATTTGTAGTGTGATATAATATAGCCTATAGTCTTATATTTTTTCAAGTCGGACTAATACTTTTAGAAATTACTCTCTACATACAAACTTTTTAACAAATTGTAATATTTAAATTTACATTTACCATTTTATTTAAACAATCATTTAATTAATTAAAATTTTAAAAAAGTAACTATCCGGTTTCTTGCCGGTTCTTCTTGGTAGAATCTATTCATTAATTAATTTTCTTGTTTTCTTTTTTGTTTCTGCATTGACTGCACTGATTTAAAAGTGCTTGTCCTACTTGAATAAAGTATATTTTGATTTGTTTTGAAACATTAGAATTATGTTTTTTTTTCTCTTTTTCAGGGTACCGTAATAATAATCGCGAACCACGGCGATCGTATCGATATACCCTCTGGAGCTCTTCTAGAAAACAAAATAGTGTCTGGCAATCTACGTATTTTGGATCACTAGTCGAAATTTGAACTTTATATCTTAGTAATAAAGTTTACATTTATGTCTTAGATAATAAATTATGGTTGAATGCAATATTTTTTTTTATAAATAATGTCTCGTATGCAATTTTTATTATAACTATATATAGTTACATTCACACTGTTTTACGTTAATAATCTGTACCGATTTCCAACTTGACAATTGAATGTTTAACTTGTAACTAGGCAACGAACTGTTGCCCGGTCTTCCAAAAGTGGAAAACGTTTTGGGCGCCAAAATTCATGCGCTAATATATTTGGATGCTGATAAGCAATAATGTGTCAAACCACAAAAATATCAAATTCGGAGTTATTTATGTATTATACTAATGCGTCACCTATTTAACAATATTCAAAAACAATTCAAATGATCAAAACTAAATAAAAACGGAAAAAAGTTTCTTAATTTAATGTTTCATGTTTATGTTCCACATTTTGCAATTTATAAAATGATTTCAAATATTTGAAAAACTTATTATTAGTTAACACATTAAATATATCAATCTGCTTTTAATTCATTATACCGTTTATCGAAATAGAACAGAAAGGATGAATATATACTTTTTCAAACAAATTCATTAAGACTTGTTTGTTAGAACGAAATTTTCTCAACCGTCATAAAGTCCGTGTGGCTTGACATAGTATTGCTTATCAGCATCCATTTATAGTTATAAAATGTCATTGCTTATATGCATATTTATTAATAAATAAATAAGTAAATACGAAGTACATTAAATCTTTTTGCTCGTCAGTTGAGTTGAGCGAAACAGTTTGCGCGTGTTAGCGCAAACTAAAGCGTTTATCTGTGCAAATATTTTTAATGAAAAGGCATCTACTTAAAAAATATTGTATGAAAACATTGTTTTTTTAATACAAATTTTTATATATAAAAAGTGCCGTTATATCAATTAATTTGTTCAATAAATGAATATCAAGTTGATATCTCAATCGCCCTGAAATACTCGTAATTCAATTGTCGATTAAAATCGATAAAAATATCGAGTTGCAATAATTAACATATATTAAAAAGAATATTTTTGAACGTGTGAATTAATTTAGGTACTGGATAGTGTTATTTTTGCTGTGACGTATTACCGTTTGTATTCGCTAAAGCAATGGTAGAAAGGTTTATATTTCGAAAGTGTCTGGATTCCTTGTCTATGATTAAGGAAATGTGGAGGGGTTAAAAAGGGGAATATAAAATAAAAGGATTAATAATAAAAAGTTTACACTTTGTTTTAATATCAACAGTTAAACTATTGTCAGATTTTAGTTCGTGTTTTGTACGGAAAAATGAATTAGAATATGTATTATAAAAAATTTGATAAATATTTTAATTTATGTTTATATTATTTAGCTCAAAGCAATAATGTTTTCTTAAATATGTATTTATTGTAAATGAAAAAAAAAATATATAGGTGTCATATTATTATTGTATATTTGTAGATATGCATAATTTATCATTTACTTAATTTGATTAATTATATTAATTTTGAAATAATATATGCAAAAAAATCTAGAAATATAATTAACCCTTTATAGCCTGATTTACGAAAGTGTTTTATTTTTAAATATTAGCTGTTAGTGTTTGCTGGAAGGTCTAGATGAAGGAAATAGTTAAAAAATCACAATATTAATTTTACATATTTACTTAGAAAATAAAACAGGTATCAATTTTGATACTTCAAGCATAAGGCCATACAGAAATCAGATATAGCTAGGCTAAAACTAATAGTAATGTAAACATTTGGTTTAAAAGATCGGTATCAAAATTGATACTCTAGGCTATTAAGGGTTAATTATAAAATAATTACAAAAATACAAATGTTGGTTGACGAATCGCTTTTAGAATCCGGATATCTTAACAATATGAGCCAAGATTTATATGAATTGCTACTTTCGTACATGTTACGATTAACTGACAACAAATCCGAGTTTTTACTGTGTCTGTATTAAATAGTGCTTCATACTTGAAAGTTGGGCGCATCATTTTAATAATACAAATTATTTCCAACTGTGTGATACAGACAATTCCAAAAAATATGTACATGTAAGAGTATTGAAGTAATATATTGAGATTAGTTATATTAAAAGTGTATTGAATTTTATTTCAATTGTTTGCGTAAATGGGTAGTGTCAGAGGGATATGTAACTTTTTATTGAAAAGTATAAACGCATGACCAAAATTCAATAATTATATTTTTCATATTAATTATTGAAGGATCTTCATGTGTCCGTTGGTCGTCAGCAAAATGTCTCTAAGAGCTTCTTCATATTAGCGTTTGTGTGCAAATACATTTGTCATTGCGATATTATCATTAACAAAATGGATTCCGACGAGGAAACTTGGTTGGCCTAAGCGCTGTTGTAAATGGCCTCTAAAAGTTGCCTGAAGAATGAGTCAAAGTCGCGGGCGATAAGTATAGCGTCAAACGTGCACAATTTAGTTATTTTTATATATATTTTTATAAAATTTTTGTACGATTTATCTCGTGGTTTAGGTTAAGAATAACAAAAGTTATGGACATTTTTAAATGTTGATCGGTAGTTTTTTAATACTATTTATACGATGTCATCTGTTTATAAACGTGCCATGAATAAAAAGGATAAACTAAAACACATTTTCATTTGTTAATTTTGTTATTTTTTTTTTGTCTAAAAAAAGTCACGGTGCAAATAATTACGTAAATAATTGAAAAAATATTGTAATTAAATCATAAAATAAGCATTGCGTTTTATTTCTTCCCTTGTGCTTGTCGTATAATATAATATATACGCAACTGAATAATATATAGAATACTTTATTCTTTACCAGGGTATACCAAAGGTATTTAAAAGGTTATTACTCTATACAAGATTACGTTGACGATAAAGATGCATGGGCTTAGTATATGCTGAATTTCGTACAGGATAAATAATTTGTAATCATAAACTGTGTTGTATTTACAATATTTTAAAAGAGTAACTATCGAGTTTCTTGCCGGTTCTTCTCGGGAGAATCTGCGTTCCGAACCGGTGGTAGCTTCATTATTTATGTATTTTTTTTTGTTATTTTCATGTATGACGATTCAAAAGTGCTCGTAAGAGCCTACTTAAATAAAGTATTCTTTTGATTTGTTTTGATTTGGTAAGTCCACTGACATGCAAATAAGTTTGCGCAAGCAAACGCAAAGCGCATATTTACGCAAACAGGTCGTAACAAAGGAAACAAAAGAATTATTATAAAAATTTATTTCACCTAATTAGAATTATCACTGATCACCATCTAAACATAACGCTGATAAGCAATAATGTGTCAACCCACAAAAAGTCAAATTCGGACATATTGATATATTTTGGTACTGCTGCTGTTGTACTTAAATAGGTAATTTAACAGTATTAAAAAAAATCAAGTCATATGAACTAAGTAAGTACGGAATAATATTTCTTAATTAATTGTTTCGAATTTCAAGTGCGTTTTATATTTTGCTATTTATACAATAATCTCAAATATTTGAAGAACTTTTTATTAAATAATATATTACATATATCAATCTGCTTTTAATTATTTATACTTTTTATCAAAAAAGAAAAGTAAAGATGAATAAATACTTCTTCAAACATATTTAGTAAGAATAGGTTCGTCATCTTTAGACGCCATTTTCTCAAAATGACGTCCGTGTGACTTGACACAGTATTGTTTATAAGCATCCAATTAATACCTTAAAACTTAAAATAAAAATTAAATGAAGGAATATCAAAATATCATAGTAATGAGTAACCGTTAAGACAGACTTAAAATATAATTGGTATAACAAAAAAATTTACACCGTCAAGTCTTATTTTTACGATACGAAAAATATGTTTGTTCCAGAATCTAAATTTCGCGAAAAAAAAATAACTTGCAAGGTTCCTATTAAACAACAATTATATAATATGTATGTTTGTTGAAATAATTATATTTTTTCGACACTAAATTTTTGAAACACTTCACTGAAAAAAAAAATTGTTCCTTTTTCTTTATTTCCCCTTAACTCCAGATTTCGAAATCTATTCCTGGATGTGAATATGTATCTATCAGCTGTTGTCTACGCTAGTGACGAGCACTTTAGGTGTAGTGCGGTATCGACTGGCGAAAATACTGAGGATACACGAGAGCACCGTCAGAAAGATACTCACTGCTCCGATCGTCCAAATTGTGAAGTTATGCAAAAGACATTTTCCATTTTGTTCATAGCCACACGTAAAATCTGTAAATTAATGTACAAAAAATTTACTTTTATATCTTTTCTGTTTGTATCTGTTACAAGGACTCTTTGTAATATCTCTTCTGAAGGGGAATATGATTATTTTTATCGACTCGATTATAGTTTATATTATACCGATATAATCAATTCAACATTCTAAGGAAATAGTCTGAGTTGAGAAAAGAACTTCTCTAAAATTCCACAACAGATAAAAATGCTCTTTAACAAAAAACTTTTAATTTTTACGACTATCATGAGTGAAAAAGGTTAAGAAGCTACATAACAAAATCTATGCTAACGCGAAACGAATCCTCGAGAAAAAGTTATAAAATTAAAATGTAACTTACGACTGATAACCATGTAGACAAAATGGCCGATGACGTGTGAAATTATCCCAATGATAGAGAAACTGACTCCTATCGCTATGGGCTTGTCCCGACGCGGCACGGCTCGAAGGATCACCATACCTTGCATGAGGAATGTCGCCGCTGAAATAATTATGACCACAGATAAATAATAATATCATAAATCAATTCTTTGACTTGATTTTAGTGATGTCAGCTATGGCTAAATGTAGATCGTACGCGTGGTGAGTTGACCGCTTCAGAACCTGATACCCCCATAAAAATAGATATAAAGTAGCTTGTATTATATTGTACCTTTACACTCAACGGTCCTCATTAGGATCACATGATCTTGTGTCGGGAGTCCGGAATACACAACACATACAGCCAGAACACGACAGAAATTCGTATGACCAATACAGAAGTTAGTCATGAGAGTTGATCAAAACCTGTTAGTGTTTCAGTCAGTTGCAGTGACCACTGTCATCATATTCCTTTTATTGTCTTCTTCCTAGTCCCCATTATTCCTTCCTGTTCCTTTTAAAGCCAATAACGCATTCTGGACTCTTGTGTGTAGTTATTAATGGGCGACTGAGAACACTAACATCGAGTGAACCGCCTGTTCGTTTCTTCACTTACTTTTTAAGGTATTATTTATAAAATTAAATATTATAGGTTTAGGTGAAACCTAGGCATATTTTTTGTGGGAATATAATTAATTTTTAATTAAAAATATGATAGATGGCAAATTATTGAATAGAAGAATGTGATACGAAACAATGTTGAGTTTAAGAAAATTTGAAATACACAATATACTAGTGAGATGAAGTAATAGTTTCATTTCAAAACTCTGGAAAGATTCCGGAGTTAAATATGGTCCTTCGAGCCGAATTTTCTAATTTCTTTTCGGATCGCGTGGACATTGTTCCGGTTGTGTTAGTGTAGTGTGCTCCCAGCATTATAATAACGGTAAAGGCAATATTAATATTGTGAGGGTAGGCGAAGAAAATCCGCGCATGCCGGCGGTGGGCGCGCAGTACACCAGTCAGCTCGCGACCACGACGGATGCAACTTCGTCGAAACGTCGGGCAATAAAAAGGTGTTACTACCATTAGTTATCGCGATAAGACCCGTTATATAAAATATGAATGGTATAAATCGCGAAAGCAAAAATAAAAAAATATATAAGAATAAGACACGTTGAACATTTGTACAATATATCAATCTTATATTCTTGTTTTGGCTTGAGTACTTATTCGTAGTCAAATTAAAACTCCCTCCTAAAAGGTTACTGACCTGTGGCAGCGAGCACCATCGTGAAGAAGACGATGTAGATGTTGTAAACCAGCCAGCAGGACGGTAGTGTGCAGCTGCCACGAACAGCAAGATGTGGTCCACACTCGCAGTTGTCGAACAACCTTTTAAATTCATTAAAGCAATATTAAATCCTTCAAATTATTTTAAATTATTTTATTAGGTCCTTCAAATGGAGGGTTCTATAAGGTACGTAAGTTACTATAAGGTTCTATAACATATCTCATTTCGCATAAAAAAATCTAATTTTTATTTACTTATTTCTACAACATTCTGTACAGGAGGTTTATTTTAGAAGCAAATTACATTCCGCATAAAATAAAAAAAACATTTTATTTAAGTAAATACTAATGAATGTGAAAATCAAAGTACACTTTAATCGAGAAGGCTCACATGAGAATATTTGAATTGTCAATACGCAAAAACGCTTGTCTACAGGAGGAAATCCTCGAAATTCCTAATCTGATTTGAAAAATTATTTTTGTGCTAGATCGTCGGTTTATAAATGAAGTTTATACACAATATTACATCACGCTTCTACTTACAGGAGCGAATCAGTAACTGAAAACGCAAGTGAAACCCCGAGAGGCAGCTAGTAATTAATAAACTTACAAATATCCATTAAGATCCTCATATGTCCTGCAGCCCGCGTGACACGGTGAGAAGTAAGTTGTGGTCGTATTCAGTATACACACTGGACTGAACCCATACTTTTCGGAAGCACACCTGAAATAAAATAAAATTGATATTGACATTTTTATAGTTTGGGACAAATTACGTTAATCTTTACTTTGACTTGCGCTAATGGATTGATTGATACGTAATTTATGCACGTCATATGAATCAATAGCGTGTATTACACTGTAGTACTGTAGTGTAGTAGTAACGGGTGCATCCCAATAGTACCCCCTACTAGTAGTTCTATATAGAACTGTAGTATAGTTTTTGCTCTTGACTTTACTTATAGCATATAAATTTAGTTATAGCATATAAAAAACTTTAAATTTTTATTTGTGATATTTGTAGAAAGAGTGGTGAGAGGCGCGGGGTATACGATTGCTAGGAATATAATTACGTTATACACAATAGAAAATATAGTAATTGTCTGTGGTGATCTAGATCGTTGATCAGTTATACTCGTATATTATCAGTACGGGGCGCGTGGCATAGGCCAAGAGGAGCCTGGCCGCATGCGCAAGATAATTCCTATTATAGCTATAATTTTATAGCTATTTATTTTATTTACAGGCGTTTCTTTGCTTTTGTTGGTTATATCATAATTACACGAATAAGCAAATCGATTAATCAATAATAAAAAATACACACATACGCACATGCATGTGCAGCACAAGCTACACCGCTCGCCCTCCCACATACGTACACGCATATGCAGCACAAGCCAGCAACACAGAGACACACAACATTGTTTCACGAATAATAGCAAAATTGTTTGATTATTTATCTTGGAATTCCGCAAAATTCCTGATGCAATTAAATACAGGATCATGTGATCGTATCGCGTTAAAAAAATTATATTATTTGATTCATACCCGCAACCATTACTGCAGCTTGGTTGCTGGTAGTCCCCATCCAAGCCAGCAATTTCTCCAGTGCCGCAGCTGAGGCCAGTGAGCACTGCGAAGAATGCTGCCACCAGAACACAGCAAATACCACCCACTTTGGAAGCCGTGTTAGATTTGACGCCGTCGCCGCGTCGGCCGGAGAATCTCATGCGGAAAATCTGGATAAAATGGTACAATTATTTAATAATTATTTAATAATAAATCATCGTTTAAGTCTCACTGATCAACGATTATAGAACACTATCCATCATTATGGTAAGTTTAGACTACGTGAGAAATTTCGATATAAATGTCAGACATTTGTACAGTTGCCTAAAAATTTTTAAGGGTGTAGTTTGATGTTAAAAACACTAAAAACCGACTTCTAAAAAGGCAGAGTTTCTTTATATTATATTTGTAAAAACAATATAATATATTATTTATATATACATTATTATACAAACTTTAGTTATTAACTCGAAAAGGTTTTAAGGAACAAAGAGAATTTTGACAATTGAGAAAGAAAGAGAGAAGAAAGATTCACTTGACGAAACGTAAAAAGGTCGGTCCTTTATCGGGTAATAAATAAATAGTCAAAGCTCCTTCAGTACAAAACGAGGAATTTCTTTATATATACGGGGATATTCGATGTTAAAGAAGATAATGGAAAATATACTGAAGTGTATACTTTCAATTTACATCGATTATCACCGTCACTTTTAAAATTCTCATTTATATCTCCCTTTACTCACACTTTTATTATTCTTTTTAATGCAGAAACATATTTGTTTGGACTTGCAACTGTTATTGACTGGCAGTGATCACTTTACCTATGACCTGCCTGCCAGTCTGCTCACAAATTTTTATTAAATCTCGTAAAAAGTACAGTACAGTACAGTATTCAAATAATAATGATGAAGATGCTTCTATTTAGTATGCACTGGATTCATACAGGATATTCAATATATTTGTAACAGAGGAATCGAGTTTATGGGCGGTTCTTCTCGTTAGAATCTACATTCTAAATTTTGTTTCTGTTTCGACGATTCAAAGTGCTTTTGAAAATCTATTTGAATGAAGTATATTTAGATTAAGATTTGGACTATTTTAATAATAAAATTAAATATGATGCTTAGAAGAGTGAATAGTTGACGTCTTACCGAGACGAAAAAGATGATGACGAGAGATCGAAATATATCCAGTATAGTTCTAGCGGTGCGAGTATCTTGACGTATAGTTTCCACGTGAAACTTCGCCTGAATAAAAAAAAAAAATTATAATTCACTTCTGTACAACATTAAAATTATAAGAACATCTAATACAAATGTAAAACAATGGGGTCCTGGGGCGAGGAAGCAAAAAAGTTTTATAAAGACCTGTCTTGCCGCCTTATCTAAACTAAAGAGCCGAACGGCTGGCGACATTGGCCAGCATATCCAGCATCAGTTCGCTAACCCCCCCCCCCCCCCCCCCACCCCTCCTTATATACGTCTATGACTACAGGGTCTATCCATTAATCGCGTGATGTTTTAGCAACTTTTTAGACCTCCCCTCCCCCTTGGCAATATGTTGTAAGTTCTTATACACCCCACCCCTAACCTAATATCACGTGTATTTTTTTAAAATATATTTTTAAAAAATGCTTATCTTTAAAAACAGGTATAATAGCATTGAATTCTGAAAAATTATGCAACCGTATATCTTTTATTTGGTTACATGAGTTTCGAATAAATAAACGTGATATCTCAATAAACCAAGGGGTGGTGATTTGTTCCCGGACCCTCCCCTCTTTCGGCCTTATGTGATTAATGGATAGCGCCACATATGGATTGTAAATATTAAGGTCTCTCTTAACAATTAATTAATAAGGGCGAACCATTATCGTGTCTCTGTCATAGTTTACGTAGCCAAACAGGGCCGTGTTGAGGAGGGACAGCGCCACCGTCTGCAGAATTAATGGTTTGTTCTTCAGCATGCGGCCGATTGGTGTCAATATACCTAAAATACAGTTTTCAAATTTTTCATTTAAGTAGCCGAATTGAATTGCTACTTTAATTGGTTGGCGCAGTAATCACTGTATTTGACTGAAACGCAAACGGACGCGGATTCGATCACCGTAAACATGTGTTGTCATTGCAGTCATTGGCCATATGAGTGTTTATCGCGGTCTGGGCCTTTCTGTTTATGTTGTGTGTGTTTCCGGACCCCGATACAAAATCATGAGATCCTAATGAAGGCCATTGAGTGAGAAGCGTTTATTTGTTTGTGAATCAATAAAATGATGCTGCAAATGTTTTCTAAACGACGGTGATCATTTAACATAACACTGGAAGTTTGCCGTGAACAGGGATGGAACCCGCGAGCGTTATCGCTTCAGTCAGTTGCAGTGGCCACTGCGCCAACGAGTCTGTCGTATACTTACAATTATATTCAATTGGCTCAAACTCCTTATATCCTTCCATTCTCCGCGGGAACAGTGTGAAGAGGATACAGAACATGAGGGTCAGCATCGACAGAGAGAGGTGAGCCTCCCACCAATCGTCCCTCACTGAACCACTTCTCAACCAGTTCTGGCCACTCAAACCAAGAGACAGTCGAATGGATATTAAAATACCTGTAAAATGACATGGGAAATTTTAGCAGTTATTTTTGTATATACAAAGGCTTGGCCGATATGATCTAATGGCGTTGTTTTCAGCTGATGGCCGTGCATGACTTCAAATCCGAGCTAGCTCAAATAAATTTTCTAGTATAAAGTGATAGGTTTGAAGTTAATTTCGTGCTTATAGATATAAGAAGACATGGTAAGAAATTTCCCATGGTGAAAGTAATTCTGAGACGTGTGTCAAACAATCCGTGATTAAGTAGCACGGTAGATTAAGCCCCATAATAGGAGAATAAATCTCACTTAGCAAACCTAGCTGTCGGATAAACCCAATCCTCAAAAGTGAATCCTCAGTATAGTCTATTTTTCTTTATTGTCTTATTTAGCAGGCAAATATAAGAATAATATCCAAAAAATTCGAGATTTTCGTTCCAGGTATTGTCACCAAATAAAACAAGTTAAAAAAAAATATTCTTTTTTATATAATAGATCATCTTTGATGACAGACGCGTTAGCGCAATGGTCACTGCAACTGACTAAAGCGCTAACGGTCGCGGGTTCGATCCCCGCTCACGGCAAACGTGTGTATTGGCCATACGGATGTTTGTCGTGGTCTGGGTGTTTCTGTTAGTGTTGTGAGTGTTTATTATTATTATTGAGGAAGATTATAAACTATATTACATCACGCTACGACTCATAGGAGCGTAGTAGTAACCGTAAATGCAAGTAAAACTACAAGGGGTAACTAGTCTTACCATAAAAGTATGGTCCACTCTCCGGTTCATGGTCATCCAAGTATGTGATGCCGTGAGCCCAGACGCTGATCTTGGTGAGTCCACAGAGGATTGCGGTGAGCACGAGGAACACAGTTCTCGGGATCAGCAGGGTATCTTCCGCGGCTGTGTTGAGCTGTTCCGAATATGGCGATATAGAACCACCGCCGCATAGTTCTGGAAGAAACATTTTTGTTACTATTTCTTTCGTTACTACTGTTTTTTCGTACTAGTTGAGCAATGAAAACTAACTGATTGGTCTTAAAATTAATTCAATAAAAGGTTTAAAGGTCGAAGTTGTTAGGAATATATCATAAAAGTAAATGTTACTGTATTTTGTCTATGATAGCTCGTTGATCAGTTGCTTATATATCGGCAGTACGCACCCTCCCTCTCTCTAGGATAGATTGCTCGTCTTTACTCTCAGAAATATATTCATAATTACAAATAAACAGAAGTGTGAGCTACAACATACACATAAGTAAAAGTGAAACCTAAAATACCACAAAAATATAATCATTTTTTATTGTACATCGTTTTTTTGAACTCGTGATAATATCGATGGTTATATACTAGTATTATACCCAGTGGAACAGGATAAATTTTTAAAAATTGATTACCTAGGTATATTTATGTTCGGTAAAGGTTATGATCTGGTAAAATGCAATTTTAATACTGGTACAGATAATTTTAGATATTTCCTTGTCCGGACATTTCAAATGGGTTTTATGTTTGCTTTAGGCGAAAATTAACAGGTAACAGTTATTTAGGCAACCCGATGAAAACTGTGGCTATCAAAAATAAAGGCACAAACAATTTATGTAAATCTTTATGAAACTCTGAGGGTAAAGCTTATAATAATTCTTTTCTATTATTGTAATTCACGCCGTACTGCTTTTAGTAAAACGAGATGTTTGACCGATAATACACGGATCGGGATTCTAATTATAATTGATCGATGGATCACCAATAAGAATCCGGGCAAGTTGTTATTACAAGATACTTCTTAACAGATAACCGAAGTTAATAACACGATATCTATTTCTAATGACCAGATATTTATAAGGAATTTTTATTATTTATTAAAATAATCGTAATTAATTACATAATTGTAACTGATAACTTTATTTTTTGGTATAATCAACGTCACTAATCTCCTTGAAGGTCCATAGGTTCACGTTTTGGTAATAAAAAGCCACATAGTTAACCGTTAAAAATTATTTTCAAGAATTTCATACTTCTTACCACCGCCATCTAATGATGATAACTCGAAGTGGAAATTTCTGTACAAAATTATGAATACATTCTTTTTCGGGAAAGAAAAGAAAAAGAAACATTGAAAATAAAAAGATAAAATTTTTTCTTTTTGATTTTTGGACTGTTGCTTTCTGTTTTAGTTATTTTCTTTGCCACAGTAATATTGAAGTGAAGAAAAGAAAAAAATATATATGTATCATATTGGTCGAACCATTTTCGAGTTTTTTGGACTAACACACGGCAAATAATTATTATATGGGTATATAGATTTGTGATATTTAATATTTAAATTATATTTAATACCAAAACAGTTCTTTCACCCTCAAAATTCACAAGACAATAATAATACCAACATACAGTTTATGGTTTATTTAGAATTTTATTAAAAGGGCATCTTACCTACCGAAGGCAGCGCAGACCCCGGATACGGGAAAGCCAAAACGATCAGGCCAGAAACAGCCGTAGCTCCGAGCCAGCCCGATAGTGCAAAATGCCTCCAGCCTCGTCCATACCACGCCACCATTGTACCAAAGAAAAATTCCGCACCTCCAACTCCCATCTTCACCCAATCTGTAAAAAAAAGTATATATTATATGTTACACAAGATTAAATTGAAAATTTAAAAAAAACCGACAAACCGAGTACACTCTCATTGCGACCATTTCAAAGAGCCCAAACACGAGGTGGTTAGTTCTTTATTCTGCTGATATCAGATGATTCTGCAGTATCAGGTCAAGGTTATGCTACGTTATTTTGATAAAATGATGTGAAAATATATTGAATATAGTAAATTTCGAGTCGATTGGTCCAATAGAAAAACTGTATGATTTGAATTGTAAATGAGTATCATTAAGACCATTTCAGTAAGCCCCAAAACGATATTTTTAAAAGTATTTTTTAAAGTAGTATTTTTTTAAAGTTTTTTTGTTATCCTGCTGTTTTCAGATGACGCTGCAACATCTGGTCAAGGTTACTATGTTATTTTAATATCACTCAAATTACAGTAAATCTCGAGTCGATTAGACGAGTACCGATTGTGCACATTATTCCAACAATTATGAGCTTTTTGAGACCTTCAACTGTCTGACTAGAAAAACTGAATCTTCTTAAATTATAGCTAAAAACTATCTCGCTTACTTTCAAACGAAAATAAATCATTCCTATAAACCGACGATGAAGTGTACCTTCATTTATCGAAGGCAGGAAACCTGTCCCCGCGTTTCTCCTCAGCAAGAGGTAAACATTGCTCTCAAGGAATACCACGATCAGCAACGCCCCTTGAAGGAACAGGTCGAAGCGCGGAATCGTCAGGATGTATTTGCGTAGGAGGAACCATGCTTTTGCGATCACTGGAATAAAAAAAAAAGAGTTAAGAAAACAACGCCTGATGAGCAGATGATCACCTGATGTAAAATGATCACTATCACTCGTAAACTTTTGCAGAACCAGAGAAGCCAAATGAGTTGTGACCTTAGAAACTTATGATCATAAATAATGAAAAATGAAGCGGAGTAGAAAGTATGGGAATTGATGGGGGAAGAGTTTAGTCTTCTGATTCTCTTACTCACTCTACAAAATGGAATTATATAAGCTATTTGAGGTTGTGGCACTTCTTCAGTTAAGTAAAGACTACAGCTGAAATACAGGAGACGAGCTACAGTCAGAAATCTCTCTCCCACTCAAAATTAAGTGTATTTTTTGATACATCATACATATTTTTAAATTTTGTGTATGGTATCTCGTTGATTAGTTGGTTGATAGTATATATCGTCAGTATGCGCCCTCCCTCTTTCTAGCATAGTTTACTCTTGCTTGCTCTTACAATATATTTATAATTACAAGTAAAGTAGAGACTAGAGCTCTAGTGATAACATAACGTCTACCTGTTACGGTTAATTAAATACAGCCCGCTAAAAGACAGACAAACGGACATACGGACAGACAAGCAAAAGAAAGACATTGGAGGCTTAGTAATAGGCATCATTTGTATACTAAAAACGTGCGTATATCACGTGACTACGCTCCTTGTAATATTTCGTGATAAACTTGAAAAATCTTTATAATTACATAGTGAGACGACTAAAATTAGCTAAAACCAAAAAAAAATCTATATTTATTTTTAAACGTTTGATTCGTCAACTTAATTACACGATAAAATGTCTCTTCTACGGGTATTATGGAAATAATCAAACATTAATTACTGATAAACACAGATTAGTGAGATTATAACGTGTGATTTTCTTGTTATGCTTTTTGCTTTATGTAATATATTAAAAATAAATGATATTTAAGGTAATGATAAGTTTCCAATTAAACAATGTAAAAAATTGACCGTACAGACCACGTGACTTTATTCGTTAACGTATTTAGTTTTGCTATGAAAAACTGATGAAATGAAAGATCTGCAAAATATTTTTTAAAAAATCTATTTTTTAAAGTTGTTATTCATTAGGGTTATTTTATTTCTTTATTAAACGGGCGCCTCGCTCGGCAGATACGGTTAATTCTTAAAACTCATACAATTTTCTTTAAGAATATCATATTATACCGCTATCCTCAACCCGACAGCAATGTTTCGAATATGAAGGATTATCAGGAGTAAGCCAAGTATTTCAGTATTCTTAGTTTTTGCAAGATAAAGTATTATTTTATTTTTTGTGCCGCCCTGATAAATTGCTAAAGAGTTTTACATGTAATATCAAATAGGTAGGTATATAAAAAATAACGATTTAAGATATTTTTACTTGCAAATATTATTAAAAATATCAGTAACCGTTTACGATTGCTTAGAATGAAATACTAAGTTTCAGATTTCACAACTTCGGATGTTGTGCCATCTCAATTTTTTTTATTATTATTAACTTCCTATATTGGTTTTATGTTCAATAATGACAGTACTTAGGCTGAGTAGGTGGACTCCAAGAATGTGTAATAAAATGTAATGCCGCTGGTGTAGTACCAGGAGACGGCGGGAAGAACGAGATGGGAGAAGGGAGACTGGTTTACATGTCAACGAACAGGAACACATCCGATATTTTGCGGTTCTCTTTAGACATAATAGTGGCTGCTAGCCAGGTGGGAAATGGACTTCCTACTACCTAATGAAAAATCCTCTCTTAAAAGAAAACTATGAATAAATAAAGGATAGGATATTTCCATTATTTACATTATTACTTTAACGTAAAAAAATACTCACCCATCATAATGAAATATACAATACACTAAATAAAATTACACAGCATCACAGAGTAATATAGTCTTTTATTAAATATTTAATATAATTTTACTTTTTATTTTACGAGAGAAAACTGTAGCTTTTGCTGTCCCACATGTTATCGGTATGGGAAAGGTTGTGTACTGAATTTTAGCGACGTTCTATCGATTCATTAATTTATCTTATCAACGATTGGTCAAATTTAGGATAATTATATCAATGGCTACTAAGTAAATTGGCGTAAGTATAAAAATCAAATGTAAGTTGAGAATTGCACTTTTAAGTTTTGCTCTCAGAATTTTAATAAGATTAACAAATTTTAATTCTTATATTTACGATTAAAATAATTTGTTATCAGCGCCTTATTTTTGAGATTTACGGTTTTCGTAACTATTTACAACGTATCTGTTGCTAGGTAACAGAGTTATTTTATATCGTTTTCGAGAGTAAAACTTATAAATGTATTTCTTATCTTATATATTTTTAAATAAAGTATATGAATAAGATTGTTTGCACATTAATGTAAATCTTTTCGTTATATTTTTTTTATATTTTATGAGTTATTACACTTAAGCCTTTTCACTATGATTTTATTTATGTTTTATTGATTTTAGAAGAAGATAAGAAAGCGGATGTGCTTTTTCGTTTAAAAAATATGTTTGAACATGTATTTGTTAGAGAAGAGGTCAGTGCATTTACATAGTAGGCTGAGTAGGTTGACCCAGATGGGCAGATTTTAGGGACAGAAAATTTGAGACCCGTTTTCTGTTCATATTAACATATATAACCAAATGATATTAGGTCCACATAAAAAATATAACGTATAATGTGTTTAACCATTTAAATATATGTATATTTTATAATTTGCGTAGTCACGTTTAGTTATGATACGAAAACTTGTGAAATAGTGTATCGAATTATAATGGTGGGTGGTGGCAGCAAGATTTGAATAGCCTGCTAGCAGGAAAGAATGCTATAGGCGACAAATATTTCTTGACGGTTCTCTTTGCTTCTTTAAATACTTATTGTTTTTTATTTTGACCATTCAGTGTGGGTGAAAGCCTACTTGGTTAAAGTTTATTTTGATTTTATTTTTTAAATAGATTTAATAAAACAAAGAAAAAAGCAAATGTTAATAAGTAAGATTAATTGCTATTATTTTTTCGAAGGCGTTTTTTATATGGATAAAAACCATAATAAAACACAATCTAGGTAATTTTAGTTCACTAAATTATAAAAATATAGAGTATTTAAAAACATAGCAACGTATGAATTTTATTCTTACAGATACAAAACAAAGTAGAAGAAGGAACGCACCTTTGTCACAATCGCCAGCAAAAATGTGGAGATGATCTTCTTTTCTGCTTGGAATATGTTGCTAGCACACGTGTAACTCCACACTTAAGATGTCCAGCATTAAATGTATCTTTCTATGTAAAATATACTTAGATTTATTACGTGAATTAATAGCAGTATTATATTTATTATTTTTAGATTTCTGTTTCTTTTCTGTTCTGTGTTTCACTGACGTTTATGGTTACTGCTTCGCTGAGTCGCAGCGTGATGTAATATAGCCTTCCTCAATAAATAAACTATCTAACATAAGAAAAATTTTATAATTCGAACCAGTAGTTCCTGAGATTAGCGCCTTCAAACAAACAAACAAACTCATCAGTTTTATAATATTGGTATAGATATTTTGACTAGACGTATTGGCGTAAGTTCGCCACGTCCAAAGTCGAATCGCGCCTCTGCGCCGCTGGTGATCGCCGCGCTGCGCCGACGACCGTAGGAAGCCTCGTCCCGTCTCCGTGCCCGTCTCTTTGTGTTGGCGTAAACACCAATACACTGGGTAAATTTGGATGTGGATAGTGAAAAGCGTGTTTTTTTTTAATTTTGTTTGTTAATTTGTAACTCATGGTGCAATAAACAATTAAAAAAAAGTAAAGTAAGAGCATGTAAATTTCTCATTAGTGGGTAAAGGCCTCCTTTCCTATTGATAAACGACGGGTTGACGAATATACATGTATCAGAAATTCTCCACATGAAGGTTTCTTTACGATGTTTTCCTATGCCAAATAGTACAAAGTTTTATTATAAACACAAACAGAATTCAAAGCTCGGCGATATTGGTTGGGGTTTGAACCCGCAGTTACCGGTTGAGATCGACGTGTTCTAACCACTAGGCTACCTCGTCTCATGGCTTAGTCATCACGTATTAACTGAAATGGAACCTTTTATCTTTATCTTCACCACATATATGTATCACAGTCAATGATAACATTTTTTTTATCATTAATTTTATTGACTTGTTTGGGAGTTGCAGTGAATCAATTACTAAGTCTTTATATAATCGTCTTGTAAACATATAAAAATTATTATCCTTATTTATTTTTTAATATCAGTGTTTTGGTTCAATTCATATTCGCTATATCTATTTTCTATGTAAACGATTAACTTGAAGAGGATTATAGTCTAGGTTAAAACTGGCCATATGATAAAAAAAAATTATAAATAGCCCCTTGGTTTCGCAGATAAAAATTTTGTGACAATTACGAAAAATTACTTAATATTATTATATAATATAATATCATTTACGTTTCCTAATTTAATATATATTTTTAGTTAAGTTATTATCATCAGACGATGTCAAATATGATTTACAAAGATCCTAAAAGGCTCAGTACTGAGTTTTAATAGTTTTCAAAGATATTGTTTTCAAAAGAAAAACTTGATGTTATCTTAATCCATACTACAAATCAGCTTAGGTATTATCTAACGGCATTGAATAAGGTGTTCAGGGCTAGACGTTCAATTAAAAAGCTGATTCAATAATTTGACGACAACTTTAAGATAAAAATCACTATTTTACGTTTGACGAAATAACAACTAGTGGAGTATAATGTGGTCATTATTAAGCTACTCTTCAGATAGTATTGATTTAGATATTGTGTAACATACATAGGTATGTGAAGTTGTGCGTTTATCGTTTTATTCAGGTCTTAACAATTGTGAGTTCTAGCTGACGATGTTAATGTGGTTTTGTGAATGTTTGAGTTTATTTATTTATAAGATAATGTGTTAATATCTATATATTAATACGCGAAGAAAAAACTTTTGTATCACTTTTTACGAAAACTGCGCGAACGGAGAATAAAATTTCGCACATTTATAGTTTACATAGAAAATGAGCGAAGTTGTCACGACTAACGTGATAATTTTTTAAATATGTCTTAATTTATTATTTTATTGTAATATTTCATTATGGTTAGCTCTCTCTGCAATTGAGTATGTTGTGCTATAAAACATTTTTGTTTTATTATATTATTTAAGTGTCTAGTGTATGTGTTTTTTTTTTAAAGTAAGGGAAGGTGACGTCTGGATGGTCTAAAATTGAGACGTTGATTTTTATGTTTAATTTTTGGTTTAAAATAATATAAGTTGCTGTGTGTTACACGTAAATAGCTACATACTCATGTTGTGGAACAACTGACTGTCGTTTCCCTACATGATCTGCCGTCGTGTTACTATCAAGAACGACACAAAAGTCTTGAACGGACTGCGTAGACTTGGTGAGAAGACTCTCTTATAAGACACTACGGACCCGGCCTTAAAGTCTGTTGTCTGAATAAGCTGCAGAAATTTGACTCTTGTAAATATATATTTTGTTAAGTATTCCTGTTTAATTTGGAGTTCATCTCATGCTCATCGTAACAAAGTTTGCACAGAATTTTTTTTAATTATGTATAAAAATACTTAATGTATTGCGCCCCCATTGATAGCGGGACCCTGGGCAAGTACCCAGAGTACCCAGTGGGAAAGACGGGTCTACGTAGGTGTATACAAGCATATGAGCATGTGTGTGTGAGTGTATTATATATATGATTGCTGATAAGCAATACTGTGTCAAGCCACAGGGACTTCATTTTGAAAAAATGGCGTCTAAAGATATTTATATTCTCTTTCTTCTATTTTGATAAAAGTTATAATTAATGAAAAGCAGATTGATATATTTAATGTGTTATCTAATAATAAGTTTTTAAAATATTCGAGATTATTGTATAAATTGCAAAATATGGAACGCACTTGAAATTCGAGACATAAAGAAACTTTTTTCGTACTTATTTAGCTAAGATAACTTCAAAGTATATTTTATAATGTTAATACTTGACGCATTATCAGTATACATCAATATCTCCGAATTTGAAATTTTGTGGGTTGATACATTATTGCTTATATATTGTACATAAGAATAATTATTTGCAGAAAATGGTAAAATGGACGTTGATCTTTGTGTCGCTTCTATCTTCAATATATCTATCATTTGCGTACAAAATCTTAATTGTAAGTCCGCTACCAAGCAAGAGTCATGTAATTTTGGGTGAAAACATCGCGAAACATTTAGCTAATGCTGGACATGAGGTAAATATGTATTTCAATATTTCTGTTACTTAGTCCCAAACTCAGTCCCAAATAGATGCAATGTAAAAAAATTGATTTAGTATTCAATTTGTAGTTATATCTGAAAAGTTATTCGGGAGTTTGGAAAGTTGGTAATTTTGTAGATCATGTGTTGAATCTACTTTGCCACCTTGTATATTTGTCGATTATATCGCCATTTTGAAAAAATGGCAGCGGAAAACCGTTTTGTGACAATTTCAATTTGCAATATACATCGTCAAAGGTTTTGATTAAAATAAGTTTTTTTTAAGGTAACCCTCATAGCGTCCACAAACAAACCACCACCAAGAGTAACTATTATCGATATTACCGCCAGTGAAAATCTCGTTGGTATGTTTTTTTTTCTCTTCTTGTATTTGTTTATATACTAGCGGCCCTTCGTGGATTCACTCCCGCTTAACATAGGACTTTCATACAAAGTTCTAACCCCATTCCATTGTTACGGTCTAAAAGGAATCCTCATGTGAAATTTGAAACTCCTACCACTTATAGCTTTTGAAATTTCGTGATGAGTGAGTCAGTGACCCTTCGCTTTTATCGCTTTTCGCAATAAAAGCCTATGTCCTTTCTCAGGGTCTAAAGATTGTCTGTGTCAAATTTCATCAAAATCGGTTGAGAGATTTAAGCGGGAAAGAGTAACAGACAGACAGAGTTCCTTTCGTATTTATAATATTAGGAAGGATTTTTGATTTATCAAAGTGAAACTGAAAGGTGAGTAAAACTTTGGTGTTTTAGAACAGAGGTTATCAGCTGGCAGAAATCAGAGTTATGAGTCTAAGTTTTGGTGTTAAAAATACTGTCTACTAACAAATCCGTATTAAAAAGACTGAACTTAAAATTATACGCATATAGAAGCTATAGTATAAAACGGAAATTTTTGTAAATCATTACCAAAGGCACACATTGAAGAACTTATTCTTACATTTTCCATGACTTAAATTTTTGTTTCATTAAAAATATTGTTGACGTTCTTGTAGATGGAGACATGAATATTAAAACAGTTATGAACAATGAATTCAGCCCTAATGTCGTATCGTTTTTGCCGATGATGCTAAACTTCACTAGATATGTAATAGAGCATTCCGATGTGCAAAAACTTTTGTTAGATAAAACGCAAAAATTCGACGTTGTTATTGCAGAATGGATGTTCAATGATGTATATGCTGGGTAAGAAGATTAGTCTTAGAAATTTCAGGAGTGCAGTATGTTAATTATTAAAATATTCTCAAATTATTACAAATGATATAAAGTGTAAACTATGGTATGAAATTTTGTTAGCCGAGAATTACACTTGTGAGTTTTACTTTCGTAATTCTTATAAAACAACTCCATAACCCTTAAAACAGTTACCTAGTAAGTAGTGACGAAAGCCGTGAATGTCATAAATAAGGCACCGACAGTAAATTCTTTCAGGTAAAGCAATGACAAACAACTTATGTATTTATATATGAAAGTCTGAAAAGTTTTTGTCTTTTGGCAACAATATAGTTTTCTTATGATGTTAAGTAACCTAGGTAACGAATATAAAGCTATGGATGTATTTAATATTATATTAAGCAATTATACAATATTTACAAGCCACAGAAATCAATCTCGAAGTTCATAACTTCTCCTTCTTTTCGCTAATCCTTTATTCACAAAAAATATAATCTACAACATCATATTAAAAAATCTAATGCATCAAACACAATTTACTAGAAAATATTAGTAATTGATCGTCCTAAAGAAACTGTTGTTTTTTTCAGATTTTCGGGCATTTTTAATTGCCCATTAATTTGGTTTTCATCAGTGGAACCTCATTGGATGGTTTTGCAATTAATAGATGAAATTCCGAATCCCGCATACAATGTCGACATCGTATCCAGCAACACGCCTCCACTGACATTCTCTCAACGGGTTTCCGAATTGTTTATCCAAATCATCGGGAAAATCATTCAAACTTTGTATGTAACATTTAATATGGTGGTTCTACCACACTATACAGATATTAAAATTGACATTATTTTACAGTTATACTTTTGGTGCTGAAGATGAAATTTATGAAAAGCTCTTCGTACCACACATTCGTAATCGAGGTCATACTGTTCACCCATTTCATGTGTTGAGGAACAATGCTTCTCTAATTTTGAGCAATTCACACGTATCAATGGGTATTGCAACGCGACTCCCTCCGAATTTTATACCTATAGGAGGATACCATATCGATACTGTAGTTAAACCTTTACCGCAGGTAATTTTCCATTCATCTTTAGCATGCATTTTCCATTCATCTTTAGCATGTATACGATGCTTAATCATTACCAATTGGATGGTGATAAGTAATAATGTGTCAACCCACAAAATGGCGAATTAGGAGGAATTGATATAATCAGAAAAAAGTCATGTAATTAACATTAATAAAAAAATTTAAATTCATCTAAACTAAATAAGTATTGGATAAATGTTTTTTAATTAAATGTTTCGAATATTGAAGTGTGCTTGATATTTTGCAATATGCAATAATCCAATTTATTTGGAAAACCTATTAGTCGTTAAAACTTTTTATTATACCAATCGGCTTTTATTCATTATAAATTTTAACAAAAAAGAAAAATCAAACAAATTTGTTAAGTTTGACGTCTTTGGACGCCATTTTCTTAAAATGAATTCCGTGCTTGACGCAGTATTACTTATCAGCGTCCAATTATGTTTGAATTCTTGGTGACTACAGAACTTACAAAACATCATGGATAACGCAAAACACGGAGTTATTTACTTCAGCATGGGGTCTACTTTAAAAAGTACACATTTCCCAGATGATGTGAAACAGAATTTATTGAAAGTATTTGGCGAATTAAAGCAAACGGTAGTGTGGAAATTTGAAGAAGATTTACCTGATCGACCAAGGAATGTTCATATTCTAGAATGGGCCCCACAGCAGAGCATTTTAGGTAAAACGTCATAATATTAATAGTAAGAGCAGCATTACTATTTGCATATTAAAATATCATTCTTTACATAAATATCTATAAAAGATTACCAAATTACAAATTAATATTTCAGGTCATAAAAACTGCATTTTATTTATAACACATAGCGGTCTTCTCTCGATCACTGAAGCAATACATTTTGGAGTTCCTATTGTTGGTATACCAGTTTTTGCTGATCAATTTATCAATATCGATAGAAGCGTGAAAAAAGGTTTCGCTAAAAAAGTAGATTTGACATATACAATGGCTGAACCTTTGAAAAAAGCAATCCAAGAAATGATCAACGAACCAAGGTTAGTATGGTAACGAACGCTAAATTCCAGATATAGCTAGTCATCGTGATTTTCAAGAGTAATCCACAGATAAAAATAAGTATATCTAATACCTTTAAACGAGCAATCTCCAACGATTTCATGAATTGAAGAATGCAGGAGGTGATAATTGGTATAGTTAAGTTACATTTTTAGAAAACGTCGTCCTAAAAATAATACGGATCAAAACTCGGTCATAGGGTGCTTATGAATAAGTTATTATCAATTTAAACTACTTATTATAACATGAATGCAGATTTTTAAATTAGTAATGATAATTATTTGATCTAAAACAATAAGTAATTGTAATGCAGCTTGAAACAAGCTTCAAGCAAAGCATGCAAAAATTTGATGTAAATCAAACATCGTGGATTATTATCGATACATGAACTAAAGGACTTTGAAACATTTTATAAACTTCTGTGTAACGCCACGCATAAAACATTAAAGGTATATGAGATAGCTCCAGTGCCCGGGGCAGAATAAATAGGGCGCGCCCTCGGGCCGTGGGTGCGTGAGATGGGGGTCCCACGCATCCGTTTTCATACGGCCTCGAGGAGGACGGCAGCCGGGATGGCCTCGAACTGCCGTACGCACCAGCGAGGGGTGCGGGGCGGGCAAGACCACACTTTGCCCTCCTGAAACGAGCTCCGCCAGCCACGAGCGGAGCGTTGCACGGGAGGGGTAGTGGATGCGCATGCGCAAGCGATCCCGAGGCCTCTCCATTTCCGTGCTGAGAAAGGCCATCGCAGGGGTTTTACTGGGTATAAATCGCCACATAACCCGATCTCCCCCCCCAAAAATCGGGTATCTTTTCGAAGATTTCCCCTGCGTAAACAAAAAAAAGGTATATTAGAAGTATACAGATGAAATATAATACCATCAAAAGGATACTCCTAAGAGTATAGATTCAGATTTTGATTTAGATCTCCAAAAAAAGAGGAGGTTTTTAAAAATTCAGGGAATTTTTTCGTGCACATACTTCACAGATTACTTCGAAACGGCTTAACCGATTTGTTTAATTCTTTTTTTGTTTGAAAATGAATACTTTCGAATTGGTTCCATAAAATCAAAATCGGTTCAGTTTGGTTTAAAGTAAAGTAGGTAAGGTAGTTAACGTTTGGAATAAATTTTTAACATAATTTGATTGATTTTGAAGTCGGTTTACCGTTTTTAAAAAAGTCTTATCATATTTCTTATCGATAATATATCGTTGAAAATAATAATTTACTTAGATATCATGAAATCATGACCTTGCAATCTTACTTATCGCGTAATCATGACAATGCAATCTTAAAATCGGATACTACTTTTTTTCTAAGTGATAAGAACATAGGGTTGCCAGGTGAGCGGAAACAACAGACAAGTGATTGTCCCGGAATATCTTGTCTTGTTCTGTGTCTAGGAATTAGATTATACGGTCCCGGTTTTCGAAATCAAATGTGGGAAAAAAGACAATAGACTTTTAAGTTTTTTTTCGCCTTTTTTGAAGATTATTCATCAAATTTCCTCCTTTCTTAACATAAAAATTATAAAAATAATTTTGCACTGAAATACCTTTCGAAAATTACTAAATAATTGTATTTTTTTGGTTTGTTTATGTTGTACAGAAGTATATTCATTAGATAGTAAAATTGTCTCGGAAATGATGAACTTGTATCTGACAACCTTATAAGAATATGACATCGTAATTAAGATTTTGAAAATATTTTCAGATACACGGATAGAGTGAAGGAATTATCGCAAATCTATCATGATAGAACTGTTCCTCCGAGTAAAGACTTGGTCCATTGGGTGGAGCACGTTGTGAAGACGGGCGGCGCGCGACATCTACGCACCCCCGCGTTTCTGATGCCCTGGTACCAGAAGCTGTACTTGGATCTTGCTCTAGTGTTGCTAGTTCTTATAATCGCTGTCAAATATATGGTTCGATACATTTGTAATTTTGCGAAAAGTACAAAATCAATAAGTAGCAGAAAGAAACACGATTAGAGTAATTTATAGATATTAAAATTAAATAATTTGTTAAATGTTATCTTAATGGCAAAGATAATATGAATATTTTTTGTCTGTGAGTGTTACCAGAAATTAAATTACCATAAATTAAAATGACCCTCTTTTATTGGAGCTAGCAATATATAAATAAATAAATGCTCTACTCTCAACGACCTCCATTAGGATCTCAAAATCCTGTGTTTGGAAACAAACACAATACAAACACTCAGACTACGACATAGATTCGCATGGCAAATATAGACGTTTGCTGTGAGCGGTAATCGAACTCATCAGCGCTTCAGCAGTTTCAGTGACCACTGCGCCAACCTGTCGTCGAATATAGATTATAAAAGCAATATAGATAATAATAAAGTCTGAACATGTAGTTGAAAGATATGATGGAGATGGCAGTTGTGACAACGACACGGGCATCGAAAGTATCGAAGTTTAAAGAAGCTAGCGGATTATCTCTTTCTAAGGATCGATGTGTAATTTTTTGCCGTGTACTATATAAAGTATTTGATATAACTCTTCTTAACGCCATCTAATTTATCTCTTATATTATTTACACACGCATAAGAAATTACAACAATATTAGAAATCAGATAACAATATTGTTTTTAACTGTACTGTTGAATCAATACAATATAATCGATATCTTCTCTAATGTTTTTCTCCCTTTCCCCACAAAATCCCGTGCCTACATACTGTCTGTAATAAGGCCCGCCGCAACATAATGTGCAGTGGGTGCACCGCAGACGCCACGTTCACTAGATGACAAATTCTGCCAACTCTTCAAGCTCAAAACAATTTTCATAAATTTCCATCTCCACGTGAAAAAATCAGGACACATACATGACACATGAAATTTGACTCATTGGCCCAGATATTCTCGCCTATTATACTCAGTCGGGCGGTTTTTGCTAGTTGACTCTGGTTGGTATTATATATGAGCTTATTAGAGATCTATTTAATGAAAACATGATTTTGTGCACGACATATGAAATAATTGCAAGCATTGATATTGTTTACATGTGAAATAATTGGCGAAATTAACATCATGAAATTAATTAAGTGGCAATAATTTGTAATGTAAATTAAGGTTTAGATTTATATTTACTTAAAAAGATAGTGATGAAACAAGTACTGCCATACTACAAAACACGCATTAAAACCATGTTCAACACGTGTCTAGCTAAACAGTGTTTAAAAATTAAACATTGCTTAAATTATTATCTAAATTACTTAACAGCGAATAAACTCATAAAAAAACTTATTGATAAAATGTTATACGTTACATTTGACAGCTGAAATAGGTTTTAGACATCTATTAAACTCACTGAAACGTGTGTCTATTCTAAAGCATGTTTAACTCAAAACTGTGCTTAGACGCGGATTTGTAGTACAGATTTTTGTAAACACGCGTTTAACGTCTGTTTAAATCTTTTGTAGTAAGGCAGGTAATGTTCTACTTGTTTTATTACTATGATTGTTACTAACCAACTTTAAATCGTTATAGATCATAAACGGTAACTTTTTTACATTCCAAAATTGGCCATTTTTATTATTCCACAATTTTAAACTTCCTATGACGTTTGCGCCATTATGGCAAATTGAATGACGTGTCATTTTTCAATATGTTGGTCTGAATAGTGCCACAAAGGTACAAATCTACACTCATACATACATATACACTCATATATACATACATAGACGCATTTCTCCTTTGCGTCGCGTAATGGGGTAAAAAATCAATAGCGAATCAATCGGTCGTGGCTTTTATAATTCAGAAGAATTCAATTCTTTGGTTAATGGCCTTTAGTTCTGCCGATTAGACTAATCAGAAGAATGTCAAAAACTTTATCTGATAACAGATTACGGTAATCAGATGGTATCTCAATTTCGTATCAGGTATTGTCTGAATGATTTCCTCTGATAATAAACTACATCAGAGGTTACACTACGGATACGATATCACAAGTGCGTCAGTACTTTACTTTTCTACTTTCTTCAGCGGGTTGCTGTGTGGGTGTCCTTGACAATTTTTTCATTCGCTTATCGATCGCGATCTTTAGCTTTCCTTGTCCAGGTGGTAAACGTGTCCATGCCCTATGAGATTTTTCTCGATACTGTCGTATCTCTTTTACGTCCTTCTTGGTCTTTTTTGCTGCTGCTACCACTTGTTCATCACCTTAAGTACCCTATTCTCCTAAATCCGCTTGAACCATTTGTGAATTCAGGTATCAAATCTGAAGATTTGTATAAAAGATTTTTGAAGTCTACAATTCTTTTATACATACTTTGGTTAAATTTGTTATAATGTCAGCTGTGTTTACTACGATAACGTAAGCACGTCCCTTGACATTTTTTGATAATCTTAGGTGAGCGTTACAATTGTAAGTTTTACTTACGGACTTACGTAATAGTTAAGTAAGTTAGCTATTTTACCCTATGTTATTTTAAAAATTGTCTAGGTTAGTAGGTACGGAAAAATATGTTTCAAAATACTCCTTAAATTATAGTATTACCCTGTAAAAACAAACAATTTGTCGGGAAGAAAAAATTTAAATAAAAAACCTCAATGCTCATAAATTAGGCATTTAATTTTTAATTACATAAATACAAAATGTCATACGGTTAAAAATAGACCTTTTCTTGTCATTCAATGTGACTTAGTAATTTAATATATTAATCGTCATATTACCAAAGTATAACTAAAATAATAATAAAAATAAATAAATAAAAATATAGTTTAATTAAAACAATATTCATGTATCATTCACACATCAGTCATATTACTTAGTCAAACTGGATTATAATAAATTATAACCATCAAATATATACATGTATAATAAAATAAGCGTGATCGAGGAAGAAAACATATACAATAATATAGGTGTAATTGAAACAGTAAATAATATAATATAATATAATATAATTAATACATTAGTAGAGATTCTGAGAGGATCAAGGGGATGAAAACAGCTTAATGAAAGTATAGATATAAAACGGGTTTTAGTCGGGCGTGTCATTTGTAAGTTCTATTCTTGTAAGCTAAATACATTAGTAGGTCTATATAAACTAAATTAATCGTTATTTTACTAGTAATATACTAATGATTTTGTAAATTTATTTTTAGTTAGTTTGTTCATGTATAAAAGTAACTTACTTAAGCATAACTTACAAGTGTGACGCTCGCCTTACGGAAAAATTTGGTACGGATACTAAATCAAATAATAAATGAAATAATGTATAAACACATAAGGGATTCGAGTACCAATGATATCTTTATTTATTAATCTCGTATTGGTGTAGAAAATTATAAAGAACAAACTCTTATTTATGTACAAATATGCAGGCAAGTTAATCCTTCTTTTTATGAGGATTTTATTTAGCAGGAGACATATTTGGTCCGAAATACAATGCAGACTACTCGTAATGACGCTTTGCATCGACGCATTAGTTGAGGTCTCATTAGGCAAGAATTACTTATAAGTTTTGCTCTCAGACTGCCATAAAGATTTAGATAAGTTTTTTATCATTGCTTTATATCTGAAAGAATTTACTGCAGTGCGTTTCTTAACAGCAACATACGTAAGGTTACCTACGTAAGTGTTAGTAGCTTACAAAGTTGTTTTATATTACTTACGAAAATAAAACTTACAAATTTAATTCTCGTCTTAGATCTAGATAAATGTCAATTCGAGTTGTCATTGGCGTTGCACTATACCGTTTTATACTTTGGAACACTTATATTATTTTGCTACTAACTAAAAATCTCAGCAAAATCATGATTTTATCACTATTATATATTTTAAACTTTCGCGATTTATACTATTCATATTTAATTTAACCGGTCTCATCTCAATAACTAATGGTAGAAATACCTTTTTATTGCCCGACGTTTCGACGACGTTGCATCCGTCGTGGTCACGTCAGTCAGTCCGTCAGCTCGTGACCACAACGGATGCAACTTTGTTGAAACGTCGGGCAATAAAAAGTTATTACTACCATTAATGATCGCGATAAATTTGGTTATATTAAATATAAAATTATCACTGTTGTTGTTATATGATTCACTAATCACTATTTTTAGTTCAGCACGAGTTAAGATCTGCCTAAGACGTGCTGCTGCAGCCACGGCACGAAGTTGGTGACGCGAGTGTACACGCCGGGGAAGCCCGGCTCCGCACAGCGCTTGCCGTACGAGACCACTCCGATTTGGAAGAAGTAAGTCGTCAGGTTTTGAGGGTTGTACTGGAAAAAAATATTGTAACCATAAGTAAAATTTACGTCACCATTAACCAAAGAATTGAATTGAATTAAACTTTTACGTCATATCAAAAATTTTAATATCAGACTCTTATAAATATTTAGGAATGTTGTTTATAATTGCTTTACACTTGAAATAATTGGTCAGTGCCTTTTTTATAGCAACGGTTTTAGTAAGGCTACCGAGGTAAGTGTTACCAGATTAAAACAGTTGTTTTATGTCAATTACAAGACTAAAACTTAGAAATGTAATTACAACCTAAACGGAAATTGTTACTGAGTGACTGATCTACCAACAGTTTAAATCACTGAATGAATTTCACTGAAATTTGCCACACAGATATTTTATTTATGAGGTATGACAGCGTTTGTTAAGAAAGGAATTTTTTAAAACACTCACTCCCTAAGGAGATTAAAAGGGTGTCTGGAGTTGTCGCAAGCGAAGCCGCGAACAAAAGGTAATAAACGCAAAGCTAATAAATCATATAACTCCTCATCTCACTGCTTCCACCGGTAACAAGAGGGCTGACACTTTCTTCGCCCAGATACTTAATCGGAATTGCGATACAAAAAAGAAATTACGCTAGCATATTATTTCTCTATTATTAGAAGAGGAAGGGGGGGGGGGACAAACGAGCAAATAGTACTACCTAATGTTAAGTGGTTACTATCGCCTATGGACATCTGCAACACCAGGGGCGTTGCGTGTGCATTGCCGGCCTAAAAGCCTCTGCTGTGTAAAAATCGGTATTGTGGGAACTTTGCGTGGCTTGGATGATGACTACAATTATTTGAAATACTAGTAAAATGTTTTTTTTTATTTATTGTTTTAATTGATTTTAGTATATTGGTCACGTTGAATATGTAAATTAACTTATATATATATGTACATATATATTTTTTTTCTTCTATTAATTTTAGGATTAATATTATAATTCTATTTCCAGTGATATTGTTGTTATGTTGACGATTAATGTACTTAAAAAAATCACCGTAGTTCAATTCGAATTCACATTCACTCAACAAATTAAGGGAATTCGAAAACGTGTTATAAAATAAACAAGTACTTACAATAGGCTGCATCAAAGGTCCACCACTGTCTCCTTGGCAGGCGTCTCGACCGCCCTTCTTGTACCCAGCGCAGAGCACCCGCTCGTCAATGACCTGCGCCTTGTACTCAGAGTACGCTTTAGCACAAACTTCGTTGCTGACGACCGGCAGCTGCAGCACTTGGAGATGTGGTGATGATGGACCGCCTGGAATCGAAATAAAATAGTGAAAAATCATTAAAAAAGGAAGCTTTTAAATTGGATGATACCGATTATTCACTCTACAGTATCCCTAATGACAATAATCGGAATCGCGTGTCCGTTTATCCACCTTGGACAGATAAACTGTATTTCATTCAGATTGCTCTTCCGAATTTCCACCCCAGGGTACAGTCGGGGACTTTTATAATATATACTTTTATATGTTCACCGATTACTCGAAAACAGCTGGACCGATTTAAATATTTTTTTTTCATGTAAGAGTATACTTTCTGATGGGTCTTACAGAATTTTCATCAAAATCGGTTTAGTAATTTGGTTATAAAATCAAAATAACTGGAATAAGTATGTCAATCAAATAAAAGAAATAACGTAGTTTGCTTTGAAGTTTGTTTTTACAATACATTCCAAGCGTTGTAAATGAAAGTGAGAAAGGAAATTTGAAGTTTTTCACGTTTCTCTAGATATTATATCACAGTATAACATTGCCGGGTATAATACATATATTGTTTCAACTTACGGAACTCTGTGTCACCCCAACCAGCAATCATAGGGTTGTGTTTCTCAAAGCTCTTAGCTCTCAACTCCGGGCTCGTGGGTATGCATATCGGTTTAATAAGATCTGAAATAGAAAATTTATTTATAAACTAGACAATTATGAATTACACTTTTTTATTATAAAGTGTAGCTGTTACTCTTGGTAGAGTGTAGCACTGCAATTCGTATACGGGTTGGCTCGACCAGGGCTGTACCTCACTCTCACTGATGATGTGATGTTTTAATATAGCTTCATTTTGTACTGTATATAAGAGAGTCAGAAGCCTAACCCTGGGGAAGTCCCTTTCCTTATTTCCTATTATCCTTCTTTTCCGTTTTAAGATGGAAACGGAATTTTGGTGGAGCGTCAAATGTTTATGGGCGGCGATCACTTAACATCTGTCCATATTCGTTTTGGACCATCGTTGACGCCAATAATATTTTTTTTTGTGCTAAATAAGTTGCTATAAAAATTGAATACTCTAAATCTGAATTAAAAACAATATAATATGAAGATCCTATCATAAAACTGGTACTTCTTATGTTAAAAGATGTTTACCAGTGAACTGTACATCTTGCTGCAGTATCAGCAATCCGATGTCGTTCGTAAAGGATTTGGGGTTGTAGCCCTCGTGTTTGATCTTGTTTTTGATGAGCACGTCTTGGGGGGTCGCGCCCTCTGTTTCGCTCTCGAGGTCCAGCTCACCGACTCGAACCACGTATCTAGAAACAAATACATTTTAGATAATACTTAGTAAATAATTAAATTTTACGAATATTATGAACCCAAGATGGCTTAGCTAAAACATCTCCATGATCTAAAAGTTTCCAAGTGTGGTTTAGACTATGTATGCATATAAATCAATATTAAAAGTAAAAATATTGAATTGAACAACATTTGGCCTACAAGATCTACATTTCTTTTAAAAAGGCTGATAAAATGCCCATCACATGCCCAGTTGACACCCTGTATAATTCTTTGAATGCAATTGTTCCTTTCAATTTTATCTAACTTTTATAGTTTCAGTCTTCTCCCTACTGACCTATCTGAATGAATCATTCTGTATAAATACCTACTGTCGTCTCTACGGAAACTATTGGGTTGTTCGGAAAGTAATTTCGTTTTTACACAACAAAAGTTTTGATGGTGTTTTCGTCAATCTATTTCACACTAAAGTCGCATATTTATTATATAATTGGACAGGTCACATACTAAGGCTTACTTGTGAAAAAAAAATGATTGGTTTTAAGCCGCCATTTTTTTTCGCGCCCTTTCAAACATGGAAAGTGACAAGCAACATTTTCGACATATTTTACTTTTTTTATTATCGAAAAGGTAAAAATGCTGTTCAAGCAAGAAAAAAAAATACCCGATGTGTATGGAGAAGATGTAGTGACAGTACGCCAGTGCCAAAACTGGTTTGCAAAATTTCGATCGGGCAATTTTAATGTTGAAGATGCACCACGTTCTGGAAGGCCAATGGAAGCTGATGAAGACACCATAAAGGCATTAATTGATGCAAACCGGCGAAAAACAACTCGTGAGATCGCTGAGACGGTAAATTTATCGAATTCGACCGTTCATGGTCATTTGAAACGCCATGGTTTAATCTCAAAGCTCGACATATGGGTTCCTCATGTTCTTACGGAAAGAAATTTGTGCCGCCGCGTTGAAGTCTGTGATTTGCTTCTCAAACGTCAAGAAAATGATCCATTTTTGAAGCGTATTATCACTGGCGATGAGAAATGGGTTGTTTACAACAACGTAAAACGCAAGAGATCATGGACTAACAAAAATGAGCCTGCTCAAAGCACTTCGAAAGCCAATATCCACCAAAAATAGGTCTTGCTATCTGTTTGGTGGGATTTCAAAGGAATCGCTTTTTTTGAGCTTCTACCAGACAACAGAACGATCAATTCTGAAGTGTACTGTAATCAGTTGGATAAATTGAATGATTCGCTTAAACAGAAAAGGCCAGAATTGATCAATAGAAAAGGTGTAGTGTTCCACCAAGACAACGCGAGACCTCATACAAGTTTGGTAACACGCCAAAAGCTTTTACAGCTTGGATGGGATGTTCTGCTACATGCACCATATTCACCAGATCTGGCACCTTCGTATTATTATTTGTTTCGGTCTCTACAAAATTTTTTAGACGGAAAAACCTTTACTTCAAATGAGGAGGTAAAAATCAACTATATCAGTTTTTTGCCAGCAAAGACCAAAAATTTTATGAACGTGGAATCACGCTACTGCCAGAAAGATAGCAAAAGATACTAAACCGAAATAGACAATATATAATTTAATTAAGTATTCATTATCTATGAGAAAATCTTGCTTCATTTTCATAAATAAAAACGAAATGACTTTCCGAACAACCCAATAGTACCTGACTATATTTTATATTATTATTATTTCACATAAAATAACGTTGAACGTAGATAGGTCATAAAGCAAACTTTTAAAGCAATTTCTATCCAAACGACCTACGGGTTGGCGCAGTGGTCAGTGCAACTGACTGAAGCGCTAACGGTCGGGTTCGATCCCACAACAACGTCTGTATTGGTGAAACATCTGTAACGTTTCCTGTGGTTTGGGTGTTTGTGTTTGTGTTGCGTGTTTCCGGACCCCCGACAAGATCATAAGACCCAAATGGGGGCCGTTGAGTATGACGCGTTTGTTTATTTAAACTGCAGTTAATAATACACATTAGATCAGTCACTTTATCACCTTCAATAAATGTATAAACCGAGGTAATTTGTGTCAAATTATTCATTCGATATATGCCGCAATTTACCTTATAATTCTGTCGTAATTACATCAAAACGGATATAGGATTGAATAAATCACTGGTTATTATTTTGCTTTACAATAGAATATTTGTTGTTGAACGGTTCGATAACCTTGAAATTTTTAGGTGTTTTGTTACTCACCTACCTACCTACGATTTATTTATAATTATGTACTGTTTTTGTCACTTACCAAAAAACGATCAATAACATTATTTTTATTTATTTAGGTTAACTACAATTATTTTATATAAGTATTAATATCTATATATAAAAGCAAAAGGACACTCACACATTCACGAAGAAATCTCAGAAATTACAAGTGTTAGGAGATTCAAATTTTGCATTGGGGTTCTTTTTAGGACGTATGAGCTCACTAGGACGGAATTTTGTATAATATAGGACTTTCATAAAAACTTCCAACCCCTGTTTTACCCCCTAAGGGGGTAAAACAGGGGTTGGAAGTTTTTATGAAAGTCCTATATTAAATACGAGTGAAATTGCGAGAGGCCACTAGTATGTTATTAGCTCAAGGATTTCGGCACCCAGAAAGCCTGGTCGGCTTACACCCAGAAACCCGACCACTTTGGACGATGTTGCTTAGTAACCAGCTAGCGACTGAACATGACAGGGGAGAGTATCTTTGAGCCAAAAAGTCAATTGACGTTCTTGTCAAAATAGGTACAGATTTTTAACGTTAAATAGTATGAACGTAACATGACTACAGTTATTTAAAACTAGCAGTTGCTCGCGGCTACGCCCGCGTATATTTTGGAATTTCAGCTAAATAAATCTACCAGCGAAATTGTGACCCTTCCAGGATTTATTACCCCTAGCGTCATTTTAAGGGATGATTTTGAAATTCTGGGATACATATATTTAATTATTCTCCCTAAGTAATGTTTGTGCTGAATTTAATAATCGGTCATAAAAATACATTTTCTCCATACAAATTTTAATACCCCCTTGCACCCCAGTATAGAATAATAGTACCCCGTTTTCTATTTTATATTTCATTACTATCTTTAAGTTAATACGACCACGGAATAAGATATTGAATACAACTTTTGTACTCCTTTTCACCCTCTTAGGGGTGAATAATCGAATAACCCTTTCTTAATGGATGCCTACAACCTGAAAGAATCTACTGCCAAAATTTCAAGTTCGTAGCCCCAGCGGTTTAGGCTCTGCGTTGATGAATCAGTCGGGACAAGTGATTTTATATATATAGATTATTGATAACAAATATATACAATGCATTTAATAATATTTAATGTTGACAATCACACGGCATTTACGTATATTACTTACAAAATAAAATACGGAAATAATATTGGCATTCAGTTACATTCAGGTTTTTAATTAAATCTTGAATGCATTAAATTGAACGTTTTTTTTTAAATTATTATATTCAAATAAAACCAAGAACTTAAGTTGCGCTTACTTAAGGGCGCTGTTGAGTGTGATTCGTTTTAAGTGGGAACTTTACAGCGCCCACTAGGATCTCATGATTCTATGTCGGGTGTCCGAAAACACACACAAACACAGTCCACGACAAACATGTGTATGGCCGGTACGTTTGTCGTTAGCGGGGATCGAATCCACGACCCTTAGCGCATCAGTCAGATAAATTAACACTATTTATCTATAGTGTTAATTTTTCTGCAGGGGTATTATGCTTATCGTTATATAATATATTCTGATTTTTGAAGTAGGTACTATGAAACAAATCAACTGTCAAAGTTTTTCGCAGTGCGAATGCAGGTGCTCTCCGTAATAACCCTCCTGGTCGAAATGTTCATATTTCGAGCAGTTTTATTTGACAACAATAATTGAACGCTGTTAAGCAATACTATGGCAAGCCACATGGACTTTACTTTGAGAAAACGGCGTCCAAATATGTCAAACCTATTCTTAATAAATGTGTTTGAAGACTTATGTGACTTATATAGCTTTTCATTTCTTTTTTGATAAAAGTTAAAAATAACTTTTTCAAATAAATGAAATTATTGAATAAATTGCAAAATATGGAACGCACTTTAAACTCTCAGCATTAAATTAAGAAACTTTTTCCATACTTATGTAGTTTTATAGACTGTTAAATAGGTCACCAATTATCAAAATACATCAATATCTCCGAATTTGACTTTTTGTGGTGTGATTAGCTATCAGCATCCATATTAAGCTAACTATTATATTATTATACTTAAAATAATATTGTGAGCAAAGATAATCTTTGATAATGTACACACTGGGGTGCAATGTAAAGTTTGTATGGAGAAAATGTATTTTTTTGGCCGATTATCCTTAAATTCAGCACAAACATTACTTAGGGAGAATAACTAAATATATGTGTCCCAGAATTTCAAAATCATCCCTTATAGTGACGCTAGGGGGTATTAAATCCTCGAACGGTAACAATTTTGCTGGTAGATTTATTTAGCTGAAATTCCAAAATATACGCAGGCGAAGCCGCGAGCAACTACTAGTAGTCTATATTCCTTTACTCGTCTTTATTTGGTAACAAAAATCCGAACGAAAATTACGAATTTTCGAACAATTATTTTTCATTATAATTTTGCATTATTCAGTTCATTCAATCTATAATTTCTTATGTAACTCGTATGTGTGGCTAGAAACACGCCATATTCGTTTGTTAAATAAGACAAGAAAAGAAAAATAGACTATACAAGCAGACGGTTAATCCCAATAAACGGAATTAGGCCGCCTGTATAAATTTTCTTTTAGTTATCTGTTTTGAAGTAGAGAATTATTTATTATACCTGCTACACAACACCAATTCTGACTGCTGTGGAAGAGAGTTCTTATAGAAATAAGCCTTTGTAAACAAATGCTACGTGTAAAATTACTTCTAATTCTTACTGTGCAATGATGAATGCCAGATACAAAGTAATTTTATATTCATTCAGACTGACAATTTTGTATGAGGTAACAAACATTTCCTTATGACGCAACATATGTGTTAATTGTAGGATAACGCTAACAGTGTATGTACATATTCTGTGAGCATATCTGTGTGATCATCAGAAACTCACATTATTCATGTAAAATAAATAATAAATCTATAAATAGAAAAATCGAATCTGACTGGCTGACTTATTCACTGATCGATAAACGCAGAGTTGAAACCGCTGGGTCTAGAAACACGATACTTTGCACAAACGTTCCTTAAATATAGTAAATGTGCCCGGAGAAAAGATTTTTGATAATTATAGCTTGTTAGGTATCAAATTCACGAATTTGCATTGCTTAATGCATTCAAAGTGAAAAAATACCAAAAATCTTTTTTTTTTTTTCAAGGAAAGTTACAACAAAATACGCCTAAACTAAAACGGATTAAAAGTGCTCTACTGTAAAATTGTAATTTTGGGGTTACAACAACTTACGTGGGAGGTATCGATTTGCATTTTTCAATTAATTTCAAAATTTTAATTGTATATTAAGAAAGTCTTTCTATACTATTCTATATAAGATTATATGGAATATAGATGGTAATGTTATAGAATGTTTAATAAACATATTTGTAATTTCTAAAATATATTAACGAAATTCTAAACGAGTAACTATCGAGTTTCTTACCGGTGCTTCTAGATAGAATATACGTTCAGAACTATTATACATATATATAACTAAATATTTTTTGTTTGTTTTGACAATTCAAAAGTACTTTTCAAATTCTAATTGAATTAAGTATTATTTTGATCGATTTTAATTTTTTTTTACTCTGATAGAAAACTACATTATGCCTGTGTGCCTAATATACCTATTATATAGCATTTGCATATATTATAAATATATTATACTGATACCTAAATAAATTATCAAATAAAGAGAGGACAAATTCTATATATGAGAAATAAACCCCGAACCACGGAGAACCACTTGACAAGCACATTATTCTAAATGATCATACGCTAAATTTTATGTATTTGTACGTATTTTTTTTAACATGAAATCAAACGAAGCCTCGAACAGAAGCTAGTTAATAATAATATTCACTTACAAATCTTCTTCGTGCAAATGTATGCAATGTGCCGCGGTCAGGACATGGTGTTGGCTGATGAGAGAACCTCCGCACAGCCAGCGAGTTCCGGCTCCTCGCCTGCCTTGGTATCCCAGTAACGCCATCCAAGGGAAGTCACCTGATAAAAAATATAAGGTTCAATCACATGTGGATACTGATAAGCAATAATGTGTTAAATCGTTAACCCACAAAAAGTCGGAGATATTGATGTATTCTGATAATTCGTCACGTATTTAACACATTAAAAATGTTTCAAGTCATCTAAAGTAAATAAGTATAGGAAAACTTTGCTATTTTAATTATTAGATAAAACATTTTCTTACATCAATCCGCTTTTAATTAATTATAGGTTTCATTCAAATAGAAAAGGACAAATATATTTTTTCAAACTAAATATTATTAAGGATAGATGGACGCTGATAAGCAATACTGTGTCAAGCCACATGGACTTCATTTTGAGAAAATGGCGTCTAAAAACGTCAAACCTATTCTTAATAAATATGTTTGAAGGCGTGTATGTATATCCATCTTTACTTTTATTTTTTGATAAAATGTATAATGAACTAAAAGCAGATTGATACATTTAATATATTACATTAAAAAAAATCTTCAAATGTTTGAGGTTATTGTATAAATAACAAAATATGGAACGCACTTGAAATTCGTAACAGTTAATTAAGAAACTTTTTTCCGTACTTATTTAGTATATATGACTTGAAATTGTTTTGGATACTGTTAAATAGGTAATGCAGATTGAAAATACGTCTCGGAATTTGACCTTTTGTGGGTTGACACATTATTGCTTATCAGCATCCAGATTTGACATCTTTAGACGGCATTTTCTCAAAGTGAATTCCGTGTGGCTTGACATAGTATTATCAGCGTCCAAATGATAATTTCATATTTTTATGTACTATGATAATACACAATTGTAAATATTCCGGCAGAAGTGCTATCATTGTAATAATTAGTGCGATTTTTTTTAAGTTTAAAATAGTATTGAGAAGCCATTTTGTTGGGTGTCTCACAAACCATACAAAATGCAGTAATATTAGCTACTTTACTCCGATCTTCCGTGAAATTGAGATCCAATCAAAAACATAAACGTAAAATGAGAGCCTAGTTCAATATTATGATAAATGCCTTGGTTGTTGACTTCAACGAGAAAAGAAGTGAGATCTAAATGGGTGCCAAGTTCAATGGTCAGTCCTGAATTTTATTTATAAGTAACAGTATAACATATCATAATAAAAAATAGCCTAAGGTATGTCTTGGCTAGTTTTTATATATGAATTATAGCCTTCGCAAGTTCTAAACCTACAAGTATTTGTCGGTTAGCTAGTGTTAGTGGTAGTAGTAGGAGATCAGTGAATTATATTACATAAGTAATGTAATAGAGAATTCTTACCAAGCTTAGCATTCATTCCTCCAACCACCCTGCTGAAAGTGGCATTGCTGTCTCCACATTGTGGTGGCGCTGGGAACTCCCCGATGAAATCTGATTCCAAAGACTTTCCTATTGCGACGTCAGAGGTTACAGGAGCTGAGGTTGGTGCAGAGGTCACCACTGGGGGAGGTGTTTGAGGGGGAGGAGATGGTGGTGGATTGTTCGGTATGGTCGCGAGAGGGCAGCACACCTGAGTAAGAAAATTTCAAATACAAATCACATTTGATGGTAAACAGACGATGATTTGCCGGAAATAATATTTAGTGTAGGTTCAGGCATCAGAGGCGCGTAGCAGAAATCGTGAGGAACCAGATCTGTTAAGAGTTTCAGATTTAGAATTCTCATGCCACAGATTCACAATAGCACTTATGTCACAGACTATACAGTCACATAACAGCCCCTAAACCTTACGCCGGTAGAGAGTAAAAATATGGCAAAGAAACTATCTAATCAATGACTATAGCACAATTAGAGTACCTTAAAAAATCGTGGTTGATATTTGAGTAAATAAGTTACCAGAATTTAATGTGTGAATAAGTTTATAGTAGATTTTTTATAAGTAATGATAATTGATTTATTTATTTCGATTTAAACAATATAAAATACTATAAGAATGTTTAATATTCTCATATAAACGAACATTTCATTAAAATGTCACGACTGCTATTCAAACTCGTTCGTTGTGTTTTGTGCAAATCGATTATATGATGTAAAACAGCTATAAACTACTATTTTAATAATTATCGGACATTGGTTTTAATATATCATTATTGTGGGATAAATTGTAAGCATATTATATTGCTTAATGGTCTAAGCACACAATAGATATATCTAAACACGACGGTAATAATATACCAATTGATAAGCAAAATGTCTCAACTCATAAAAAACAAAATTCGGAGATATTATAGTATTGTAATAATGCGTCAAGTATTTAACATTATTCAAATATGTTTAAAGTCATCTACATTTAATAAAAAAAGAACAAAAGTTTCTTAATTTAACGTTTCGAATATTAAACTGTGTTTCATATTTTGCAATATTAAATAATCTCATATTTAAAATAAAAATTCTATACTAATATTATAAAGAGGTGAATTTTGTTAACATAGTATTGCTTATCAGCATTCAATTATAGATAATGTCTGTGATCTGATACACAATCCAGCGTTCTGCTTTATAGGAGAGGACATCGCCCAGATGTAAGCAATACGATGTCAAGCCACACGGACTCCATTTTGAAAAAATGGCGTCTAAATATGTCAGACCTATTTTTAACAAATTATTTTGAAGAAGTATATATCTTTTCTTTTATATTTCGATTAAGATAAAGTGAATTGAAAACAGATTGGTATCAAAATGAAATCTTTTGTATAATAGTAGGTTTTTCAAATAAATGAGATTATTGTATAAATGGCTAAGTATGGAAGTCGCATGAAAGTCTAAACATTCAATTAAGAACCTTTTTTCAGTTCCGTAAAATGGTCCTACTTTGCTCCCCTATGGGTAATTGTGCTCCTATTCAGTTTTATGTTTTATTGCTTAATATCTTAAAATTTTAGCAAAATTTCATTTTATTGTGAATGTACCCGTAAAATAACACTTTAGGTGGCCACAGTAAATTGTCATTTTTTTTTATCCGCCATTTCTTTCTAACGATTAGGCGCATTTTTGTACAAGGAGTAAAAACACCTTTTCTTTTGGATTCGAAAAAGCCACTTCCATCTCAAAAATAGCACAGCGCGTTAGAGTAGTTATATTCTTATGTTTTTATGTATATAATCAGGTAAACAGAAATGTAAATATTTTATTGAATTGCAACGTTTGTAATTACCTATACACTGTTTTTTGGCGTGGTCCTATTATTTTGTTCACGATGAGGTAACTTTGCGCGTGGAGCAAAGTATTTCTTCTAAAAGTTCTACGTCTATCATGTTTTGTGGTAACGCCGTGGGTGAATTTATACCACTATATATAAGTATATAAGTCTAAACACCTAATAAATGGCCTAAATCCATCGATGAGATCCAATATGACTGGCGGGATATATGGGATGCATTGATCTCCCTAAAAAGTTAGTAGCCACCGTGATATATATTCCGTTCATGAACTAGACCAATTTTGGGGTTTATAAATGTATAGAATTTAAGAAATGGTTAGATTTCTATAGAGATATATATAATAACTGATTTTCATCCAAAGAGAACCCAACACAATCACATTTATCTACTAGTAATCCTTCTTAAAGTAAAGTCTTGTTAATTTGATAAAATAAGTATTTTTTAGAATGTGTAAAGATTGTTAGTAAATTAAACACAACTTTTGTTTAATTTAATAGTATTATCACTTAAGAATATAAACAACCAATAGAATAAAGTGATTTTGTTGCAAAATATATGACTACAATATTATTTCTTTAAAAAGTATTGTTTTTAACCCATTTTTCGTCAATTTATATGATCCAAGAGAGAAAAACATATATATACTGAAGCATAGTGCGATTAAGCAAAGCATAAGCTTGCTCCATTAGCTTTTACAATTGATATCGTTTTTAACTTGATCAAGGAGCAAAGAAACCCATGACAATGGGTAACTTTGCTCCTTATTCATTGGTTTATATATATATAAAATTTTATATAATGTTGATTTACTTATAAAGATAGATTAGATCAGATGGCCTTCTTTCTATTAATACATCTAAATATAATTAATAAGTGATAGTTTGTAAAATATTCATAATAACCTACATTTGGAGCAAATATTGGAGCAAAGTAGGACCATTTTACGGTTCTTATTTAGTTTCGATTACTTGAAGTTATTTGAATAATATTAAATAGGTGACGCATTATGAAATTATATTAATATCTCCGAATTTGACTTTTTGTGGGTTGACACATTATTGCTTATCAGCATCCATTTACAGACTGTATCAGTACAGTACCTTAGGATTGGAGCCATCGAAGCCGCAGTGTGCTTTCCTCAGCACTTTCACTGCTTCAGGGTTACTTTTGGCCTCTTGCAAAAGTTTCACGTATGGTGCACACGAAACAATCGAAAGGCAGCTCCCGACACCACCATCTACTGTCGTACACGGTTCCTCTGTAAATAGTAGGTAATATTAATTTAAATTGCTTATTATTTTAATAAAGAAAGTCTAATGACTTATCGAGTAGTATAAACACGTGGCTTAAATGTTATATGGGTTAGTTTGACGTGTGTATTTGAATATCTATGTGTATGTCTGTAGTATTTTTATTGTTTGAAAGCTGATCAGACTGATCAGACGTATTTAAAGTTATCATTTCATTTTTAGTTGTTGAAAGGCTCTGAGCAACTTTAATTGGTGTTATCGACTCGAAACCTAGACTTTGAATGATATTAAATTAGCATAGTTGCGTAACCTTGACCTGATGATGTAGTATCATTTGGAATCAGCACATACAACTCCTCACGGACTTACAGGAGAAGTATCGTGTTAGGACTGTTGAAATGGTCTCAATGAATAGATTGTAATTTTTTTTAATTTTTGATTATACATTATTTCATCATTCAACGCAGTATTGCTGTCAGTATTTTGGGAACTTTACTATAATGCAGTGGCTTGGATGAAGTTACAATCTTTTGTATATATAATAATTATCCTTTAAATTAGTTATCCTTTTTTATGATTTTTTTTAAATTAATTGATTTAGTATATTGATCTATTTGTAATTATTATAAATTAAAAATTTAGAAACTGTATTTTAATTATTAATTAAATGCATAAAACATATAAAATTAATTATTTATATATATTTATATAATTATGTATATATATACATATATATTTCTATTAATATTAATCATAAGTGTAAAATAAAATTTATTGGTTATATAGTCCAATTCAAAAACATGGTTCTATCAGGTATGAGAATCACTTATTTCACTACAAATATTAATACCTTGGGTATGTTCCGAAATACAATGACGCATACGGACCGGAACGTATTTCGGAATTATATTTCTATATTTCTGTTTGAAGAATGTTTGTGTCAGTGTAATTATAAATGCAATGACCAACTTTATGTGACTTTTATTAAATTACACGTGTATTAATCGAATATGTTATGTCCAAGTCTTCAAGGATTTGAAACAGGACGCAATGTGTAACAAGCGAGGCACCTTGCCAAGGTGACTTCCGACAAAGAAATATTAATGAATATTATAGAGAAATTTATATATGGAGCGAACGAATCACTCGATACCTTGCCGTTATTCATATGCATTTATTATTATGACTTGTATTTATTGAGGCCATTCATGTTACTACGGTCGCACGCCTAAAGACATGGTGTCATACTACAAAAGACGCATTAAAACCATGTTGAACGCGTGTCTAGCTAAACAGTGTTTAAAAATTAAACATTGCTTAAATATTATCTAAATTACTTAACAGCGAATAAACTCATAAAAAACTTATTAATAAAATGTTGTACGTTACATTTGACAGCTGAAATAGGTTCTAAACATGTATTAAACTCACTTAAACGTATGTTAATCGATATCTAAAGCATGTTTAACTCAAAACTGCGCTTAGACGCGGATTTGTAGTATTTTTAAGCACACGTTTAACCTCTGTTAAAATCTTTTGTAGTAATGCAGATGTTATGTAACGCTTTAATAATTGGGAGCAATGATAAGCAATATATTGTCAAGCCACACGGACTCCATTTTGAGAAAATGGCGTCTAAATATGTCAAACTTATTTTAAAAAAAATTGTTTGAAGACGTACATACATGTCAATTTTTTCTTTTCTTATTTGATATATGTAAGATATAATTAAATAAAAGCAAATTGGTATAATAAAAATATTTATCTAATATTAGAGGAAAGTAACCAAATATGGAATAGTACCCCTAATTTGGAATACCAGCATTACTCGTAAACAAAGAATCGTAAATGCGATAAGTGCCGATTGTCCATCTCTTTCTACCTCTATCCACGAGCACAAGACTTGACCAGTCAGTTGTGCGAGTGTTTTGGCCACAGTGGATGTGTTTTGTTTTGTCGCCGTCGGAAAACTTTTACGGGTACGTAATAAAAAATATATTTTTTGTTACTTATTGTGAATTGTGTGTTTGTCATTGTTTCTTTACATCAAATAAGTGTTTGTGCGAAAGTATTAGAAGCAACATGTTATCTTAGTTTACTCATTTTAAAAATATTTAATTTTTGTTCGATTATTTGAAAATGCCAAATATGGACAGGTCACGGGGTCCAAATATGGACTGCTATTCCATAATTGGTTCCCTTTATCTAACTGGATGACTTTTTGATTTCAGAACTAATTATAAAAATGGCGGCACCTAAGTCAAGCGCAAAACGGAAGGAATGGAATACAGATCATATGGCGGAAGCTATTAAAATGGTCCGAGAGAAAAAAATGGGCTATTTAAAAGCTGCAAAGCATTTTGATGTCCCTAGGACTACTTTGTTCCGTTTATGTCAGCAAAATGAGCTACCTCCAGAAGAAGCCGCAGCTACTACATTGGGAAGAAAAACTGTCTTAGGTGTTCATATTGAAAGTCTTTCAGTGGAATATATTTTAAAGATGGAGAGCAAGTTTTATGGCTTAACGAGAAATGATGTTCGCAGAATGGCATATATGTTAGCTAAACGTAATTATTTGAAGAATCCGTTTAATGAGTCTGGGATGGCGGGAAAAAAATGGCTCAAGCTATTTTTAAAACGTCACAAAGAAAAACTATCACTGAGAAGACCAACTGGTACGTCATTTGCAAGAGCCTTTGGATTTAGCAAATAAAAAGTGGATTCCTTTTTTGATCTCCTTGAAGACGTCTATGATAAAGGTAAATATCCTCCTAATCGAATTTATAACGTCGACGAATCAGGACTTACAGTTGTTCAAAGCAAGATAGCCCAAATCGTTGGGCACAAAGGTAAACGACAGATAGCTGCACTTACCTCAGCTGAAAGAGGATCATTAATGACGATAGTCTTTAGTATGAACGCCACTGGACATTTTGTACCACCTTTTATTATATTCCCTCGTAAAAATATGAGCCAACAATTAATGAGAGGCTGTCCTCCAGGTTCTGTTGGAGTTACACATCCATCAGGGTGGATACAAATGAATATTTTCACCGATTGGTTTAAACATTTTATTAAACATACTAACCCGACACCAGAATCAAAAGTATTATTAATCTTAGACGGTCACTTTACTCATACTCGAAATATCGATGTGATAGAACTAGCAAGAGAAAATAACGTAGAAATTGTATCCATACCTCCACACACAACTCACAAACTTCAACCACTAGATAAGACTTTTATGGGACCACTCAAAACATATTACAGTGAAGAAATAAGAATGTGGATCCGGAATAATGAAAGGCCATTAGGTCCTTTTGACACAGTCGAGCTTTTTGGCAGGGCATACTTAAAAGTTCAAACAGGTGAGGTTGCTGCTAATGGGTTTCGTGCTACTGGACTGTGGCCATTAAATAAAAATATATTTACTGAAGTTGACTATCTTGGTGCACAACAAAATGCAGTTAAAGACGGCTGTACTGTCAATGTTACGCCCACAAAATCAATTTCACCGTCAAATGAACAGCCAATGCCTAATGCAAGATCCCTTGATAACAGTTCGACTGAAGAATTAGCAGCCAAGCAAAATACAGATCAAGATCCAGAACCAGAACCTTCCACTTCAGGCCTTTCTCGCAGCAGTCTTAATTTAGTATCTCCATATGATATCAGCCCAGTGCCAAACAAAAAGAGAATAACGAGTAAAAGGGGAAGAAAATGCTCTGTTGCATCCATTATCACGTCTTCGCCATATAAAAATGATCTCATAGACCAACGAAACAAGAAAACTCAAAAAGAAAACCAAATTACTAAAGCTAAAAATAAAAAACAAAACAAAAACAAATTAAAAAGAAAACCTCTGAAAGAGAAGACAGATTCTTCTAACGATGACGACACTGACAGTGAACCCGAAGGATTGGAGAAGCGTACGGCTCCAGACACCGAAGATGCAGAGTGCATGTTTTGCCATATGCTTTTCTCTAATGACACTCAAGGGGAAACCTGGATCAAATGCCTCATGTGCGTTCTCTGGGCACATAATGATTGTGCTGCAAATAATTTAAGTTATTTTTTCTATTTTATCAAGTTCCTAATGACAGTATTATTTACATTGAGTTTTGATTTTTTTATGTTGAATTTTTTAATTTACGTTAATTTTTAATAGGTTTATACCTGAGTTTATATACTATTCCATATTTGGGGTACCTATTCCATGATTAGATACCTTTATGTTGATTTTGTTTTTGAAAAATAATTAAACTAAAAATCAATAAATATGTCAACTCGTTATAACTTTGTGAAACGCAAATATATGAGAAGATAAAATTAATAGTAAAAAGTTTTGATTTGAAATATTTGTTGTTTTTATGCCCATAAAACAAACCGGTATTCCATATTTGGTTACTTTCCTCTAACCTTTTGAAATATATAGGATTATTGTATAAATTGTAAAATATGGAACACACTTGAAATTCGGAACTCTTATTATTAAACTTTTCTCGGTACTTATTTAGTTTAGATGACGTGATTTTTTTTGAATAATGTTAAAAACCTGATGCATTTTCAGAATACATTAATATCTCCGAATATGACTTTTTGTGGGTTGGCACATAATTGCTTATTAACATCCAAATTCGAAAGTAACTGTCTTTTTTATATAAAAAAAGGGATGAACGAGCTAATAGTACCACCTAACGTTAAGTGGTCAATATCACCCATTTTGTTACGTTTTCACTCACAAATCACTGAACTAATTTAATACATATATAGATTGGACCTTTGAGATAATTTCACTTTAATAACATTAAAAATGATACAGTAATACCGTTAATGTAAATACCGCTTAAAAACTGTTGGCTTTATGACAAATTAGATAATTTACGTATGCGAGACACCAGAATGTAATCATAGTTCACTTTAAATCATTGAAAATTAGAATTTTATACTTATTTTGTTTGGGTTCATGTCTTTAGTTATTGTCCTTTTGCCCTTCGAGCGTAAGAGTGGATGTGACACACTCCAGGATAAACCAATCAATATATCGTAACATATTTTAATTATTTCTTATCTGTGTCTGAGTAGCTGCTTGGGGAAATTCAGAATCGTTGGTTATCACGGCTCGGTCGATAAACGACCTATGGACCTTAGCAATCCTCCAAACAAACCCACTTAACGTTTCGTGTCTCAAGTCTGAAATAGCTTGTATTCGTCATTATTTGGTAGTTGGGGTTTTACAGCTAAAAATCTAGAATATCGTATAAAGGCAATCAAAATTGGTAGTTTCGTCTTTTTGGCGAAGTTGATTACAAATATTTTGGTGCTACCGATACTAGGGCGGATCCAGGAGGGGTGAAGGTCATTGGCTGAGTCCTAGGTATTATTTGGCAGTTGGGGCTTAATTTCCAGCTAAAAATCTAGAATATCGTATTAAGGGAATCAAAATTGGTAGTTTCGTCTTTTTGATGAAGTTGATAACAAATACTTTGGTGCTTCCGATACTAGGGCGGATCCAGGAGGGGGGAGCGGGGGGGGCATTGGCTGAGTCCTAGGTATTATTTGGCAGTTGGGGCTTAATTTCCAGCTACAAATCTAGAATATCGTATTAAGGGAATCAAAATTGGTAGTAACATCTTTTAAACGAAGTTGATTACAATTATTTTGGTGCTTCCTATACTAGGGCGGAGCCAGGGGGAGGGAGGGGGGTGTGATTGGCTGAGTCCTAAGTATTATTGGGCAGTTGGGGCTTAATTTCCAGCTAAAAATCTAGAATATCGTATAAAGGGAATCAAAATTGGTAGTTTCGTCTTTTTAACGAAGTTGATTACAAATATTTTGGTGCTTCCGATTTTCGTGACGTTATAGATTACGTCAGCCCGACGAGCTGTGAAAACAACACGAATCAGGGGTTAGATAATTGAAAAAGAGAGTCTTTTGGATCGGTGGTTAGTGGCGAAGGTAACAGAAGATGTTAAATGGAAAAAATTAGAATAAAAATTAGAATGATAACAATATCGTGAGAAGAGGAAATCTACTCATTTAGGAAGGGTAAAGGTAGCTGTGACGTGTGTTGGGAACTGTTTTTACAAATAGTAGTTTGAATCAATATATACACGTGGACATTTAAGTAAGATTCTGACAAATCGGGTGGTAAATTTTTACAATGACTGATATAATAACGTCAGAATTTATGGCTTTTGTTGATCTTTTTTAGTTTGAAATAAATTATTAAAATTCAAAAGATTTGTGGAGAAGCTATGTGCTTACATAGATGAAAAAAAATAAATTTTGATTAATACATTAAAAGGTAACGTATCCAATGTTTTTTAAAACAAAAAAGCTGTATTCATTATGTAATTTCATAAAACGCGTAGAACGTATTTGTATATGAGTCAACTATGAAGTGGCTCTGGTAAGTTTTTATAACGGTCATAAAAAAGACAAACAACATACAATAGAAACATCCGTATGCTGATGTTCTTAAAGATAATCATTTATAGATGTGCAGATGAATGGTAATAGGCTCCGCGTGACATTAATGGTGCGCGAGGTAAGGGGTACTGAGTTTATCAGTCTATTTATTTATATGGGTTTGTACCTTTGTGGCACTATTTAGACGAAACGCATGAACCGATTTTGTTAAATGACACAATGATTTGGCAAGACGGCGCGAATGTTATAGAAAGCATTAAAATGTGGAAAAATCAAAATGGCCGGTTTTGGATGGCATAATGTGAAAAAAAAATGACGAACTATGTCAAGTGGGGTATTGAATAATAATAATTTTGCAATCAGAATTACCGTTTAGAATCAAAGTTGGTTAGTAACGATTCTCACTTATAGACTTTTAGACAGAAATGATATTGATACGGTATTGCTGACTGCACATGAACTTCTTACGCAGTTGGGTTTTTTTTAAATAATTATAAATCTAGATATATTATAGGATCTGAGCAACTTCTCATGATCTAATCGATTTCAAATTTTTAATACTTCTATGATAATAAATAGACTAACAATATTAAACATATATATAAATTAACAACTATAAATATAGTAGCTACTTGTAAAAAAGTGTTCTTAAACATAACGTTGTCTTAGATTTTCGCGATTATTACTCATTGAAATAAAACTATTTTAAACGGATTTAAATCGCGTATATTAATTATTTTTATCATCCCGACGTTTCGAGCACTTTACAGCGTTGTAAAATTCGTTTAAAATAGTTTTATTTTAATAAGTGTTCCTAAAGAACAGTTCACTCATTGTCACATCTAACACTATTCTATTCTATGCGCGTAAACATTTCAACATAACGCTTCGTTAGCACTCGGTTTATTTGCTCATTCTAGTCTCAGCCTCACAGTCGTTTGACCTGTCAGATGGCCACGTGACCTTGGATTCAAAGATACCAATAGCTATGAGGAAAACCAGTCGAATTTTGTTAATAGCGTGTTTTTCTTACTGTTAATAAATTCATATAAATAGTGAGGTCACAGCGTTTGCGATCACATTCAGGCCTTGTTCAATTTTTAGTTGAGTTTTATTAATATGTTAACAGAATTCAGAGAAATTATTTTCGATTCGATTAAATGTTTTGGGTTTTTGTTAGAAATATATTGTAAAGTTAAATGTGTCTATGAGGAAGTTATCTGCTATTTTATTAGATTAGGTAAAACAAGTTTAATGTATAACAATGGTTGAACTTTGTGGAAGTTCAGTTTAAAACACATTCTAAAATGATTTCGAAAATAGGATTTTAAATGATATTATGAAAAGCCATTAAACTAAAAGAATCATTGTTGGAACAGATTAAACGGTCGTTACCCTGATAGCAGTTTTATTTTAGGTAGGTATTTAATTGTTTTATTATAGCGCAATCAAGGACTGTAAATCATATAAGTTAATTCTTGTTGCCAATTAAACACACAAATAAAGTCGATATAAAGTGACATATTGAATGGATTTATGATATTTTATAAACATAAATATGTTCTATTAGCATCCAGAATGCCGACCATTTTGGACAACGTTGCCTAGCAACCAGAGAACGAATAAGTATGACAGGCGAGAGTATATTTGTGCTAATAAGATAATCGTTTTTATTTAATAAAATTACAATATAATATATAGAAAAAGAAGAAAGTTAACTATTTACAAATCGCAATAATTACTGTATAGATCATGTCTGCGCGGAATGATGCCGAGAATGCTAGCAGCGTGTTCCCTTTGGATCGCAATTCCGATTCTCTGGACGAAAAACGGGCTAGCACTCCCGTCACCAGTGGAGGTCTGGTGACCTTGTGTCGGGGGTCCGGAAACACATACAACTGCGGCAACGCGTCTTTGTTGTAACCGTCTCAGTAAAAAAAATGTAGTTACCGATAGTTTTAAAATGTCATTGATCGTGGTCAACCCTTTTTGTCTTAAACAATAATTGGAATGGAAAGAAAAACTCGTTCCAGGTGACATTGGCGAAATAACATGTGTCTAATTGGCACAACTAAAAGCCATTAACCAAAGAATTGAATTGAATTGAAAAACTCCTTACAAATACTGTAATTGTAATGACCTGTAAATGACCCAACAGTTGGCCAATAACCTTCTTTGCTAGGAGTTAAATCCACCACACACGTGCAGGAATTTCTCACGACACACGGCTTAAATAGGTATGTTTAAGTTAACGAAATTGTTTATATTGCTTTTGAAGTAGCTTCTATTTAAAAAAAAATCTTAATTTTTTTGCTTCGCATTGTAGTTTTAGTACGTCTCAGTATTAATCTAAATAATAATATGGGTTTCATTTTGACTAATACTACAAATGGGAAAGTAATTCTGGTGTGCGTTACGCAATGACGCCTGATCTACAGAATCGATTTGAAAGAAATTTCGTTCAGAGATAATCTAGAGCATGAGAAAGGGCATAGGTTACTTTTTAATGCGAAAAAAAACTGTAAGGGGTTGAAATAGAGAATAAAAGTTTGTATGAAAGTTAAAAGCTGGAAATTTATTTTGTGATTTTCGAGTTTTATAATCGCATCTATCAAATTCTATATTTTACGCGTTTGAAGTGGCGAGCCACTGCTAGTATCTACTATCTTGTATACATGTATTGTACATTTTTTAACAGACTTCAAAAATGGTTCCTTAATTCGTCGTGTGTTTTTGCATTGTTTATTACCTCAGAACTCCATCATTTCTTAACCGATTTGAAAAATATTTTTTTTATTCGAAAGATTGCTTTCATAGAATTTTTATCAAAATCATTTTATTAGTTTGGTTTTTATATCAGAATAACTGGTATAAGTGTGCCATACAAGCAAACGAAATTGCAGTCGGTCAAAAACAAAAAGCAGATTTTTTTTAAGTCTTGTTATCAATGACGTAAGTTTAGCAATTTCACTTGTCTGGTAGAACTACAACTGGTTGATCTTGACCGTGTAAGCGACCTTTAAGGTGTCATTAAGTTAACACGTCACCGGATATTAAAATTAATGTAAAAAGATTTTTGATGATTTCTATTATTTAAATATGTAATATGCTATTATTTTTTTAATTATTTTCAACAGACTTCAATACATCATTCAGTAGTGTATGTTTTTTTAATGTTTGTTACATCAAAACTTCGTCATTGAAATTCCGATTCGAAAAATACTTTTTTAAAATATAAGAATTAAATAAAAATAATAAAAAACAAGAAAGAATATACTTCAGATCACTAAAAACGAAGTTACGTATTTTGTTTTTGAAACCGGTTCCTTTTTTTTTACACGACTACGACGAAGCATAAAGAAGGGATATTATTATATTTAACGATTTAGACAAACTATTCATATTTAATCTAACGGTCTTATCGCGACACTTATGGTAGTTCTACCTTTTTATTGCCCGACGTTTCGACGAAGTTGCATTCGTCGTGGTCACGCACTCAGTCAGCTCACACACAGTCAGCTCGTGACCATAAATGGACGCTGATAAGCAATAATGTGTCAAACCACACGGACTTCATTTTGAGAAAATGGCGTCTAAAGATGTCAAACCAATTCGTAACAAATTTGTTTGAAGACGTATAAATCCAACTTTTCTTGTCTATTTCGATAAAATCTGTAGTGAATTAAAAGTAGATTGGTTGAATGAAAAGTTTTATCAAATAATATTTTTTTATAATACAGGAGATTATTTTATATTGCAAAATATGGCCCGCACTTCCATATTCGAAAGGTTTCATTAAATAACTTTTTTCCGTATTTATTGACTATAGATGACTTGAAAATATTTTGAATAATGTTAAATACATGATGCACTATCAGAATACGTCAATATCTCCAAATTAGACATTTTGTGGGTTGACACATTATTGCTTATCAGCATCCAAATATGAATAGTATAAATCGCGATAGTTTAAAATATATAATTAGGCAAACTATGTATGTAAGTGTAGGTTAGTATTTTCCCCGTAGGACTTCAACAATCGAATCGATTTTGATGAGTGGCCCGAATGACACAAGCTATACAAATTTTATGAAAATTCTATATATAAATACCATAGTGAAGCCATGTTATGCACCACATAGACATGACGTTAATCATTCAAATATTTCAAGAATCATTCGATTTGTATTCACAAAATCATTCATGAAGTCGAGTAAATAAAAGGATGAGTCATAAGCATATTTTGATGCTGATAAGCAATAATGTGTCAACCCACAAAAAGTCAAATTCGGAGATATTGATGTATTTTGATACCGCATCACATATTTAACATTATTTAAATAAAATTGAAGTCATATAAACTAAATAAGTACGGAAAAAAGTTTCTTAATTAATTGGTTCGAATTTCAAGTGCCTTCCACATTTTGCAATTTATACAATAACCTCAAATACTTGAAAAACTTTTTATTAGATAATATATTAAATGTATTAGTCTGAATTTAATTCATTATACCTTTTATCAAACAAAAAAAAGATGGATGTATACTTCTTCAAACAAATTTGTTATAAATGGGTTTGACATCTTGAGACGCCATTTTCTCAAAACGAAGTCCGTATGGCTTGACGCAGTATTGCTTATCAGCGTCCATTTAAGTGTAAGATTCCACTCGGTTTCTATTATATAATATGTGGTTGGTAAATAAAAACAACTATAAATAAAACGTTTTTATATTGACTACGCTAATGGCAATGTGTGAAGAATTGCCTGATATTATATCTTGTTGATATATCTGGCAATAATTGGACGCTGATAAGCAATACTGTGTCAAGCTACACGGATTTCGTTTTGATAAAATGGCGACTAAATATGCCAAACCTATTCTTAATAAAGTGAAACGGATCGGTAAAATTAAAAGTTGTATATGTATAATATTTTTTTTAGTTTGATATTATTGTATACATTGAAAAATACGGAACGCACTTCGAAACAAAATAATAAAAAACTTTTTTCGATACTTATTAAGTTTAACTTTCAATGATATTTTATAACTTTAGATGTAGTTAATCAATAATGTGTCAACCCACAAAAAATCCAATTTAAAGATATTGATGTATTCTGATAATGCGTCACCTATAAATAATAATAGAAAATAAAATATGGATATGTACGTCCTTACGTACGTATTAAAAATTGTTTTGACACGTTTAAACGCCATTTTCTCAAAACGACATAGTGTGGCTAGACATAGTCTGCCTTACTACAAAAGATTTAAACAGACGTTAAACGCGCGTCTAAGACAGTTTTGAGCTAAACATGCTTTAGACATAGATTAATATACGTTTAAGTGAGTTTAATAGATGTTTAAAACCTATTTTTGCTGTTAAATGTAACGTATAACATTTTATCAATAAGTTTTTTTTGAGTTTATTCGCTGTTAAGCAATTTAGATAATATTTTAAGCAATGTTAAAATCTTAAACACTGTTTAGCTAGACACGTGTTCAACATGGTTTTAATGCGTCTTTTGTAGTATGACAGAGTATTGCTTATGAGCGTACAACTAAAGGTACCAATTTGACATAATAAGGTATATGAAATCGTATCTTGATGCAAGGAGAGGCAATCTTATGTAAGCGGTTCATCGAGGTTAAATCAGGTATTTGCAATGATATTATGAATAGATATAATTATTATGAACTTGAAAAATAACATTCGTAGACTACAGTCTAGCTTACCTATTTATTTACGTTATATAGCCATGCTAACCTATTATATAAAGTCGCTATAGGTAAATGAGTTGTTTACTTTATTACCTATACATATTAACTAGCTGGTGCTCGCGACTTCGTCTACGATGTCTATGTCTACGTCATAGTAGCTATATGCATGCAAAGTCTCAGCCCGATCGGTTTAAAATAACAAAGTTTCTTATAAACTTTAATCGCCTATTTTGTCCCCTTGGGAGTAGAATTATTCAAAGTCCTTTCGTAGCGGATGCCTACGTCATAACATGTATCTGCATGCCAAATTTCAGCCCGATCCGTCCAGTGGTTGGGGCTGTGCGTTGATAGATCACTATGTCAGTCAGATCTTTGAGTTATATATATTTAGATATTATAAAGACGTAAAATTTGTTTGTAAGTTTGTATAAAATTAATGATCCAATTAGAACAATTCTTTTTGCGTCCAATAGCCTATTTGGATGCTGATAAGCAATAATGTGTCAATCCAGAAATAATATTCATTACATATTTACTCTATAGTAATAAATAAAATTGAATTGTCTGTTTATAATTTGAAATTAACAGCTTTCAACTAAATGCGTACGAAAGTATATTCATTTCAAATTTCAGCCAAATCGGTTAATGGTTTTTGCGTGAAAGAGTAACAAACATACATACATCCATCCATCCACACATACAGACTTTCACATTTATAATATTAGTAGGATACAATTATACATGTAAAAACACTATCTGCCCTTCGCTTGTATGGTTACTGCTTCGCGCCTGCAAGCCGTAGCGTAAATAAAATATAACATATTACCTTCTTGAATAAATGGACCCAATATGCAATAGTGTGTTAAGCTACACGGATTTTGAGAAAATGGCGTCTGAAGATTTAAAAACTATTCTTAATAAATAAATCCATCTTTCTTTTCTATTTTGATAAAAGGTAGAGAGAATTATAAACAGATTGGTACAATAAATTTATAAATCATACATGAGATTATAAAAAATTATTATGAGATTATTGTATAAATTAAAAAATATGGAAGGCACTTAAAATTCGAACCAATTAATTAAGAAACTTTTTTCCGTACTTATTTATTTCATATGATTTTAATTTATTCAAATAATGTTAAATAGGTGATGCAGTATCAAAATACATCAATATCTCCGAGTTTGACTTTTTGTGGGTTGACACATTATTGCTTATCAGCATCCAATCAATATGAATAGTAAACTTTTTACCGCCACTATTCGTATTTAATATAACGGGTCATTCCGCGATAACTAATGGTAATAATACCATTTTATTGCCCGAGGTTTAAAATATATAATATACACACCAATGATAAATATAAAATTTTACAATATCAAACTACAATAGTTATAATTTGTGTTATAAGTCTTAGATATTTTACACAAACAGTAAGCTGCAATTAGTATAATTTTATACAATTAATCTTGCCAATTCAACGAAATTTTGTGTAGTAAGTAAAAGTAAGTAATAGCCTGTTCATGTCCCACTGCTGGGCAAAGGCCTCCTCTCCAATTAAGGAGAAGGTTAAGAGCTTAATCCACCACGCTGCTCCACTGCGGGTTGGCGGATATACATGTGTCAGAATTTCTCCTGGCACATGCAGGTTTCCTCACGATGATTTCCTTCACCGCTCGAGATGAATTTAAACATTAATTTAGCACTTGAAAATTCAGAGGTGCTAGCCGGGGTTTGAACCCGCGATCATCGGTTGATATCGACGTGTTCTATCCACTAGGCCATCTCGGCTCATTTTGTGTAATAAACCTTAAAATAATTAGTTTAATTCGAAACGTGGTGGAACGTCGATATATAAACATCTACTTGAAAAATAACTTCGTAATAATTGGATGCTGATAAGCAATAATGTGTCAACCTATCAAAAGTGAAATTCGGAGATATTTATGTATATATACTGTATCACCTATTTAATATGATTCAATAAAAAATAAAGACATATAAACTAAATAAGTACGGAAAAAGTTTCTGAATTAATTGTTTCGTATTTCAAATTATACAATGATCTTAAACATTTAAAAAGCTTTTTATTAGATAATACATAAAAAATATCAATCTGCTTTTAATTTATTATATCTTTTATCAAAAAATTAAAGAAAAGGTGGATATATTCTTCTTCAAACTTATTTATTAACAATATTTTGGACATCCTTCGAAGCCATTTTCTCAAAATAAAGTCCGTGTGGCTTGACACACGTTGCTTATCAGCGTCCAATTAATCTTGCCAATTCAACGAAATTTTGTTCAATAAACATTAAAAAAATTACTTTAATTCGAAACGTGTTGGAATATCAATATATAAACTTCTACTTGAAAGATATGTTAGTAACAATTATTAAAGATATACATGAGTTTTTAATATAAGTAGTTAGTTTTGTCAGTACTAAGTTAACTTTATCGTTTTTAATCTCTCGTTATTACACAAAAAACCTTTAAAATAATACCCATTTTTATCAATCTACATGTTTAAGTACCAATTAACCAAAAATGTATGTCTTAAGGAGCCATTCGTCTTAAACCCAGACGCATATTGTAAGAAATTTCTCTTAGGCGAGAATATATAAGTAAGTTTACTCTCGAGAGCGATATAAAACAACTGGAACCTATTAACAGATACGTCATAAGTTACGAAAGGTGTGAATGTCAAATATAAGGTTCTCACAGTTTTAATAGTTTGTATTGAACAATCGAATCATTCAAGATGTTTATTACTGACGAACTAAACGTGTCTGTTTTTTGGTCATCAAAAATTAAATCTAATAAATCTTCCATTACTTCTGTTGTGGATCGCATTAATAATTTGGATCTTGAGGTGTCAAGAGTGGATAAATTTAAAACAGAATTTGAAGAAATGAAGATTAAGTTTAAAGAGTTATAGGATAATAATAATTATAGAAAGTCTGTGAGCAAAACATACTCGCCTTAGAAGACTCATAGAGTCTTATATAATAGGTACTAAATCTCAAACATTTTGAGAGCTAGAACCTAGTTTGAGGTGTGATAATTTTTGATAACGTAATTTTTAAACTCATTTGAATAAGGGTGACTGTGTGAAATATAAGTAACAGAGGAGTAACTGCTGAGATGACGGCTGATAGGCCAGAGTGGAAGAGAAGGACATGTTGTGCACAACACACATACAGTGGGAACAGGACAGAAAAATGATGATGATGATGAGCATCTCTAGAGAGAGTTTCGCTTGAGGCGCTGCCTGACAATGTGCAGAATAATATTGATCAAAAATTACATTGTCATGGTCGTATCAAAATTCGTACTAGGGGTACAGATCGTTTACTCTTTTAGGTGATCGTCTGACACGCTAAAGAGATTTTCTTACAATTTATACCTGGGTTAAATGATTACGACTAAAAACTGTCGTGACATGAATGGCTCCTGTGAAAAAGATTACACATATTGTATCTGTTAACATCAATCCACATAACCCGCGTGTTAAAATATCAGAATCATGTTATAATATTAGATATAATATCAAAAATCATTACTGAATAATCCTTGCGTTCCGAAGTTGAAGTTGTTCCTAGACTCTGATGGCGGTACTGGAGTCAGTTGTGGTAGATTCGTGGTCAGCTGTGGCGGTGGAACTGTTGGTATTCCATTCTTGTTACTGAACGGATCCTCACTGTGATCATTATTAGTAAAAGGTGATGATGTAGGCTCGTTATTAATGTTCGAATTTCCATTGTTTGAAGCATCTACGTAGTCTGCATTTTGATTTCTATTATTCTGAAAACCGTAGCCCATTTCATCTTTTGGTACATTGTTAGGCTGTTCTACGTATTCTGGATTAGGTTCAATAGGATTGCTTGTAGGTATTGGCTGACCAAAATTCATATTATCACGTGGTATGTCTATTCCTTCGCCTCCTCGATTAGGGAATCGGACGTCATTCGGCTGGTAGGGGTAATCTGGTCCGTTTTGGTCATATTGATTGTTGAACATTTGCCCGTTTTCGTATTGGTTGTTAATAGGTCGGTTTTGATCATACTGATTGTTGATTACCGGTCTGTTTTGATCATATTGATTGTTGTAAATAGGCCTGTTTTGTTCGTATTGATTGTTGTAAAAAGGCCTGTTTTGATCATTTTGGTTTGGTGGGTATCGTTGGAAATTAAAAAGGTTGTTTAACGTATTTCTGACTCCGCTTGGATTTGGAAAGAAGTTTTGTCCAATTCCAAAGGGCGATGGAATTCGACGCTCACCGCGTTGAGGGAAGAATCCTACGTAAGATAATATTATTAATAACTTAACATATACAATTAAATAATAATAATATAATTACAGTACAACTCTTTTCATTGTTAAACAACATACTGTCATACTACAAAAGACGCATTAAAACCATGTTCAACACGTGTCTAGCTAAACAGTGTTTAAAAATTAAACATTGCTTAAATATTATCTAAATTGCTTAACAGCGAATAAACTCATAAACAAACTGATTGATAAAATGTTATACGTTACATAAGACAGCTGAAATAGGTTTAAGACATCTATTAAACTCACTTAAACGTATGTTAATCTATATCTAAAGCATGTTTAACTCAAAACTGTCTTAGACGCGGATTTGTAGTATGGATTTTTTTAAACACGCGTTTAACGTCTGTTTAAATCTTTTGTAGTAAGGCAGATAGTGTTTGAATTGGAAATATTCATTCTATTGTAATAATGTATTCTGTTTATATTTTTTAACTTAAATGTTGTGTTTCCCAAATGTGCTACATACGTTACAATAAAATGGATGACTTACAAGTAATATTTTTTGGTTTAAAAGAAAAAAATTATTTAAAATTACAAAAATTACGTAAATAAAATAAAATATTCATTTCATTTTCATGCAAAGTCACTTCAAAATTAAGTGTTCAGGAGAATATAATAATGGGTAATCAATTTTGTAATTGAAAGAAATTGCATATGCGATTCAGCATCGATGCCAGGTGCCATAAACTTATAGGTGAAATACTAATCGATATTTTTTGACTAATTTTGCAGATATTGACTGGCATCACCTCTGACGGTCAGACAATCGAAGTTTACGCCATCGAAAATAATTACTCTTCGTACTCGTCAGCGGCAGGATTACATCTTTGCCTCCAATAGGCTATTCAAATTTTGCCACCTCTAAAGACTTCTAAAATTTTATCCCCTGGTTCACTATTCCGAGAATACAATTGTATTTTGGAATTAACCCTAAATATTCGAATACTAATTCGAATTCACATTAAAATCAACGACAGAATGAACAAGTAACATCCGTCTTACAGAGCCATATTAAATATTTACCCAGAATATCTAATGATTTGGTCATGCTCAATTATACAACTGTGTATATGTATGTGCCGTGTGAGTTATTACCTTGTCTGCTGTACATGTATAATTACATAAAGTGCATCATCACTCTGTATGTTAATTATCTTTTTCATACAAAACCTATTGGTCAGTGTATACTTATTTATCTATATACATAAAAGCGAAAGGTCACTCACTCACTCATCACGAAATCTCAGAAACTACAATTGCTAGGAGTTTTAAAATCAACGTGGGGGTACTTTTTAGGATGTAGGTGCTCACTAAGATGCAATTTTGCAAAATTTGATCCGTACTGGGGTAAAACGGGGGTTGGAAGTTTGTATTTAAGTCCTATGGTTAAGCGCAAGTAAAACCGCGAGGGGTCGCTAGTAATTTACAAGCCTTATATCATATATATTTTTTTTATAAATAAAATTTTCTTGCCTTTTTTTAAATTACGATGATATAATTATTGTTTTTAAAATCTAGTTTAACTGCAATTAATTAATGTGAAGATGACTTTGTTTGATTTTCCTGTTATCTGAAATTATATTGATTAAATTTCTTGAGTGATCGCTCGTAAAATATTAGATTTAATGTTTTATTTAACATACAGAGACAGACAGACGTCTTTATGGTGAAGACAACGAATTCCACGTGCGGGTTTTTTATTAATAAAATAATGAAATATATAAAGATTATCTGACGTAAGTTTATATCAGTGAATTCTATTATACGAAATGAATAAAAAACATATATAATGAAAAATAAAATAAACCTTATAACAATTACTATTAACAATTAAAAAACGTATACATTATATTATAAGAATAATATCAAGTAATAACTTGACCCCACCTGAACTACATCGACTTTTATAGTCTCAAGAAATCGTTATTGGAAATAAATGAAATAGTGATAATAATAAATCTTGATATATTATTAATGCTAAGATTATAAAGATTTAGTTAGTTTGATCTAATCTTAGAATCGTTTGAATTAATATTTTTGCGTTATACAGTCAGATTATTGAGGTATTATCGGCGATATAGTTTAACTGCAATTAACAACACGCTACGACAAATTATCGAGATTGAAAACGTAACGGGCAGTTAGTCGAAAATAAGTGATAAATGGATGCTGATAAGCAATAATGTGTTAACCCACAAAAAATCAAATTTGTAGATATTGATGTATTTTGATATTACGTCACCTATTTAACATTATTAAAAAATAATTCAAGTCTAAACTAAATAAGTATGGAAAAAAGTTTCTTAACTCAACGTTTCGAATTTCAGATGCGTTCCATATTTTGCAATTTATAAAATAATTTCAAATATTCATTAACTTATTATTAGATAACATATTAAATAAACCTATCTACTTTTGATTCATTATACATTTTATCAAAATGTATAATGTCAACATCAATCAACATCTTTAGACGCCATTTTCTCAAAACGAAGTCCGTGTGGTTTGACACATTATTGCTTATCAGCGTACAAATATAAACTTACAGACATATTATAAGGTCAAGAATTTTTGCGTCCAGAACGCCGATCGCTATGGACGACGTTGCTAGCGACTCAGTATCACAGGCGAAAGTATCTTTAGGCTAACAAGTCAATTGAGGATCTTGTCGATGTTTGAAATGGTTCAAATTATTAACGTCTAATAATATTATCTAAGCAGGCGAAGTTGCGAGGACCTTATTATAGCCTTTCCGTTATCATGTATTTAACATTGTACAAAAAAATTTCAAGTCATCTAAACTTAATAAGTACGGAAAAATGTTTTTTAATTTAATGTTTCGATTATTGAAGTTTTCTCAATATTTTGCAATATCCAATCATAAAATTTGTTTGAAAAACTTATTATTATATAAAACGTTTTATTATACCAATCTGCTTTTAATTAATTATACCTTTTATTAAAAAAGAAAAGAGAAGACGAATATAAACATCCCTAAATAAATTTATTACGCTTGACAGCTTTAGACGCCATTTTGCCATTGACATACGCCATTGACATTTTCGAGAATAAGTTTCGTATATTTAGAAGGTGTTTGACGAATTCAATCTTTAACTTGACTTGACTTAGTATGTAATATATTTGACATTGTTATTTAATATTATTTATAATTTTTTACTTATAATTTAATTTTTTTTTCTGCTAGTTTTTTATACGTAATTCCTTAATTTCCCATTTGACATGAAACATTTAATATTCGTGTGATTTTTTTTTATTTCTTTAATGTTTACTTGTAACAGCTTCAGCCTTTGTTAACTGTGAATTCATGTATTCTTGCTTGATGTGTACACAAATATTAGGGTTTAACTAATTTTCGAACTTTGTAATTTATTATTTAGATATTTCATATCAGTTATTACCTGTCTTGTGTGCCATATGTAATACTTAAATAAATAAATAAATAAATTTTCTCAAAATGAAGTCCGTGTGACTTGACTTGACATAGTATTGCTTATCAGCGTCTAGTTATAAAATATAATTAGTTGTTTCTAATAATGTATATTCTCGTTTATATACAGACACGGTAAACTCCCGCGTTTCAACCGGTTATTATGTTGTAAATATAAAAATAATTTAGTTCCTAATTTGGTCATTGCCGCCGAAACGTGATTCACAGACAATAATAAAAAGTCGATTTGTTTTTTTTTTTATTTTTGTCATTATTTTTTTTTATCTGTGCAAAAATTATTTGAGTATTTTCTAATTTTGATTGGTCTATTATTGTATGCTGTTAAATTGTCTTTTTTCTTTTATATCTCTAATTTCTTTTAAAGATATTAAATGTCATTAAACTAAAATATTTTTTTTCATGTATTTATAGTCATCACTAATGATATTTAGCAATTATAGATATCCTCACGTCATACTATTTGACGATAAAAACCTATACCACATTAACTCCTCCTCAATTGAGTTTTAAAGCCTACAGAGTTTAAGACTTAAAGATACTTCCGTCAGTCATATTCAGTCGCTAGTTGGTTGCTAGGCAACGTCGTCCAAAGTGATCGCCAGCCTGGATGACAAAAGCCATGAGCCTATACATATATAATTTCATCGATGGTCACTGATTATTATTTTATTTGAAAAGATATATGCAACGCTTTAAATTATTTTTAGGTATTCTACTTTGTAATTATATTAAATATTAATTTGTATGAACTAAATAATAGTATTTCTATTATAACAAATTGGTGGAAACAATTAGATATTAGGCGAAAACAATAAAATGATCAAGAAGTAAAAAAGTATTAATTAGGTAACTTTTTTTTAATCCAAAACTTGATTTTGATTATTAGTGATTTAAATGTTTTATGTAATATATTCATATCTATTGTATAATAATAAAATCGTCTGAATAGTCTTAAAAAACATCAACATCTTTTTAAATCTTTTTTTTTTAATTTAATGGCTTAAATTACATGTTGCAATTAAGAGCTATTATTATAATTTTAAATTGACATTTCGTGCCAAGTTTTTATATTAATTACGACTGGATTTAATTTTTCGTTTGCTTTTTTTGTCACAAGTTTTGTGTAACATTTAAATAAAACTCTAAAGCTTTTTAATCTATTATTCTGCTTTGTTTTATGGTAATGGACCATGAAATAATTTATTGTACATTTATTTTATATGAATTAAATATAAGTTTTTCTCGTAAACATTATAATGAGTCGGTGGAAACGATTGAAACTTAGTCGAAAAAAGCCACCAAAAAGTAAAAAAGTATTAATTATGTAAAACCTTTTTTTAATAAAACTTGATTTTTATCGATCTTCTTGGTAATTTAAATGTTATGGGGCAGTCTATACGAAAGGTCAACATTTATTCTATGTGTTAAAATAAAGAGAAATTATTTCAAGTTTTCATTTCGTCCTGAGTTTATATATTAATTAAGATTCGGATTAAATTTTCCCTTTTTTTGTGGCATAAAAATTTATATATAATGAACGCAAACTCTAAAGCCTATTTACTATATTATTAAAGTAACATTTTAATAATTGCATTAAGATACTTCGACTGTATTTTAACTATTTTCTTCTCTCTTCTTTGTTCAAGTTCCGATGGAAGCCGAACTTCTCAACGGACGGAGACCAGGATTGTTATTGGGACTGTGTCACGACTAACGTGACTAATCTTTATTTATTTAATATTTTATTATGGTTAGCTCTCTCTGCAATTGAGTATGTTGTGCTATGAAACCTTTTTGTTTTATTATATTATGTAAGTGTTTAGTTTGTTGGTTTTTTTTTAAAGTAAGGCGGTTGACGTCTGGATGTCGAAAGAGAGACGTTGATTTTTATTTATCGGATTTAAAATAATATAAGTTGCTGTTTGTTGTATGTAAATGGCTGCATGCTCATGTTGTGCAGCAACTGACTACCGTTTCGCTGCATGATCTGCCGTCGAATTACTAACAAGAACGACACAGGAGCCTTACTGTGTAGACTTGGTGAGAGGACTCATTGACAAGATTCTACGGACCCGGCCCTGAAATCTGTTTTCTGGATAAGCTACAGAAATTTGACTTTTTGTGAATAAATATTTTGTTAGTATTCCCGTGTAGTTTGGAATTCTCATGCTCAACGTAACAACTGATGTACACGAGACTTGGAGAGTTGCTTAGGAACATATTGGACACGTGACTTAAAGAGTTGCCTAGCAACATATTGTTGATGTCAAGAGAGATGGCGATATATTATAACAAAACTAGGGAAATGAAGGCGTGGAATATGAATCTAAATTCCTATTATTAATCATTGCTTGTCTGGTATATTAAAAAAGGATTTTTTGAATAAAAACACGTATTCAAAGTGATAATTCAATTTTGTTTGTGAAAGAAAGAAAAGAGGAAAGAAAAAAAAAGATCTTAAGAGATCATTTTCTTGTTAAATCTTGTTATCAGAAATAATTATCTTTACGGGTATTTGTGATGAAAAATTTGACCATTATATTGGAATAATTGAGATATATATGTAAATATATAAACGCGAAAGGCTGTGAGTGTTTGTGGCTCAACAGATTTGAATGAAATTCGGAATGGAGATAGTTTTTAACCTAGATTAAAGTTAGAGATGGGTTCTTTATTCCGATGAAGTTGCGGAACACAGCTAGTATTAAAACAATCAATATTTTGTTACACATAGTTGAACTTATATAGGTATTGAAATACTAAACTCATAATTTATGAATTGTAGGTATTCTGAATGTGTCTAATTGAAAGTAATAAGTACTTTTTTTAATCTTAATAGGTTATTTTTATTGCTTTCCTTTTAGGTGTATTTCCTTTATTGGAAATAAATGCAGCTAACTGTGACTTTCGTTGAGTTTTTTTTTATTTATAAACTAGATTTCACTCGCGGCTCCGTTCGCGTTAATGTAGTTTTAAAATAAAATATCTTTATACGTGAATTAAAAACTTTGTACCGTTTTTTTACGAAAATTGTGAAGGTTGAGTTAATTTCGCACACTTATAATTTATATAGAGGAGTGCAGAATGCTACTATATATATATATTTAATTATGTTTAAAAATATATTAAATCAATAAAAAAAAAAACATTACATACACTACCCTGAATTTGACACAAACGCATATATGGATACTGATAAGCAAGAATTTTTCAACATTCGAAACATTAAATTAAGAAACATTTTTCCGTACATATTTAGTTGAAATGATTATAAATATTTTTGTATAATGTTAAATACGTGCCGCATCATCAGAATACATCAATATCTCTGAATTTGACTTTTCGTTGGTTGAGATGTTATTGCTTATCAGCATCCATACACAAACTAGTTTTTTAAAACAAATCATAAGATTATAACAGAAACGGTTTCATCAAAACCGGTTCTATAGTTTTTGCGAGGTTCTAACGAACAGACGATTACGGTTTTATGGTAAATATAGTATTATTTTAATTATTTTAATATAAAACTAAGAATAATTTCCTAAATTATATTACTACTAGCTAGTACCAGCGACTGTGCATGCGCAGGATTCGTTGTGGCGGTAATAGCGTACACATAAAAAGTAAATACATGCCGAAGAATCTAAATTAAAATCAAAAAATACTTTATTGAAGTCGAAAATACATGAAAAAACAAAAAAAACTTACATCAATAATGAAGCTACCACCGTTCGGAACATAGATTCTACCAAAAAGAACCGGCAAGAAACTCGATAGTTTTGAACGATTTGAAGAAGATAAACATTTCCATTATAATATATACACGTGTAATTCTGTTTTAACAGCGCACGCCAGTATAGCTTACAGATGGTAGATTATTTCCTTACTTCCTTGACACTTATCGTTATATTTTGAACAAGTCACGTAATATCTTTGTATATTATAGCCTATATGTTATTCTGATGTATAATCTATATAATTGTAAAGTTTCATTAACATCCGTTCTGTAATTTTTACGTGGAAGACGTTTTGCGTTTATAAATTAGGATAGCAGAGATGCACTTAAGTAATATATATGTACATATATCTGTAAAATCCGCTGCCTGCCCGCACTGATTACTCAATAACTCTTATTTACTTTATGTATTGAGATATTTTAAGCCTTTTTTTTACTTTACCATTTTCTTTCATGTCCAACTTGTACTGACAATCATGATCTCAATAATGTAAGAATTAACCAAATATGTGAACTGATTTGTGAACAATTCGTTTATTTATTTTTATATTTTTAATCTATACTGATATAATAAAGAGTGCGATTTTTGTATATGTGAAGTAAACTTTGAAAACACTGACGCTATTTAAAAAATTGTGGTACCATTTGAATGATACATAAGGCTAGATGGTCAAAGCTATATTTTATGTAGGTATATGTAAATATTATTTAAAAAATATACATTAACGCGAGCGAAGAAGTTATCAAAAGGTTATAAATATTTGATTGAATAATCCCAGAATGTCTAATCAGATTAAAAAACCTTTTTGTTAAGTTATCTATGTATCGAAGTAGGCTATATAGCATCATGCTGATACCTAACCTAACCATAACTCAAAATCATCAAGGAACAGACAGATATATAAATTTTACAATGGCTATTAATGATAAGTTTTTTTTTTCTGATTAAAAAAACAAACTTAAGTAATATATATAAAAAAAAATATTATTACTTATAATTATTCTGTCGTACATAGTTACATTTCTTAATAATAATTACACAGATAACACAATACTAATCTTCATGTGTAATCCTATATTGATTTTAGATATATACGAGTCACATTTACTATTATAAGTTATGTACATTATATGTAAACTGTTGGTTTATCAAATAAATATATGAATATAATATTAATACAGAAAAAAATGTATGTAGATATTAACAAAAAAACAGTAAAAATAATGTTTTTAATGTAGATTAACAATAAAATCATGACATTACTTATGTCAAAATGTTAAATGATTTTTATTTAAATTACTTCTCCATTAACCAAAGAACCAAAGAATTGAAATTACTTCTTAATAATAGCTATAAAAACATGAAAACATTAAATCTGTTTTTGTTATTTTTTGTGTAATTTAGATTATTATATTATTATTATCTAAGTATAATTATACACACCTATATATAAATAACTTAATTACATTTTACCTAGACAGATAAAATTTTAAAAATAATTATCAATTAAAATACTGAATCGGGAAGTGTTTAACAACATTAAAAACATGAAAACTTATTTTATTGCGTATAAATTTAACCTTACTTATACTAAATAAAAAAAAACTACCCTCCAATAAAAATAACTTACCGAATTGCCCAACAACCAATTGTAAACACAAACAAAAACACAATATTATCTGCACACCCGCCATTATCGAACTTTTCACTATACGTCAACGCGTGCGCCGGCGCAGCATTCGACCAACTAGTGGCAAGTTCTTGACCGACTTTTAAATATAAGCGTTCGAGGCTACCAGCGTCATACGAAATGACCACGGTGACCGGAACTCGATCGCGAAGGGGATAGATTCGATCGAAAAACCCAGCTCATTAACGTTATTATAATTAAAGATAATTAATTCGATGCTTTAATATTGTTATGGAATTTTTATGGTGTATTACTCATTCTGGGTGAGGGGGATAATACTCGGGAGTGATTCGCGTAGTCACTTTTTATACTGAGAAAAACTAAGGGTCAGTTTATGGATGTGTTCCGAAATCCATTATCGGAGACAATTACATCTTGAAGTGACGTTTTTATACGATGTCAGTTAATACAATTCGACGTTTATTCGATGTCACAATGGCTGAGATTATATATAACATAAGTAATTTCCCGCCGCTTCAGTTAATGGCTTTTAGTTGTGCCAATTAGATGCAGGTTATTTCGCCAATGTCGCGTGGAATGGAGAAAACACAATGGTGATTGATCGGGTCGAGAATCCAACCTTAATTAAATTTTTAAAACACCCTAAAATAGTATTCGCCTGTGTATACTTAGTAATTTAATTTAATCCTCTTTTAAAATCTGTCCTGATTTTCGAAAATCCTTTCTTGCGCACAATTTCGTCATTTAAGGAACGTTTGTGAAACATTTCATGTTTCTAGACCCAGCGGTTTAGGCTCTGCGTTTATCGATCTGTCAGTGTATATGTCAGTGAATGATTTAATTTTGAATACTCTTAAATTATATTTTTGCGAAACACATTGAATAATGTTAAATACATTATACATAACGCATTATCAGAATACATCAATATCTCCTCATCGGACTTTTTATGGGTTGACACATTTTGACGGCAGGCTAGCGCAGTCGTCACTGGAACTGACTAAAGTTACGGTCGCAGGTTCGACCCTCGTCATGACAAATGTGTGTATGGGTCATGTGGGTGTGGGTGTTTGTCTGGTTTGTGTTGTGTGGTTATTTCCTTTGATTTTTACAAGGAAGTGAAAACAGTCTTACAAATGCGCAGTAAAAGAATTTACACGACTAGTTAAATAATTTTATATTATTAAATTTCATGCGGGATATTATTACGAATCCATTGATACCTCATTTATCAAAATCGGTTCAGTAGTATAGGCGGTGCGATGGAGTATACATATGTAATACCCAAAATCATAACCCTTTCTTTTGACTTTGCAGTCGGGTTAAAAATAAAATAAAACTCACCAGTCAATTTTTCCGATCGTCTTCTTCCTATATTCTTCACAACGACTTTGTATTTCCGCCTATGCACTTGGCCATGGTTAACTTTATAAACATTAGTGTCATTGTACCAAGCAAGATGCTTCGAGCCATGGTTATCGTACAATGGATACTGCGTTTCATACCCATAGCTCGGATAAGTAGATCCATAATTAGACCCAGTATCAGACAAATAATGCCCATATATAGAATTAGGATATTGGAAATTATAACACAGTTTCTTATGACCTAAATCTTGGGGATATTTCTTGCTAAAATCGTGAGGGACGCCATATTGGAAATCATGACAATTGTCGTGCTGTAGTAGGTGTAAGAGGTGATCGTAGGCTTCGTAGTATTCTGGGGGGTGAGTGGGGGATGGTGGCTTGTAGACAAGCGGCGTGTGGAGACATTTATTAGTGTTTTGGGCTAATATCAATAGCACTGGAAATGCTTGGATTACACGACACAACGTCTGTCCATTCACCGTCATTATAAATTACGTTTTTACAAATAATTTAGTAATTAATAGTATTATTTCTTTTATCTGTATTAGATAGTATAATTAATATAAAAATTTTGCTGATTTATTCTTTAATATATTTATTTATACACTGATAAATCACTTTGATATGAAATTATGAATAGTATTATTTATAAAATTAAAACCCGATTTTTATAAAACTTTTTAGTATTGTCCGTCACATGAAACATTTCAAACGAAACTAAAGTATTTGCTATGTAACACACAATTATTTAAAAAAGTGGGTTATCTTTAAAATCAGTAATTATTTGTATTTCATCAAACAGATTTGTTTGTATATCCCATTGTAATGTCAAAATATATGATGATAGCCACTAAACCTATTCACGCAAACATTATGATCGTAATCGCAATCATATTCTTTGTTGGTAAATTTAATCTAAATGATGATTTGTTGTAAAAGGTTTTGCAAGCACTTTCGAATTGACGAATTTTTTTACGTGTAAAGCTACCACCACTATATATAATTATAATTTTAGTATACTTATTTCGTAATTATATTTTTTTGCTATATGTCGTTTCTTCAATTCAATTCTTTGGTTTATGGCTTTTAATTGTGCCAGTTAGGCGCATGTTATTTCGCCAATGTCACGTGGAATGGAGAAGACACGATGGAGATTGATCGGTGAGTCGAGAATCCAACCTTGACTAAATTTTGAAAACACCCTAAAATAGTGTGAATTTCATTGTTAGTCTAAAACAACACATAAATAGTTATAAATATAATAAATATATAGTATAAAAATACAACTAATATTAATGGGACAATCACATGTTTTATTTACAACTCAATTGTATTACATTTATATATTTACACAGAAACGAACACAGTGGACTAAACACATGTCGTTTCTTACCCGCATCTTAAAATGTCAAAATTTGACGTGTATCTGTGTACATTCACGAATGGACTAATTCTAATGCGATTTATTTTGTTAGAAAGCGGATGTAATCGAGATTGTTCTTAGCCATTAATTATTATTATTTAATTTATGAAGAAGAATTGGGTGCTTATAAGTAATAATGTGTCAACCCACAAAAAGTCAAATTCGGAGATATTGATATATTTTGATACTGCGTCACGTATTTAACATTATTAAAAAAATTTCAAGTCATATAAACTAAATAAGTACAGAAAAACGTCTCTTGATTTATTGTTTCCATTTCCAAGTGAGTTCCATATTTTGCAATTTATACAATAATCTTAAATATTTCAAAAACATTTTTTTAGATAATGTATTAAATATATTACACAACACTAACACAAACATCCAGACCACGACAAACATCGGTATGGCCGATACAGACGTTTGCTGTGAGCGATGATCGAACCCGCGACCTTCACCGCGCTTCAGTTAGCTGCATTGACCACTGAGCCAACGTGTCTGTCATTTTAATTAACGCGAGAGAAGCCTCAAACAAAAGTTACTTTCAAATAAAATGTACATAAAAGTCATTGCAAATTTATTTTAAGGTCCTTAAAACCATTACCTATCTCGTAGTTTAACTTTCATTGAGATATAAACCGATGATTCGAGGTTATTAATTGAATTTAAATAAGTCACCCAATGAGTCATATGTATAACTTTTAATAATAGGTTTTTCGGAAGGTAATCTCGTTTGCTTCCTCTTTGGAAGTCGGTTAAAACGGATATTACATTCCTATCAATCTAACTTACTTCAAAACACGCACTATTAAGATAAATTATTAAAAAAAAATCAATAAACCAGACTGTGTAACAAGATCATCTGACTGTAAATCGTTATAGATCCTATACGGTAATTCTTATTCAAAAACGTAATCTTTTAATATTTTATATCTAAAAAAAACTATCATTATTTTCGGATTTTGCTAAAAACAATTGATCTACAAAACACTTCTTGGCTAGACTTAGAAAAACTTTAAAATTCAAACCCATATCCCATTTTTAACTGTCATAAGGACGGTATTTTTTTTTCTTTGTTTTACCATAAGTATATTTACTGGTACTGGGTGGTATTGGCAGCATTATCATTTGGCCACCCTAGTCTGGGATGTCCTATTACAAACACTCTCACAGAAGTAGCTAAAATAGTAGGGACGTTTCGTACGGTGACTGACAGAGCCGGAAGCTTCACCCCCCCCCCCCCCCCCCACACACACATCCATTCCTTACGTCCTATTCCCTTTCATCCCATATTCCTTTTTAAGTTGGACGCTGATAAGCAATACTGTGTCAAGCCACACGGACTTCATTTTGAGAAAATGGCATCTAAAGATGTCAAACCTAGTCTTAATAAATATGTTTGAAGACGTATATATCAACCTTTTCTGTTATTTTTTGATAAAAGGTGTAATGAATTAAAAGCAAATTGATATGTTTAAAATATTATGTAATGAAAAGTTTTTCAAATATGCGAGATTATTGTATAAATTGCAAAATATGGAACGCACTTGAAATGCGGAACAATTAATTAAGAAACTTTTTTCCGTATTTATTTAGTTTGTATGACTTCAAATATTTTTGAATAATGTTAAATAGGTGTTGCAGTATCAAAATACATCAATATCTCCGAATTTTACTTTTTGTGGGTTAACACATTATTGCTTATCAGCATCTAAATATTGGTTCAGAATTATGTTTAAAAATTCCTCAAAAAATTGATTTAAATACTGACTCATTGGGTTAATATTTACCGAGTTACCATATTACTCATAGAGGTTCCTAGTGCAATATCGGTGCGTACTGTCGGCTAGAATAAAATTTACTAAGTATATCCTATATAGACATTGACGACCCTGAAGTTATCAGACAGCCCACAAAAACAATTTTTGGTTACAAGAAATATTTTGGATATACGGAACGGAAATGGTGGGAACGGAAAGCAAAAAACAATTATTCGTAAAGAAGTATCTACATTTATAAAATTATATAAATTTTTTGCACTCGTTAAAAAAATTTACACGCAAAAATAAATTTTGGAGAGCATCCTTAAAGTACTGGATTGATTTAATTACTCAAAAGACTTGTAGTTTATATACATTTTCAATACGTTTATCTAGAGTTTAATATCACAAAAGGTTGATAGAATTATTTATTTTTTTAAATTATAGATAATTAACTACAGATTGATATGGATCTAAATTTAAATTACTAATTTAGTCAACGTATTTCACACACATGAATTTGGCCACTTTAATACTAAACGTACTATACGTGCGTACGATTTCTCCTATATTTACCAATAGCTGCCCCTCGCGGTTCTACTCGCGTTTATGGTTACTGCGTCGTTCATATGAGTCATAGCGTGTTGTAATATAGCCTTAACTTTCCTCAATAAATATGTTATCTAACGCAAAAAGAATTTTTCAAATCGGATCAGTAGTTTCTAAGATTACCTACACACAAAATTACAAACTAATTTACCGTCCTTAAAGGTTCAAGATTTCAACTGAAAAACTAATGTAATATTCTCTATGTATATATAAATTCTACTTGTTTGCATATTCAATACAATTAATTAATTTGCAATCAATATCAGAGTCAGACCTCAATAGACCTTGATTAGCGATTCCTAAAAGTGTACGAGTTTTAATCGGAATCATTGTGGCATCCAACACGTTTATCCTCAACGGACTGCGGTTTATAGTAATAAAACTACCATAAATCTATAGTATATGGATGCTGGTGAGCAATAATGTGTCAACCCAAAAAAGTCAAATTCGGAGATATAGGCGTATTTTGATACTGCATCACCTATTCAACATTATTAAAAAGAAATTGAAGTGATACAAACTAAATAAGTACGAAAAAAAGTTTCTTAATTAATTGGTTCGAATTTCAAGTGCGTTACATATTTCGCAATTTATACAATAATGTGAAACATTTGAAAAAAAATTTATTTGATAATATATTAAATACAATCTGATTTTAATTCAGTATACCATGTATTAAATAGTAAAAGAAAAAAAAAATGGATTTATACTTCTTTAAACATACATATATGTTAAGAATAGGGGCCTTTAAACGCCATTTTCTAAAAATGAAGTCCGTGTGGTTTGACACATTATTGCTTATCTGCGTCCATATAATATTTACGTGAAATATATTTGCGGTTTTAACAGTGGCGGCAATAATGTGTCAACCCACAAAAATTTAAATTCGGAGATATTGATGTATTCTGATAATGACCTATTTAACATTATTCAAAAATTTTTCAAATCATCTAAATTAAATAAGTACGGAAAAAACTTCCTTAATTTAATTTTAAATTTAAAACGCAATAAACAGTTATACAGAGATACTTTCGCATTTATCCTTTAATTAGTTTCATTTTCACTTTTGTTTTTGATAGGTTCTTAGTGTAAGACGAGAATTACATTAAATTATTTTAAAGTTTGCTCTCAGACTTTCATTGAAAATTTACATAAGGTGTTTATCATTGTTTTACACCTATAAGAATTTACTTTCAGTGCCTTAGTTTTGACATTTACAGCTTTCGTAACTACTTACGACTTATCTGTTACTAGGTTACAGAGTTCTTTTATATCGTCCTCTAGAGTAAAACTTCCAAATGTAATATTCTTTAAACACTGATGATATTGTTGAAATTAAACAAAATTAAATTAAAATAAAGTAGATATAGATTATATACTTATATAATTTAAATATATTCCTTTGTGTTAAATAGAATATATTTTTTCCCAATTTTTATACATTCGCGCCGTCATGATGATAAACATTTTACGCTCTTTCGCGTCCCACAGTCGGCTAAAAATATGATTAATGTAGGCTGCGTTGACTTACCAAAACGGGCACATTTTTTTAACAAACAAACTACACTGATCGAATAAAAATACTTTGACAATAACTGTTTGCTGAATTTTTTACTGACTTTGAAAAAGGGAAATACTCAATTCATAGCAATTTTTTTTTAATGTTTGTTATGTCAGAACTCCGTCATTTCTTATCTGATTTGGAATTTTTTATATTCGATTGGCTTCCAGATTATTCCCATTGAATTTTAACAATAGATTTAGTAGGGTTTAAAATCAAAATTACTGAAATAAATGTGGCATCCAAGTAAACGAAATTATATTTTGCTTTTTAAATCAAATGCTTTTTTCTAAAAAAGTCTTAATTTTTGCCTTTAATCATTTTTTATGTATTTTTCAATCTTTTAATTCAGAAATATTTTTAAAATGTCTGCAGAATAATTATTTTAGAGGGACAGTGATTAGTAATGAACCATGATTTCATGGTATTTTTGCATTACAACATTGATGTGATCAATATTTTTCCGGTGTCATAAATAAAACTGTTTATCTTAAAAAGAATATGGAGATGGGTTTTGGATTAATTAAATTTTTATGCTAACTTTATTGGCATTTAAATAAACACATTTCTATAGATTTCTTAGACGGACGTGTGGATTAGGATTCCGTGCTAGATAAATGCCAATAGGATAAGCGGAAACAAGAAGAAAAGCAGATCAATTATTACCAAATACAGATATTTTCATACTCCTTAAAATAAGCGCATTACCGATCAAAGCACAAATGTAGAGCTTTATATAATTCCGAGATGGTGCTCACAACTGCGTTTGCTTCAAAATTTTCATCCCCTATTTCACCACCTTCATATTTCATTTTTGCGACAGAAAGTAGCCTGATTCCTTTTCCGAAATCCAACCTTAAACAGGTTTAAAATTAATCAAAATTGGTTCGTCGATTTAGAGGTGACAGCAAAACGTTACAAACTGTCAGACAGATAGTTATTTTCGGATTTATAATATTAAAGCAATATATAGATTACGCACCTATATAGTTTAAATATATTAATTAGTATAAAGTGAATTTAACACAACATCAGAATGTTATAAAAATGTTAATATTAAAATTAGAAAACAACATTATTTAAAACTAACTAAATCGATAAACAACTAACATTATAGTTTAAAAAGCATATGGATCACATATTAATCAAAATTAAAATGGTAATTATTGTTCCAAAAAAGGTAATTATTGTTCCAGAAAAATGTAATTAATGGTCCTGAGAAATAGAAAAATAATTTTAAGACAGTCGTCCGGCGTAATTAAATTTATATTAGCGTTCGTTAAGTTTCATTATAAACCCGATACGTAGATACCTAAGGTCAGCTCGGTAGTGGGCGGTATATTTAAACTTAGAATAAATTGTGACTCAATTAAAACAAATTATATATTTCTATGAAGTTTTCTAGTAGAGATCCTTCTCAAAGTGAGTCATGACATTGACAAGTTTTAGGATCTAATTACCCGAGTTAGTTTGACAAACATTGCACGTCTCATGCGTACCAAGGGCTTTTACATACTCAGCGAATTGTGGCGCGTATAAATCCATATTTTAACGACTACGTTACACGTCAACGAACGGGATGATTCCGCTTAGTCACCCTGGTCGGGGTGCATTTTTTTTAATTTATTGATACTTTGGGGTGGTTAAAAATAATCAACCAATCAACGCGATAATGTCAAGGTTGAGTGAAATAGGTATGAAGATCGCATTAGAGCGTACGAAGCGTACGATAAACATTATAAACGCATCACACTAAACGGTCCCATTAGGATGTCATGATCCTGATCGGGGGTCTGGAATCATACATATCCGTATGGCCAATACAGACGTCTGCCGTGAGCGGGTCTCGAACGCGCGACCATTAGCGCGTAAATATCATACTAGTGTACCAACGCCGGGTCTGTAAACGCCCTTATATATTAGTCAATGAAAATGCGGTAAAATACGTATCCTATATCGGCGCCGATCTCACTGAAGCTAGAATTTCCTAGGAAACCAGTGACAGTCATTTAGCGGTCGCTTTATGGCGTCGACTGACGTTACTCAAATGTGAAATAATATGGCGTGATTTCGTAGAAAAAATTTCTAGTCAATATGTCACCCAAGAGTTTAACGGATTTTTTATATTATAATATGCGTTCCCAAATAGAATCCAGAAGACTAGCCAAGGCCCTGATTCTCAAAGACAATTATGACGTAAACGCGAATGTTTAGCCATTAAATGCATGTTTCTTTTTAATTCATAATATTTTTTTTTTATAAACAGTAGATATAAGATAGAGAAACATACAGCCAAAATTTGTTTTGTAATATTTTTAGTTGATATGTTTTTAGTTGAAATTTTTAGTAGTACTAGTGGGTTTAAATAAACATACATTTCATTTAAAGGTTAAAAGATGGACCCATACATGAATTTCATGAAAACAAAAAATCGTTTATTCTTTATCAAGTTATACATAACATACTTAAAGGTACCTTCTAGCGAGTATAATACAATACTCGTTACAGAAGGACATAATATTTACTTCAATTGATTAACAAAGAATACCTTACATTCAATTTACTTTTAATTTTTATTAATCTAAGGATAATTATACTACTATTAACTTATATCTATAGTGAGTTTATTAGTGCTTGCATGTGTGTGTGTTTCGTATTTTCTGTATGCCTCTGTTGACTATAAAAACGCGTGGGTATCGCTTTGATGCGCGTTTTCACTCGTTATGATTTTTATCATATAGAATCAGCACCTTGAGCTAATGAAGCTAACGTTTCGAATTATTTCTATCTTGACACTCTTTCACTGATATAATAGATGATGAAAAATCATTTATGTCCATATTTATATAATAGTCAAGTTTGTTTGTTTGTAAATTTATATATAAAAAAAATCACTTTTATACAAGAGTATGAACTTTCATTATTTTATCAAGTTTTTTAATATACATGTCTATCTAAAATATTAATTTCTTTCAAAATTATTCATCGTTTTTGGTATTAAAAATTCAAATTAATTTAAATTCAAAATATACTTTATACAAATAGGCTTTTAAGGCACTATCGAATCGTCAAGTTACAGATCCATTGGCTATAGATTTAAAGTACCAAATCGTTAAGATATTGGAGAAGGATATACTCGTAGGTTACTTTGTGTTGCGAAAATAAAACGCGCAGGGAGTGAAATAGATGATGAACCAAATTGTCCATACTAATATAATAAAGAAATTAAGTTTGTTTGTAAGTTTATATATAGAGCTATTAAGTATAGTATTTATATCTATTTTTGTGTTGTTCTAGGTTAAGGACTAACAATGAAATTCACACTATTTTCGGGTGTTTTCAAAATTTAGTTACGGTTGGATTCTCGAACCCATCGATCAATCTCCATCGTGATTTCTCCATTCCACATGACATTGGCGAAATAATATGTGCCTAATTGGCATAACTAAAAGACTTTAACCAAAGAATTGAATTATATATAGAAGGTAATCTATAAAACTATTGATCGGAGTTAAAAATTTCTTTTTGCGTTGGACAGTCCCTTCATTGAGTAAGGTTATAGGCTATATTATATCACGCTCCTACTCATAGCAGCGAAGCAGTAACCTTAAACGCGAGAGAAACCGTGAGAGTCAAATAGTATAATATATATATATATACAAAGTAAACTAGTCTTGTTCACTCATTTAAGTTCTTTAGACTAAAAACAATTAAGTTCCTATTTATGTAATTACAAGTAACATGTGTAAGATTTATTATCTAGATTTCTAGAATAATGTTCCATAGATATAACGAAACGGATAAAGTTTGTGTGTGTGTGTGATTTTTCGTCATTAATATTGACTAGATTCAAGCCACGGTTTTGTACAAATGTGTGTTTATTAATGTAAGCGAACAAGTGGGCGAGTCACCTGAATGAACACCGTTGTGCATGAACAACACCAGAAGGGACATAATGTTGCCAGTTTAATACTAGAGAGACTGAAAATGATATATACCTGTATTGCCCAAAAGCAGTAAAAGTGACTGCTTTGGAGATTTAACATATAAAATTATACATATATAACAGAAATAGAGGAGGTAACTACAATTATCAATAAACGCATGTATATGTCGTAGAAATAATTACAAAATTTCTAAATTGTTTTTATAATTTAATTTAAAAAGCTGTCAAAATGACTTCCTTAGCTTAGGCAATCCAGTGTTAAAAAGAAATAAGAGAAATAGGATATATGGAAAAAGATGATCCGACTCTCTTGTAAGTAAGAGAGTTTCGTGCGAAACTCTCTCTTATATTATCATGTCACAAAACTTATTTTTATGAAAATAAAATGCATTATCGGTAAGGGTATTAGAAAAAGAATATTTTGAAATTGTTTAGTAGTTCAAAAAATATAACCCAACAAAAAAATAATTATTATTAATTTTTAAATATTTAGAGTACCTTTAAACATTAACTGCCTTACTACAAAAGATTTTAACAGACGTTAAACGCGTGTTTAAACAAATCCGTACTACAAATAAGCACAGTTTTGAGTTAAACATGCTTTAGATATAGATTAACATACGTTTAAGTGAGTTTAATACATGTTTAGAACCTATTTCAGCTGTCAAATGTAACGTATAACATTTTATCAATAAGTTTTTTTATGACTTTATTCGCTGTTAAGCAATTTAGATAATATTTTAAACTATGTTTAATTTTTAAACACTGTTTAGCTAGACACGCGTTGAACATGGTTTTAATGCGTCTATTGTAGTACGACAGTAAATATTTGAAATAACATTCAAAAACACAGCGAGCATATCCGCGGGAATATCTAAGATAATTTTAATAAAGTAATAACAAGAAACACGCTGACATTTAAAAGGATGGACAACAATAAAAGACGTAATTACAAATAAGTATACAATTTTAATATATCTATACATCATAATACAGCTCACGAACATTACCTAATATACAATGCGTATATACAACGATATTATACATGTAGGTGTACATATTATAGCATTCTTATGATTTTAAGGCGTTATAGAATATTACAGACTTTTTTTCAAAAATACTATACAATTTTATTTAATGTTATTGACCAAACTGATTTGCGAAATAAATAGAAAATATTTAAAAAAAACTACAAGAATTAAAACAAGATATTTAAAAAAAAACGACTGAACCGATTTTGAGACAATTTATATTGGACTAATCTGAAAGTATACCCATTTGAACAAAAAAAGACGACCCAAAACGGTCAAGCACTTTTCGAGTAATTAGTGAAAATAAAAAGTCCCCGAAAAGACCTCTTCCTTTTTAGAAGTCGGTTAAAATCATAATAGTTATAACACTGAATTTTTAACAAATGATATATTTATCGTGTAGTGATTATATCGTGTACCTATAAACCCTATAAACAACTTTTTTCCATTGTATACCAGGAGAGTGCAAGAAGTAATATTTTTCATCCTTATTTTCGCAATCTAGCGCATGCGGCATAATTATTTGTTATTTATTTATTAATTTACATAGTAGAACGATATAATGTCTTTTACACTATTCAATAAAATATCTATTACCCCAAATGGGTGCTGATACTGATAAGCAATAATGTGTCAACCCACAAAAAGTCAAATTCTGAAATATTTATAATGTTTTTTATAATGCGTCACATATTTAACATTATTAAATCATCTAAACTAAATAAATACGGTATAAAGTTTCTTAATTTAATGTTTCGAATATTCTCATATATTTGAAAAACATATTATTAGATAAAACTTTCAATTATACCAATCGGGTTTAATTCATTATATCTTTAATCAAAACAGAAAAGAGAAGATGGATATATACGTCTTAAAACAAATTTGTTAAGAATAGATTTGACATGTTTAGACGCCATTTTCTCAAAATGGAGTCCATGTAGCTTGACATAGTATTGCTTATCAGCGTCCAAATATAAAAACAAATATAAAAATAATTCTTTATTTATCTCACAGAACGTCGTAGATAGCCACTTAGTACCCTCATCGATTTTCCAAATTCCCAAAATTGAGGTTTAATAGTAATAAGTAAATTATATAAAAACTGTTTCGTGATTGCCTTGACTAATGCGTTAGAGGCACGCGGTAATCGCGTTAACATTCGATACACGTAAAATTACGAATGCATTTAAGATTTTAACTTAGTCATCTCGATATTAATCTTTCAAGGTTTAAAATATATATGGAAAAGAAGTAAATTGAACGTTTACACACCAGGATATTGTATTGAATTAGAAAATTGTATACAAAAATCTGGAACAGCATATTCGTTTGGTGCAGGGGTCAGCAAAAACGTTATCGAGTATTTTGAAAATTGGATAGTTTATAGATTTTAGTTTATCGTTATTTACGAATGTGTACTTTGGCACCTCATATCTTTACCGGACTATCCGCCATGTTGAAAAAATGGCGCCTAAAAACAGTTTTTGACAATATATCTCTTCCACATTTTTAGATGAAAATAGTAACTGTAATATTTAATTGTCAAAGAATTGAATTGAACCCATTAGATCCTTGATGACTGTTTTTGGATACTACCACTAATATCAAATTATGTAACATTTTTCAGTTAAAGAAGACGTTTAATTTAAAACTCAAACTATCAAAATGTATTCATTTTTGGATAGCAATAATTTTCAACAATTATTTAGAAAATTATTAATTATTTAATGATTTATTATTGTATTTATTGATAATTTAATACAATCAAAAGAAATTGAATAAAATATGTATTTTGACAAAAGCCTTAAAATCATAAGAATGTATAAAAATGTCCTCAGAATTGGAAATGTAATAGAAACAGTATTGCATTAACAATTGTTACATCAACCGTATATACCATTTCTATTATATTACATTCTAGGTTTTACAATACTGTTTATGTGATAAAATTTTTATACGAAAAAACTGTTGTCAAACGTTTTTCTTAATATTTGAATATCAAAAGAATTTTGTTTTGATATTTTGTTGATATTCAATTATTATGTTGGGAAAAATGTTTAATCTTACATTACGAAAATAATGGAATGTTATTACATAATTTAATGACGATAATACTAAAATTTTGCTCATAGCTTCATTATCAAAATAGTTTTGGCGCATTTAAATATTTTCTTAGATATTGAATTTTGACCAATAAATGCATTCATTTTACGTGATTTTTTTTTAAATTATCGTCATTTAATATATAATTAAATTAATCTTCATAGCACTGATTTCGTAATGTAACTTCGGCTTTAGACTTAAAGGCTTGTTTACACGCACACGACGTTTAACCGTGCAAACAAAACTGCGCAGGTTCCACAAGTAATTGCTTGCGCAGTCTCGTTTGCGTAACCAAACGTCATTTACACATCTACGCGTTTAACTGAGCAAATAAGTTTGCACAAATACTCTGTGTATGTAATGTTTTTTTTTAATAATTTATTTTTAATAATCATTTATTTTTCCGGTAAAACGTGTTTATTATTATAAATATAAATTAGTTCTTAATAATAATTACAAATATTCATACAATAATTATCATTAATAATATTACCAAAATTATTTTACAGTTATTTTAATTATATATTACAACTTAATTTCGTGTATTATTACCTTACATAAATAATGACTAAAAGGCATATATGGCTTTTTAAATAACTACATTATGTACATAATTATGTATATATAACTTAATTATTTGGTGGAAAGATTTTCCTTGTTAACTTTTTAAGTATCGATTTATTTAAATATATCGAGTATATTTTATAATCACCTCGCTTCGAAAGTTTATTTAATTGGAAATAATAATTATACACTTTTCAGATGTTCCTTAGTTTAAGGATCAGCACCTGGACGTCGTTGTCTTGCTTGGTATTTTTTTTGGTAAATCGTGTTTTTGCAAATTAAGTTGAGTTAGATTATTTAAATACGTGGCGTGGTAATTAATTAATCTCTAAAAAAGTTTCGTTAATTTACACTTTAAATCGTCAATAATATGTAAGCATCAATAAAATCCAAAATTAAATAATTTAAAAATAAAGCAAACCGACTTTGACACCGAAACAAGTAAATTAAAAAGTAAAAAATAAATATTTTCTACCACATTTTGAAGTCTGTGGCTGGTAAAACATTCGAAGTCGGCGCCAAGTTTAAACAACCTTTTACATTTACGTTATTTACTGGCAGTGGCTTTTTTAAACAAAAAAAAATTTGAAAATCGCTACTACAAACGACGGAAAAATCGGTGAACATAAAAAAATACACACAGCGGAACATAGAATCTCCTTTTTCGAAGTCGGTTAAAAAAAAGCATTTAATATGTTTACATTTTTAGCCTACTTTTAAAAAAAGAATATTCTGTCGTCGTTTGTATGAATTTTGCACTTTATATTTTGGTGAAAAAAAAATTATTTCTGCATATATTTGACAAAATTAATTTGATAAATTATATTCCAAACGTGACATCATCATCCATAATAATTTGTTGCTCTATCGTGTTCATGTTGGCTATATTGATCATTATGGATGTCATTCGTATCATTCAATTTTCAATTCAATCGTTCAATACGTTGACCATGTTGACTGTGTTTGACATGTCAGCCATTCATTCACGTTCACTGTGTTAGCCACGTCGATCATATTAGTCGTATTACTCGTGTCGGCCATGTTGGTTATGTTATTTTATTCGTCATGTTAGTTATAATGACCAAATTCATCATATTGGTTATATTAGCCATGCTAGCCATGATGGTGATATTGGTCATGTTAGCTATAATAGCTTCGTCGCTTATGTTTAGGTCATATAAGTCATGTTTTCTATATTGGCCATATTAGTCATGTTGCCCATGTTGGTGGCGTTGCTAATGTTGTTCATGTTACCCACGTTAGTGGTGTTACTCATGTTGGTCATGTTGTCCATGTTGGTGGTGTTACTCATGTTGGTCATGTTGTCCACGTTGGTGGTGTTGCTCATGTTGGTCATGTTGTCCATGTTGGTGGTGTTGCTCATGTTGGTCATGTTGTCCACGTTGGTGGTGTTACTCATGTTGGTCATGTTGTCCACGTTGGTGGTGTTGCTCATGTTGGTCATGTTGTCCATGTTGGTGGTGTTACTCATGTTGGTCATGTTGTCCACGTTGGTGGTGTTGCTCATGTTGGTCATGTTACCCACGTTGGGGGTGTTACTCATGTTAGTCATGTTGCCCATGTTGGTGATCTTACTTATCTTGGCCGTGTGGGTCATGTTGGTGGTGTTTCTCAGGTTAGTCATGTTGCCCCTTTGGTGGTTTTGCTCATGTTGGACATGTAGCCCATGACAGAGGTGTTGCTCATGTCGGGCACGTAGCCCGTGTAGTGGTGCTACTCGTGTGGGCGCAGTCAGTTGGAGTGGTTGCGCGCGGGGTGCGGCGGCTGCAGCGCGGGGTTGGCGACGGCGATGATGCTGTCGCCGCGCGCCGCCACCACCTGCGGCCGCTCCTCGCTCTCCTGCCGGAAGGCGCACTGTACTACTACTACTCGTAAATCTAAATATACTTTATGGCCAGTGCCTAAAAAATCATTTAAGGGGTGGCATTTTTCAATGTGGTTGGCACTTAGGGTTAATCCACCGGTAGACTTTCAGACATTGAATCGTCTATACTAAAAAAATATACATTACTAAGATAAGAGAAAGCATACATTAATAAGAGAACGCTACCAGAAGTTCGAAATGTAGATTCTACCGCGAAGAACCGAGAAGAAACTCGATAGTTACTCTTTTAAAATGTGGTCAATAGAATTTTTTAGGAATTACAAATTTATTAAGCATCCTGAATGAAATTCAGCGTATACTAAACCCACTAAATCATCAACTGTCTTAATAAAAGTGTGAAGGAGGTTTTTTTTATGTTTGTTACCTCATAACTGACATTTATTAGAAAATTCGTTTGAAAGAATTTGCTTTCATATTGGTCCTATGAAAATTACATTGATATCGTGTCATTCGTGCTAAGTAAACGAAATTCGGTTTTATGCTTTTGATAGCAGTTTTATTTTAAATCTTACTTATTCGATATTATAAGTGAATTATTTTCTTATTATGACTTTTGTGTTCCACTAAGACGTTTAAGTTAAAATTTTGAAGATTAAAGCTAATAACACAAATAATATTAAATTAGTAAAAACCATAACTCACAGGTGGTGGAGTGCTGGTGCTGGAGTACGAACACCTGGAGTCCGCGTCATCGCTCTCAGTTTTCATCCCCCACCAACTGGAAAAATGGAAATAAACTTACTAAAAATCCGTTTTAATAAAATTTCATACTCCTCCTACATAGAGCTAGCAATGTTTTGAACTCGTAATAACAATAATCATCATATTATGAAATCCAGTGGTCGCCTTGCGGTCGGAATTTGACCATTAAATTTTGTTCATTAAATTTTCAAGCGATTTCAAGATTGATGACGGACATGACATAGATTTGACTACAGACTTTAAGAATAAACAAAAGAGTATATGTGTAATGTTTTTTTCCTAATTGATTTAATGTATTGTTTTATGCATAATTTTAATTTGAACGAAATTTCATATTCCTCTGATCGCGAAATTTTCGTAAAAAGAGTAATTAAGTTTTTGATTCACGTTAATATATAGATAAAGAGTAAATTATTTGGAACATCTGCTCCACAACAAGCTTGCTGATTGCAGGTGCTACACAAACTGACCCGACCGGGACAGTAGCTCCCTTTACAGAAGATCGACATGACATGGCTAATATTTTAATTTTAAAAAAGATAAGTTAGTCTTTCAAAAACAATTAAATATAAAAAATAAATAAAGAACAAGTTTTTTGGCCTGACATTGTTTCCAATAAGATTAGTCAATTATATATTTCAATAAAACTACTTTACGAACATATAATAGAGTAGCTGGTGCTCGCGACATCGTCTGCGATGTTTGTGATGCCTACGTCCTATTAGCTTTATGCATGCAAAGTCTCAGCCCGATCAGTTCAAAATTGACAAAGTTTCATACAAACTTTCATCCAGGATTTTATCCCTTTGGGGGTAATAATATTATAATATAAAAATTAAAATCCTTTCTTAGCAGATGGCAACATAAGATCTACTTGCATGCTAAATTTCAGCCCGATCCGTCTGTGCGTTGATAGATCACTATGTCATTCAGTCACCTTTGAATTATATACATATATTTAGATACCTAAAATAAGAATACTAAATACATAGAATTTCTTAATCTAAAATATTAACCTGTGATTCGAGCTCCTCGCCGTGTCGGGGCTCGCTCTGACGCCATTACCATCATCTCCCTCCTGGGAAGAAGAAATACTATTAATATATTTAGTCAGATGCATTCCCTCAGATCAACTACTTTTAAGTATCATGTTCAGAGTCTATCAGATACTTCTATAGAAACTGCTCCATTCTTATGGATCCTGATATTATATACTATAATCTTTCTTTAAAAAAAGTCTATTATTTGAAATTGAACGGAGTTCTTGAGATTAAAGTATTTAAAGAAAATTTCAGCTTAAATGAATGTAGATAGTATGATTATGTACTGAGGAGAATTATTAAATTTTAAAATATATTCGTAATAGTTTCTCTTTGGAACGAATTTTAATTACTTAGAGGTATTTTTAAGGTTTTTAGATAAGCAAATAAAAATTTAAAAGCATTCTATGAAAAAATAAATATTGAAAATTCGGAATATTATGGGAAAGGTATATAATAATATGTGCTAATAAAGTAAATTATAATAGGCTTATGTGTTATACTTACCGCAACTGAAAGAAATGAAAGTTAGCAATAATGGAAGATTAGTCAAATAAAAGAGAAATAAATTTTACCAAAGCTTTCGACTTAGTCATGCTTACCTTTACCAGTACTAAATAAAAGCAAAAGAAAGTTTTTGAAAAAGCAAAAATTTCTTCATATTCATTATATCTTCTAGACAGAATTTTAAAGGAATTACTCTTTATTATTTTATTATGAAAAGATTAAAAAATTGCATTTTTTACAAAAGTGTACCTCAAGGTATACTTCTAGAACCATTATTCTTTATTCTATTAATAAATATTTTATTTTATAAAACATTGACAATAGTAATGTATATATAAACCTGTATTAGAAATATTGAATTCTTATTGGACAAAAAAACCAACGAAATAATGAATAAGAAAACGATAACTAATTCGTATTAGATTGAAGATACGTATTGGACATTTGGACGCTGATAAGCAATACTACGTCGAGTCACACAGAGTTCATTTTGAGAAAATGGCGTCTAAAGATTAAACCTATTCTTTCAATAAATTCATTTAAAGAAGTAACCAACTTTTCTTTTCTATTTTGATAAAATGTTGATTTATTAAAAGCGTTTTTTTATATTAAGAAATTTTATCTTATAATTCATTTTTCAAATATATGAGATTACTACAAACTGCAGATCACACTAAAATATTCGAACCATTAAATTAAAAAACGTTTTTCCGTATTTATTTAGTATCAGATGACTAGAATTGTTTTGAATAATGTTTAATACGTGATGCATCATCAGAATGTATCAATATCACCGAATTAGACATTTATGGCTTGACACATTATTGCTTATCAGCATCAATTTTATATACACATGCTATAATTCCATCCTAGTGTTTAATACATTTCCCAGTTAGTATTTTCACGGTTTATATTATTAAAGGATATATTTTTAGTATCATTTTCCCAGTTAGTGTTTTAACTAGATCTATGCTAGGTTATTTGGTGAGGTCTATCTGAGTGGCGACCTGCCGAGGTCGTTTGCTTGGCGTCTCATCCTCGTCTCGTTCTCGTTCTTCGGTTGCTGTGGTTGGTGGCAGACTGGAAGAATAATCATGTATATTATTATTAGTTCTATGTATCTATATAGTCAAATCTATTTTTTTATATTTGTTATAAGTATTAATAAATGTTCTAATGCATGGTCCTAATAGAATTTTTGATACAAAAGAAGCTTGTATCGTTCTCCAAGGTTCAATTTATATTTTTACCAAAATTCATAGTAAATGGTACAGCCGGTTTTAAACATGAAAAGTTTACAGACACACAGACATCATACAGACAGAGTTACTTTTACATATATAGTATTAGTAGAGAATACGGATTAAATAGGTACTTGTGAGTTTTTTATTTTAGAATATCTTTTTTTTGTTTAACAATTAAAATAGTATTAAGTATAGTAGTTTTATAGCGTAATCAAAACACGTCGACATTGTTTAAAATCAAAATCAAAATATTTTTATTCAAAATTCACTTTTTGAACGTCAAGGAAATTAATCTACTACTATTTCGGAAAAGTTAAACCTCAAGCCTGAGAAGAAACCGCGAAAGAAACTTAGCGGGCCTCTTTTTTTTCCTTTGTCGAATTTTTTTTTTCAACAACGTCAAAATTTATTGTAAATTAGAAAATGTATTGAGACAGCTTGGAAGCGATCGCCTTATTCCCATGGCGTGTCACCTAAAAAACTTAATATTGTAATTTCCTCTAGCACATAAACGTTTCTTTACAATATTTTCGAACTTCGTTATAGAAGAATTTAAAATTTTAATTTTAAACAAATCCCCGATTTCTAGATACTATTACGGGATGTGGATTTGAGTACTTTTTAAAACAGAATTAAAAATAAAAATGCTAATGGTTAAAGATGGCCGTCTGGCACGGATGTCGAATACGGACTGACTCTAAGATGGAATGAATGCACGAATGCTAAATGTAAGGATATGATATGATGATACAGCATATCAGGTTGCTCTACCAACCGAAACAGAACGCTTACCCGTGCTTGGAGTAGTGCAGGCCGGCGCGCCGCACGAGCTGGCGCGCGAGCGGGAACAGCTCGTCGCGGCGCGTGAGCAGCGCCGGCACGCACCTGCAGATCTGAGCCGCGGCTTCGTTCACCATCACCTGGAGTGAGTTCAGAAATCTTTGAAGTTTCTTTGGTAGACAATTTAAATACAATCAAAGTTTGAATATCTATGTTTATTACGAAGTAACCTTTGAAGGTTTTATAGTTTGTTGATATTTTTTATCAATAACTATCATTGTATCTGTGTATTAGACTAGAATTACGCCAACTCAGTAACCCCGATCCCGATGACCCCATCACCCAGGCGAACGCGCCATTCCTAGGGACAAACACGAATACACACACACACCGTCTCCGCCGGCGGAGACGAGGTCCCCGGTTTGCGACGGCTCGGGCGCGCTTAGGCGCGTCGTGAGACCGTCACCCTCGTCATCCGCGCTCCGCACAGCGCCATCCTCCACTCCGACGACGTTCTAAGCCGAGGTGCGATCTCACTAGGAGACACCCTTAGACACGGGCGTCCATTCTGAGCCCCAACGGGGGCTCCCAATTTCAAGGCTGAGTCTCAGTACTCGGCCCCCCCCCCGGTGACGCTGTCAAGGCCAGTAGGGCCAACAGCAATACACATTCAGAAAAAAAAAAACTCAGTAACCCTGGTAACAGTCAAATCAATTCAATCAAATCAAAATGTACTTTATTCAAGTAGGCTTTTAAAAGCACTTTTGAATAGTCAACCAAAAAAGGAAACAAAAAAATAATTTAATGAATTTACCATCGGTTCGGAATATTAATACTACCGAGAAGAATTGGCAAGAAACTCGATAGTTACTTTAATAAAAAGTTTTACAATAAATACATACATTCATGAGTTACAAATAGTATATTAGACACCCTGTGAGAATCCAGCTAATACTAAATCGTAGCATCTTTATCATGTATATAATCTTGAACAGAATAATATGTTTTACCTATTAAAGACTTTTTTTCACCTAGTTTCGCCCTGAATGTCAAAAATAACGCTCTGACACTTATGTAAATCTTTATAAAAATGAGAGCAAAACTTATAACTTATAACTCATAATAATAATGGAATCATAATATTGAATTTAAATTTTAAGATACTAAAAATATTAAATTGTATATTATAAAATAATTGTATCATTAAGAGATGTATAATTGCAATCTGGCAAAATTGCAAATTCAACAAACCTCGTGTAGCGTGAGTGGTTTCTCCGGTTTCCGTTTGCAGTCAAACCTGCCGTATATCGCCGCGTACTTCCTGATCTCCTCCATCCTCCTCGGATCCGACTCCGGCATCATCATCACCAGCTCCAACTCCTTACACATCTTCTTCTTCGTATTCTGTGGCTTCGGCTCCAATTGGGGCAAATGTTTGCTCAACTTCTCCGCCGCAGCCGCCAACTTCTGCACGTGGATGTCTAGAAGAACCGGCGTTAGCTGTACGGGAGAAGTAACAGAACTGGGACTAGAGCCAGACGAAGCAGGTGGACAAGCACTCTGGGGGGAGAAGGATCTAGCTGTAGTTGTGACGGGAGCGGTGGGTGCTGGGGAAGGTGGGAGAACAATTTTAGTAAACGTTCCAGCGTGACTATGTACAGGACTCGCGTTGGGTGCTGATGCGTTAGATCCACAACTATTGTCTGGAGCACCGGGGGAGGGACTGTACATCGGTCTGTTGTTGTCCGGTGAGGCAACTGTTCTTGGTAAGTTTGGGATCGAAGGAGGTATATTTAGAAGTCTTTGGTTGCATTGCATGAAAGGGTTGTCGGTGGGACAAAGGTTCGGAACTATGGGTATTTGAAAAAGGGCTGGGTTGTTGACCCATTCTTGTAAGGCTTTTTGGAGTCGTCTGACGTGGAGTGGTTTCGAAGCCATGCCGACTAGAGCCATTATTTCTAGGAATTCTTCTTCACCAGCATCACATAGCTGCTGGACATCATCGCCACCTAAAATATATAATTACCTTTATTAATGTATATCAATTTTATTCAGACAAGAATTTATCCTATACCAGGAAAAAGAGCAATGCTTAATTATTAAATAATTATACCTATATCTAGTTTGATGCTAAAAAACTTAATAAAATTTCAACAGTTTTCGGAAAACACTTGGAAGTAGGTACATTTTTTTATTAAAATTTTAACTCTAGAAACACACATTCTTTTCTTGTAACAATTTTTTACTCAATAATAAGTGGGAACGACAATCTTATCTACCAAAAAAACTGTACAAGACAAATTAATATGCATCTAGCAAGACGAGTTCATTCCGCTATTATTGTTCGGCGCAAAAACGTGTGATTCTTAAAAAAAACCAACTCACAGTTTTAATTTAGGCGAATATGCAAATGTTTTACGTGACCATTTTGCGAAGGGGCCTCGGAGAAAAAAACAAAAGGGGCCAAGGAAAGGACGAACCCTTCCTTGGAGTGGGTAATTGCCAGAATTAAAAAGTAAAAATAGAAAAAAATAATAATTTGCATAGGACGTCTGCGTTGCTTTTTTCGCGTATGGAAATTTGTTTTTTTTTTTTTTTAATAACTTTCTTGATCTGCGCTGATGGGAAAAGGTTTTTTTAAAGTTTCTGAACAGTTTTTTTTTTCGAGTTAAAAAATGAGTTGTCTTCGAATGACGTTTTTCGTGGAAATAGAAATAGCAAGTTAGGATTAGTTTTTAACTGTAATTAAAATTTAAAACTTTCTTTTTAAGCTTTCAAGTTAATATAATTAACAAAGTTTTTGTACTTGAAGATTAAAAATTAGATCAAGTTTTTACTGGTACCATTTTAACAGCTTTTTTGTATTAACATAATTAACGTGCATTTAAAAGCAAATGTAAGTTTCTTGCAAACAAAATTTAGAGTTTTTAGAGTCAAAGAACTTTAGCACTAGATGTCGCTCATAACTCCTATAAGATCATTCATAAGTATGTTCACTGTATATCTTCATTATTACGTTATTTTTTAATTTATTTGGTAATAAAACCAAAACAAAATAATGAATGTTCTACATTTGTATATTTGTAACACATTTATTATTCTTAAATACAAATTTTGAGTTTCTGTTCTCCTTCTCTATATAAACTTTAAGTATGATTAGTAGTAAGAAACTTATTGATTTAAACGCAATTTGCTTAAAGCAAGAATTACATAAGTATGTTTTTCACATGTAATTGATATAACACAACTCTGTAACTCTGTTACAAGTGTAATTCTCGCCTTAAAAGGTGTACAAAGTTTTCTCTTCAAATTCTCTCACATTGATAGGCTATCATTTTATAATTCTATGACGTGACGCGACGTGACGTGTGTGATACTGACCCATTTCAAGGAGAGTGTCGTAGTACGCCAAAAGGCTGGCACGTTGCATCACTCTGTACAGCTGTAACTCGGCTTCGTTGGCTGGCGCTGACGTCACTACCACTGAAATCAAATAATTAAGGCTTAAAAGATTTCAAAAGTAAAATATGTTCGTTTACTTGAAAGATATACTTTTTTTAGTTTAAAATGCAAATACTGAACCGATTTTGATGAAAACACTATGGAACCAGTTTAAAGTATTTAAAAAAACGAATTATTAATATCTTTTAAAAAATGACAGTGTTCTAAGGTAACAAACAAAAAATATACGCTACGAATAACCTCTTCCGTTTTTTAAGGCAGCTGAAAAAATCTTTATTAATATTTGTGTATTATAGTATTAACACTGACTGATAAACAACGCACAGCCTTACTAATATTATATATATTAGTAAGGCTATAACGTATAAGTCTACTTTTCTTCGCAATAAAAGTTATATATTAGTCGAGAATTACATTTATATTTTTTTATTTGCTCGTTGACTTTATGATTTGCAAAAGTTATTTCTCATTGCTCTACACCTGGAAAAATTCACTATCAGTGCCTTATGTTTGATTATTATGTATAGCTTTCGTAACTACTTACGACGTATCTGTTACTAGGTTACAGAGTTTTATATCGCTCTCGAAACTAAAACTTACAAATACTCGCCTCATAAGTTTTGCTCTCAGACATTATGGAAGTTTTACAAAAACAGCTTCCGTAAGTTTACCTATGTAACTGTTACAAGGTGTTCATTTATGTCAATTAAGAGAGTAAAACTTACAAATGTAATTCTCGCCTTACAGTTGACAACTATTATTAGAGACATACATCCGATATAAATTACACTTAAAATGTTATTAATTAATGATCTAAAGACATTAATTAGACATATATCATTATATGAAAAGCATTTAATAATTAAAATTAATGAAATATCTAAACCTGGTGGTTAATTTAGTGTTCTGCGCAGCGTCATGCGCATAGTTCAGACCCACACACTTACGAGAAAGTACCTACTATTCGAAATAAAAGTTTGTAAGGACGAATGGATGTTTTGATATATGAATACTTATTGGTCTTTCAAGCAAAAGCTACTGATCGGATTCTGATAAAACTTTAACGTTAATGTAGTTCAAAGATCAAAATTACTAATAGACTACTTTTTTGAACACCGACCTAAAAGGTGGGATGTTATAAGTTTGCGTGTGTTTCTGTGTGTCTGTGTGTGGCATCGTAACTCCTTAACGAATACGGGGATGTAATCGATATGGTTCTTAGCTGTAATTTATGAAGATCTGTTCACACGTTTGAAGATTATCATCGTTTTTGTGATTGTTGAAAGGAACTAAGCGAATTCTACTGGTCTTATCGACCCGATATTTTGTTATACAATGAATGATATTAAAATAACTTAGTAACCTTGACCTGACGCTTCAGCATCAGTGGAATCAGCAGGATACTCAACTCCTTACCGTCTTACAGAAGATGTACCGTGTTGGAATTCATATTTGGATGCTGATAAGCAATAATGTGTTAACCCACAAAAAGTCAATTTCGGAGATATTGATGTATTTTGAAACTGCATTACCTATTTAACATTATTAAAAAATATTCAAGTCATATAAACTTAATAAGTACGGAAAAAATATCTTAATTGTTTCGATTTCCAAGTGCGTTCCATATTTTGCAATTTATACAATAATTTCAAATATTTGAAAAACTTTTTATTAGATCATATATGTATTACATACCTATATCAACCTGTTTTTAGTTAATTATACTTTTTATCACAAAAGAAAAGAAAGAATGGATATATACTTCTTTAAACATATTTGTTAAGAATAGGTTTCACATCTTTAGACGCCATTTTCTCAAAATGAAGTCCGTGTGGCTTGACACAGTATTGCTTATCAGCGTCCATTTAACATAATAGATATTATCGCGATAACTAATGGTAGTTACATATTAAAAAATCCTTAGTAGCTAAAGCATATTATTCAGTTCAAGATTATATAAATGATACATGCTTTAGTATAAGCTGGATTCACACAGGGTATTTAATATAAACTCATAAATGTATGTACCCATTGTAAAACTTTTCAAAAGAGTATCGAGTTTCTTGCCGGTTCTTCTCGGTAGAATCTACATTCCGAACTGGTGGTAAATTAATTAAATAATTAGTTTTTTTGTTTTCTTTTGCTTCTGTATTGACGATTAAAAAGTGCTTGTAAAAGCATATTTTCATTTAATTTGATTTGATTTGAGTAATACCTTTATACCTGACTCACAGTCAGCTCATGACCACGACGAATGCAACTTCGTCGAAACGTCGGGCAATAAAAAGGTATTTATTAGTTATCGCGATGTTAAATATGAATACTATAAATAGCGAAAGTTTAAAATAAAAAATAAACCGTTTTGACTCATTAAAATGACCACGCGGGAGAAGCCGCGGGTGTAAACTAATAAATAATAAATTAACCATTAATACCATCGATATAAATAAAATAAAATTTTAATTAGCTCATGTCTTGCGCGCGTCACGTAAAAACTACTGAAGGTAACAAGATGCATTTTTTGTTATTTCCTTATAAGTACAATTGTCATTTTATGTTACATTTAACGATTATGTGACCACATACCTAAACACCACAAGCAACATAAATAAAATTAACATATGAGTAAAAAAAAGTAAAAAAATATATTTATTTTTGTCGACAATTTAGCATGCCAATGACACAGTATTTTGGTAATAATTATTAATAATATACTAAATATTAAATAATACAATAAATTATAAATTCAATCAATTCATACACTATACCAAATACTCAAAACATTTTTGATTGATATTATATTATTAAAATGTATCACTTAAGAACATCTAGCATTACAAAATTTATTTAAAAATGACGTTGTTTAAAGATTCAACTACGCAATATAAGTCAACAAAAAACTAAATACCCATAACAGCCAAGACAACCTAACTAATATTATTAAATCATTAATATTTTCTCAAAACGGATAAACTAACAAAATCGATCGATAATCCAAAACATTTAGCTCGACGACCAGACAGTGCGTGCTCTAAGTAATTTCGCTCCCAAATCGCGTGAGGAGACGTCCGCGCAAAAAACAACCCCTCTTTAATTCAACCCCAGCTATTACCAAAAGAATTGCTTCAACCGTTACCGGACGAAAAAATGGATGAATAAAAATTTTACATAAAGGGTTCTTTGTTGAACAAACGGGTTGTGAACGAACCAATGCTGTCGTTGCGCGGGAAAAATATCGATTTGGATTGCCACATAGAAAAAAATAGTTGCCACCCTAAATGTGCTTGGCGTGCACTATTGGTTTTTATGATGGAAAAAAAATGTGGGGTCGGGTTTAACTCCACCCCAGGCAGGTAGAAATCGTAGAAAAAAATTGTTACAAAAAAAATTATATTATTTATTTTGTTGTACCTATGTGTATTGTAATATTTATGTTCTGTTTTGGGTGCGATTGGAAGTAGGAGTTATATTTTTAATTTTAATTATAGAAAAACTATTAAAGTATGAAATACACCTATTGTTTCATACTTTCAGTAGACACAAATTGAACTTTATTTATTATGAAATCGTTTAAAGAAATGAATAAATACGAATATTTATATATAATTTTCGATTAACTGAAGACCAACAAAAATGACATAGAAAGATTGTTCATTCATGCGATAATCTAGGACTTTTATTCATTTACGTTGTACTAACACTTAAAACTAACTTCGAAATTTTGAAATTAATGAAGAAATACTAACAGTAATTTTCTAAGTAACATTTTGTAAACATTTTTACCACAATCGATTACTATTCGAATATTTTCAAATAATATAACCTTGTTTCGAAATGTAAAAAACTTAACCAAAAGAGTATCACATTTTTTAGAGCGACAAAAAAAATTAAAAAAGGAACACAGCATCTTCACAGACTTAAAAAACTTGATTGTTCATAGTTTTTATAACGATACTCATTCTTGAACTTTCTCAAACATAAAAAAAAATATTCTCAATGTCCAAAAAACGTATTTGCATAATCTTTGTGCGTATAAAAAATCGCCACTAACGCGTCGTATGCAAATTCAACCCGAACCAAAGGGGTGTGGGGCGACCACATGGCTTGTCTATTGTTTTTTTTTTAATCTTTTTTTTTAATTGGTCACGTAACACGTTCAGTAATGATAATATAAATTATATTTCTTAATTTTATTCAAGTCTCACGATGCTCTGTAGTTTTTTGGACGGTTTTTATCTTGAGAATATTTGTATGTACTGTGTGATTATTCGTATAAGGAGTTTTTATGTTTGTGCACTTTTTTTTTACTTTATTCAAATATGTGTTTATTCAAATTTGTAATGATTTAGAAATACGTAAAAAGATTGCGATTTTTAATAACAACGTGACAGATAAATTATCTACCAAAATTATGTCGGTATAGAATTTTTCATAATTCTATTAAAAATTTAAAAATATGTAACTAAAACTTGAGCTTTATAATATGAATATAGTTTTAAAGTAGAAATAAAAATATAAATTTAATATTTGGTTATAAAACTCAGTAATATTGATTAAAAACATATATACATATTATTCTGATGTATTATCTGCATTTTTTTTAACTGGTAACAATATCCGGTACAAAAATTACGAACAAAAATTCGAACAATTTTTTTTTCATTTTCATTTTTCAATATAAAAAATGTTTTAGTACAATCATTCAATCGACAATTTCTTATCTAACTCATATATGTGGCTAGAAATACGCCATATTTGTCTTCCGAATAAGAAAATTAAAAAAAATAGTCTATTTTTATACGCATGTAGTTACGTAAGTAATAAATGGAACTGCAAGGTTGCATTTAAATACGTTCAGTAAGTTTTGCATGAAAGAGCAACTAACAGACATTTATAATACTAGTAAGTAAATTTAATAATTGTTGGACTTTTAAGTTTATGTCTCAAAATATTATATACTCAATATAATATATTTATTACTAACTAGCTGCCCCTCGCGGTTTCAGTCGCGTTTATGGTTACTGCTTTCCTCCTGAGTCGTAGCGTGATGTAATAGCCTATAGCCTTCCTCAATAAATAAACTATCTAACATGAAAATATATTTTTTAATTCGAACCAGGAGTTCCGCGTTGTAATATTAGAAGATATTTTTTGTTTTTTTACACGTTTCTATTTAGACTGCTTCAATACATTCATTGATCTATTTTTAAATTTCTTTATATATAACAAAACATTATTATTGCAACACTGTAACCAAAAACACTCATCAACTTGTGGTGATGTAAATTAAAGTCAGGTGCTGTCGTATTTTTCCACATATACGTTTTTACCCTTATTCAGTTGACGTTTAAATTGTTTTCCAATGCAACCTTTCGATATAATAAATTCAGCTAATGTAACAAGTTTTTGTTTGTTGTAAAAAAAAAGTGTGTATAACTTTTATATTATAATTAAAAGATGCAGATACAAGAACTCACTTCATGAATATTAATATTGATTAATTAAATATGCGCAGACGGGGGAAAGAGCTATGCAATGCCATTCTGTCTGTACCACGGCACTAGAAAGCGCACTTACCTATATCGATCGGATCAAGATTTTTTTTTACATATTAATTGATAGTTTCAATTTGCATGTAATAAAAGTGACGAAAAACGAAAAAAAAATCTGTTTTACTTATCTTAGGTATATATCATAGAAGTATAGAATAGAAAAGAATAATATATGTATTGGATGTATAAGATTTTACAACAAGATCCCAGAAAACGTTCAAAATTATTCTACAACAAAGTTCAAAAATATTGTAAAGAAACGTTTGTGTGCTAGAGGATATTACGATATTAAAGATTTTGTAGATGATAACACTCCATGGGAATAAGGCGATCGCTTCTAAGCTATCTCAATAAATTTTATAATTTCTAGTAAATTATGACGTTGTTGAAATAATAATAATAATTCAACAAAAGAAAAAAAAGAGTCCCGCTGAATTTCTTTCGCGGCTGCTTCTCAGATCTGGGGCTTAATCTTTTCCGTAACCGTGGTAGATTCTTTTGCTAGACGTTCAAAAAGAGAATGTAAATAAATTCCTTATTTTGAATAAAAATATTACGATTTTGATTTTTGATTTTATACTGTATTATGTCTATTTGATTAGTTAGTATAATATCTTCCCTCTCTCTAGGACAGATCATTCGTCCTCGCTCTCATAAAAACAATTCATAATTACAAGTAAACTAGAGACTAGAATTTAGTAACAGCAATAACTTGTCACTAAAGCTTGACAAAACTCTATTTTACTGCGAAACAAAATTATGAAGGCTTAAAAAAACAACCGACTTCAAAGGTAAAATACGAAATTTCGTTTAAACACTTATAAAAGTTATTTAAATTCGGCTCGAGTTCTGAGGTAACGAACATCAAAAAACATACACTACAAATTGAGAACCTCCTTCTTTTTAAAATCGGTTAAAAATAAAGTTTATCTATTCTTAAGTGAGTTCTTAAAATATGCATTAATGTTAATAAATATATATATTGATTTATAATATTACTTATAAAATTAATTCAGTTCTTTGTTTTGTGGCTATAAAATTTTAAAAAGTTAAATTATTCCTTGACATTAGCTATATATAGTATTTTTTCCGTGATGCATCAACAGACATTAAAAAGTCATTTTATTTTTTGTTTTTACTTATAAAAATAGAATTTTACAATATATGACACATAAAATTAATATATACATTTTATACCTCAATATATGCACGTTAAATTATAGGTAAAAATAATGTCATAAAATTTATTTCATATAATATACTAATAGCATGAAACTACTTCGACTTGACATTATAAAGTAGTTTTTATTTTGTTATAAAGAAAAAACATTAAAACGTGTTTGTATCAAATGACTTTCGAAAGCGAATAAAAAAAATATTAATACTAATTATTAACACATTTCATTCTTAACTGACAATAATATATAAAATGAAAATACATAAATTTGCCGTATTAGGGAAAAATTATGTATTTACTTATAATATGTTAAGGGATAATATTTTATAGGAGTAATTTAAAAAACAAATTACTCGACGAAAACCTACAATTGTATTAATATTTATTACATAAAAAATACATTAATAAGCTGTCAATTGTCTATGAACTTTTTCCATAACTAAAAAGGACAAAAGAAAGTGTGAATAATATTCATTATTTTTTGAGAGAAATAGTGATAAACATAATATTAACACGAGAAAGAAAGAAAGAGTTATAACGCCTAGTTTTCGACTTCGCAAAGTAAATGTTTCCTTTAGTAGTCTACTTTTAATTTGAAAGGGGATTATAGAATTTTCATCAAAATCGCTTCAGGATTTTGGTTTTAAAAGCAAAATAACTGGAACAAGTGGTAAGCTTATACTGTGGTAGATATTTTCAGACTGTTACTTACCTCAATGATGTTTGAACAAGATAACAAAAGTGTTTCCTTAACATTATTCGGCAATTTTCTTTTAATCGTAGTTTGTATGACTCGATCATTCGTTAGGGGAAGGATTATAGATGGGGTTAGGGGCGAAGAATTAATTCTCGCTGTGTTCACAATCTTTAATAAATGTTAAAAGTGTCTATTCATGGTTATATGGACGCTGATAAGCAATACTATGTCAAGCCACACGTAATTTTTGAGATAATGGCGTCTTAAGATGTCAATCCTACTCTTAATAAATTTGTTTGAATAAGTATTTATCCATGCATTCTTTTCTTTTTTTGATAAAAAAATATAACGAATTAATAGCAGATAGGCTACTAAAGAGTTTTATCTAATAATAAGTTTTTTACATATATTAAATTATTGTATAATCCAAAAAATGTAACACACTTTAATATTCTAAACATTAGATTAAGAATTTTTTTTGTATAGTGTTAAGTACGAAATACATTATTAGAATACATAAATATCTTTAAATTTGACTTTTTGTGGGTCGACTCATTATTGCTTATCTGCATCCATACATTGTAATTTTAATTAGTCTGATTTGTTTTCTTACTTAACTTCTTATCGGTAATTCATAAGGAGCACATGTGTTTGAATGAGCCAATCTAACTAAATGTATTCTATAAGCTTTTGGATTTTGGCACCAATAATGCGGATTGCTTTGGACGACGTTGCCTAGCAACCAGCTACCGACTAAGTATAACAAGCGACAGTATGTTTGGATCAACGTTGAAAATGGGTACATGTTATTAACAAAATAATACAAAATTATACTATAGTACATAGTATAGTAATAATAGTACGCGTAGAGCTCTAAATCCTCATCTTTAACGCGAAAGGTATTAGGTGTAAAATAAAGTAAAGACAATTTTAGAATATTGATTACAAAAAAAGAATAAGGACGATCAGAACTCTAACAAAAAGCTTTATAAATATTTTACTTTTCAAGATTTCAAAATCTTCACAAAACTTTCAAAAATAATAAATTAAATTTACTAAATACTAATTTCCTAATTTTATTACCGTCATATTTATTTTTAAAAACAAAACGAGTTGAAAACTGAATCCACAACTGTTTCATTACAACGCATTAACAAAGGGAAACGTTAAAAAATATATAATTACCTATCTCGTTACCACAGAGTATAAACACGTGCAATCTCATTTTAAAATCGTGCGAAAAATACGCCTAATCCGAAATACGATGATAATTAGTACCCGAGACGCTCAATACCCCTCACCTGCAATTTGAATAAACCAAAGAGATAATACAATTTCTTTAGCGGATAAACAAAAACACGCCATTGTCGCGTTCGAAATTTGAATAACTCAGCGCACAGACAAAACGAACGGTTCCCAGAGTAAAAAAGCGCTAATGACAGATAGACAAAGATGGCGGGATGTGCGCGCGCATCCGATTAGCTATTTTTTCGCGTTTGCGCAGTGATTGATATGCGCAATAGCATCTTTGGGTATGAATATTAATAGAATGAATGTCGCTAACGACTTTTTTTTTTAGTTTTGTACTTAGTTTCCGTGCGAAGATCGTGTCTTGGAATGTTAGATTGCGATTTTTTTTCTGTGGGTCACAAAATCGGAAGGTCGACAATGTTATGATGGATTGCTTTTATCAATATATTTTAATTTCACACCAAAACTGGGACAATTACCTAGTTCTAAAAATCTTGAAGATTATTTATTTCCAAGTGTGATTAAAAAATGCTTTTCCCAGAGAGCTGACATTAATATACATATATTCCTTACAGATTATTTTAAATCACGGAGATAACAAAAACTAGATTAATCTATCTACAAGTGAACTTCCGTCGTATTTTTTACCAAAGACAATGACTGGCCGATTTACATACGTGATTGAGGAAAAAACTTCGGCGTTGTAAAAAAAAAGTTTTTTATCTATGGAAAGTGATCGGGCAGGTGAATACTTTTTCTAGTAATTAATCTCGGCCGCATCTGTTTTTAAATTACGAACGAATTTGAAGGGTTAATCAAATATAATAAAGAAATTATAACGTTTGACGGCGGTTTGACGGACATATGCAACGTTTTTGTGCAGGTTGTAATTACGTTTAGAAACTTTCGTTTTTAGTTATCTGTGGTTAATGATAAGAATTAATTAAAGAGGTAAATGGAATAATATACGTCGCATTTTAGACTTTTCGCTATTCTATGCATGGATAAAAGCGTTGTGTATACAAACAATTTTAAAACTTAAATATACTCATTAAAGGGCTATTTAAGAAGTATTGGATAAATGCAAAACTTGGTACTCAATTTACTACACTCATGTCTTTAATAAAACCTTATTAGTTGGTATCGCGACTTCCCATCGATATTATATGGATATCTTTATTTTCGTTATAAAGTATTACAATTTTAAAAAGGATGTATAAATCTAAATTTTTTTACCGTTCTACTAATTAATACGTGAAGTAAAACTTTGAAACCGTTGCGAAAATTGTATTCATAGAGAAGGATAGTGCAGTTTTTTTTTAAATATATTAAAAAAAAAACAATATACAAACTACCATGTATTTGACACACACGCATAATATAATGCTTTTGTTTATTGTTAGTCTGTGGTGAAATTGAGAATAGATTATTTATAGTCAATCTTGAAATCGGTTAAACATTTACTGGCATACTACAAAAGAAGCATTAAAACCATGTTCAACACGTGTCTAGCTCAACAGTGTTTAAAAATTAAACATTGCTTAAAATATTATCTAAATTGCTTAACAGCGAATAAATTCATAAAAAAACTTATTGATAAAATGTTAAACCTTACATTTGACAGCTGAAATAGATTTTAGACATCTATTAAACTCACTTAAACGTATGTTAATCTATATCTAAAGCATATTTAACTCAAAACTGTGCTTAGACGCGGATTTGTAGTACGGATTTTTTTAAACACGCGTTTAACGTCTGTTTAAATCTTTTTTAGTAAGGCAGTTAGTGAACTACGTTGAAATTCTGACCGCTAGACGACCAATAGCACCTAGAAATAAAATTCAATAGCCGAATGTGCGTAAGCGCTTGACGTTAGAACGTCTGCACTTATTTAGCTTATTCTTTTTTTCTGTTTATAAAATTTGTCTGGAAAAAGTTTGTATGAAAAAAAAAAGAAAATAATCATACAAAAAGTGACTAAGCCTTAATAACTACACTTGTGAAAGTGCGAGTAGCTAGTTAATTAATAAATACACTTATGTTACGTTTAATATATAAAATATGAACATTACTAACAAATTGACCACTATGGTCCGAGAGTTCGGCAAAAACTCTTCGACCTATACGTAATTGTCCCTATTCACTCCCTATTCTTGTGCTTAGGGTTGCCACGTATGTTGATAAAATAATGCAGTTTTTTTTTTAATTTAAAGCTTGTGTATGGCATGCTTTAACACAAACGCGTTAAAGATATTTTTATTTATTTTTGATTCAAATAAGGTAGTGTAGGTAAATGTAATTCTCGCCTGAGAAACATACCTTATCGAATTTTTGCTCTCAGACTTTCTTAAAGATTCTTAAGAGCTTTCGTAAGATTACCTAGTTAACTGTTACCAAGTTACAGAGTCGTTTTATGTCATTTACGAGAATAAAACTTACAAATGTAATTCTTGCCTTATAAGTACGTAATAAAATTTGAATATTATATTTAATTATGTAGATATATAGATTAGAATTCATTTTGCATAAAACGTAATTGAGTAAAAAAGTACAATTTTAGACATCACAGCAAACGATAATTTCAAGCACATCTTATTACATTTAACTAATGTATATTTTTATGTGCATCGTAACATCGTCGTCAACCCTACATAAAATTCGTGGGTTCATCTCGGATCGTCGACAAAAAAACCCTCTTTTTATTACCCGACCCTTGCAGTGTCGACTATCTATCCTATCCACAGTTATAATTCTATATCTAGATAAACGTGATCTAGTATTAATATAATAATAAAATGTTTATTTCAAATCATGTATATATATTTACATAATATCAATATAGACCCATAACTTTCTTTATTTTGGATAATATATCCTCTAATTAATATAATAAGTGCCTAGTTTCTATTAAAAATTCAAGGTTCTTGCAATGTTATTTGACGGATATGCTTGAAAATTTTCTCTATTGTTTTATGAATCACTAGCTGCCACTCACGATTTCACTCGCGTTTACGATTACTGCTTCGCTCCTATGAGTCGTAGCGTGATATAATATAGCGTATAACGTCCCTCAATAAACGGGCTATCCAACGCAAAAATATATTTTTTTAATCGGATTAACAATTTCAGATTATCCCTTACATACCAACTTACAAACGAATTTAGCCTTTTTATAAAATGACTATACATAGTATATATTTTAAAATAAAATAAATCAAAAAATACTTTATTCGTTAAGACTCTCACGAGCACTTTTAAATCGTCAATACAAATTAATACATCTTATAATACCACTTATGAGGATCAACTTCTGACAGAATATGATAAATTAAATGAAATAGCTTATCATTTACAAAACACAATTTAATTCACACAATATTCAATCTTCAAAGAAATGACCAACGCTTATAATAATAAATAACGCATCACACTCAACGGCCCCCATTAAGATCTCATGACCTTGTGTCGGGGGTCCGGAAATACTCACAACACTACCACAAACACCCAGACCACGACAAACATCTGTATGGCCAATACACACGTTTGCCGTGAGCGGGGATCGAACCCGCGACCGTTAGCGCTTTAGTCAGTTGCAGTGACCATTGCGCCAACGCGTCTGTCATTAACTCTTATATTATATAAGTGAAGTTTGAAATTAGAACATGTGGTTCTAGTGCTAAATGCGGGTAATATTACATTTTAACGAGACTCGTTCTAAACAAACGGACATAAATAAAATATTAAACATGTATATATTTTTTGTTTTATTTACATTATATACTTTTTTGTTACATACCGTTGTGCGCGCTTTTAATTGACTTTGGTGAGACTGGTTCATTACCATACATGTTTCGCTATAAACGTTGAAATTCTATGTCTTTAGTGCGACCAAATATGTTGCTAGAAAAACTAAAAAGAACTAAATAGTTTATGTCTAAATTGAATATTTTTTCACATAAATGCGGAATTCCAAACAGCTGAATATTAATAATTATATATTAGGCGAGAATAACACTTGTTAAACTAATGATGCAGTTTTCGTTTTCATCAAAATCGTTTAAAAAAAGTTTTGTATACTAATGAGGCAGTTTTAGTTTTATCGAAATCAGCCCTCAGGGTCCTTTAAGTCGGGAGGGGCAGCCGATTCACATGCGTATACGGTCCTACTCAATTTCCGTGCTGAGAAATCTCATCGCAAGCGATATCAGTGGGTATAAATCTCCACATAACCCGATCTCAAGGAATCAGGTATGTTTTCAAGATTTCCCTGCGAAAACAAAAACTAAAGAATCCTTTAAGTATTATTCGTTATTCCTTATCCTTTCGGATTTGGCCTATCACGCCCAGTTAAGAAACTCACCCTGCTATGCTTATTCATTTAAGTTACGATAGCTAAGTTGAAATAAAGATAAGATTGGAAAAACCTGGATGGATCTAAGTCAAAGATTATTGGTCCAATTATAAGTGGTACTTTTATGTGGTTAACATGTAGGACCAAGTGGCCTTACACAACACGATCGTACCAATGACCGCAGATTGAAAGCTGCTAAGGAATAATTTAAGAGCTAATGTTTACCATTTTGCGCTTGTTAAGAAGATATCATGAGAAAAACTGTCTGAGATATGGTATATAATGTCTATTAATCAGGAATACGGCAACAAGAAATGATATTTCACAATGGTGCTAACAAAAAATATTTTAATTCTGTTCACGTTCAGCATAATTTTAAATATAATTCAAATTTAATATAACGGGTCTTCTCGCGATAACTAATTGTAGTAATACCTAGTAGGAGACTCTCTTTCAGCTCGTGACCACGACGGAGGCAACTTCGTCGAAACGTCGGGCAATAAAAAGGTATTATTACCATTAGTTATCGCGATATGACCCGTTATGTTAAATATGAATGGTATACATTGCGAAAGTATATATAAGATATTTAATTTAAATATAATGTTACTGAAATATAAAATAATATGTTATGTGTTCAGGAATTAGATTATTTTTTTTTAGATAAGAACATAAGTAATTAAAATTAACTGTTCATTAGCATCGATATACATTCAAGTTACCGAAAAGTCGGTTAAAAGTGTAATAAATAACAAACTTTAGCCCCGAGGCGCCACTTAGTATACCCATGTTTCATTAAAACCATTCTAATTGATACCTTCGTGCCGCAAGGCATCGCAGTTAGCACCTCACCTAAGGTACAGTTTTTTCGATAAAGTTAAAAAACGTCGATATTATTTATGTGGACCCCTGACCAACCCTCAGCGGTAGGGTAATTGTGTCAAGAATAGGGTTGCCATTGGTTTTCTTTTGATGGTTTTAATATCGATAGTATCTTTATTTACTTTTTATTTGGTTCTTGTTATGAACTCTAACATTGTCAATAATACGCTTTTATTTTGATTATTGTTATGTATTTAATTTTGAAGAATGTGTAAATGTTTGGAAGTTAATATAAAAAGTGTTAAATACTTATTTCGTTTCGAAAAAGACAAAAAATTAGACACTACACAATAAAGAAAAAATATTGAGTAAAAAAAAGAATACTTAATCTTTAATTAATATTTACTATTTAATGATATAAATAAATTATTTAAAAATAAGAAGAAATAGAGAATATTACAAACTATAAACAACTATTTAAAAAGTCAGTATTATTCTGATTATTTTTTTTGTTAAAAAAATCAATGACAATATTTTAGGACATGGCAACCCTAGCCGCCATTAGTCAGCCATCTGTCAGAGACGGAAGGGTTAGCTTCGTGAACTGTTTAACCAAATGTTTACTTTGCGTCCACACTCGGCAAGTCGACACACTGACATTATAAATATGCCCTATTTAAAGTTTTCCTTTAGTACTTATAAATACGAATATTTTTCATTTTTTAACATATTAATATATATCTATCAATACAATACAAATATTATTTATTGTACACCAAAACAAAAAATACAACAGATACAAAATGCCGAGAAAAAAAAGAATGTACAAAAAGATGTCTTATCAATAAGATAAAGCTTACTTATAAAGAGATTTTTTATGAGTTATCAAATAAAGATCAAAGAACTTATTTTTTTTTACCCAAATGCTTCAGGAGAAGTGTTATGATTTCCGAGTGTGTGTTTCGTTGACACGCTCCAATATCTAGGTGAACAGATGATTTTTTTTAAATATAGTGTCATTAAATTCATTTTAATTGTAAGAGTGACAAAGTGTAAAATTTTATAATAAACAATAAATAAATAAATAACACATCACACTCAACGGCTCCCATTAAGATCTCATGACCTTGTGTCGGTGGTCCGGAAACACACACAACACTAACACAAACACCCAGACCACGACAAAAATCTGTATGGCCGATACACACGTTTGCCGTGAGCGGGAATCGAACCCGCGACCGCGCTTTTGTCAGTTGCAGTGACCATTGCACCAACGCGTCTGTCAAATTTGTCATTCTTTGGTTATAAACATGTTTAAGTATATTATTAACTCTTGTTCAATTGATTTACTAAATATTAAAAAATACTACAATCACAGGTTTTGAGAGTACATTTATTAATCTACATTTTAAAATTTTACTTTATGATGTACATAAAAATATATCATAAAAATTTAAAAAATGTTTGCATGTCTTTTTTAATATAATACAGTCTTCATAAAAGGATATCACGAATCACGGTCCAGTTGGACACTTTTTCACATCCTCTCATTAAAACCGTTTAAACATCTTCCCGGATGCTCAAAAAAATCATAAATAAACAGGGGTCATTTATTCCCACACATTGCACCTTAAAAACAAACTAATAGTTTTACTACTGGCAACCCTTCCGTGTTTTTTTCTTAAAGTCATGTGATAGTCCATTCAGCCCACAGCCTCTTCCGTGAGAACATTAAATATGACCATAGAGAAAAAGAGGAACATAGGGAGGTAGTAAAAAATATTAAAATGGGGTCGCGAGTGGACATTTGTCTTGATAAAAAGAGTTATTGCTGGAGGAACTAATACATGGGGCCGATAAAATGTATTATCTGATTCAAATGTTGAAGGTGCGTTGTCTTAATGGCTTTTTGGTGTGTTCAAAATGAGTTTTTATGCTGATGTCAAGATTGTGGTTAAAGAATTTTGTATGTTATAATTACTTAAATATCAATATGAAGTACTAATTACACCAATTTTTTTTTTGCTTATAAGTTCCAATACTGCCTTTAAGTAGTTTGATTTTATTAACTGTTGTAGTACATCCAATTATGTTCATATATTTTTTTAATTATATGTATCCAAATGTGTACCTGTCAATGATATTTTATAACTACAAAATGATATGTTACGTTCTATTTTTACCTATTTCCAACTTTTAAAAGCTCGTCATTGATTTCATGGCCTAATGATACTCTCGACCATATTCAGTCGCTAGCTGGTTGCTATGCAACGTCGTCCAAAGTCGTCACTCTCGATGCTGAAACCTTATATTATATCTATAGTTATAATATACCTAATCATTAGTATATATAAGTTTATAGTACATTATTGTATTTAATACCGTAAGATGAAATATAAAACTAGTAAGTAAATTTTAAAGAGACCGTTAATTGAAATCCCATTAATCACGAATTTTCATTTTTTAATACAGCTTTAAAATAAAAAAAATAAAAAAACACGAAAACCATAATTTAAGAGTCCGTTCACGTTTTTCTTGTTTACTCCGAGAAAATTTTCTATAGGTACCCAATCCATAAGGAAGATGGGATTTGTGATAACAAATAACTAGGAATATCTAGGAAAAAAAAAAGGAATCTAGGAATATCTAAAACCACTGTGATAGCTAGGGGCGGGTCCAGCCCTTAAAAAGGTTCTGGTCACAGTCACCTGAAAATCAGACAAGTGCGTAGGAGTATGAACTCGCTCATATGAGTTACTCAACATGCAAGTATGTAATTTTGATAAAAATTATCACCAAAACTGGCTTTGAATCACGCATATTTTTTATTTTATGAAAGCCTGTGTGTAACAAGTCTTTTAGGGTTCCCCATCGTGCTCACTACGAAGTCAACGCTCGACCATGGCCATCATCACCGCGGAAATTAGTAAGGCTGTGATCGCCTGCGCATTCGCATCCTCTTCCCAACCCGTACATTTCTTCGCTCGTGACTGGCAGAGCTCATCTCGAGAAGGCAAATAATGCTTGTGCCATACTAATATCCTTCACACTCTCCGTCAACTCCCACAAAACACAAACTCTAACTCAAAATTTACTTTATTCAAATAGGCTCTTTAGAATCGTTAATTTACAAATTTATCATATCAGTTCCAAATGAAGCTACCACCGTGCACCGGTTCGGAATGTGGACTCTACTGTGGAGAGCCGTCGAGAAACTCAGTAGTTACACTTTTTAAATACATATATTTATAAATAATTATTATTAATAAATATGTTTGTACAATATTGTTGGATTCAAGTAGCTACAGTTATCCTGCGATAATATCAACGCACTATTATTCCACGCTGCTTTATCATTAATGTAGTCATATACTGAATGATATGCTTCTTTCATATTGTCAGTACTTTAGCCTAAAAACACATGCTTTACCCAGATATTAACCCACGACCTTCATTTAAGATTACAATAAACATTATGACGAAAAACAAATGATTTAGTTCCCAGCTCACTATTAGCGTTGGAGATGTAAAAACTCTTTTAGTCCATACATAACTTATTCCCACGTTAGGACCATTAGAATGTTTTTATTTATATTTTTTCAACCCTCACGGTGCCTCTTCCTCTGGTACAGGTGATGTTGTAAAAAAATATAAGGGTACGGAGAATCAGTTAAAAATAGTTTTGAAGAAGATCATGACTAATTGATTTTTTTGTTATCGATCTGATTTAATTCCGATTATTGATACCTGTACAGACAGTGTACGAAATTTCTTTAATAATTATTAAATTTAATACTCTGTTTTTATGGCTTTCAGTAAGTCCAAATAAACTGAAAACAAAGATACAGTGATTACAATATTAACTGCGTGTACAAAAGACAATGTCTATTACTAAACATTAAGACAATACAAACTATGAATAAATAAAATCTTCATGCACCAACAATTATCAGTTAAAAACAACACAAGGCGACTACATTAACTCTGATATACAATTAAAAACCAATAAAACCTTTCCTTAAATAAACTCCTTTAATAATCGGAACACGAAATAGTAAAACAAATTATACAGCACAATAAAATCGGAATGATTGAACATAGACACATGCTATTTCCGATACGTTGGCCACTAAAATCAGTTAACGTTAGAAAAAACCTCGCATCCTCACCCAAGATATACAGATGACAATTAAAAAGAAATAAAACAAACCTCTGTGGTCGTCAACGTCAAAAAAGGCGGGAAGACGAACAACTGACGCTTAAAAGTATTAATAATAATCTGTGAATTGATTTTTTGTTCATTTGATCTATATTTTAAGTTTTAATATCAAACTTATTATCTTTAACAGTATTTTAAAGTAATTTTGATAATTTTAATTACACTTCATTTTTATAAATTATGCATTTAAACTATAGGCGATAAGGAACACTAAGTTCAGTTGCGAGTAGCGACTGATGCCGCAAGTTAATAATCTTAAGATTATGTTGGACATTGAGTTCGAAAGAGTCGTTCACGCACTCAATTTTACGTCCAGTAGGCTTATTGCGTTGAGTTTTCGATTTCACAAAATGCTGCATTCTGACAATGACATAAGTAGGAAAAGGAAATAGCATTTTGTAATACTAAGATTTTACCTTTGCCGTATACTATTGCTTCCCAAAAGTTGATCCTTATAAGTAACAGTATTAGATGGTGACATAATATAGGATGTGTTCTACTTTTCAAAATCAGTGGATTCGATTCCTGGCTATGAAACTGAATTTTTTAAAAAACTAATGATGTGGTTTTAGTTTTCATCCAAATCAACCCCCAGGGTCTCTTAAGTACTTTTCGTTATTCTTTATAATATCGGATTTGGCCTACCGCGCCCCGTTAAAAAACTCACTCTGTATATACCTAAATTGCATCTCATAATCGTAACTATAAGTCACTTTCGATAATATAAACCAGGCGATCGATTAAAATCAATTGGAAGAAAAACTTTTTTCTTGTCTTTTTGTCTTGTTTCAAACGTAAAAAGTTTAAATAAAATATTTGTTTGATCTTTACTACTCTGACCTACTACGACTACTTCTCCGATTCATTGGTCGTTTAACCTCGCTCATTAAACATATCTAACGCAAAAAGTCACCTTAATAATATAACTTAAAGGTGACTGACTGACATAGGGGTCTATCAAAACATAGTCCAAATCACCGGACGGATCAGCCAGAAATATCCCATGCAGGTAAACGATATAACGTAGGCATCCGCTAAGAAAGGATTTTGATTAATTCTACCCCCAAGGGGATAAAATAGGGGAAGAAAGTTTGTATGAAACTTGGACAATTATAAACCGATCGGGCTGAGATTTTGCATGCATAAAGCTACTATGTTTATTTATTATAAATAAATAAACTGTAAAACTTTATATACATATATTAGTATACATTCGTAGATATAAGTAGATTAAACATCATTTTAAGTCACAAATAACTATACTCCGATAGTTTTTTTTATTAGCAACAGGTGGTAAAGGGTTGAGAATACTAATTTTAAAGTTCATTGGTTAGAGAAAGCGTGACAAACAGACAGTCCAAACATGTGTTAAGATCATTAATTAATACAAGAAATTGAAAGTTTACCCTTTCTCTGCTTTTGACGGAAATTAATTATTCAAAACTATAAAAAATATATACAAAAAAATCAACTAAAAATACGATTTCCTTTCGGTAACTAAAACGTGTTCCAAGTTTGATTTTTAGATGACAAATAAATGATTAGTATTAAACTAAGTAAGCCTAATTTAAATACAGTTCGACCCAAATAAAATTGCAGCCATGCTCGAGGAAAAACAGCTTGTTTATACTTATTCTGAACTTAATATGAAACAGGGCTTATTCTGAGGTTTCTGTAAAAAGGAAACCAGAAGCAGGCTAATTACATACAACAATAATAAATCACAATTTCGCAACCCGACAAGCCGACGTTTTCACCTGTCAAAAGTCAAACAATCTGTCAATTTATCAATATTTACTCTATGGTAAGGTCGTTGACCTGAACGTCTATACGTCTGACTAATTTGAATCTTTTTCCGGCCTTAAAAAGTCCTTTTTTGTCTGTACCGATCCTTTGCTAACAAAGGTACTATTATCTTTATAAAAATAACGAGTAAAGGAAAATGGAATCTAAGCGAATGAACGAATGGTTTATATTACATTGAATGATTGTGTTTTTCACTCACTCGTCCGTCAAAACGCGGGAACATCTGCCGGGCAGCTGCCAAATTGAGATTAGATCGGACTTGGCCATTCCTTCAAATCAGGGTGGACGTTAGAAGGGGTTAATGGTTTTTTTACGGCTTTTTGAATTAAGAATCGGTTTGTTATTAAGATGGTCCAGTGGGTAGGATAGAATTAATTGTAACTGAGGTGTTGTCAGTGCAATTTTGAGGTTTTATAATGAAATGTAATTTAATTCTAATTATATGTCACTCGTTGCATCTCGCGATTTTACTCGTGTTTATGGTTATTGATTCGCTCTTGTGAGGTGTAGCATGATGTAATATAGCCTACCTTTTTTAACAAACGGATTATCGTCGAATCGTATCAGTTGTTCTAAATTTTACCTCTTTATAATATTAGTAAAGATTTTTCTACGAAACAATTATTTTAAAAACTCTTAAGTTATTGTATAAAAATCCTTCGTCTTGTGATAGTCGTCATCAAAAGTCATACGTTATAGTAGTATTGATTGTGTCCCACTGACTGACAGCTACTACGGTCGTGGGTTCGATTCACTGTATAGGCTTCTCAGTGCGATGTTTGTCGTACATGCGTAGAAGTATATTTTGCAATGAGTAAATTTCTCAAAGTTAAGTCAAATTATTGTCTTTTGTAAAATTGCCTTTATATTGTATATTAACGCTTAGTATGTGTTATTGTATATTATTAGTAACTGTCAAAACGACTTAAATACAACTTCTTACACTCACACGATTATAACGAGATATTACAAAGATATTTAATAACTTTAAAAAACACTTCATACAGGTATTGATATAAAATTCCATGTAATAAGTCTTAAGTAGAGTTTATTGCAAAAAGATATAGAAAAAATCAAGTGGGATTAAAACATACCCCGCTTTGCGTTAGCTGTTAACGGGGACGTATAGATTATGAGCATAAAACTTCAACTTTTTACGCCTCGCCCATATGTAGTTTTGCAAAACTCGCGGAGCTCGTTCGGAAATATCGATTTTTTGCTTTATCGATTATATCGATTTTAAAATCACTTAATTTTTTACGGCTGGCAATAAAATGTATGAAATTATATTATGTAGCTAATGAGCCTGTAACTCTCCCTGCGTTGGTAGCGTCACCTTGTAGTAATGATGATAAAAAGCTTTAAGAAATCGTGCTCGGAATATTATTTTTATTGATATTACTGGCTTTTGCGGAATAAATTGATTTTTTTTTACAAAAATATATGTGTCTGTTTATGAATTATACGTATTGATAATAGCGTAAGTTTGTTTATAAATAACGTAAAATAAGTTTAATTAAAAATATTTTATTTCACACAAAAGGATTCCTCTGAAATACGAATCAAATCATAAAGACACGAAGAATGCTTATATAATAATTATCTATACTAATATGTGTGTAATATTGTTAGTTCGTATGTTTGTAAGTTCTAATTATGTAATCTCTGAAACTACTGTCCGATTTGAAAAATTCTTTTCCCTTGGATAACACGTTTATTAAATAAGGTTATAGGCTTTTTACATCGCGCTCTCATAAGAGCGAATCAGTAGCCTAAAACACGAGTAAAACCGCGAGGGACAATTAGTCACTAAAAAAATGTATAATTTTTTGGTGACCGACTATCATAAGATCGAACGATTTTTATATGATAATTTGAGACTTTTTGATGGAAAGAATCGACTTCAAATCAAATACTTAATCGTTTTCGCAGAAAACAATAATATAACTGACTTTAAAAGGATCTGTTGTTCAAAAATCAAAATCTAAATCTAAAAATACTTTATTCAAGTAGGATCTTACGAGCTCTTTTGAATCGTCATACATGAAAATAACAAAAAAAAAAAAAATACATGAATAATGAAGCTACCACCGGTTCGGAAAGCAGATTCTACCGAGAAGAACCGGCAAGAAACTCGATATTATAAAATATTGTAAATACAACACAGTTTATGATTACAAATTAATTATTTATCCTGTACGAAATTCAGCATATACTAAGCCCATTATACATTATATATAAGCCCATAATACAGCATTCGCAGGTAATTTCCATTGAAGAGTTCGTTTGTTTATCTTTGATCCTTATCAGATTCTAATGAATAAAATCTTACGGAAAAATATGCGTTTAAATAAGAAAAAGTTTTTTTTTTAATCGCAGACTTATAACATATTATTATAATACAAACTGACATCCTTTTTTATTGGCAACACTAGCCACGTTCCATCAGATGGAACTGTCTCCTTGTTTGCCTCCTTTTAACTTTTTTTGTATCTATAAGTATGTAAGTTTGCCACGAGCAGAACATCGCACGGGAGGAGCAGCGGATGCGTAAGCGCAAGCGATCGCGCAATCTCCATTTCCGTGTTGAGGAAAGCCATCGCAGGCACTTTCGTAGGTATAAATCTCTACTTAACCCGATCTCCCCGATCGGGTATTTTTTCGATCTCCCCTGCGTATAAAAAAAAAAGTATGTAAGTTAGTAAAGTTATAAGACTGCGATTTTTTTCAAAAAACTTTTCGTTATATAAGGAGTAAATAGTTTTTCCTTCACGTATTAATTAAAAAGTTTTCTAAATATTTTATAAATATTTGTTTTCGTAAATATAATAAAAAAAGTTATTCGTGTAACCTATTGCGAACTACGTATAATTTACTTGTTACTTAAAATTAATAATTTTATTCGGATGAGTGCAATGACTGTTTTTATCCACAACAAATTAATGTTATACGAAAAAGTTTATATTTTTTATTTATCTGTACTACTTTGATGGTTAAAAAGTATAAATCGTGACGCTTCATTGTGCCTATGCTAAGATATTATATAGTTTTATAATATGTCAACCCACAAAAAGTCAAATTCTGAAACATTAATGTATACGGGTAATGCGTCACCTATGTTTAATATTCAAATAATTTTATAGTCATCTAAACAACATAAGTAGGAAAAAATTAAAGCGTATTCCATATTTTTTTCGCAATATAAAATTATGTCACTTTGAAAAATTGACTATTAGACAAAACCTTTCATTATATCAATCACATTTTAATTAATTATACTTTTTATTTCAAAATAGAAAAGATGGATATATTCTTTTTCAAACAAATTTATTTAGAATAGCTTTGACGACGTTGCCTAGCAACCAGGCGAAAACAAACCTAAACAGGCGAGAGCTTCTTTGGGCCAACAAGACTCGAAGGACAATACATTACTCTCACAGAAGAAGTTAAGAGCTACTAATAAAAGTATAGGTAAGTATGAGTGCTCTCACTCACCATACGAATACTACCGGAAACCTAATCCCCCTTCCCCATTTATTTCCTTACATCTCCCATTCCCTGTTATCCCCATTAATTTTTTAGGCTAGCAACGATGAAATAACAACACACATTCTGTTTGAGTGTTTATAACTAATATTTTTTTTATTAAATATTAAAAAAAAATGTCTTATTCGTTATCTATTATAATTTTATACGGATAATAACTAATCGAAAACGTTTTATATTGTGTTTAAATAAAACGCTTAGTTGGAGCAACGGTTTATTTCGTAATGAATATTGACACTTTACACTTAGGCATCTGACTTAACTTATTTTCATAATTAAGTATTATTGACTTCAATAAACAATATTATTAAAGTAATGAAAAAAGTAATACTACAGAAAATCGTTCTTTGTATTTTAGTTTTTTAGTTATGATTGACTTTTGTGCTTGTGCAACTAAACAGCTATGACTCAAATCGATATAGTATAATAATATTTATTATATCCTCAATATGATTGACGCGACCCACTTTCAGAACGTTTATGAGCAGGCTTGTCTGTAACAAAAACTAAAAACTAAACATTCTGTGCCTAGACGCAAAAACGTCAGAATGACAGCGCGCGAAAATGCCGTCGGAGAAAAATCGGCGAAGCGACCGAAATTAACATGGCGGTCGCGATTCGGCGCTAGCCGCCTATTATAAATAATTAATGATTCCGTCCGCTCTTATGCACGATAAAATGCCATTACGGTTTTCATCGGGGTTTTGCAAAAAACTTCGAAAACCGCCGTCGTCCGAACCCGTCCCAGCAAAAAACGCGCTTAAAAGACTGCGCGGGCATCGCTGAAATTCTCGCGATTTCTTATTGCCGCCCGGTCATTTGACTCCGGCCATTATGTGTGGAATTAACAACGGTAAAAAAAATACCGATTCGATAAAGGTATATTTGTGCCGTCGGCGACATTTTTTATAATATCAATGAGGAGTATATGGCGAGGGCGCAAAGACGGACATAATTGTGCCTATAAATATTGCGCTCATGAAAATTCAGCCATGCATTATCGACGGGGAGGACCTGAAAAACTCGCGAATTCGTACCTCAATATTTCATTACGATGCACGATAGACAGTTAAAAAAGCCATCTTTGTGTCTTCACTGACGTTATAAAAAACCTACACGTTTTGAATCGAGTTCCGCTCTTTTCGAATGTGGTAATGGCGCGTTTTAATATTTGAAATGACAGATGCGTCACTCAAACGAGTCGAGTGATCCAAACGGACTGTACGACAAACAATAAAAAGCAGCTACCGCAAGACAATTAAATGTGATTTGCATATTCACACAGCGGCATTGTTAAATAAGCTATCTCGAGAAGTACAAAAGAGTTGTAAAAAGTTTAAAAAAAAACTAGGAGTATGTTGTACTGTTTACTGATGCATCTTTGCTTAACCGTTCTCTTTTTAAATTTTCTTTGTATTGTCTGACCCATAGACAATGAGGTAAAAAACAAATAGTGTCTTTATTATCGTACAATTTTGAATTAATATCATATAACAATAGCATATTTGACCCACATTTTTAGAATATTTGTAGATACGAGTTTGCAAAACATTCTTAAAGTAATTAGTACCAAATTATTTTATGTTAATACAATTAATTGATAAATACATAAATCTGAAAACAATATTACTACTTAAAAATAAACTTTTGAATTGGTGTTTATATATTATAGAGCAGGGACAGAACTGATAAAGGTTACTCTTAATTAGCATTTCGCCTCGTCTTTGCATATAACAAAATTATTTTAATACAATCATTAGCAAACCCTGCGATATATTTTTGAATATTTATTATTTATTAGTGTGCACTAGCATGTGTATTAATTTACTATTTTATTTTTTATTTTGTTATTTTATGCTTGTGTGCACTTTCTTGTTTTATTCTCACAGACATATCCTTTCACTGATTGTCTATACGAGATAGCATTTAGTAATAAGACTGTCTTTGTATGTTCTCTTCTTGTCAAAAGTTCCCATTTATTGTTTCTTCTATCTGTATGTGCATTAAAGTGCTTTTCTATCTATCTTCTAAATAATTTGACTATATTTTAACTAATATAGTTTAAACAAAATAACAAAATATAAACGACAATATTTAGTCATGTACAGCTCAACACACAATCTTGGTTGCAAATAAATGTAAGTAATTTTTAGAAGATCGCAAACAGTCTTAAATCAGTCATTCACATTAAGAACTTCTCATCAGAACGTCTCCTACTATTGCCATAATGTAACTCTAAAGGTAGCTTTAAACATGATTATTATGACAATCGGACAATATGCGACAATAGTTCCTGCAACGATCTTAACGTGTATGGCCCTCTTTAGTCAGGACAAGCAAAATCGTGAAAGAAGCCAGCATAGTGAAATTAGCAAGAACTTTTTTTTAATACCGCCGTACGACGGCGTAAAATTTTTAAAGTAATTTACATAATATGCAGATTATTGTATCCCATGGTTAAGGGTAAGGTGAATGGTTTATATGTTTTCGGACAAAAAAATATATTTTATATTATCTATAAATATCTTTTCTCTTTGTTAAAATATTAAAATTAAAAAAATATAATATACATAAAAATTAACGAGTCAAACAATTATGAATGAAGTCTAAAATTGTTATAAAATTTGAAATAAAAAAAAACCTAATGATTATGATAATATTTTTTCAATTAACTTAAAGGGAAAATAAAATTATAGCAAAAATACAACAGGGCTACTGTTAACACAAAAACATTAATTATTAAAATTATGTTCTTTCGAAATATAATTATATTTCTAAAAAGTGTTATCGAAATAAGACGATGTAACTTCTCCTTTTCGAAAAGAAGAAGGAGAGAGAGAGACAGAAGAGTTCTTAAATCAAAGTATCCTAACCAAATGTGAGTTACACGCCTCAACTGATCAACCGATCATTTATAATTTGATACAGATGTCAAGAGATGTGCAGGGCATTTTAACTGACTTCTAAAAAAGGAGGAGGTTCTCAGTTCGCTGGGAACTTTTTTTATGTATAGTCAATGATTATTTGAATTTTTATCTGTCTGTTTTTCGGACAATTTTAAACGGCTGGACCGATTTTGACGTTCATTAGCAGATGTTATAAGGACTAACTCAGCCTACTTTTTTTAGAAATTTTATTTAATATTTCGCAGACAAAGACGTGCACCAACTAGCTTACAAATACAATTTCCAGACAACATAATAAGATGCTACGTCCCCTTAACCCGCTCGAGAAGCGGCTCCGTGCCGTCTGCCCGCAAAAAATTACACACGAGTACAGCACCGGACTTTAATAGAAATCCGTACTCTGAGCTACAAACGTATTTTAATTTTTCTTTTTTTTTGTTTTTTTTTTTTCTTTTTTTTAATAAAAAAATATGTATTGAGTAATTATTTGATTGCTTTCTTTTTGAGCAATTTTGTTAATAAATATTGCGAATCGATAAAATTTATGAAAATTTTAGTGCGCATTAAAAAGTGCATTTAAGTGCGATTCGTAACCAAAAAAGTTTAAAGCTTATCGATATAACATTTACAAACTATTTCATTGCTAACCGAAATACTATTTTTTACACATATTTCGAAATGACATAAATAAATAAATTGAAATGAATTCCATGCATTATGGTTTTATAAAACCTGCATTGGCATAATGTTATGCAATTTATATTTATAAGGTAACAGAAAAGCAGACAATCGTATCGATGTGTTTTTGTGATAAGACGGGATATTAAGAATTAATATTATTAGGATTAATATTTTGTTTTTATTTCGTAATATTAGGCGAGAATTGTATTTATTAGTTTTACTCTCGTTATTGACACGAAACAACTCTGTTACCAGGTAACAGTTACCTAGATAACGTTACAAAATATGTAGCTGTCAGATATGACACAGATAATAAATTCTTTCAGGTAAAGTAATAAAATACAACTTATGTAAATCTTACAAACTCTGAGAGCAAAACTTATAAGTATAATTCTTGACTTGGGAACTAACCAAACACAATCATTTCTAGACATTCTATATAACTTTCAAAGCGAAAAATTCAAAGTTTGATTTTTCTAAACGAAATATTTCAATAAATAAAAAACTAAATTTTCATCAATATTATTTCTAAACACAAAAAGTCAATCATAGAAAACATTCGAATTTTAAATTCGTATCCAAACAAAATACGGAACACCGCAACAAATGTTTCGCACTTGATGAAATTTTTTAATCGTCCGCCATTTTGTTTCGTGTTTTTCAGACATAGTTATAGTGTATACAGTGATGCATGATTCGTTTTTGTCCGTTGCATTTTACAATAATATTTACATAAAATTTCTTTTACCCATACGTACGGAGTCGAGATAAAAAATAAGGCATTTTAAGGCAAATGTTATATTAATAAATGTAAGGCGAGAATTACACTTATGACTTTTGTTCTCATAAAGATTTACATTTGATTGAATTTATTATTTACTTATTTTTGACAGATTTGTAAGGCTACCTAAGTAACTGTTACAGCCAGGTTACAGAGTTGAAATAAAACTATTTTAAGCGGATTTAAATCGTTAATTTAAATAATAAAATATATTAATTATTTTTTTCATCACTACGTTTAGAGCACTTTGCAGCGTTCGTGGTGAAATATCTTTATTATCGATCTATATTATACAACAGATAAATAAGAATTATAATTATAAAGATGGGACACACACGCGTATGTTTAATTTTTAACGATTCCGTTTTTTAAATTTTTTATTACGCTCACGAAAATTGCTAGTAAAATGTCATTTTGACTTTTTATTGATTTAGTACAAAAATGATGTACAAACCTATTCAGTACAGAATATGTACTAATTAGTATTTTTTTTTAAGCATCTTGAACGAATTCTTGTATTAATAACTTTATATTTTTTAGACACACGAACATACCCACATGTAGACGCACGTACGGAACCACCGCTACACTTGTGAGTGCAACTTTTTTGCACTGTAGCATGTGAACGTTGTTTTTCCCACATTTCCACGGTTTTTCCGATCTCCATACAGACTCTTGTTTTTATGACGACTATTTGTACATGGACCGACCAGCTTTGATACTCGCACTACGGTTTGCGTTGCGTGTTGTAAAATACGTATAAAAAGTTGCAATTAAATGGGCTCGCTTAATAGGTTTTTATTATGTATAAAAACGTACTCGTTTTGTTAGTGTGTAAAGGTGTTTGTTAGTATAAAACAATGTTTCTTATATTAAGCAATTTAGTAAATGTTTAACTACTAAACATAACAAGTTAAAAAGTATCCGTCAACCTGCGAAGCTGTGTGGTGCAGCATTTATAATACATTGAACACGTAGCGGTAGTGAATGTGTTAACCTCATCCTTAATAGAAGTAGAAATACTGGCCATAAATCATATAATATCTGTGATAAATCAATAACCCGAAGATCAAGACTCGTTCATCCGAGTGACGTAGCATTAAGAAGCAGAGTCGCAAACAAAAAGTCACGCTAAGACAAAGCGGCCCCGATGGCGAAGAAAAACACAAATTACCCCGCAACGGCTTCGAATCCCATCGCATGTGATGTGAATTCTCTTTGTAACGTGCCATGGAACAAGGCAACACGAAAATGTCATGTGTAATTGAAATTATAAACAATAATATTTGTTTCTTCGTTTCTTATGAGCTGTTATACTGTTTGTTCGATTGCGATATAACTTTGTCTACTTATTGTATGCACTTAAGAGTTTTCTACGTGTAACGCAATTAACGCAAATTGAGAGTGTCGTTCTGGCCGCACAGAAAAATAAATATTAGGTTGTCTCTCATGAGGCGAGAATTACACTTATAAGTTTTGCTCTAAGATTTTCATAAATATTCATATAAGTTATTTCCCATTGCTTTACATCTGAAAGAATTTACTGTCAGTGCTTTATTTTTGACAGTAACAGCTTTTGTAAGGTAATTGTTTTATGTGACAGAGTTGTGTTACGTTAATAACGATATCAAAACTTACTGTTAGGAATATCATAAAAGTATATACTGTATTTTGTCTATGGTACCTCGTTGATTACTATCATATATCAGTACGCACCCTCGCTCTCATAAATATAATCATAATTACAAGTAAACTACAGACTAGAACCTTAGTGATAATATAACATATAAAAATGTAATTTTCTCCTTCCGATAAATTCCCGACAGTTGATACGTCCGATGTCATTTCTGTCGATCGCTGTTCCGCGGCTAGTTCCATGTTTTTGCTTAATGTTTATCATTCGGAATTATGTTTCGTAAAAAACCGGCTGATTGTTGTAGGAAATGCAATGCGGGTAAAAACGTGCCTTTTCATTTGTTGCAATGGAGACTGTGGTTTTGTGCTGAATGTGGCTGTCTGTTTACGTGTTTGTATGTTCTCTTGTGCTTCCTGAATTATCTAGCGGCATGGACATATATAAAAGAAAGGTGAGGGGTCTAATGAATTGGTCGATTTGAATTATTATACTTTTATTCGGCTCAATCTCTTGACACTCGAAAGTATCGAAATTTCAGGTGATCTGGTCATATTTATATTAATATTATAAAGAGATAAAATTTGTTTGTAAGTTTTTATGTAGGGGTAATTTCTAAAACTATAGTCTATTTTTCTTTACTATTCTCATTTGGTAACAATACTTGGAACGATAATCACGAATTTTCGAACATTATTTGTCATTATAAAAAATTATTCAGTTCAATCACTCAATCGATTAATTACAATAAATTTCTCAACTCTAACTCTTATGTGTGAGAAGAAATACACCATATTTGCCTGAAAAATAAGACAAGTACAATAAATAGACTATATGAAATAGACTGATCCAATTTCAAAAATTACATTTAACTATAACACAATTTACGTTAGATTACCTGTTTATTGGGGAAGGTTATAAGCTATATTGCGACTCATACGAGGCTCATAAACAATAACCATAAACGCGAGTGAAACCGTGAAAAGCAGCCAGTATCCAATATACATATTGTTCGTATCTTATGCGCTACCATACTGGTCACCCGATTACATAATTTATTGTTTTCACTTGCGAGAAGATTATGAAGGTAGTACAATTAACTTCCAGTAAGTGGCACGCGTATTCGACTTGAACATCTTTTAAGTATATTCATAATAATATATTTTTACTAACTGGAACGATCTAAAGAAGAGTTGCAATTATTAAATCAATGATATGACGACATAGTTTAATTGTGACATTATGTGGATGCTGATAATCAATAATGTTTCAATCCACAAAAAGTCAAATTCGGAGATATTGATGTATTTTCATAGCGTGTTACCTATTTAACAACATTAAACATAATTTTAAGTTATATAAACTAAATAAGTACGGAAAAAGTGTGTTAATTACATGTCTCGAGTTTTAAGTGCGATCCAAATTTTGCAATTTATACAATAATCTCAAATATTTGAAAAACTTATAACTAGATTATACGTTAAATATATCAAACTGCTTTTAATTCATTACACCTTTGATCAAAATAGAAAAGAAAAGATGGATATATACGTCTTCAAATAAATTGATTAAGAATAGGTTTGACATCTTTCGACGCTATTTTCTTAAAATAAAGTTCGTGTGGCTTGACACAGTATTGCATATCAGTGTCCATGTAATTTACGTGTCTCACAAAACTGGTCTTGACGACATGTTGACGCAGTGGACACAAACACTTGAGTCTGAATGTTTGTGTTTGTGTTGTGTTTCCGGACCCCCGACACAAGATCATGAAATCTTTATGGAGGTCGTTGATTGTGAACCGTTTATTATAACTCAAAAACAATCAGACGTACATGTCGAAATTTATTAATTGCAATCGACTGAGACGAATTCGTTTTCTTTTTCTAAAATTGTGCAAGAAAATCATGACACCAGTGTTATTATATAACTATAGATATATTATAATTCATGTATTATGGATTTTTTAATCCCGAATGTCGTCTATTTTACATTGGACGACGTTGCCTAGCAATCAGCGACTGATATGACAGTAAAGAGTATCTTTGAACCAACAAAACAATTGACGAACTTGACAAAGAAATAGGTACATTTTTTTACCGTCAAACAAGTAGTATGTACGTAACATATCCATATGTGTGATATCACCGTAATGTTTAAAAATCTATGGTCATTATCTATGATTATGACTTATGAAAATTTATCTAAAAATATCAAAAAAACTAAGACACTCAGAATTTAAGTATTATTTACGATTTCAAATAAATACACTAATTTCGTCTCAATCCACGTTTTACTAAGTTTTTCCAGGAAAAAAGGATTAATACAACAGAATGTTTGTATATTTGAAACAAAAGTAAAAAAACAACATAGAATATCTGCAACTGACGTAACTTTAATAATTCAATGGTATTTTTTTTCTTTAATTGACAACTGCCTTTCTGTAAGTACTTCAACTTGGATATTAATGTTTACGTTAAATTTTCAATTAAATACTATGATGGTGTTCATAAAAAAAATAATCGTTCTAAATGTCATTTTTTAAACCGTTTATAAAGTGCTTAAAGGCTTTCAAATGAGACCTTCAGCAACATTAGTATGGAAAACAAAAAAAAAATAATTACTCCTCACGAAGAATTCATTAATTGACCATTCAATAGCGCACAATTAATTTATAAAGGTGCCAAATACCAGAGAATATTTCTTCATTTATTACGTATCTAAAAATATTAATACTTTTTTCATCATCTTATATTCCGAATTTGGTGTCCGCCATATTGGTATAAATTACGTTTATTTTTACGCATTTTTATTAGAATATTCTATCCTTGTTTACTTAAAGGCGTAAACGGAAATAAATAGTTTGTTTTTGCGAATCATATAAAACAACTATTTTCGTAAGGCATAAATTCAATTCAATTCTTTGGTGTAGGGCATAAAAAGTAATACCAATGTCAAATTGAAACTAAAAATATATATTAAATTCAAGTAGGCTTTTACAGGTCCATCGGACTTTATTTTAATCTATCACAATAATATTATATATCTAGATATTTTATACGCTTATAGATTTTGTCACCTAAATTACCAATCGCTTTGACTTTGAAGGTGTTAACTAACAAGCAGTTATTATTAAAATTAAATAAATGAACGCTTCACACAAAACAACCCTGATTAGGATCTCATGATTCTGTGTCGGGGGTGCGGAAATGCACTCAAAGCCAACACCCGTATGACCATTGCACCAATATGACGTTTTCCGTGATCGGAGATCGAACCTGCGACCGTTAGTGTTTCAATCAGTTGCAGTAACCACTACGCCAACCTGTCGTCTTATGTTAACGTTTGAGTATGACAGGTGAGAGTTTCTTTTGGGTCACCAAACAAGACAATTGACGATTGACATGATTGGAAATCGGTACAGATTTTTATCAAGATTACGATTGATTTACGGGATATCATCGATTTACGGGTTAGACAAGGTCAATTCTAGTAAGATTGACGAATTTATAAACAACTAAAATTTATGGATTAGCTTATAATATGTCTAATCGAATGCTTTTCGAATTTTATATACATTTTGTCTTGCTGATAAATTATTTTTTATTTCTTACAAAACTATATCTAGATATAAGTAAATTCCACGTCATCTTTAAAACAACTAACTTAAACTCTTAAAAACTTATAACAACTAACTTTTTAATTTTCAACAATTACAAATTCACATATAGATTATATCTACCACATTAGGTGTTCTGTTTTCGATAATCTAAATAGTTATTTATAAATATTCATCACATACAACAAATTAAGCATACCATAATGTTTAATTAATAAAGGTGAGAAAGACTTCGATAATTTCTTAATTTATTCAACGTCTAATAATATAGTTTACTTTTTTTTTACTTAAAAGGCACGAAGTTATGCCAAGAATTTCTTAATGCAAGCCAGATGTAAATTAAAAAGTATAATTATGGTGCGACGTTTAAAAGTCGAATTGTCTATTTTTTCGTATTATGGGTTACTGTTATTTTTATTTATCGCCACTAGTTGCCAGAACAAAAAAATAAGTAGCATGCGTTTATTAATGTAGTACCGTTGTTATTAATATCGTTACAGACACTAGTCTACTTTAAAGAAAAAAAAACTTTAAATGTACTTATTTAGAAATAGTTACTTGAATTTGGATGTAGTATTTATTTTTATTAAGTTACAATATCTGAGGGGATTCTAAGCTATATGGGGATTCATATACCCTAAACTCTGTTTTAACTACCATTTTAAGAGAAGATACTAAGTTGATCAAGTTTATGTAAATAATTATTTCGTATACACACAAAAATATATTTCTAAGTTGCACGTGCATAACTTCAATCATAATTACTACGTAATTCCTACTGTCCCATATTTTATTCATTTATAAGCGGATTTGTCTAATTGGAAGATACTTATTCTTAAAAGAGTAATATTTGTGCTTATACTGATTTATTTAAAGGTTATAAAAACGCTTAATTTTCTTTCGCAGCTTATTAACAAGGTGTTTATTTAAAGCATTTAAAAGGTAACATCCTTAAGACAGCTTTTTGCTCATTACCAGTCATTTAAAATGACTCTATTTTTTGGTTATAATTAACGTATAATAACTCGTTTACAATCGTGACTTACTTGTCCCATTCACGTTACGACCGATGATCTTATTGGAGCCGTTCGGTGCGGGGGCGTGCGGGGGAGCCCGTCCCGTATCCTCGCCTGGACTCTCCATATCCTTCTCACTCGCACACATTAACCCGCCAATTACAAACTTCACTACTCAATCATAAAACATTGCTAGCTGGATAGAAAACACAATTAAAAACTAAAAAAAAATATATTAAAAAATCGAAATGTCAAGTTGTCGAGCGCGTTCCGATTGGAATTCCCGCGCTCTCGTGTTCGAAATTCGAATTGCTGTCGTGACGTGTACGTAGTGGAGTTCGCGTCGCGACTGAACGCATCGGGTCGCGGCGGAGCCCTAGCTGTCATGTGGTGCAGCTGCATCGCCCCGCCCAGCACCCCACAGCCCCTCCATGTGGCCCCACAATTTCCTTGCCCTCACTTACATAAAAAAGAATATAAAGGACAGACCGAATTTCTGCTAATGTATACCTTTGAGACTTTATGTGAAGGGATCGGAAGGGTCGAGTTTTGAACTTTTTAAATTGCTTTTTGTAACTCATACAGTAATGAATGATGTTAATAAGAAATTATTTTCTGTAACAATACAAATATTATTTTAAAACTATGCTCGTTTAAATTAATTGTAACTAGCTTTTGATTACGGTTTCGCTCGTGTTATAAATATAGCCATTAAAAATAATGAACTTTCAAACAGTACCATAATTTCTAAAATTCAGTGTTTCCGGAGTTTACATATACAAAATTCGCTCTCTCTTTATTATATTAATATTGTTTTTTTTTAATCATAGTCTTAAACAAATATTTTTCGTCCCAAAAGAATTTGTAAACGAAAATTGACTCGGTAGTTATTGTAATTTTTTTTACACAAAATGAAAGCAGGTAGACGCAGAACGCTACAAGCGTTCTGCGTCTACCTATATTTCAGTCTTAATACGCGTTTTTTGTAACTCGCGGTACCGTTGGCGGCCGCCATTTTATAAGTTTTTTATAGTTTCCTCGAAACCGTCGGTTTTTGAGGCGGTGGCGAATTAAGCTTTTGCAAACTGATTATCATTTTTAATTTATTTCGGCACGAACGATGTATGGCTCGTTAGTTGTTTTTTTTTTAATTTGGGCATAATTTTTATTTGGAGAATGGTTATTACTTCGATCTTTAAGTGAAGATAAAATATTAATACAATAAGTAATAAAGATATTAATGAAAATTTTATTACTTTTACAGATAAAACAAACCGCTCCATTGTACTACATGAATACAACCCGTATTCATTTAATTTCCACTTTTGAGGACTCATTTCGTCAAATTAATCATTTATTATTATTATTATGATAATATCAATATTATAAGTTTTTCAAATAGAAACAAGCAAAGGCATAAAATCCAAATAATATCAACAGATCGCTACAAATTAAAAAAACTTACCCTTTCTAACGATTATAATATTCAAAATAGTGTAGGGTTGTCTTCAAATGTAACAGAAGGGAGTACCATTCAGCTTTCTCTCCTTAACATTTTCCCGCCTTTTTTGACAGCTTCTCGTATGGATTCTAGAATACTGATTGTCTATGCTGCTCGCAACTTCAATCGTCAACGAAATAACAAATAATTATTTTTTTCTTTATCTTTATATTTAAATGATTTCCTGCGGTCACGTTGTCATTAAATAAAGCTTAAAATGATCATCGGACTCCTACTACGATATGAAAAACTGCATCTCGATATGTTTATTGGTTTTTGTGTGATGTGCAGACACAAAGCGAGTTATAATTTTATGTATAAGCACTTTTGTGTATATAGTGACTTTTACTCATTTGATTTTAGTTCTTTATAATAAATACATTTAATATCAATTTCCTGAGATTCTCTTTAAAACGTCACTTTTTTGGTAAAATTTATAAGTCAAAATAATTTGTGAACCGGTAGCTTTACAAAAATCTAAAAATAAATGAAATGTAACTTAAGGTTTCAAGAGTGTTTTGAAAGGATATTTGAATAAAATATGTTTTGAGTTTAAGTAATCATCTATTTATGAGAAAATTTGTGTAAAACTTTTTAACATACTCTTCGAGACAGATTTTGGGAAAAATTATACGGACAAACTCTTAGTACTGGAAGCTTTGTAAAAATACACGTATATTTTATAGCTCGACAGGGACAACACCACACTCTCGGAGAAAAATTGGCGTAAAGTAATTAGTATAGCTGCATTTCGTACGAAGAGTGAAGAGCTGGAAGCATACAATAACTTTCAATTATTTCCTATTCCCCTTCATACTAAAAAAGCTTAATTAGTAAACGAATACTGACTTCAATATGCACGCGCGAGCTGGCTGATGACACTTTTTAAATAGATGACAATTCGTGGCACGGGCATTCATTATTATAAGAAAACATTGAGAATATAATGTATTAGCTTAGTGCTGTGACTTTCAGTAAATAAAGTTATTTTAATAGTATTTCTCAGCCCTCCTTTCAATACCTATTTCCTTTTTAACCCTACGTTATTCTACTTCTGATGCTGGAAAAATACAAATTTTCACGCGATGTTATTCTTCACTTTTCATAATAAGATGAAATTTAAAAAAAAAAACAATCGAAAAGTCATTTTAATTAGACCGGATTTCAATCCGCAACCATCGGTTAAGATCCACTGGACCCTCACGGGTTTTAAATAAAGTAAATTAAGTATAATGACCTCCGCAGACTACGGAGTTTTATCCGCAAAGGACTTATATACCCAAAACGTTAAAAAATATAACCATTGTTCGGAAAACTTTTGTACTCTATAGTTTTAGACCCTCGTGTGCGATCGAGAGATAAATAAGTCCCTTGTCTGTTTTAGTATTTAGTATCAAGAAACATCTGCACATCCATAGAGGATTTAATAAGACAGAGCCTAGCTGAAGCTGACTACAGCTCGTCTACGGGCTGGCTCGAACGGGGCAGTACCTTACGAGCACAGAAGAAGTTATGTAGCTAACGTTTTGTATGGTAAATGAAAGAGCCGGAAGTCTAACCCCCTCCCCCATTACCTTCTTTAGTCCCTATTTCCTTTCATTTCTTATTTCTTTTTAAGCTGGCAAAGGATTTGTGGATCACGAAAACGTTGTTACAATAAAATTCCCATTTTAACTTGACCTCAATTTAGCACATTATTCGTATACTACGCGGGTTCTCCATAAATTGTTGAGGTAAAACAATAGACGTGCTAGAAGTCACCAGTTCAAATATAGCGGGAAACAAAATAACAATTAACGAATTAGTTTACTGCATCTATACTGATATAACAAATGTGAACGAAACTATGTCTGTCTTTCCTCCCTCAACCTCAACTTTGACGAATTCTGTTATAGATAAAGATTTTACCCTGGAGAATAACATAGGTTATTTTTTGTCACAAAAATAAACCGTAAAGTGTTCGTTTTTTTTAGTCTGTTAAAAGTTAGAGACCACGGAATTTCGACAGTCTACGTGGGTCCTAATGATTTTCTAGTTTCATTTATTGCTGATGAATTAATATTTTATTTACAACTAGCTACCCCTCGCGGTTTTAGTTTTTCGCCCCTGTGACTCGTAGCGTGATGTAATATAGCCTATAACCTTTCTCAATAAATAATCTATCTAACTTTAAATCGGATTTGTTTCAGAGATTACCCGCAACATACAAACTTACGACCAAATTTTACCTCTTTATAATATTAGTATACGCATGATGCGCAGATAGCGCGGTAGAAATGAGCTATCATTATAAAATATACCTAAATAGTACGACTTTAAGCCTATTTTTGGATGTTCACTTTTTGCACAACAACGTACCGTACTGTACAACAGGACTTTGCATCGTGTTTGTGGTTGTGTTTTGGTCCTTATTTGAAAATTATATTTACCAAAAAAACAGTTTTTAAATGTCATTTGGATTATGATTTTAACTCTTTCCTGAACAAATTGTGTTCAGAATGACAACGCATACCTAAGTCTAATCTAAGTGATTCGTCGTTAAAACATGGGAATCTGTATTTCAGACTAATATAACATCACTTTACTTCCCTTTTAGATATATAGTTACGACTGCGAGAAAAGTGCATTTCTTCCCTGTCTTTTTGTTTTAATTCATAGGATTACTTAATAATTTTATTATCTGTTTTCTATTCCATTTCATGTTAATATTATTTCACTGTTTTCTAGAAATCATTCATACCCGAGAGATATTTACTAATAATTAATTAATATAAATATTTACTGTTAAAATAGGTTTAATCACAATTTATTAAAAAAAACAGTCTTCATATAGATTTATACAAAAAATAAAATCTAGTATTATAAAGTTTCCAAAAATAAACTTGTGTAATTCGATTAGGTATGAAATTTTCGATTACTCAAAAAATTGCATGACCAATTTAAGAAATAATATTTTTTTAAAGAAATTTACGATAAAATAAAAACTATTAAACAATAAAAGAATACACATGTAAAAAAAGCAAAACCATAATCACAATACAGCCATTTTCTTTTTTCAATTAGCATAGACAATTCTTTTTTTTCCTCTTAAACACTGCGCTAAAAGTTTTTCCCGCGGTTTCCACAAAAAGCTATGTTCCCACAGAACGAGTGGCCGTTAGTCGATCATCATATCGACATATTTCTAGCTAACAGCCAGACACAGACAACCTTTCACCGGCCCAAGGAAAAACCGACACTGCCTTAACAGCCGCCGATATTATTTACAGAAAAACTTAGGCCATTAAACGAGCTAGGATATAATAATAATATCAAAACGATTCGAAAGAGTTGGTTACGTTCATATTTTAACATTTTTTCTACTATTTTAAATATTAATAAAAAGATGAATTAAAATTGCGAAAATTTACGATAATCCGATTTCAACATCTATTAATTAATTCCTTAATCCATTTTGACAAAACGGTATGATCATCACATCTAATATTAATGGAACTGATGTACACGTGACTTAGACTTAGTTGCCTAGCAACGGGCTGTTAATATGAAGAGGATAAAGACAATATATTATTAGGAACAAGAGTTGTAAAATAAAGACGCGCACTATGAGTCTAATCTTTTTATTATTCACCTCTGAACTTTTTAAAACTAGATATGTGCACATTATTATGTAATTACGTCGTAAAAAGAATGATAAGCCGCTCTAATTTTTTATTTAGGATTGTCATACAGTCAAGTTTTCGCCTGTCTCTTAATTGCCGAAATGTCGATCCTGATTATGACGAGCTAGTGTGGTGTTTATTTATTTATCAACATCAATTGCAGCTGATGTAATGTAGTTACTTGATACCACGTCTATTTGACCAAACCCAGGCAAGTATTGCAATTTATTTAAAATGATTGTATTTAAGTTCATTTCACGCTTAGCAGCGGACATCGTGCGGATACCTGCAAATGTCTACATATTTTGTTCCTGCTATTTCGTAGAAGAATAGCTCAGCGGATTAAGTTCCTCATACCTCTATAGCAGAAGATACTTTACCTATCCATGAGACAATTAGTACAAAGTGTTGCTAATACTTACACAAACCTAAAAATAACAGTGTACTCATATTTAAATAAAGTAATGGTCGCCTAGCGTTTGGAACCTATCGATTCCGCTATGCTCCTAGCCCTTAACTAATAGTAACACACTCTCGAATGAGTATTTTCTCACGATAGGCCTCGCCTATGCGCAGGCGCAAACATCGCATTTTCAATACTAATCGAAGACAACCTGTACAGGGCGTGTGGCACTTTGTCTTCTTGAACCCAAACCCTTTCACCCATGTAATCCGGATTAAGAGTTCCGCATAGAAATATTTCTTATTGGAAAGTGGTTTGGCGTTAATTCTTGCGAATAATTCGAATTCGTTTTTAAAATCGATTCATTATATAATTAATGCTAGCTAGTTGTAAAATTGGAAACTACGTGGTTTAATTCTCATGGGAATTATTTGATTTTAAATTTTTATATGTTAATGGTTATTGCAAAACCTTTATTATATAATTTAAGTTCTAAATAAGGAGCTTTTTCCGTGTTTTGTTTTTTGTAATTTAAAAATAGTTTCAGATTCTCTGTTATTGTTTTAGAGTTAATATATTTATTAATGGACTAATTAAATCTATTTTAAGAATAATTATAATGCTGTGATTCCAAACAAAAATAATAAATATTATAAAACATTTTTTAATTTTTTTTAATTTGTTTAATTAAAGCATAATTAGTCATACTAGCTTGCTACATCATCATCATATAAGAATATCATAAACGAGTCTAATTAGCAAGTAGGCGCAACGAGAACAAGGCATTTCTGTCGCAGCCATGTCAAAAGTGTCAGCGGAGTTGTTAAAAAATTCCATTACTAATAAATCGCCATTCCGAGAAAGACTTTGAATATTATCTTTTTACCGGACAGTTTTCGAAACGCGCGATCGTTTCGAATGTGGAAAAACTAAAGATGGCGGACCGGGGCCGATGCAAATCGCGCTGGAAACTCGTAAAAAATAAAAAAAGGAACTCTTAGTATTTCATCGACGTCTCCAGTTATCGTGCGGTGTTGTGTTTTTGTGTAGATTCCCGCGTTCGCGGCACGGTCGCTTTTTGCACGGCCGGAGTCTGGGAAGCGGCGAGCGACGTCGCAACTCAGTCCGCGGCAAAAACCGAACGATCCCGCCATAACGCCGGCTAACCGACGCAAAAACGTTGCGACATACGGATAGAATTAATGCGGCAACTCTTTAATTTTCTTCAAGAAAGCGCGGGAGGAAATGGTGTAATGAGTGTTGCCAGACGCAAAAACTATCTGTATAATGACGTTCCTCATTTATCCAGTTTAATTCTGTTCTTGTTGGTGAACGTGAAAAAAGTAAATCATGGTATTTTAAATGTGCGTGCCAGCACATAGCGCGGGCGCTTTTCGCATAGTTCGGCTAATTACGGCACTTATATCAAATATACGTCTAAATTATCGTGTGCGGGACAAATATTCGCTACCGAATATGTAATTCGAAATTTTTATCGAATACCAAAGCTGTAAGATCGATTAAAATTTAACTATCTTATAGCTACAAATTTTTACATATCTATAATTTCTGTAATAAAAAAGTGCACAGTTTTATTTCTTTTAGAATAAATCTATTTAATAATAACTATGCGAGGTTAGTAGGTACATATATATAGGTATTTCTTATCATGTTGTTGTGACCAATTCTATGTCATATTTTAAAACATATTTAAATCCTAAATGCTTTTTATAACATGTATATACATTAGTAATTAGGAACTATTAATAGAACAATTAAACTAAAACAGACAAAACTAAAAACAATGTTTCCTATTTCAATTTAAAATATAATTTTATAATCTATGCCAAGAAATTAACAATACGTACCTATGTATTTTTTGTAAAAGCAACCAATGCACTTCACATTCAATAATGTTCATGTAAAAATAGGCGTTTTTAATAAATAAAAATGTATCTTATATAACAAATTCACACAAACGAATGAACCGTTAAAAATCTTACCGCTGGGCAAAGACCTCTTCTATTAAACATGATTCAGAATCAATTGAAGTTCTCTCGCAATGTTTATTCGCCGAGATAAATTTAAACAGTCGCATGATTCTTCTTAAAATACAATCATTACTTCCTATTTCACTTCATCTCTCACTCCTTTTTGAGCCGGCAACATATTTATCCACTGGTGTTCAAATATCCATGGGTGGCGGTGACCACTTAACATCAGTTGAATTCAGTTCATCACGCCCGCTCGTTTGCCCGTTATTGTTAAAAAAAAAACTGAATTAAAACATTATGTTGAACAACTAGATCATCTCAGTTTTTAAAGAAATAAGTAAAAGAAAATATACCTATTTTTAAGAATTCAGAAGTCTTAATAGTTAGACGTTAGATTTATTGTCCTCGTCTTAATTTTCAACTCTTGTAATAATATATCGCCATTTTCTTTTTCTTGACATCAACAATCTGTTGCCAGGCAACCCTCCAAGTCACGTGTACATTAGTTTCATGAATCAGCGAGAATTACACTTGTAAGTTTCACTCTCGAGAGCGATATAAAACAACTCTGTAACTTGGTAACAGATACGTAGTTACGAAACATGTGAATGTCAAAAATAAGGCACTGGTGATAAATTCAAGTATAAAGCAATGAAAAATAACTTATGAAAATCTTTATGCGTCTGAGAGCAAAATTTATAAGTCTCGCCTAACACTATGTATATAAATAACATGTCCCCAACGTACAAAACTATATATATTAGTTTTTATATTAAATTCCAATTCCTATTTCGTAGACCAACTGACACGGCGGTCCCGTATATAGTTATATCAGATTCGGTCCTTTTAAGACGAGTGGAAAAAAATTCTGATTGAATTATAGCGACAATTGAAATAGTGTTAATAATTTATTTGTAACTAACTGACATTTTACTAATTCAGTTTCGTATTTTTTTTTCTAAGTTGAGACTTTCTTATATCTTTACATAGTATAAAACATAGTCGCTTCCCGCCGTCTGTGCGCTTAGATCTTTTAAAATACGAAACGAATTTCAATGCAGTTTTATCAACAAACAGACTGATTCAAGAGGAATGTTTATATGTATAAAAATGCATATTATAGTAGAGAAAAGTCGAGAATTTCAAAGATTTATAATGTGTAGCCGGGGCGAGTCGCTAGAGTACTATAATTTAATGCACAAATTTATTTTATTTAAAAGTAGCTTGTACTCGCGACTTCGCCTACGTAATATAGATTTAGTATTGGAATAATATGCTTATAATATATAATAAAAAATAAACATAATAAAATGATAGTAAATGTACATATTTAGTAGGGTTTCTTATTACTTCGTATAATTTTTTTTTTGGGCCTTGTACTCTAATTTCAGTTTACATTTTAACATTTAATAATATAAAAGGCAATGTGAGCGTGTTGCTTTGTTTGTGCCCTGCTGATTCCAGTTGATACTGCAGCATCAAGTCAAAGTCACGAAATTATGTTATTTTGATATCATTCACGGGATAATAAATTTCAAATCGATTAGAAAAGTAGAAGTTGCTCAGATCTTTTTAACAACTAGAAAATATCTTTAAATATCTGAAAATATCTCTATAAATTATAGTTAAAAACTATCTCGATTATCAACTTTCAAAAAAAACAACGCATCAAAATTAATCCATGCGATAGGGAGCTATACACAGATACACACGTCAAAGTTATAATACCCCACTTTTTGGTCGGGGGCTAGAAACATATTGATCCCGAAATCACAAAGGTTAAAAAAGTACTTTAAATTTAGAATTAGACAAAAGTTAGCACATAATATTATAACGCAATCAGTATCGTCAAGTCGTCACTGCTAATAGATCTTGCCGCAAGCCCTACCCTTTTTTCTGCGCAGTGTATGAAATAAATTTTAATATGGATATATTAAAGGATTGAAAATATAAGATAATTTTTCTTAACCTTTTACTTTTTCTCGCCATATTATTGTGTTCTTTTTTATTAGAGTTAAAACTATTATTCATAGGGTCTATGATAGAGTATATTTTTACATCTGACCTATAATAGAATCCAAACCATCATCATTCAATAGTTCCTGTTATGTATAATAAAATATAGTACACTCATAAACAGTGGCGCCACATTCGCACTTCAACCTACTATCGGGAGCAATTGGACGTTCTATTGAGTTGTGTATCTCATTACTGATAATTTGGTTGTTTTAGATAAAATCCTGACAATTAAATAAAGAACATTTTAGCTACTCCACAAACAAAACACAAATTTAAACGAACTTTCAGAACACAATTTGTAAGATATTTGTAATATACATAGAATAATACGGAAACCGTTACAAAGAATGTTATGTTAATATTATTCCATTTATATTTTTATGAATTAAAAACACTTATAACTCTATATTAAACATTATTTTTATTTTGGTACATGTATCCAATTGTATTAATCTATGACAGTTTTTTGACTCTGGCAACACAGTCAAAAAGCCTAAATTTGAATTTCTTTAAACGTTTGTAACGACTCACCCAAACATCTAACGAATGTTTGTTAAGTTGAAAAATTTGTAGCGTTTTTATTAATTTCTACGAAAAATCTATCGATTTGGAAGGAAAATTGTATAATTACAGTGAATATTACTTTTGTATCTTGTTTATGTGTGTTATATCAAGATGTCGTCCGAAAAAGGATGCAGAAAGGACAAAAATCAAAATATCCAAGTGTTCGTGAGGCTAAGGTACATATTAAATCATTTGAAAACACAGTCTAGCTTACCATGATTAAACTTTTATCCTTTTAAGATAGTTCTTATAATTTCACTAAAGATATAATTTAAATGAAATTTGTCACTTATAATATAAAGGATTTCGTTTCACTTGTGTAATCTTATTGTAAATTTAGTAATTAGGTCAAAGCTTGCATTTAATTTCAATATTCTTAACATTTCCAAACGAAAATTGTTTTATTTTTGATATCATTCATTAAATGTTAGTACTTTTTATTACACTAATAAACGTAGTGACTCATATCAACAGTTAATTTTATTAGATGAGCTCAGGCCTCATTGTCCTCTGGCAATATATGGTCTTATGGCCTATAATTTTTTAAATAATAAATGTTTTAATGAAGTACCCAAAACAACAAAACCTCATTTAATTGGTAATTAAACTATGATAATAGTTTACACTTTTTTTTTAATATTTTAACAATTTAAATGATGTTTGATAATGATAGAAGATAGAAATGGCTATTTTAATTAAAACAGTTAAATCAATGTTTTCATTTTCCACAAAGCGTAAAACATAGATAACAATTTTAATTTATTTAAGATATTCATATAATATTGTATAATTATCGAAACAGCTTTAAAATTTATTAATTAAATACTTGTAATCAATCTACAATCCATACTTTTATTATAATTTAAATTTTATATGTGCAAAGCAACCTCCAGAACCACAAAACTTATTTTAATTACATTATTCAAATGGTCATAGACATAGGTCATTATCTACATTAATATGAGCAAAGCTATGAGAAACCTTTTTCTTAATATTGAAGTGTTAATGTATATGTTGAATGTAGTTTCTACCTAATTAACATAGTTCACCGGGTCAGTTAGTATTCAGATAAGCAGAACATGTCTCTGTTGTTTTGGTTCCAGGCCTCTGAACCAGAGGGAGCGTGACATCAAGTCCCTCGGAGTGGTGGAAGTGGTCAATGGACGGGAAGTGGTAGTTCGTCAGTCTCAACAGAGCATGCACACGAAGAGATTCACCTTTGACCGAGCATTTCCTCCTCAGTCTAAACAGGTGATTATGATTTTTACTCAACTTATTATTTTTACCCTGTGAAACCTATAAGGAGGGTTATATGTTTCACCAGTATGCATGTCTGTTCCTGTGTTCTGGTAAACTACTCAAAATTGATAAATGGTATGATATTATATTCTATAAAACAAACAAAAATGGCAGATTTTATGTACAGTCAGGTTTTTAACCTTATTAAATTACTTGTCTTGTTTTTTTTTTCTATTTATTTATGGCTTTTGGTACTGCGGTCTATGCCCGTAATAATTCTGCCAATGTCAATGTAGTGGAAAAGACGATAGAGATGTCTTGTTATAATATTGATTTATTTATATTGTTTTTAAAAGCTAGATAATGTTAATTTTTGTTATGCATTTATTATTTAATTATATTATTTATTTTAACTTGTCAAATTGTTTATACTTAATTATTATTACTGCTTTTTAACTATTGTATTTATTTAATTCCAGGTGGAGATATACCAGCAAGTTGTGAGTCCGTTGATAGAGGAAGTGTTGGCCGGTTACAATTGTACCGTGTTTGCATACGGTCAGACTGGTACCGGTAAAACACATACCATGGTCGGTGAGGCGGCTGCTGATGAGACCACATGGCAAAATGTAAGGAATAACCACTGTTTCTCTGTATTTTTATGTCAATTGTGATATTAAAAAAAAAAATTAAGTGCAACTAAATATTTATATGTAAATTTGTAAAAAATAGTTAGGGTAACTGTTCTTTAGTTTTCATTTTTTTTAGTGGTTAATAGTAAATTTTTTTCTTACACTCAAATAATTTAAAACAATTATGTATGCTATTGTAGTAATGTCCAATGTAAGATTTGATGTTCGAAAATTGTATGTAAGGTTAATATAATAAAATTAACTTTAAAAACTAAAAAGTAACAGCCTGTCAATGCCCCTCTGCTGGGCAAAGGCTTCCTCTCCTGTTATGGAGAAGGTTTAGAGCTTAATCCACCACGCTGCTCCACTGCGGGTTGGCGGATATACATGTGTCAGAATTTCTCCGACACATGCAGGTTTCCTCACGATGTTTTCCTTCACCGCCGAGCACAAGATGAATTCAAACATAAATTTAGCACTTGAAAATACAGCGGTGCTAGCCAGGTTTTGAACCTGCGATCATCGGTTGAGATCGACGTGTTCGAGCCACTAGGCCATCTCAGCTCTTAAAATTAACTTGTATGTATGAAATTGTATGATCTTTAACTTTGTCCTAATACAGGATCCTCTTGCCGGTATCATCCCCCGTGCACTCAGTCAACTCTTTGACGAACTACGTATATCAAACACAGAATACACTGTCCGTGTGTCATACTTAGAACTTTACAATGAGGAATTGTTTGACTTGCTCTCCACTTCGGAGGATAATTCTAAATTGAGGATATACGAGGATGTGACGAGAAAGGGTGCTAATATTGTGAACGGTTTGGAAGAGATCACGGTAAGTTAAAGAAACAATTTGTTTTTCTTGAAAGATTTTTTATTAGTTTATGTTTTTGGATAAAAAATACACGTAATTTAAAATATTAGTTACATTAAAAAAAAATTGTCTTAACTACATTCAGAATCTCAATCTTACATATAAGGTGTGTATTTTATATGATAATAAGTAAGTACGGTTGTAAGTAAACCTAATAAAAAAATATAAAAAAAACAGTATAGTAAAAATAAATTATTTATTAAAAACAATTAAACCTATAACAGTACAATAACACCTTCTTAAAAAACTAAAATTTATTACTTTTAAAATTGATTGTACTAAAATGCAAGCAATCAGTAACATTAACATATTTTTCTTATAGGTTTATAATAAGAACGAAGTATACAAGATCATGGCTCAAGGACAAGAAAGGAAAAGAGTAGCATCAACTCTGATGAATGCACAATCTAGGTAAATATTATTCATGCTTCACATATTAGTATATAGATATTCTAATATATACCATACCAAAAATTGTATGATTGTTTTTTTTTTTAATATTTTACATTCAACTGGTACTCGAGCAGTTACAAGATATTTAAATTCACTTTCTTATTTCCTCGGCTTAGATTTGATGTTCTAGGCTGAGGTTGAACCTCACTAGGAGACGTTATTACGATAAACGTTCATTCGAGGGCTCATTTTTCACACTTGAGTCTAATTACAACGCCCCCCCCCCCCCTCCCGTTGATGATGCTGACATGGCCACTAAGGCTAACAATAATAGACATCATGAAAAAAAGTTTGGTATCACAAGCGAAGTTGTTGAATAATATAATAATAATTATTTATTTATTTAAAAGTACAAAAAACCATTTCACAAAATTACACCCAAATGAAATAATTACTTTCGACAGTTGTTACTTAAGTTAGTTAACAGGTGCACCGAAAGCAAAAATTTAAAAATCGAACAGTCATGATTCCCTTAAACGCTTCCAAAATGCTTCTATTCTCGATCTAAAAGGTAAAGAAATTCTAGTTATTTCATAATGATGTATTTATTCTAGCCGTTCACACACCGTCTTCACAATAGTGGTCCACATGAAGGAAAACAGCCCGGAAGGCGAGGAACTGGTGAAAATTGGAAAATTGAATCTCGTAGACTTGGCCGGCTCGGAAAACATCAGCAAGGCGGGGTCAGACAACCCCGCCAAGCGCGAGAGGGCGCGCGAGTGCGTCAACATCAACCAGTCGCTATTAACTCTCGGGAGAGTTATTACAGCCCTCGTGGAACGCCATCCCCACATTCCTTACAGGTAAGATGCAGTACATGATACCAGTGTATAAGTTACAGTCACAACTCTTAAACAGTCAATAGCACTTAACTGGTAAAATCAGTCAAAAATAATTTGATTGCCGGCTTTCGCCTGCTTTCAGTTTAATGGTTTAAGAATTACGACAATCTAAGTTAAAAAAACTTTCAGAACACATTTTTATAAGATAATTAATATTCACAGGCTTGAGTACTTTTCGACTGAAATGAAACCGTCAAAAGTGTCATTGTAAAAACTCTAACCCAACCTACTTGCAGGTGTTTTGATTATTACATTCGTTATTTATATTAAAAGTACAATCGTCAAAAATGTAAAGTCAATTGTAAAAGAGTTTGACTGTGACATATACTTAATATTTTCAGTTGGTATAAGCTTATATTTCGATTTCAAGCATAGTTTCTAACGTAGCACACTCATATGAAAAATCACCATACAATCTATACATACAGGTATCTGTGCTATGTACAGACCTTTATAGTTTAGCATTTAAAAAAGCATTCGTTTTAACTTGATAATCATCCTAATTACGAATATGTATGAACGAATATATTTCTCCAATATGTATTTTATATGTAATTAAATATTATTTTCAGAGAGTCAAAACTAACACGTATCTTACAAGAGTCTCTCGGCGGTCGTACGAAGACATCCATCATAGCCACTATTTCCCCCGGTCACAAGGACTTGGAAGAAACTATGAGCACATTAGAATACGCTAACCGAGCCAAAAACATACAGAACAAACCAGAAGTGAACCAGAAGATGACGAAGAAGGCCATCCTGAAAGACTATGCTGAAGAGATTGATAGATTAAAGAGGGACTTACACGCGGCAAGAGAAAAGAATGGTAAATTTGGCTAGTTTATTTTATCTATACTAATAATGTAAGTTTGTAGGGATCTTATCTATATCTGAATCTTTGAAACTACTCATTTGATCTGAAAAATTATTTTTGTTAGATAACCCATTTAATGACAAAGGTTTTTTTATTATATCTCGCTACGACTCATAATAGAGAACCAACACTCATAAACGCGAGTGAAAGCTCGCAGGGCAGCTAGTTAAAGATAAAACGGAAAATTATTTAATATTAGATGTCTTTCAAAGGATGTAAACTACTTCTACTACTAAATCAACGTACAAGTACATCCTTCCTCTTTATATATATTAGTATAGACCATAGATAATTTTTTAAATATTCAGACACTTATTCTATGAACTCGTGTATCAGGTGTATACTTGGCAAATGAGACGTTCACGGAAATGACTTTGAAACAAGAAGAACAGCGCAAGGAGATTCAAGAATTGCTGCTGAAGAAGAGAGCAATGGAGGAAGAAAAAGAGAGAATGGAGGCAGTCTTCAAAGAGCTGAACTGCTCTTTAGAAGAACACAAGCAGCAATTAAACTCGACGGTTCACAAGCTATGTTCCACGGAAAACATGCTTGTTAATACTACTAATGTAAGACGCTTTCTTGTAACTTACAATAATTATGTCTTGCATATATTTTTATATTTCAAATGTCATCAAATTTGCAAAATCAAATTACCTTTTTTTTTTCAATTTCGAGTCTCGTATATAAATACCTCAATTTCCATATTTTGAGACTCAAGATTTTTAAAAATTTCAAAAGTGTCGAAATTCTTCTTTATTTCACTTTTTTTTTCATAATGGTAAAACTCTATAATAATATATAATGGTATACTAAAAGATAATGAGAAAAACATAAAACATTGAAAAAAAAATATCGACCATTGTCGAATGTTTTAAGGACTTTTTTTTCTCATCTTTCTTTTTACCGAGTTTTCAATTAAGAAATTCCTTATTCGAGGTCCATATTTATGTCAAAATTTCAAATATTAATGAAGAAAGTAACACAATGAAAGTTAGACACGAAATTTTTTTACAGATACTAAAAACTACGAAATTGCATTACGAAGAGCAAAAGTACCTTGTTAGCAAACAGACGGAAACGGAGAGCAAACTAGCATCTCAAGCTAAGAAGCTCTTAGAAGTAGCTGATGCGGCTTCCACTGACGCTGCCAAGTTACTGGATACGGTTGATAAGAGACGGTGAGTTAAATTGTGAGATTTATTAGTGCTTTTGTCCGAAGGCGAGTTTTACACATTTACACTTGTAAGGTTTACCCTCGTAGATATAAAACAATATAAAAAAATAGTAACGGTTATTATTTAAGCAGTAGGTTTAAAATAATAAGTTGATAGGAAGTTCTTTTAGGTGTAAAGGTAATGATAAACAATTTACGTAAATCTTAAGCGAGGAATACACTTGGTAAGTTTTGCAGGTTTAGATAAGATTCACATAATTTTTTATCATTGCTTTTACGAAAGGTAGGATTTGTTTTATATCAGTTACAAGGGTAACTGATATAAAACAAATCAAATAAATGCAATTCGTGCTTAAATCTGTGAGCAAAACTTGCAAGTGTAATTCTCGCCTAATAATATGTATTTTATTAATTCTCTAGGTGTGTTGAATCAACGAATCTAGAAGTAACGAAAACATACCGGGAAGCATCAGCCCAGCACAGAAACAACTTGACTACCGGTACAGAAAACTTTGTGGGGACACTCATGCAAGCACTGGGAGATATTCAGACGACTTTAGGTAAGAAGCTGTTATTATATAGAATTTTGTTGTTTAATAAACAATTTTTTTTTTACATTTAAAATTATTGATATCCCATTTGTTTTCGATATTATAAACTACATTGTATGTGAAATTATGTCGTCTATTATATTATTTAAGTTTTTCTCTTTTTACAAAATATAAGAATACAAATTACATATACGTAGCACATTTAGTCAATCATATAACAAATATGTTCTCAGTGGATGTGGATCCTACATAATTATAATTGTCTGCATGCCTTTCAGCATAGTCCAATCAGTGGTTTCAGCTGGTAATCAATCAGGCAGTCAGTAATGGTTGCCTTTATTGACTGCCCGATCAGTCAACCAGCAAAGTTATAAATTTTCGTCTTATTACAGATTCATACACCCAGAACAGTACACAAATGCAGAATCAATCAAAGCAAAAACTTGACGACTTGGTCCAACAAGCCATGGACGCGATGACTAAGGTATTTATTTTATAAACTACACTATTTTAATTCAAAGTTTAAAGTTTAGTGGTTAAATCAATATATGGTTATCTTTTCAAATTTAAGTTGATCTCAAGTTTAGCTTTTAAAAAACCCTTGTGAGGAAAGATACATATGTCAGGAGAAAATCTAACACATATGTATAATCTCAGGCAAATTAGCAGGTTGGACACCTGATGTTAAGTGATCACCTACACATAGACATTTGTAGTTAAGAGTAGGTTCAATGCGTTGCCAGCTAACGTACGTAAAGAGAATGGGGAAGGAGCTTAGGCTTCCAGATCTCTCACTCACTGAAGAGGTACTGCCTGGATGAACCAGTCTAATCTACATCTAAATATATATAACTCAAAGGTGATCTATCAACGCAGAGCTCAAAGCACTGGACGTATCGGCTGAAATTTGACATGGAGGTAGATGTTTTGACGTTGGCATCCACTAAGGATTTTGATAAGTACTACCCCTAAGAGGATAAAATAGGGGATGAAAGTTTGTTTGAAACTTTGTCAACTGATAAGTCTGAGACTAGGCATGCATAAATCTCCAGCTTGTATAGTATATACAAACTGTAGTCTACAGCTAGGATCTACCTAACTTATATCCGCCAACCTATCCTGCAATACAGTAAATAACTGAATACTGATGTTCAGTATTAGTTGATACACTACATTAGTGGTTTCGTCAGCGTGGTATGTTGATAAAAATTAGCCTATATGTTATTCTTATGTATAAGTAATATTATTGTAAAGGATCATCTTAATCATTTATTTTTGCTTGAAAGAGCAAAATATACATTCGTCCTTAAAAGCATTTATTATATAATTTTACACTTTATTTGCAGATGACATTATTAAAGAATGATATACAAAAAGAAATAAACTTAAACGCCCAGACCCACTGTGCACAATTTAATCAATCAATAGAGGATACTGCTCAAAATCTACAGAACATTCTAGAAAGGTTGGCGATGTGTGTAATGAGATGTTTACAGAGAACCGGTGAAGTGGATTTGACTTTGAATATGGCTAATTTTATTGAACAATGGGTAAGTTTCATTGTAAAGATACACAAACATTTTAATTCGAAAAACAAACTTTTTTAACTGACTGATCCAACAGCATATAGTTCCATTAAATAGATAAATTCTTTGTTATTATGATGTAAACATCTGTTAAGAAACTACTTTATAAAATTGGCCATTAATGGAATAAAATTGTGGTCCAAGTGAGTGAACTTTGTAGGCAAAATTAAATTCAGACTGTATATCTTCATTTAGAATTTCAGGTCTATTAATCTTTAAAGCATTGTTATATGATTATAGAGCTTATATAAACAAACAGATGTACTTAAAAACTTATGCATGTAAGAGGTCTATAAAAATTTTAACGTTTAAGCATAATTATTTTGACTTATAAGTTTTATATTATATCTGAATCTGATTATCTATTAATGCACATAAATCACAAAAGTAATTTTTAAGTGTGTAATGATAGCAGCAGACATAATTCTGGAGTAATTTAGAAATAATCGTATAATAATCTCAATCCACAGCAAAAAACAGCGAATTCCAACGTGTCGTCCCTCCACGCGACGAGCGGCGCGATACAAACCCACGTGTCGTCGGCCGTGGAGCGCCTGCGGGAGGCGGCCGCCCGCCAGCGCGACGCGCGCGCCGCCGCCTGCGCGCTGCTGGCGCGCGACGTGCAGCTGCAGCTCGCCGTGAGTACAAGCACACTGCACCTGGCACATACTGCCACGCGATACAAACCCACGTGTCGTCGGCCGTGGAGCGCCTGCGGGAGGCGGCCGCCCGCCAGCGCGACGCGCGCGCCGCCGCCTGCGCGCTGCTGGCGCGCGACGTGCAGCTGCAGCTCGCCGTGAGTACAAGCACACTGCACCTGGCACATACTGCCACGCGATACAAACCCACGTGTCGTCGGCCGTGGAGCGCCTGCGGGAGGCGGCCGCCCGCCAGCGCGACGCGCGCGCCGCCGCCTGCGCGCTGCTGGCGCGCGACGTGCAGCTGCAGCTCGCCGTGAGTACAAGCACACTGCACCTGGCACATACTGCCACGCGATACAAACCCACGTGTCGTCGGCCGTGGAGCGCCTGCGGGAGGCGGCCGCCCGCCAGCGCGACGCGCGCGCCGCCGCCTGCGCGCTGCTGGCGCGCGACGTGCAGCTGCAGCTCGCCGTGAGTACAAGCACACTGCACCTGGCACATACTGCCACGCGATACAAACCCACGTGTCGTCGGCCGTGGAGCGCCTGCGGGAGGCGGCCGCCCGCCAGCGCGACGCGCGCGCCGCCGCCTGCGCGCTGCTGGCGCGCGACGTGCAGCTGCAGCTCGCCGTGAGTACAAGCACACTGCACCTGGCACATACTGCCACGCGATACAAACCCACGTGTCGTCGGCCGTGGAGCGCCTGCGGGAGGCGGCCGCCCGCCAGCGCGACGCGCGCGCCGCCGCCTGCGCGCTGCTGGCGCGCGACGTGCAGCTGCAGCTCGCCGTGAGTACAAGCACACTGCACCTGGCACATACTGCCACGCGATACAAACCCACGTGTCGTCGGCCGTGGAGCGCCTGCGGGAGGCGGCCGCCCGCCAGCGCGACGCGCGCGCCGCCGCCTGCGCGCTGCTGGCGCGCGACGTGCAGCTGCAGCTCGCCGTGAGTACAAGCACACTGCACCTGGCACATACTGCCACGCGACACAAACCCACGTGTCGTCGGCCGTGGAGCGCCTGCGGGAGGCGGCCGCCCGCCAGCGCGACGCGCGCGCCGCCGCCTGCGCGCTGCTGGCGCGCGACGTGCAGCTGCAGCTCGCCGTGAGTACAAGCACACTGCACCTGGCACATACTGCCACGCGACACAAACCCACGTGTCGTCGGCCGTGGAGCGCCTGCGGGAGGCGGCCGCCCGCCAGCGCGACGCGCGCGCCGCCGCCTGCGCGCTGCTGGCGCGCGACGTGCAGCTGCAGCTCGCCGTGAGTACAAGCACACTGCACCTGGCACATACTGCCACGCGACACAAACCCACGTGTCGTCGGCCGTGGAGCGCCTGCGGGAGGCGGCCGCCCGCCAGCGCGACGCGCGCGCCGCCGCCTGCGCGCTGCTGGCGCGCGACGTGCAGCTGCAGCTCGCCGTGAGTACAAGCACACTGTACCTGGCACATACTGCCACGCGACACAAACCCACGTGTCGTCGGCCGTGGAGCGCCTGCGGGAGGCGGCCGCCCGCCAGCGCGACGCGCGCGCCGCCGCCTGCGCGCTGCTGGCGCGCGACGTGCAGCTGCAGCTCGCCGTGAGTACAAGCACACTGTACCTGGCACATACTGCCACGCGACACAAACCCACGTGTCGTCGGCTGTGGAGCGCCTGCGGGAGGCGGCCGCCCGCCAGCGCGACGCGCGCCATTTTAATATTTTTGTATGAACAATATTCAAATTTAACGGTCAGCTAGTTCAATAAAAATAATATGACTCAATTAAACAGAAGTGGTAAATTTTAGACTAATTTACATACTCTCATATAATACATTTATTTAAAAAAGGTATTATTATTATAGTCGATATTGAAAGAAAAGGATTGCACAGAAAAGTTTTTAGCAGACGAAGTGAGAAAGATAGAGAATGAGAAGACGCAGTGCGAGTCCCGTCTTCTAGAATGGGCAGAAGAAGAAAGAAGACTATTAGAAGAACGTATATCACGTCGTATAAATAACGAAAGAAGTTACCTAGAAGATAGAATGAGAAAGAACTTAAGTGACATTGAGAACCAAAGAGCTAAATTCGAACAGCGAGCACTTGAAAATGTTGATAAACTCAACCATATGTTAAAGATTAATCAGGAATTGGTGGAGAAGATAGGAGAAGATGTAGTAGAACAAGAGAAGGAGTTGGAAATATGTGTTAACAACTTCAGGAACTTAGTACGGGAATATGAAAAGGGTTAGTATTAAGGTCTTATTTAAAGGTTAGGTATTATGCTGCTCATACTCTACCGTTGAAGTATAAATATCCATTGCCGGAAAAATACCTCATCACCTATAATGAAGGAGGAAGTTTAGTGTAATTGATGGATATGTGTGCTAGATTTAACAATTTTTATTAAAACTTCTAAAAGTTTGTCAGGATGGATTCCTTTTTCATGCTAAAACTATTGCACCGATTTTAATTAAATATTACAGTAATGTCATTTATACATAAGAATAACGCATAGTCTACATATTTTATTGACATACCACGCGGATGAAAATATTCATATCTATTTCGAGCTAAATGAAATAGATGCAAAACAAGAAAAAAGCCTCTTCTTTCAATTACATCTCACACTGGACATTTTTATCGTATTTAAATGTCGTTTCTCCAATAAAAATGTTGTATAGTTATATGCTTTATATAATTGTTGCAGAGCTCACAGATATAACATCTAAAATAGATGGTCTAAGCGTCGGTGCGCTGGAAGTTGTGGAAAATGTCAAGACCGATTTACTAAATAACTTGCAAGAGACACAGGCGCATGTTCAGGTAACATAATTACATAAAAATCTTATAAATAATTTCCTTTTTTATGTATTTTTATGGAATTCTATTTAAACTCATACAATGAAATTGTTATGATATGCATACAAGATTTAAATTGAATATAAGTACCGTTAAACTCTGTATCTGTATATAATGTATAAATAAAATTATTTCAGCATGAATCAAGAGGAATTGTCGAACAAAATCATCAATCAATGAGCCATCTTACAGAGGAATCTAATAGATTAGTTGATTCTATGGTGCAGACGTGTCAGAGAACTTTAGACACTATTGTCGGAGAAGTTAACGTAAGTAAATTTGATAATTTTAATAAATCATATCATATGGCTAGATATGTTATAAGACTTTGTCATCCAGAATGCAGACCAAATTGGACGACGTTGCCCAGCAACCAGCTAGTGACTGAGTATGACAGGCGAGAGTATCTTTTTAAGTTAGAAATGTGATTTTTAATGTCAAATAGTACAAAACGTAACGTATCTTTCGTTATTTTATTATTAAGTTTATAAATTGGCAAGAAGCTAAGTTGATGAGTTAGTAAGTTGGTAAGTGGGCCCTACCAACACAAATATGTATATAAGTTTAGCCCTTAAGATCGAAATGATTAGAGCTTCTTCTTCTTAAGGTTCCACTCCTATCGGAGGTTGGACAACATCATGGCTATTTTCACTTTCGAAGCCGCTGCTCGAAACAGTGTGGTGGTACTGCAGCCAAACCAGTCCCGCAGATTTTTCAGCCAAGAATGGCGCCTCCGCCCAACTCCACGTTTACCGGCGATTTTTCCCTGGATTACTAGTTGGAGTATTTTGTACTTTTTATTTCTCATGATGTGACCGAAATATGCCAATTTCCTGTGCTTTATGGTGTTCATGAGCTCCATACCTTTGTTTAATTTTGAAAGGATCTCTACATTGCTTATTCGGTCACACCACGAGACCTTCAAAATGCGGCGATAGATCCACATCTCAAAGGCTTCTAATTTCTTTACAGTGTTCTGTGTCAGTGTCCATGACTCCATGCCATATAAAAGTACTGAGAAAATGTAACAACGCACTATTCGTAATCTCAGGGCTAGACTTAAACTTCTGTCGCACAACACTTTTTTCATTCTAAAGAAAGTCGTACGCGCCATCTCAATGCGGACTTTTATGTCCTGAGCATGATCTCCATTCTCGTTAATCCAGCTGCCCAAGTATTGAAATTTATTTACTCGTTCTACGGTGTCGGTTCCAATAAACAGCTCAGAGTTGGGGTGTGGCTTTTTTGATATAAGCAAATACTTAGTCTTAGCAATATTTATTTGGAGCCCCATACTAATACTTATTTCGTTGACTCGTGTTACTAAATTTTGGAGCGATGCCAGGTCGTCTGAGATCAAGGCAGTATCATCCGCATATCTAATGTTATTAATTGGTGTACCGTTAACAATTACGCCAAAACTATAGTCAGATGATAAGACTTTAAATATCTCCTCTGCGTATATATTAAATAGTAGTGGCGAAAGGATGCATCCTTGTCTTACGCCTCGTAGTATCTTTGTTGGTTTTGATACTTCAGCGTCTACTTTTACTGTTGCACTCTGATTCCAGTACAAATTTTTGATTATTCTGACATCTTCATCATGATTAGAGCATGGACGCATAGTTTAAAAGATATAAAATATATTTGATTTTGTAGTCATTATTTGTAGTGACTGATCAGTTAACTTATTTAAAACTTTAAGCTACATTACAACTTACCATTTTATATCACAAAGCTGACAAAAAATACTAAAAAAAATTCTTTCATAGGTCGCAACAGCATCAACAATTGAGGACCTGTCCTCATTATCATCAATCACAGCAACCATCACATCAGCCAATCACTCGCACCATAACAGCCAAGGGTTAACACTGGCCACCGTGCAACGGGAAGTAGAGCAGTTCTACGGTAGAGTTCGAGACGAGGTTTCGCGGCTCGAGGAGTTAGAGGGACGCTGTCTGAATCAAGAGTATGCCGTCTACTGTCCCACTGGTAAACTTTATTTAATACTACTTTATTAAACGAACAGTTCTCCTCAGCTTCGCGCGCATATACATAGGTATTTGATATCTAAAAACTTAAATCACTCTTCGTAACCCATTAGGGAATGGATTTTCGCAAATTCTATTTTAGAGAACACTAATTATATTTAAGAAACGTTTGTGCAGCAATTTCAGCTTCGCATAGATCAATTAACAGAAACTTTAAGTTTGACTAATGAAGTCAATGATTATTGTTTCTGCTAAAATATAAGGACACAAAATATTCCCTATTGCAACTCTCACCTTTAAATACGGAAATTATGTCAATATAGTAAAAATGTTAATAACATAGTATATTACCTCTCATTTTGTCCGGACTTGGGACTAGCATTGTAATTGGTTCACTTTTACAATGGTATAGTATGTAGGTATGTGAGATCACGAGGGAGGAGCTCGCGTACAGTAGAAGTACAGTACGTTCCGTTGCAGGCAGCACGCCGGTGCGCGCGGACTACCGCTACCCGCGCAGCCTGGCCGCCACGTCCCCGCACGAGCGCATCCTCGCCAGGTTCCGCGCCCTGCGCCGGGACAGCAACGACGACGTGCGTATACCTCATTCAATTTCACATAACGTCTGCTGGGCTATGCGCGTGCGCAGACAACTAAATTAGGCACCAGGACATTTCTTTCATTTTAATTATTAAATGCCTCGGATATAATTATATATGTCAAAGTTTAAACAATTTTTATTTAATTCTGAATTAGATTAATTGTTCGAAAATTGTGATTTTTGTTCCGGGATTTGTTTATTTACCAAATAAGTCAAGATATAATACAATATGAGTATTTTAACGTCTGAGAATATTCTGTAAGTTTGTAACAGTATCTTAAATGCTCGAATTTGAACACACTCACGTGAATCAAAGAAAAACTGTATCTCAAAACTTTCATTTAATTTGCCAGATTTTATTGTGCATGTCAAATTTCACAAGCTAAATTAGAATCGCTTTCTTATCCTGTGGATTTGTTTAATGTTATCATTGTTTTGACAGTGGCTGCAATGGTCACTGCAACTGACTGATTCGCTAATGGTCGCAGGTTTGATCCCTGCTCTTGTCTTTTAAACCATACAGAAGTTTGTCTTGGTTTGAGTGTCTTTGTTGTGTGTTTCCGGACCACCAACACAGTATCACAAAATCCTCATGGGGGTAGTTGTGTGTAATGCATTCATTTATTTGTTTCAGCAGGACTGTATATTAGTAGAGAACGACAACGAAGCCCGAAGTGATAGTGAATGTTCTGAAAACTCTGCCATTGGTTCTGCAGCCCCCTCCCCTCCTAATGAGAATCACCAGCCCTCTATTGTGAAGTGTACCTCTGAAACGGATATATATTTGAGACGAGTGAGTATTCTTTTATGATATGAAAACATGAATAGATTAATGTTGAATTCAAAGTTTGTTATAAGCATTTAAATATATAACATATCATCATACTGCTAAACCGAGTATCTAGCTGGTCATATTGAGTCTAACTTTGAACGAAATATTCAAATTACATTATTGATACATACAATAAGGCCTTATGATTATCTTCCACTACACATTGTATTTGTAGTGTCACCGAAGATATGGCAAAATTTATTTATCTTCAGTGTTAATATTACAAATATTAACTATATAATTTATAACTAGCTTGTTTTTTAAAAATAATGAAATTTTTATGTTTGATTCAAAGATGCAAGATTGCAAAAGATAATTACACAATTTTGTACTATCCTTAACGATAGAACATTTATGAACAGCGAAAAATCCACTCATATCTTCATATATTGTTATATATTCATAATATATTAAGATATATGATTTAGAAAAATTATTTATAACACACACACACACACACATATACACACACCTTATTTATACTAACTTTTGCTTGCGACTTCGCTCGTGCTAATGTAGATTAAGTTTTTAAAAAATTTAGCTTAAGACCATCCAGAATAATGTAATTTTCAAATAATACCATGATTTTGAAAATAACTTCGGTGATTTTGGAGTTTTAACTAGATGCCAATCATTATATCAAAAAAAAAACGTGCAAAATAAAGTTGTTTTTTATTTCACTATTTGCAGCGACAACAGGACCAGGGGAAAGAGAACGCGAATCGTTCCATCTCGTTCAAGAAACCATCTAAACTGCCCGCGCCCGCCTCGCACAAGAAACCATTCGTCGAAAGAAATGCAGATAACTGACGAATATTATATTTCGTTATATAATGCTGTTTGTATAAATAATATGAAGTTGCTTTTATGTAAGACTCTGCAGACTACAGATTACTGATTGATGGTTTATACAGGATGTCAACTGGGCATGTGTTGGACGTTTTACAAGCATCACCAGAATCGATATTTAAAAGTAAAAAACTGAACTAAATTTTTAATTAAAGATTTTTTAATTTAAACTTAGGATCTTGTATGTTCGTACAGATATACATATTTATTATATCATTCATAAAAAAATACTCGAAAAATGTCCATCACATGTTAACATCCTGTATAGATTCTAAATTAAGGTCTCGAGCGTAAAACGGTAAATAATACAAAATTATTGGTCCTATTTTTATGCCAAATAAGTTTTGATTTTATTTGAATTGGTTTAATTATTTAATACTAGCTTTTGCTCGCGTGAATGTAGATTTTGTTTTAAAATAATACGCATAGATACATAAAATATAGTCTATGACTGTATAGAATAATGTACCTTTCAAATAGTACCATATTTTTTTAAATAGGTTCATTTGTTTCCGAATTTTAATTCGCACATTTCAAATTTCTCTTTATTATTACAGATGTTATTCATTACAATATCTAAAAGTTTTCTTTTGATTCAAAATAATATAAACTCTAATATGAATTAATGGACCGTCAATAGAAAGACATTTGAAATAGAGATTAATAAAATAGTCAATTCGTCCGTCTTTGCGCTCACGGCCAGTATTAATATGAAGTATTGACTTTCGAATCATATTCATGTGTGCACTTGCATACATCTTTATACTTTTTAAGATAACTTGAGTTAAAACTCAGAAAAGTTAGAAAGTTAACAGCAATCAATTTATTTAAATCCAACACGAATACGTGGAAAAAGTATTCGATTAAAATAAAAAACTATACTCGCAAATATTTTCTTTAATTTTAAATTCTAAAACGAACTGAATGTTATATTTAGAATAAACGATAAAATATAAGGTATGGAAATTTTTATTGGTTTTTATAGATTAATAAGTCGGATGGCGGGCTACCATCGGCTCACACGAAACTCATGATCGCTAGAAATTTAATGAAATAGTGGTAAAATAATGGTTCCGAAACAATCATTTACTCAATATACTTTTTCTATGAATAATTATATATTCATTAAGAATATTAAGAGAACATGTCCCTGTAGGGTTGCCTATATCAAAATTTGGCTCTACGTTTTTTGTTTTTTTATTGGTAAATTGACTTTGTTACATAGACATTCCTATTCTATATACATATACAAGAAAATAGCTTCAATTTTGATATACAACTTCTATGAATAGGCTGTGAGCTATTAACACTAATGACAATGGTTGCCAAATTAAGATTACGGCGGACTAACCTAACCCAACCTAAACTATGTTCTTATATATTTCTTTTTGATACAAATCATAATTTATCCAACTAAGTGTATGCAATTGTTTCGATAATAAACATTATTTTTAATTTTATTTAAAAAATACTTGAAGCCAAATATTGACAGGCAACACTGCAGGAACAGACACCCCTACACATAATTATTTATAAATATTGTATTTTAAATAAATAACATGTGAATTTGCGGTGCAGTGATCCTTCTGATTATTATTTAGATACTGTTTAATACTTATTCAATCTTCGGTATATAAGTATGATATAAATGACAAATACTTTATCCTAAGTGTGATATTTTATACTGTAACAAAAATAAACACAATTTTCGAATTCATAATCGATGCGAAAATCGTTTGATTTTTCACGTAATTTCTAGTCAAGCTAGAGATTACGTTAAAAGTGTAATATTAAAAAAAAAGTTATACCATCTGGTAAATTGTGAAATTTAAATGTTGCCCCAGGAAATATCACTCTTCTAATTAAGTGTATACATTATATAGTAGTATTAAAAATAATAAAATTATAACAAATTACCGTGATTCCTCGTGGTGACAGGCAATTTAATTTAAAATTAATTAAATAGTCGCCCATTAACCACCGAAATTATTTTAATTAGATGGTAGAATTGAAACTATATAATTTAATTAATTTCAAGTTATGTTACTAAACAATAAAACAAAAAAAAATCTTAGAATACAAACGACTTGTTATTTATTCTTAGAATCAATAAAAACATTTTAATGACTTGAAAATATGAAATATCCACTAATTTCCATTTAAAGTGAACAAAACTATCGTATTTTGACAATAAAAATATTAATGGATGTTCGTATTTAGTTACTTCTGTAACAAATGTAAATGTAATTTGATTATAATAAATATTTAAGCTTTTATTGTTTTTTTTCACCTACGTTATTTTTGTTTTATTTATTTAATTCTCAACGCAATAAAGTACAATTAATTTATACATTGATCATCTGTTGCAATTTAAGTGAAGTTCTACAATTTTTTTCCGTATTTGAAGTTCGAGGATCGCAAAAATTCGCAACAATTCCGTAGAATGAAAACTTTCATTGGAAGAAGGATAAGCATAACATATTTAAGATAAGGGACAATTTACTGCATTATATACACTTACAAAAATTCTAAATTATATATAAGTATATTTATTTTCTTCACTTTTCACTAACTATAATTATGTAATCCCATTGTTGCTAAAATGAATAAAACAACACTTTCTTAATATATTTTATTAGCATACATAATTACATTTTACAGAATAGACTTTTATTATTCAATAATAAATTATAAATGCGTTTTTTCACTTACGAATGAAGCGATTTTTATAATTTTACATCTAAATACCATACATCATCTATTTACAACTCTATAAAACGAGCTAAATAAATATATTTCAATATCTTTACAATCTTTAAGTTTCGTAGTAAATACGAGTCTCAGTACCATAGCCTTTATGAAACAACTAAAATTATATAGGCTACTTATAAATCATAGGGTTTCCAACCTATTTATTATATTTTAAAGACATGTCTAAAAATTTTTAGCGTGGACTAAATAAACTAGGGCCTTAAAATTTACCACTGGGTAGATAATCAATTATCAATTCTCTGGCAACACTAGACCAAAAAAGAAACTACCAGTGGTCATTATTCGCTTTGTCTTTTTACGGAGACGCTATTCACTTTGTCTTTGTTACATTCCTTCGCCCAATTTTTTGACCATTTGATATGGAATACGCAGTTCAAATATGTACGTTGAAGGTCTTTAGTGTCATATTTTCACCTATTATTTATTCCTAATTTTGCGAGCTGTCAAAAACAATTCGAGAACGTGGAAAGAGTATCAAATACATTTACAGTCATTGCCTCCAAGATTCTGTTAGGGCACGTCACGTCATAGTCACCAGCTCTACCAAACCTAGATTTATATAAAAAAATATATAGCCAAAAAAACACATGTTTCGTCCCTTGCTACATCGTAGTCAATTTTTGGACGCCTGTAGCTAGTCCAATCTCTATGATTTTGATTACACCTAACATTTTAAGTTTAATTTAGAGATGGCAACCCTATGTTGGTATCATACAATATTGTTTGGCTTGTAAATTAAATCTAAACGGAACTAACAGAAAATGTTATTATTGTATTCATGTCAAATAATTTTCAGTTTACAAAATGCCAATTAGTTTTTAAATTATATTCGGTAAACAGATTAAATAGTGGTGGGAAAACGATTTTTATGTTTTTCTATTAACTAACATAACTAGAAATAATAAATTATCTTAAACTAAAAGTAGAATTTATTTACATTTTGCCTCATTTAAAAATAAAACGAGGAATTAGTAAATGTCTAAATAAAAAATAAATAGTCAAATAATTCTTGTAAATATAGATAAAAAATAAAAATGTAGTACATAAAACGTAATACGTGAATTTTTAACATTAGTAAAATAATAAGAAAATCTCATTCCTAGCATACGGATAAACATTTCTTTTTTTTAATATAATGCCACCAAATTAAAATAATCCTTATTTATTCCGTAAGGTAGACTTTCCCTTGAAGTTTTATGATTTTACGCACCATTGATAAGTCATCATCAAATTTTTATTAATAAAAAAAAAACAAAAAAGGAAAACCAACCCTGTTTTGTAAAACTTAAGCTACATTTACACATGTGCACTTACACTCTTAATCCAATTTTTTGTAAGTGACAATGATAGGCTTATTAATCAATGTACTTAATAATTTTGATTTATTTAATTAAATACTTAAATGTGTGTCGAAACGATTAAAGTTTTTATAGAAACATAAATTATTAAACAGAGAAAATTATTTTCAAATAAAAAAGCATAAGTGCACATTCTAACCACAGAAAATAAAATGAAGTATAATAATCTGATCAAATTATTAAACCGAAAACAAAAATAATTCGTTATATAAGCATAAGCTTTAGCTGCAACGTATACTTTCAGACTAAGGTCTAGAAATTTGAATAACTGAAAACTTCATTTTATATTCTATGGATTTCTTATAGGTTATTGACGGATATAATTTGGTTGATCCAACCAATGAAGGAGGATACTTTAACGTATACGCCGGGAACGTCGCGCCTTCCACAACCGAAGCCCCATGATACTAATCCCACTAATTCGTAAAAACCATCGTCTTGGCATACAAGTGGACCTCCTCCGTCGCCCTGGAAATATATTTTTTTTAAATAAATAAATTACATAAGGTGTCTTTTATCGTTGTACTGTATACTCTTTGTTGTATTTTTCTTTTTCTTTTCTTTTCTTTTAGATTCTTCAATTAATTTTAATACTAAAAGCTTTGGCTAATCAACTCTAGTTCATATTTCGAAAAAAGTACATTATTAATACATATTGGCTGTTAGAAAATTAAATTTTTTATTTTGTAATAAAAAATAAACTCTTGGAAATAGCTTAATCGTAAACATCTAAAGCCTATACAAATAATTTCTAATGAGTCGGATGAAACTTACAACTGTTAAAATAACTACATGTCTCAACACCAATGTGTCAAGAAAGACAATCAGGTTTGGACTCTCATCTTTTAAGATCGTAGTTCTAAGCTTCTTGTGGCTTATAAGCATTTATTCCACTTTTTATAAAATATATATATATATATACAAACCTGACAAGCGTCATTTCCCTCTTCGCCACCAGCGCAGAAGGAGCTCGCTGGTAAAATAAATATCTTTTCGGTAACTGCGTTCACTTTACGTATGCACTCCGCGTCGCTCACGATCGGTAGCTCGGCTTCGCGCACCCGCAGTGGTATTGGACCCGCTAGATTATAAAAAATAGTAATATAATTAGTAAAACATTTACTTCACTTTTAACTATATTGACCAGGCTGTATTGGTGAATCCGAAAATCCCACGGTAACACAAAAAATCTAAATAAAAATGAAAATAAAATTCATTTTTAAAGCAATGGAAGCTAGCGCTGCGTGAACAGTTATAGCATGGAAAATATTTGAATAGATTTTTTCTACCTGAGTAAAACCACAGAGCACAGTTAGTTCTAAAATACTTTTGCATGTTTATATGGCCTGTTTGTGGTATCAAACGTTCGTAATGATAATAAATCACATATCGAAATAATTTATTAAAATCATTATTATTGTTCTAAAATGACATTATTGGACTCACTTTCCCCCATATACCCGTAGCCCGTGACCGTGCAGCGCTTGCCCGCCGCGTGGCTCACGCCGCGCGCCGGCAGGCACACCAGGCACACTCCTGCAAGGCCACATTGACAATAATAAAATACTGACAGCCTAAAAGAACAAACATATCAAATAGGAAATAATATAGAGATTGATTATACGATAAAACAAATACATAAAATTCGTTTTAAATTAACAAAGGAAAATATTGTAAATGTTATATAAAAATATTACATTCATCTGAATCGGTATTTTGCCCATTAAAAAAAATATAATATTTATCGGTAAAAAATTCTAACAAAGCAAATATATCTAATAATTCAGAATTAAAGTTGTTTAAATTTAAATCATGTTCAACGGGGTAAGACCGTCAGTATTTTAGTCACTTTGCCTAGATGCAGTGGCTTTAATGAGATCAACAATTTTTTGTTAAATAAATACAGTACAAAATATTTTTTAAAACTCTTCAAAAAACATCCCGAAATTGGTGACGTATTAAAATAATCTTGGAATTTCCAAGTACCTTCTTTAAGTTCAGCCTTCCCGTGCAGCTTGAGCAGCGCGATGTCGTTGTCCAGCGTCTGGCTGTTGTGGTTGTGGTGGATGTAGGTGGTGGCGACGCGCAGCGTCTGCGCGCCCGGCGAGCCGTACTTGCGCGTCAGGTCGTGGTCGCCCACGCGCACGTAGATCGCGTCGCCGGAGCGGACGATGCTGGAGTCATTTAATAGTGAGGCTACAGCTTTCATGTGGGAGGGGTCCGTCCAAGGGTCCGAAAGGGTTTGTAAGTCATAACTCATTAAAATGTACAAAGATACTAGATATGTAAACTAGTTTTTATCTAGGACGGTATGGTACTTGTTAATTAATTCCAAAAATCAATGAATTCATGCAAAAGTCATTGTCATTCGTTAAATGTACGTACATCGTATACTAAGGGGAGAGAGAAAAGGGATCGAAATTTTCAAAATTATACCTTTTTTTTTCAAATTATTACATAATGGAGGTAGCGAATAAAAATCACTGCTAAAAAACCATTTACAATTTTTTTACTCGTTAACAGACTAACCAAAAACAAACGATCCAGAGTACAATATGAGCAGTATGTTTTGAGGGTATACACATATTTTCGACAGGAATCCAACTGTCGCGTACGTACTTGGTGACGCAGTGCGCGGCGGTGAGCACCCACTGCGTGCCGACGAGCGCGGCGCCGCACAGGTACTGGTTGAGCGAGTTGATGAGCGCCGTCTGCCAGCACCACTCGCCGCGCTCGCCGTCCTCGCCGCCCATCACGCGCGCCGCGCGCGGCGACGTGCCTGGGGCACATTCAGGAAACTTAAGAAAAACTCGGATAAAAGGCTGTCCATTAATCACGTGTTTTTTGTAACTTTTTAGTCCCCCCCCTGGTGGTACGTGGTGAGGTTTTGTACTACCCATCCCCCCACCTAAGATCGCGAGTATTGTTTTATACCTACTGTTCTATAATCGTTGATTAGATAGTTTCTCTATCATATATTTGCGCTCAATCGGCGTAAGGTGTATGGGCTATCAAGTGACTGTATAGTCTGTGACATTCGTGACAGTGTTACTCTGTAACATTACTATAGGATCCGGTTTTCAGCCCTCTCTCTGCGTGACCCCGATGCGCGCACACTATAAACTACAGTTCCTGAAAATCATCGTGTTTACCAACAACAAAGCACCTACTACCTAAGTAGGCATATTTAAAAAGTGCCTCATTTAAAAACAAGTTAAATTGATTACTAAAAAAAAAATCCTTTTTAAAATCCACACAAACATATTAAAGACATCACATTACCTTTGACGCCGCAGACGTATTTGTTGAATTTCTCTGGAGATCTAAGAGTCGTGGCATAATTTGATTCATATTGAGCTGAAAAATAATCAAAAAAACGAAGTAATTAATTAAACAGAAAATTAAATTTAAAATTATTATTAAAATATACATTTTTAATCTATGAATACTCACGTAGTGGTGTAGTATATGGCAATGTATGTGCGACAGTGTGCGTGTTCGGCGTGTAGATGTGCGTGGTGGCGAGCGGGAAGGAGTCGTTCCGGTTGATGCCGATCACTTCCAGAACCTTCGACTTGGGCGCGCAGCACTGCGTGCCCGCCTTCTTACACTTGAACACGTCGGTCATCTCTGCGTTTCCTGTTTGAGGATTAGATTAGAATATTGTTTTAAGATGATTTAGACTATCAATAAACGGGAGACTAAGAGAAATTCTTGTTCGTTGTTCTTTGCAAGTTTTTAAAGATGTGTAGTTCCTCATGGTTATATCCGCACTTGGTTTTTCGGTATTGCAATTGGACGCTGATAAGCAATACTATGTTAATACGGAAAATAGTTTTTTATTTGAAGTATGTTACATATGAAGCAATATAGAATCATCTCATACATTTGATTCAATATACATTTATAGAAAAGACGAACACTGTTTGACATGTTTAGACGGCATTTTTTCAAAATGAAGTCTGTGTTGCTTGACACATATTGCTTATCAGCATCAAAGTATCAGCACTAAGATGACTTACGGAAGCACGTAAAGGAGAGCAGCGAGACGATGCAGGAGCCGGGGCAGTCGGGGCGCGGGTCGACGGGCGCCGGCGTCGTTGTGGTCGTCGTTGTCGTCGGTCGCGGCGTCGTGCGCGGCGGCGCCCTGTGGAACATTAAAAATGTATACTCATTAGTAATTTACCGAATATCCATGTTCGTTTCCGCGGATATCTGAGGGAGAAGATCCGTATCCGTATCCGTTACTTTTTGAAAGATCTTTTACGGATCTTTACCTTATTAATTTTCAATAAATAGTTTTATATATCTATGCCCAGTGCCATACCAAATTAACAAACAAAAGAAAGACCCACGAAATGCAAATCGTAACATATTTTGCCTATCACACTACTAGTCGGTGATAGCCTGTAATATCCCACTGATGAGGAAGGCCTCCTCTCCTATTAAGGGGAAGGTTAAGAGCTTTATCCACCACACTGCTCCACTGCGGGCTAGCGGATATGCATGTGTCAGAATATCTTCCGGAACATGCAGGTTTCCTCATGATCATAATTTGAACTCATCAGTGCTTGAACACATAATGATCGGTTGAGATCGATGTGTTCCCATCAACCTCAACATAAAGACATTCATTATTTCGTAACAAAGCCTACCATAAGATAAGCATTAGTATTAATATCCGTAATGATATTGTAAACCAACTTTAGATTACGGTTTCCCTCGCGTTAAGTTATCCATACAAACGTTAGACCCCCGTTTCACACCCTTAGGGATGATGGGAAATGCCTACATCATATTAACTATCTGTGTAACAAATTTAAGCGCAATCCGCTCAGTGATTTGAGCTGTTAGCTGATATACCAGTCAGTAATGGGCACTATAACACCTTTCTTAACAGCACTGAATCGATATTAGTCTAGTAAGGAATGAATTACAAAATTAGCGAAGGACGGTGTCTACTTTACAAAAAAAAAAAAAGAGATGAATCCTTTTTCATTATCAATTAAACAATTTTATAAACTTCATAGGCAATTTTTAAATTTTTCTCGCCGTAAGAACCATCCGCGAACTTCGAGAAATAATATAAAAAAAGAGTTAGCGAAATTAATGAATTCAGCGTTTTATTTTTATATTATAGATTTCATACCTCGTGTTATCACAGCAGATGGAGCCACTCAATTTGCAGTTCGTGTTGCCAACGAGCACCGCCGGCCGCTCGCAGAAGGCTTTCATGATGTTTATCAGACAGTAGCCCGGACACCTCGGCAGCGGAGGCTGTAATGTAATTCAAATAATAAATATTTTATACAGCCGTAAAATAAACCGTAGATTTTTTTTAACCAGCTGTGCCCCGCGGTTTATTTGAGAAAAAATTATATTTATATATTCATATTTACCCACAGAATCATGAGAACCTAATGGTGGTTACTGATAAGTATTTTTATTTATTTTGTACGATCTCGCACTCAATAAATGAAGTCCTCTTACCATAAGATTGTCTGTAAGAGATTATTTATAGACATAAGATCGCCTTTGCCGAAAAATACATATGCACAGAGAGTATTTCTATCTCTATTTTTTTCTTCTTTCTTTTGTCATTTTTGTGCAATAAAGTTTAAATAAATAAAAGAAGAATATTATTTTACGTCGGTTGGAAACATACCGGTGTCGTGGGTCGTGGCGTCGTGTGCGGTCTCCTGGTTGCCACTTCCGTGGTGTACGACTCGGTGAGGCAGCAGGTGCCCTCTGACGGACACACGGCGTCGTTGTCCACGTTCTCACACAGCAGCACCAGTAGACCGCTCAGACATTCCCCTCTACACTTCCTACCGGGCCTATGTTTTGGTGCCATTGTTGTTGTTAGCTGGAAATAAGAATATCGTGTATAGGCGTTGAAGGTCATCACAACATCTTTTCGACTTAATAATGAATAAAAACTATTATAGTAATCACGTGTCCCGCTGCTTAGGATTAATGTTTGTGTGTTGAATATATAAAATATAGGTAGCTTACATAAATAAATAAATAAACGCATCACACTCAACGGCCCCCATTAAGGTCGCGTGACCTTATGTCGGGGGTCCGGAAATACTCACAACACAAACACCCAGACCACGACAAACATTCGTAAGGCCAATACAGACATTTGCCGTGAGCGGGGATCGAACCCGCGCTTGAATCTGTTGCAGTGACCACTGCGCCAACGTATTTTTTATTTACTCTTAATTTTTTATGTTTTGTTTTAATCTTGTAATTGTTTATAACTAATAACATAACTTTTGTTAAAATTTTCTATCTTCTGGGCATTATTATGTAATCATAATCAAGTCTAAAAGATGTGCACTGATTCCTAAAATACTTTTCTATTTTAGGAATCGGGGACTAATTTCGTACTTTATTATTATCTGTATCAATAAATATATAAATAAATAATTAACACGTGACACTATTCTTAGATGGTATACTAATTACTACTAAATGAAATATATATATTTTTTTTATTGCAACTACTTATAAAACCTCAAATATTTATTTTATTGTTTTAACACAATATTAAGTTAAAAATATCCTTGATTCTGACTATAATAAACTTATAAACTAACTATAATATAATATATAGCATAAAATACAAAAACTTCTGTATTCAAATTGACGTGTCTTAAATCGACTCACATATCGTCGCTCTATATGTAATACTTCGTAACTAACAATTTTGGTAAAAATGGATGTTCTCAATGAAAACGCTATTCAAATAATTTACGTTATTATAATCATATGTCTTACAATGTCTTTACTCTAATTCATTTTAAATTGTAAACATATTTAGTACTGATAGTTTTAAAAGAAGAATAAGTCTCTCCTGTAAAGTTCAGCAGTTTTCATGTACGTCCTATCACATCTAGACTATACGATACGATATTCTATAATATAAAAATGAATCGCTGAATGTGTTGCTAAGCGCAAATCTCGAGAGAAATTGAACAGATTTCGCTAATTCTTCTTTTACTTTACTTTACTTGCAATATACCTTGAAGTGATGATTCTAACAACGAGAATTTTTTTTTAATTGTCTGCAAAAGTCTAAAAACAACCCTTTTCTATATCCTCTTAAGAAGATTTGCAATAATAATTTAGTAGGGGGTTCTGTAATTTTATTTTACATTACGTAATAACATATAAACTTTTTTTCTTTTTTCATGTTACTAGCTGACTCGGTGTCCCGAATAGCAGAATAAGTATTAAAAAATAAAACTTAAGAATCGACGTTAGGCGGTATATAATTCGCCGGGTCAGCCAATTATTAAATATATTTAAAAAAAACCTACCGCAGTTGTAGGAGGCTTCGTCGAATGTTTCTGCTCACCAGGGACAACCAGATCCGCCGGTCGTTTGTCCCCATACCCATCCTCAGACACACAGCACAACCTATCAGACACGCAGAGACCTTTCGAAGTGAGATACGCCTCGCAGTACTGGCTGAGGCGAGACTCTACGCACACGCCCGGACAAGCGATGTTACCTGAAATATAATTATGCGCTTTTAATTCTAATAACTCGAATAATAAGATGTCTTTTTTTTAATTAGATTGAGCTGGATGTGTAATAGGAGACTACAGACTCGGGGATATATTTACGTTCTAGAATAGTATTTAATTACTGTTAACGAAGATGTACGTAACACTGAAACTACCGATTCTATTTATATTTTTTTCCCATAACCTAACACCTTCCAGTCTGGCTATCACAACAGATTAACCTCCTTGTTGGCTTACAAAAACTATTATGTAGCCAAAGTTATTAATCGTTCACTATTATCAAACCCTATGTAAGAGTTCTCGCAGACTTTCTTTCGGCTTTTAGTTCAGTATTATAACATTAGCAGCAATTATTTTATTAAATAACGAATATAATATGTATAATTAAGCAGATCACAGACTTTGTTGTAATCAATTACCCATTTTAGTCATGTGTTCAGAAAAAAAAAAGAAAATGAGTATATTAATACGATCTTGCATCAACGAACAGTCTGCACAATTAATACTCAATCCTATATACTATAAGCTGGCAGAAAGTCTAAAGTTACGAGAAATCTTACAAAAAGGTTTTATAATAGCGAACGATTATTAATATCGGCTATAATAATAGATTTTGTAGACCATACAATTGCATAAATAAAATTTTATAAATGATAGTTTGTAAAATTAAAAAGGTTAGGTTAGGTCAGTTAAATTAAATATTGAATTAAATTAAAAATGTATAAAAAATGAATCAATCTTTTTATTTATTTTTTGTTCGTATCCATTATATTCACAATTTCAATTCAAGAAACAAGTGAAGATGGTAAAAATGCTTTTTGGTTTATTTACCTTGTCATGTGAACACAATCGGTGTTAGAAATTCTGAATTAGCATATGAATAGAGTTATCGCTAATAAATACGCTAAAACGAAACGAGAAAAATCATATGATATTTTTAATGCACGTTATCATGCTGTTTTCATAGCCAATATTCTGTGTTTTCTCACAGTAAAATTTTATTTCCTTATTTTGTAACAATACCCTGAACGAAAATCACGAATTTTCAAAATAAATTTTTTTTCATTATAATTTTGCATTATATAAAATGATTCAATTCACTCATTCAATTGATAATTTCTTATATAACTTTTATGTGTGGATAAAAATACGCCATATATGTCTGCTAAATGAGAAAAATAAAGAAAAATAGACTATAGAAAATAATTGTTTTCCTGAAATCAAGAAACCATATATGGATGCTGATAAGCAATACTGTGTCAAGCCACACGGACTTCGTTTTGAGAAAATGGCGTCTAAAGATGTCAAGCATATTCTTAATAAATATGTTTAAAGAAGTATATATCTTTAACCTTTTCTTTTATTTTTTGATAAAAGGTATAATTAATTAAAAGCAGATTGATATATTTAATATATTATCTAATAAAAAGTTGTTCAAATATTCATGATTATTGCAAAATATGGAACGAAATTGAAATTCGAAACAATTAATGAAGAAACTTTTTTCCGTACTTATTTACTTTATATGAATTAAAAAATTTTATAATGAATATTAAATAGATGATGCAGTATCAAAATACATCATTATATCCGAATTTGACATTTTGTGGTTTGACACATTATTGCTTATAAGCATCCATATCTAAGTTTTGTTAATTACATATGCAAGCTTTAATTAATCGCGTAAGTGATATAAGTAAAGCAGCTTTGTTACTTGATACCAGTTACCAGTCTCAGTAGCCTTACAAAAGCTGTCTCTGTCAAAAATAAGGCACTGATAGTAAATTACTTCAGATGTAAAGCGAACAACTTAATATGGAAATTTCTATGAAAGTTCTAGAGCAAAACTTATAACTGTACCGCCTTAAGAATATACCATAAGAGTAAACATAGACTATATTGTCTTTGGAAAAGTTGTTGATCTGTTAATTACTTTATATAGTCAGTGCCCACCTTCCCCCTCTCTAAGAAAGATTTATTTTTGCTCTTAGGCGTGAATTGTACTTATAAATTTTGCTCTCAGACTTTCATAAAGATTGACATAAGTTATTTCTCATTACTTTACACCTGAAATAATTTACCGTTAGTGCCTTATTTTTGACATTCATAGCTTTCATAACTACATACGACATACCTGTTACTAGGTTACAGAGTGGTTTATATCGCTCTCGGGATTAAGACTTGCTAGTGTAATTCTCGCTTTATAAAAAGCTGCCCTTTGTTTCACACGCGTTATTGGTTATTGCTTCACACCCTAATATGCCTATAATCTTCCTTAATAAACAGGTTATCCAACACAAAAAGAATTTTTCATATCGGATCAGAAATTTCAGAGATTACCTACACAAACTTACAAACAAATTTTACCTCTTTATTAGTATACAATAATCATATCAAGTAAACTAGATAATAGACCCCAGTAACAGTCTTAACACTTATGTATATCCTAATACTTAATAGAGTGTACCTAATAATTACCACTGTCTTTGTATTTGTCGTTGGTCGGCTTCGTGATGCCGTAGTCTTCGTCCGAGTCGGGTTCCGCGGTCGTGTAGCGCGTCGTGAAGGGCTTTCTTGTTGTTATCATCGTGTCATTGCCTGAAATGTTGAATATTTTTATTAATTACTAGCTGGTGCTCGGGACTTCGTCTGCGATGTTTGTGATGCCAACATCATAGTTGCTTCATACAAAGTCTGAGCCCAATAGGTTTAAAATTTATAGTTTCATACAAACTTTCATCCCCTATTTTATCCCCTTGAGGGTATTATTAATCAAAATCCGTCATAACATCTACCTGCATGACAAATTTCAACCCGATCCGTCCAGTGGTTTGGGTTGTACGTTGATAGATCTCTATGTTAGTCAGTCAGTCTGAGTCACCTTTGAATTATACATATATACTTAGATATATCTTATTAAATTTATACAATATTTGTATAATATTTCACTTTATTTTGGGCTTATTATATATGCGACTGCCGAAGAAGAATTATATTTTTCGAGCGTATATGTCTTTGGCACGCTCTACATACTCTACATATGAGGGAAATTTCCACGAGAACGCGAATCACACGGGTAACACTGATTGCCAATACCGATTATCCGATTTTAAAACATACATAATAGAAATTAAGATATTTGTAATACTTTTTTTATCAGTTTTTTTTATATTACTAAAATCTTGTTGTCTTATAATTTTTTGTAACTCTAAACAATAAAATAGTAAGGTTTAAACTACGCTAAATTAAATAAATAACATAATAATAAATAAAATTCTCAGTACAGTCCACATTCCCAGCAGCTTCACGTGCAAAGGCTCAAAAGGGCTTGAACCCAGGGCCGTAAAACAAGTTAAATAAAAAAAAAAAAACTTCATGTGCAACTGACATAATAAACTTATTAATCGACGATTCGAAAGAGCTTATAAAAATCTATTTGAATAAAGTATATTTTAATTTTGAGTTTGAAAAATGTAGCGAGAAAAAGTGCATGGAAGGTTTTTTTTAAAACATTTTCAAAAATTATACCTATTGATATTAGGTTATTGCATTTTGCAAAATATTAAGCAAACTTCAATATTCGAAACGTTAAATTAAGAATTTTTTTTCCGTACTTAATAAATGTTATATTATTCGTCCGAATTCGACTTTTTGTGGGTTGTTTATCGGCATGCATATAATGTTTTATTTTAAATTTTCACTATCGATTATTTTCTATCAATATATAAACGTGATGTATTGAAATAAGAAATATTAATTCGACTCACCAATCGGCTCATCAACGCAACACTTCATGGAAGGGTTGGGGCAGGTGATGTCTTCCAGCACGTTGGAGCATATCATGGAGGCCAGCGAGTGCATGCATACTCCAGGACAGTTCTTGTCATCGACCTGTGTATCCAGCGTCTCTAGCAGACCTGGAATGACAGATTTTACTGTTAGCATACATACATATAAATGAGACATCCCACTCACTAACTCATTGTTTTCTGAAAATTATCTTCGAAAAGTGAGTATAGAGTTCAACGACCTATGGATAGAGTTCTGTACATGGTTTTAATTTTTACGCCAATGCGTATATATTAATACGTAACTTAAATAAATTAAATTTTATTTCCATTCTATAAAACTTTATAAAACAAACCAAAATAAAATATTGTCCAATTATTTTATCAAATTTAAATTTACAATAAAAAAAAATCATTAAAATAATTCGTTAAAATTATCATTTAATATTCAGACAGAAAAATAAAGTCTAATAGATAACCCCTATTTTTTTAATTAACTAATTTTTTCTATAAAAAAGACACAAATGCGTTGCCAGTCTAAAAATAAATAAAGGATGAAAAAGAATAGAAATAGGAGAGGACGTTGGACTTCTGTCTCCCTCTAATAAAAAAAAAATAACAACTGTCACACACATCAACATTTTAAAGATTTACGAGGTACTAAGCCGAATAATATTCCACCAACGACGCACATATTTTAGCTATTCATCATAGACGTTCGCGATTTACGCTTTAATGGTCAACAGGCCTAACTAGAAACTGTTTTTTTTTATTATGTAGAGTTTTTTTAAGCAAACGAAACATTTATGAAATCAAAGTCATCATCACATTTTTACCAGATACTATTTTGATCTTTGAAGCAATATTTGAAAAGTATACATTATTATGTTATTTTTTTACTATACCTTTTGAAAATCATAAAATATTAATATATGTTATAATTTTCAAAAGGTATGGTAAAAAAAATAAAGTTGGTACTAATCTTTATATATTGTATGTTATAAGTTTTATCGAAAATTAATTAAAAGAATGTTGAGGCCGATTTGCATAATACATCAATACAGCATCATTGTTTTTTTAAATTTAAGTTTCCAGAAATTGAATCCGTTGATTTAGATAAAAATACACACCTGTACATCGAGCACCTAATAATTTTACTAATAAGTGTGTGTCTATATAAGGGAGAGGTTTTTTGGGTCCGGACCCCCTCTAAGTATACAGCTTACTTATATTTAATGCTTTGGATGAATGGCACGACAATTCGTACCACATGTACCTATATCTTGGTACATTTTTAGACCCTCGGATGGGAGGGCCCATATTAAACTATAACTAGCATCCGCGCTAATAAGCATTAACTTCTGGGTAGTAATAACATACAGAATTTTTTTGTGCTTTTTTGAATGCGCCCGTAGATGGTTTAGATTCACAATTAGACCTGGTAGGGGGCGCTGTTACTGGGTAGACCAATCCTATAGGGTCTTCTAGTATATGTATACTAGTTGTCCGTTGCGGTTTCACTCGCGTTTATGGTCACTTCTTCGCTCCTATGAATCGCAGCGTGATGTAATAAAGCCTATAGGCTTCCTCGATAAGTAAACTATCTAACACAAAAATTATTTTTCAATTCGAACCAGTAGTTCCTGAGTATAGCGCGTTCAAACAAACAAATTCTTCAGCTGTTTAATATATTATATTATATGGTATTATGAATTAAAATATCATAGATATATATTTCAGCTATTCATTACACTTTCTGTTTGAGTTCAAGTACACTTTTGGACATTAAGTCAGACATAGTTTAAGGCGAGAATTACACTAAGACTTTCCATCAAGATTTACATAATTTGTTTGTCATTGCTTTACACATGAATGAATTTAATGTCAGTGTCTTATTTTTGACGTTTACATTTTTTGTAAATGTTACTTAAAAAACACTGTTACCTAAATAACTGTCACCAGGTTACAGAGCTGTTTTATGCCATTTACGAGAGCAACTTACTAAAACTTACAAGTGCAATTCTCGCCTAATAAAACCCGACACACATATTATAGTTACTCATCGTACAAATGTCACGCTTTAGTGGTCAGCAGGCCTAACTGTTTTTTATTCTCCCGCCGTCTGCGCCCGCGCCGCCGCGCCTCCGCTTTTAGCTTGTGAGAACGAATTCTTGGAAAGAAAAGAGACGGACTACTAGCTAGATCGCTTTCACACCGGACGGTGGTGTACCCGCTGTTATATTTTTGTAATTATATTAACTTAAAAAAGGTATTGATTTCAAAGCGTTAAACGCAATTTCGTTTACCTTACGACTAACTTTTTTCAGTTATTTCTATTTTAAAACTAAACTACTAAACCGATTTCGATTAAATTTTTATGAGACCATTCTGAATATACACCAATTCAAATAAAATACTTATTTTAAAAATCGGTTCATAAATGACGGAGTTACATAATAATAACCATTAAAAAGTACATTACGCTGTAAAGTGCTCGAAACGTCGGGATGATAAAAATAATTAATATACGCGATTTAAATCCGTTTAAAATAGTTTTATTTCAATGAGTAATAATCGCGAAAATCTAAGACAACGTTAAGTACATTACGGATTGAGAACCTCAACCTCCAAGAAAATTTATCTATACTAATTTTATAAAGCTGAAGAATCTCTTTGTTTATTTGAACGCGCTAATGTCAGGAAGTACTGGTTCGAATTGAAAAAAATATTTTTGTGCTAGATAATTTATTTATTAAGAATGTAATAAAGCCTGTAGCCTACTACTAACTAGCCTGTAGGCTATAATACATCACGCTACGATACATAGGAGCGAAGCAGTAACCATAAACGCGAGTGAAATAGCAAGGGACAGCTAGTTATATACACAAATTTGCTAACTTGTAGCGGATACCGGAAGCACTCTTTTAACATTATTATAAAAAGGAAAATAAATTGACGCCCGGCGAACATTAGTAGCTAATGAAATATCCGGCAAATTTCTAAAAATTTTTGTGCAGTATGCGGCCAGGCTTTTTCAACGTTAATTCGTAGTTTCTACACCGGTAATAAGAAAAATATAATTATAATTTGTTTTTAAGAATTGGAACTTTAAATTACATGCAATTAGTAGGTTTTAGGCATTGATAGTTGTAACGGACAGTTTCATAGTCGTTTTGACCTACATAGATCTCAATATAGTTACATAGTGTCATGGGTAGGTAATCACTATGAATCATTTTATTGGTACCTAGAACATTAAATCAATTATATATTTTAAACTTTCGCGATTTATACTATTCATATTTAATATAACGGGTCTTATCGCGATAACTAATAGTAGTAATACCTTTTTATTGCCCGACGTTTCGACGAAGTTACATTCGCCGTGGTCACGAGCTGACAGAGTCAAAAGACCCGTTATATTAAATATGAATTAAATCAATTTAAAAAGGTTTTCTAAATTCACGATAATAATATCTTAAAATAAAATATTGAAGCTATTTTAAGAAATAAATACCATATACCTTTTAAATTATTCTACATAGTTAACATAACACCATAATTTATATACATATTTTTAATTTAAAATTATAAAATAAACTAAATTATAAAAAGAAAGACGAAAAATAATAACATTTTATAATTATCTAGAACGTATTATTACCGAATACATAATCAAAACCTTAACTTCATATCTCAGCTTCATCGCCCATCAATTATTTCAACTAAACTTAAAAAAAAAACTCTTAACATTCAAATTCGAATTCCTCAAGCACATCAATCGTAGCGCCGCGACCTTCACCTACAGTTAAAATGTAAAAAAGGCCGATAGACTATAAATCATGCCTACCAAGCCATTCTAAACCTTATTACCTAATACCGTACCAAATAAAACCTGTACCACCACATTCCCGAGTCTAACAGTATTTAAAAAAAAAACTCATACACAATACATTTCATTTAGCCCGCGTCTTCAGTCGCATTTTAGTGTACTTTAGTAGATATTGTTACGCCAGGCAACCATCTAAGGCGAGAATTACACTTGTAAGTTTTGCTCTCAGACTTTCATAAAAATTTACATAAGCTATTTCTCATCGCTTTACACCCGAAAGAATTTACTGTCGGTGCCTTATTTTTCAACATCATATAAGATACCAAAAATAAACATTAGATTTGATACAACTATCAAATAAATCTTACAACTAACCTAACCTAACATACACCTTAAAATAGCTAATAAATCGTAACCAATTAAGTTTATTACTTAACATATAACACAATCCTAAATCAAAACTTATACCACTATTCTAGAATGTGACCCGGCGTCTTACGTGAGCCATTGCGATGCGGCGCGGTGCGACACGAAATCTAGCAAACGCGTTTAATTAGTTTGATATTTTCGCGCGAATGAAGAGAACAGGCCGACGCGCGAATGAAGAGAAGTGATGCGTCGGCACGCATCACGCTGCATTACTTTAAGTTCGCCGTTCATTGAAATCGCATTCGCTTTGGATCGTAGTACTTCGTCTCGCAAAATTAAAATATATATTATTCAGTCCAAACCATATACAAACATCATATTTGACATTAAAAATCCTAAAAGTAACCAAATCTAACCGATACATTTAGAGAATTCACGGACACATAGCTGCAAATCCATTCTGAACCTTATTATTTAACACGTATTACCATCCTAAATCAGAACCTGTACCACTACATTCCCGTGTCTAACCGTTAGGCCCTCCCGAGGCACAGTTATGTTTGGAGGCAAATGAAAGGAAAATAGACGGTGGTACGACTTACAAGTGACAGCGATTTTTAGTTGTATTTTTTTTTATAAACTAAGATTTGGTAAAAATAATTTAGTACTTTTATAACGAAACTTAAAAAAAAACACGACTACACAAACAAAATACGTAATTTCATTTATTTGAATGTTAAATAAATAAGTTTGCTAGTCCAGTTATTTTGATATTATAACCAAACTTTGAAACAGATAAAAAAGAATTATTCAAATTGACTTGAGAACCTCCTCCTTTTTGACAATCGATAAAAAAATAGCTGTCCATTGACATTTACAGTACCAGAGGAATCACAAATGCGATTCCAGCTGAAAAAGGAATGAGGAATGAATAGGATTGGGAAGATAGGTAAGCAATGGGTTACATTATGTTAGTTTTCGATTCACGAAACGTAGCACGTGACATTTATTGAAACCGTTCCACGTCGATAAATTTGTATCTTAAATAATTCAATTGAGTGTCAAAATGTTTTTTTTTTATTTAAGACTATAAATCTAGCCGGAAAAAACTATAAATCTGTACGGAAGTCATATACTGTAGCAAATATTTTATTTATAATTTCTTAAGGCAGAAAATATTCATCATTTACAAAATAACAATAAAATAGATAGCATGACATATATTTTATAAAAAAGTCTTTCGGATATTGGCTATGTGTACGATTTTAACATATACTTCAACGTCAAACGAAAAGCAGATTTTATGCCTCAAGGCATTGTGTACTAAGCTTTAGACTAAATAAACATATATTTATTATATCAATTATCTAAAGTAGCACCACATTCTCAAGGCATGATTTCACTTACGGAACCTGTGACCCATGAAATAGATATTACTAATAGTACAGGTTAGAATTTTTTTATTCTAGTAGTATTCTGTTAAAGATTTTGATTCTGTAATTGATTATTTAAATTCACAAAAATATTTAACAGTTCATAAGATGTTTTATTTTTAGAATTGTATAATAGGTATATAGAAATTTATTTATTATATTAAAAATTACTAAAATTGTCTTACATACAAAAATATTTTTTAAATAATATATAGCGGACAAATGAGCAGGCGGGACACCTGATCCTAAGTGATCGCAGTTGTTCATGGAAATTTGTAGCATCAGAGGAACCACAATTTCAAAGTGATAAAGGGGAATAGGAAGTAAAGAAAAGAATGATGGAGGAGCTCTTCGTATGAAAGGCTATATTAGAAACTTCAAGTCGATTTTGTGATAATGTGGTACGGCCCTGATCGAGTCAGCCTGTGTATTAGCTGTAGTCAGTACAGACTACAGATAAACTCGACCACAGAGTATTTTAAAATAAATATATCTGTTATGTTATCACTGGGGTTCTAGTCTCTAGTTTACTTGTAATTATTAATATATTTATAAAAGCGAGGACAAGTAATATAGCCAAATAGATAGTGAGGGCGCGTACTGGTGATATATAGTAATTAAATAAGCAATGACTTCCATAGACAAAATACAGTATACATACATATATCGATACCTCCCACGTAAGTTGTTGTAACCCCAAAATTACAATTTTACAGTAGAGCACTTTTAATCCGTTTTAGTTTGAAATTTACAACAAAATACGCCTTTTTTCAAGCGTATTTCGTTGTAACTTTCCTTGAAAAAAAAAAAGATTTTTGGTATTTTTTCACTTTGAATGCATTAAGCAATGCAAATTCGTGTAGTATTCAGTAAAAACGCTAACGGCAATTTTGTGGCTTACAATAACTTACGTGGGAGGTATCGATATGTATATTTACTTTTGTATACTAATATTAAGGTCAATTTTTTTTATAACTTTATATGTAGGGGTTTACCTCTGAAACTAGTGATCCGATTTTTGACTTAAATAGATATAGGCATTATATATCACGCAAAGACTAAAAGGAACGAAATAGTAACTATAAACGCGTGGAGTTGTATTCCTAACAATATAAAATAAAAAATGACCTAAAATATGAAAACGAAAACGCTCATAATTTGTGGCACAGATAAATAAACGTCCACCGTTACCCGATGACCTAACGCCGGAGAAATCGACACCCGCGCCGAAAACGAAAGTACACCAACACGAAACGCGCTCCTGATAACGAGTAAGACTTCAACTATTCGCGTCTTTGTAAAGGAGCCATTCATGCTACGGCGAAGGAGGCCAATGGGAGAGCAATGATATTATAAATAAAATGTACAGACGTTACCTACAAGGGAATCCCGGTCCAAAAAAGCGAAACTCAAACGCACACATAAATAATGTAATATTGTAATGCTACACTAAAATAGATTTTTCATCAAAAAGCTGAAAAGGATAGCATATCTTAAGTAATGGGAGAGAAAAAGAATACAAGTATTTATTGCAGTGTTGCCATGCATTTAGTTGTAGTGTGCGTGAGGCGACACTGAGACGAATTGTTCCAATTAGCTTCACTTAAACGTGCCGCCTATGGAGTGCTTGTAACTTATTTACAGATTTTTACTTATACATAAAACACATTTTGTTACCTTTTTCATATTTACTAGCTTTATCTCGTAATAATGGAACTGAGGTACACGTGACTGAGTTCTCTAGCCGTTTCTAGGCAACGTACTGTTTATGTTGTGAGAGACAAAACATATCAAGAGAGAAAACAAGATAGATTGATATAAATGTGTGAATCTAATGACATTTTCATAAAAAAATGTTCATTAAACTTACAGCGCTGTCAAAATACTAATAATAATATCTAAAATAATGTGTATCCGTGTGTCCTTCAATGAATGGCTTGCTTTGCAACTTGAGTTAACTTGAACTTGACGATTGCCTGTGCAGACACAGGGCGGCACTGTTTTTAGGTGTAGTATCACTGGTGTAGTGGTGCTGAATGTACCTCTAACGCCGACGGTTGCGGGTTCGATCCCCGCACGGGACAGATATTATATTTTTATAAATATTTGTTCCTAAGTCTGGGTGTTTGTCCTTGTGGGTCTACCCACCGTGCCCCGGAGAGCTTGTAAAGTAGTCAGTCCCGGTTGTTATCACAATAACCTGATAATGATCGTTAATCTTAGTAGGTAGGGAGATTATTCTAGTCTAAATGGTTAATGGCTTGCTTTCAGGGGTTGCGGAGGTCAGATGGCAATCGGTCTGTGTAAAATTATTTATCCAACGTAAATTCACACATAAGTAGTGGTAATAAGATACAAATACCAATGTTTAGAGAACGAACCCAAGATATTAAACATCGACGTTCTTTCTCTTAAAATTGGATTTTTTTTTATAAGTTTTAAACTTTCATTCTGTTTTTATTTTTAGGTTAGGGAACGATGAGACTGGCATGTCCATGTAGGATAAAAGTCTCAAAATATATTTAAAAAAATGGAATATGTATGACTGTTCATTAATCACGTGATATTTTTAGACGGCTTGACTGATTTGGTTAATTCTTTTAAAAGGGATTGATGATTTTTTATTTAAAAGGGATTGAAGATTTGTCCCATAGAATTTTCATGATGCCGAGATGGCCTAGTGGTCGGAACATATCGATCTCAACCGATGATCGCAGGTTCAAACCTCGGCTAGCACCACTGAGTTTTCAAGTGCTAACATTTGTTTTTAAATTCATATCGAGCTCGGCGGTGAAGTAACACATCGTGAGAAAACCTATATATGCCGATCGAAATTCTGATACATGTACATATATCCGCCAACCCGCACTGAGGCAGCGTGGTGGATTAAGCTCTAAACCTTTCCTTAATAAGAGATGAGACCTTTGCCCAGCAGTTGGACATTTACAGGCTGTTACTTTACTTTACTTTTTTACTTTTTATTTCCATCATTATGTTTAGTAATTTAATTTTCATTAAAATAACTTGAACAAATACGTCTTGTCTATCGTGACATCAACAGTACGTTGCTAAGCAACCTCTCGTGTAAGTACCTCCATTCCATTACCACTAAATGGCTGCTAATTAGCAATAATTTGTCAACCTACAAAATGTCGAATTCCGAGATATTGATGTATTTAACATTATTCAAAAATTTCATGTCATCTAAAGTATTTAAGTACGGAAAAAAGTATCTTAATTTAATGTTTCGAATATTGAAGTGTGCACAATATTTTGCAATACACAATAATCTAATATATTTATATAAAAACTTATTATTAAATAAAACATTATATTGTACGAATCCGCTTTTATTTCATTATACCTTTTATCAAAATAGTAAATAGAAGATGGACATATATATTTTCAAAAAATTTAGTTAAGAATAAGTTTAAAATCTTTAAGCGCCATTTTCTCAAAATGTAGTTCATGTGGCTGGATACAGTATTGCTGGATCAGCGTCCAGATTAAAATACGAACTTGAACCGTTCGAATGGAACATATAAAAATGAGAAACTTTATATTAATATTTCATTTGATACGGATTTCACTTTTTTTAATTATAAATATAGATTATTTGAAACTGGCCGGTGAGAAAGTGAGTGTCATATCGCACGGACGCTCGCAGACCTACAGGTATTCTAGACTCGCTATTCGTCTGGAGTCTAGAAAGTTCGAAACTATACAACGGATATGGCCACTTTTAGTTCTGGACCAAATAGGGTGGACGAAATCGGACCAAATGATAAGTTTATAATAGAAATTTTGTACTTAAATAGGCATTAAATTCATCAAAAGGTTTGACCAATTCATGATGTAAAGTGTATTAAAAATTACATAACAAAAATATCACTAAAAATCTATATACTGAGATAAACATGACAACAAAAAATATTATTTTCCAAATCTTTATCCTCTAAAGATACTATAATACATTATAATAATAAAGAGGTAAAATACTACTTTAAAAAAACAATGGCTGCTTCTTTGTGTACCATAACTAACCATTTTTTTTTAAATTTTACATAGCCTATGTCACCCAATTAACTTACAATCTAAGAATTAAATAGTGCACTAAAAATCAGCAAAGCCGTTTAGACGTTAAGTTTTTAAGAAAATTTTGAAAAAATATGATTTTTCTACAGCCGTCATACAGGGATCAATTTATTATTTATATCAATATGTTATAAAACAATATATTCGTAATACTTTCTCGCGGGTCAACGGCCGCGGTGCAGCTTCTTGCCCGTTCATTGATGATCTCGCGATGGAGTCACGAATTTAAAATCGCATTTACATATCGCATGTTTAATAATACAAGAGCGAATAAGAAATTCGGTAAAATTGGATTTTAGTAAAAGTTTATAGTGTAATATTATTAAACTTACATAAATATTAGACATTTTTATTATAATTTCATCATATAACATCCGTATTGCCTGTAAAGACATTTGCCGTGAGCGGAGATTGAACCCGCGACCTTCAGTCATTTGTAGTGACCACTGCGCCATCGTGTCTTATGTCAATAAATCGATGTAAAAAAAATAATGAATGTTGGGGTATTTATTAATTTAAATTTTTATATTATTCGAAAGAAAAGGGAATACGTTTTATTATGGAAAATAATAAATGAGTTTTATGGGGAGAGGGAGATAATATTTAGGCAAGAATCAAACTTGTAAGTTTTGCTCGCAGACTTTCATAAAATTTATATAAATAGTTTTACATTGATCTTACTCCTGAGAGCATTTACTGTCTACATCTTATTCACACTCACAGCTTACTTAAACTTACCCAGGTAACTGTTACCAGGTAACTGAATTGTTTTATATTAGGCACGAGGCTCACAAGTGTAATTCTCGCCTTAGTCAAGACCTTACCCAATAGGATTAAAGATATGCACCATGAAAAACGTTAATATATCATGAAACATTGTTGGATGGAATAGCTGCGTCCCAACATTTTTGTTGACATTAATGGGATTTATGTCATTGTAATAAAAAGTATATAACTTTTTTATAACCATGCAAAGGCTTTGCATTTATTATCCTTTGAAATATTTTAACACCCTATAGATATATCTAACGATAGAACACCTACTACTGTCATACGTCAAAAGACGCATTAAAACCATGTTGAACACGTGGCTAGCTAAACAGAGTTTTAAAATTAAACATTGCTTAAAATATCATCTAAATTGCTTAACAGCGAAAAAACTTATTAATAAAATGTTACACGTTATATTTGACAGCTGAAATAGGTTTTAGACATCTATTAAACTCACTTATACGTATGTTAATCTATATCTAAAGCATGTTTAACTCAAAACTGTCTTTAGACGCGGATTTATAGTATGGATTTTTTTAAACACGCGTTTAACGTCTGTTTAAATCTTTTGGAGTAAGGCGGATAGATTTTTAATATAATTTAATGAAACCATTTGTCAACATCAAATGTGTACATAAGCTTTTGATTATTGAATATATAATATATTTATAAGTAAGTTTTGAAAATGTATGAATGTCATTTTAATAATTGAATACAACATTCAAGTTACACACAATAAAAATTACAATATAAATTTGTTAGTATCAGGAGTTAATATCCTTGCCACCGAAGGTGTGACGTGACTAGTCAGAATAAACCCTTAACCTGCTTCCTAATAAGAGTGCATTAAATCCGCCATTTTGATTTTTTAACAATTTTATGCACCCCACACCACTAGCGCATCACGACTCAAAGATTATTAAAATCTCTTAAGCCTTTGAGTATTACTAACAGACATAGAACCGGACATGCATACATTCAGATCAAAAAGATAAACCTTCTTTCGAGCTTTACCACAGTCAGGTAAAAATAGCTAATCATTTAATAAAACATTTCTATTTAATAGTCATACTGGGAAAGAAAACGAACGACACACAATTAAAACATCTTAGCAGACGAGATAATTCGGGGCGGTAAAAAATCGCAATTAATTCACTTTCAACGTGCACTTGACAGTTTCACCGTGCGCGTGCGCACCGCCGGCGCGACGCTACGTATCGGTATTTGTTTGGCGAAAAGTGCGGTTACAGACGGATTTAATTAGCTGTTTTTATTGTCTGTAACAGTCTTAGGTATATATTTGGGCGTGTTTTTTCTGTAAAAATGTTAAATGAAACATGGTTTTGTGTGTCTATGTACAATGCATAAAACTCTATCACTTGAGGACTGCATACTGCATTGAGTACTGTTTAATTATTTATTTTTTTTATTTTGAATTTATGTAAGTTCCCATAAAAGCGCGCCTCATCGGGAATATGAGTCAATGCCTTTATTTGGTAACAATACCCGGACCGAAAATCAGGAATTTACAAACTTTATTTTTCATAATAATTTTTTTATTATAAAAAAATAATTCGGTTCAATTATTCGATCGATAATTTCTAATTTCTAACTCTTATGTGTGATTAGAAGAACGCTTTATTTGTCTTCTAAATCATAATATACAAGCGAAGAAAAATTCAATTTAATTCAAATCTTCAGTCAAATGCTTTTAATTGTGCCAATTAGACACATGTTATTTCGCCAATGTCACGTGGAATTGAGAAAACACGATGGAGATTGATCGATGGGATCGAAAATCCAACTTTAATAAAATTTTGTAAACATCCTAAAATAGAATTTCATTTTCAATGTCCTTAACCTAGAACAACTCAAATAAAAGAAGAATAGATTATAACCTTGTAATAGATACGTCGATACGATCGGAAGCTGTGAATGTGAAAAATAAGGCACATTAAATTCTTTTAAATGTAAAGTAAAAAGAACCAAGGAAATCTTTATGAAAGTCTGAGAACGAAACTTATAGGTGTAATTTTCGCCTTATAGAACAGATCATATCTGTATATCAACGATTTGTAACTGGTTTATATATATATAAAAGGTCGAGGAGGTCTGATTGCGGTCGCTTGGTGCAAAAACAAGTTCAGTTAGATCTGGCTTAGAGCCAAGTTTTTTTGTCAGCATTTTACGTTTGAGGTTGTTGAACTCAACCTATTTATTTATTTTAAGATTTCATTGGTCGAAATCAATTGATCAACAGGTATACAGGCGCGAAACAAAGTGGAGGCAAACAGGGCCCCTCCCTCCCTGGCTCATAATCGAAACAAAAGTCGTAGTATTTACCTGAAATTCAAATTTTCTGAAATATAACCTATGTTTCTAAATCCGCAAAAATTGCCCCGTCTCCCCTGAACAAAATCCTAGATCCAAGCTTGACTGCATATTCCACTAAGTAATTAAAGAAATGGAAACCTATCAACCACTTCCAAGCCTTACCTTACTTCATTCCTTCATTGCTCTATAAGCTGGCAACGCATTTGTAGATGGTGCTGCAAATGACCATGGGCGGCTGTGATCACTTAATCAAGCGACCTGCCTGCTCGTTTGCCCAATATTTTAATAAAAAAAAATTAATAAGCATTATAGTCGTTTTATAGGTGACCAACAGGTAAATCTGAGCGTTATTATTTTTACTTTAAGTGATTTAAACTTTAAAATGTCCATATTTTATTATATTAAGGTTAGGGCTTGGGAGTGAGCATGTCTGGTCGTTCATATTTTGTGGCATTATTCACTGCCACTTAAAGGAATCGCGTAGTTAAAAAAAAAATAATTTGGTTTCTATGCCGTTACATCTCAGATCACGTCACCTATTAATTTACTAACATATCATGACCCTATTAAGTCCTCATATAAAAATAGTCATACAAAGCATTGAATGATTTAGCATACCAAGTTAATAAAAACTACTACAGATCACATATTGCTCGATAAGACGAAACTTTTCATTTTTTAATCTGTAACAAATTGCATCATACAAATAAAACTTAGTTAAAAATTTAACAAAATAATTGAGATCAGTCGGCGTCGACGCGTCTGTCAAACTTTCTCCAGTTACAAACTCACCGACGTGCCCCCCTCCCCGCCCCTCCCTTTCCCCAACCTTTCTCGTCAACATATGCGCACGCGCATCGAGATGATTACGTACCGGTGATAGAAATTGAATCATACGATGCAGTTACCAAAGATATGGTTTATGTTCGTGATATCACACGTTGAATACTGTTAGGAATATATCATATAAAAGTAAATATTTACTGTATTTTATCTATGGTATCTCGTTGATTAGTTTTCAAAACTATTCTTAATTAAATTTTTGAAGTATATATTCGTCTTCTCTTTTCTATTTTGATAAAATATTTTATGAATTAAAAGCAGATTGGTATAATAGAATGTTTTATCTAATAATAAGTTTTTTTTTTTAATATATTAGATTATTGCATTTTTCAAATATTGAGCACACTACAATTTTCCAAATTAATACTTTCTTTCCGTATTTTTTAGTTTAGATGACATGAAAAATATTTGATATATGTTAAATACATGACGCATTATAAGAATACATCGATATCTCCGAATTCGACTTTTTGTGGGTTGACACATTACTGCTTATTAGAGCCTACATATAATCATAATTATATGTAAACTAAATCCCCAGTGATAAATAGTAAATGTATTTCCTTACTTAGAGCCGGATTTAGAGCCCTAAGAGAGATGGCGCAACATAAAAATGAAGGCCACTAATTATTTACGGACTAAAACGAACCATTTTTTTAAACATCGATGTTATGATATGATTTACGGATCGAAGTCAATAAATATTGTTTTTAATATTTAAGAACAGAATCTTCTCGGTTTTTTAATATGAAAATATTATTTTCTTGGCGTTTTTTATAACTGTACATCCTTACAAGTACATATACATAGAATGTATTAGTATATACATTCAATCAATAAATATTATAGCACCACACACAGACAAACAATAAATAGTACTAATTATCACCTAAACGTTACGCTAGTAACGGCATTGGGCACCGTTACCTGCGCGTGCGCACTCGCCGCCTCCTTATACAATCATATCACCATTCATTATTATAATGATTGGTGCCTTTTTGCACACTAAGATGTTATTACATTGTGCATATTATATGCTTTATGATATACTCGTTTTCAATAGCCATATTTACTCGCGTCAGATTATTTTATTTGTTATTGTAAAATCAGCAACAAAGAGTAAAAGTACTAAATAAAAGACTCTAATTTTCTTCTAACCTTAGTGAACTTTGAGATATTTATTAATTTTAATTTAAACTCTTTATTGTACACAACAGGAAAAGACAAAGCAAAACAATTGAAACATTAGAGCCAAAAATATATATACCTATGAACGATAGGCGGTTTCTAGCATATCTTCCAGAAAACGTCTTATTTATAACAAGAACCCATCGTATATAGTATATAGCGGTATAGTTACGCTTCTGATGTAGGCGATAATCTCTGAAACTACTGATCCAATTAAAAAAAATATTCTTGCGTTAGATAGCCTATTTATTAGGTTATAGGCTATATTACATCAAGTTACGACTCATAGAGGCAAACCAGTAACCATAAACTCGCGTGAAACTGCGAGGGGCACCTAGTTTAAAAATTAAAAGACAAACTAGACAGCTTTAAGTGCTCTCTAAGACAAAATGCAAGGATTCACAGAGATACCTAATATAATGACGTAGATCTTTAGTAAACATTGTTTTTAACCCCCGCGAAAATGTGTGTGTGTCAGTCTGTTTGGCTGTCTGTCTGTCTGTCTGTAGCATTGCAGATGGTTGGATGTGGTTTTTTTTTTTATTTGAAAGCACGTTTTCTATCAAAGGTTCTTAGAAATATTCTACCAAAACCGGAAAGCCATTTCAAGCTCATGAGCTCATTTCTCTACATTTTAAAAGATTTTGTGTTAAAGGTTTTTTAAATTTTATACTTTTATGTTTGTTTAATATTATAAAACTTTATTTTTTATTGACTATTGACTTCGGTCGTGTTGAAATGTGAACTCTTTTCTACATTAACATTAATCGAAAGATTGCTCTCTTTAAAAGTTCAATTCAATGCAACTATTGTTTTGGTGGATTTTAGAAGTGCCTATGAGCACAGATAATTTCGCCAATGTCACGTGGGATAGAGAAGACACGAAGGAGATTGTTCGGTGCGGAGTGAACTGTAACAATTACATTTTGAAGACTATAATCTTTAAAAGTTTAGTTTTGTTTTATACAAATGACAGCTTCTTCTCTTTATGTAGATACATTTCGTATATCCGTGCGCATGTCACTTACTCCTATTAAACAAATGGCATATCTGATGGGTGTGTGTGTGGAAAGTTTTTTTTTTTTTTATTTTTTTACTTATCACTTTTTCTTTTCGAAGAAAATTGAGAGACACGCTTAATAATATCTATATATAAGCGAAAAGTTACTCACTCACTCATCGCGAAATCTCAGAAACTACAAGCGCTAGGAGTTTTAAATTTTGTACTTTTTAGGATATAGGTGCTCACTAAGACGGGATTTTGCTAAATTCGATCCCTAATGGGGAAAAAACGGGGGTTGGAAGATTGTATGAAAGTCCTACATGTGTTAAACGCGAGGGAAACCACGGGTGGCACCTAGTATAATATAAAATACTCAAACTTTATCTATACCTACATTTAAGATACTTCGAATATTGACTTCGATATGAACCCAGGTTCATCATCGCCAAATATTCGAAATAAGACTTGTTTTGACCTGTCCTCGTTGGGTTCATTGCCCTGCGTGTCAAATTTTTCTGAACACCTTATGTATAGGAACTTTAGTTATGGCTGGGTATTTGCATATCATTTCATATTGTAGTAAATAATTAAAATGCTTTAATAACTTATTTTTATTAATGTACAATAATTTTATTTTAAAGCATTACTACAATTTTCACTCTTATTTTTTAATGACAACGAAATTGGCGCGCAATTCTTTTCTTCTTTTTTATTTCATATGACATTAAGCAAGATAATAATGCATTCTGCCTAATAATGCTAAATATAAATAATATGTCATTAAACGTTGTGAACACCTTAATTGATAACAACCGTTAGTATCATTACCTAATAGCGTTTGAAACCTATCCGTGTATATCTGATCCCATTGGCGATTATTCAGATCTAATTACCAACTTGTATAAAAAAATTTTTTTGAATCGCGTAAGTTAATTATTTTAACCGACTACCAAATAGGAGGACGTTTCAATTCGTCGGAGACCTGTTCACCTGTCCAGGTATACTCTTCAATAGTTTTATAGAATCTTCATGAAAATCGGTTTAGTACTTGGGTAAGTAAACTTAATTATGTATTTTAGCGTTTAGATTCCCCTCTTTAAAAAAGTCTTGTTATCATTTTGGCGACGCGATTTTAATTAGGTATATGCATGTGATTCAAATAAGGTTCAAATATTTCAAAGTAGAACATTATTCTATAATAGTTAAAAAATCATTGTAAAGTTGCAGCACAATACCTCTTTTACTTAACCTCTAACCATATTTGGATGCTGATAAGCAATAATGTGTCAACCCACAAAAAGTGAAATTCGAAGATATTGATGTATTTTGATACTCCATCACCATAACATTATTCAATTAACAATCAAGTCATATAAATTAATAAGTACGGAAAAAAGTTACTTAATTAATTGTTTCGAATTTCAAGGGCGTTATTTATTTTGTAATTTATACAATAATCTCATACATTTAAAATCCTTTTATTAGATAATATATTAAACATATCAACCTGCTTTTAACTAATTATACCTTTTATCAAAAAAGAAAAGAAAATATGGATAAATAATTATTCAAATAAACTTATTAAGAATAGGTTTGACATCTTTAGACACCATTTTCTCGAAATGAAGTTCGTGTGGCTTGACACATTATTGCTTATCAGCGTCCATTTATTTTTTGTATTTATAGACTTTGACGTCATATTACCAAGCGCGCCAAAATTGTGGGCGTTTAAAATGGCCGCGTTTGGTGTATATTTTTATCTTTTTTTAAATACTTTTAGATACTTCTTGGTGTATTTTTTTTACTATTACATAGCGATTTTAAGTATCGAATAAAAATAAAAATAAATCATATTGCCTATTATCTCGACGTTATGATCACTTTACAGCGATCTTGGTCATGTGTAGTATTTCAATGTAGCAATCAGGAAAACCTAAGAAATATTAACAACATTGTGTTTCTAACTTAACAAATTACGCTCATTCCATGTAAACTTTACTTTGTTTATTTTAAACGCCGATACTTTATTTTTATTTATAAACAGAACTCTCCAAGAACAACTACCAACTACTTGTGCGTTCCTTCGTTAAGAGGGGTTCCGTACCCCACCCTCTACCCCTTAGCACTAATACGAGTTACTTATACTTAGGATATTGAACGAATGAAAATACAAAGGTTTATATAATATCTAAATAACTGAGATTATTATACATTTAGAATCATACCATCTTACTGCGTAAGACCCGGATAAAAACAAGTTTATCTTTGTACGTTTTGGACTATGAACCCCTCCCCCACCCTTTATCCTTCCCTTGGTCGGACCACTCCCATATGAAAGCTGTTGCTGCGCCCGTGCCTACAATATGATTTAATAGTAACTACCTAGGATTGGTTTCTAAATATATCTGTGCGCAACAAGAGTTGCGGTCGGGATAGCACATGGAATTTATCATCTTTTAATCAAAAACTCTTTTACCCACTCCTGATCAAAATAACACGAGAATTATCCAGTCAACAGATTCTTAGCCAAAAGATTCTATGCACAAGAAGATTTTATATTGTTAGGTTATCTCTGGGGTTCTAGACACTAGTTTATTGAAATAAAACTATTTTAATCGGATTTAAATCGCGTATATTAATTATTTTTATCATCCCGACGTTTCGAGGACTTTGCAGCGTTCGTGGCCACGGGTAGACTAGTTTACTTGTAATTGGATACTGATAAGCAATAATGTGTCAACCCACAAAAAGTCAAATTTGGAAATATTGATATATTTTGATACTACATCACCTATTTAACATTATGATAAAAAATTTCAAGTCATATAAACTAAATAAGTACGGAAAAAAGTCTCTTAAATAATTGTTTCGATTTCCAAGTGCGTTTCATATTTTGCAATTTATACAATAATCTTAAATATTTGAAGAACTTTTTATTAGATAATAGTATCTTAGCAGATTGATATATCAAATATAGATTTGATATATCAATCTGCTTTTAACTCTTTATACCTTTTATCAAACAATAAAAGAGAAGATGGCTATATACTTCTTCAAACATAATTTTTAAGAATCGGTTTGACATGTTTAGACGCCATTTTCTCAAAACGAAGTCCGTGTGGCTTGACATCGTATTATCCAATTATGAATATATTTGTGAGAGTAAAGACGAGCGATCTATCCTAGAGAGAGGGAGGACGTATTGCCGATATATAATAATAATAACTGACCAACGAGCTACCATAGACAAAATATATTATTATTTACTTTCATGATATATTCCTAACATATATTTAAATTAAAAAAAAAAAGAATGGTTCATTCACCCGCAAAAGGACGTACATTGTATTAATGATCTTTATTAAATTCACGTTGATGATAATAAACAACTTATAAATTATATGTTACACGGACAGAAAAAGGTTGCATGTCTTTATACCATTAATACTCTATAATCTCGAGGTCAATTATGCTTTAAATGTTTATGATAAATATAAAAATTATTTCCGCTCTATCATTATAAATGAAACTTTTTTATCGCCCAACTTTTTAAATGAGCCTAATAAACTCAATTCTATTAACTCGGTTAATATTTCGTTTTGCGTTGATATTATCGCATATTTATTTTATTTTTCCGGTTTTTTTTTTTATCGATAAATGTCTTTTAATATCTATGTCAGAATTCTAATTAGATTCTGACTGGGAAGAATAACTAAATATAATTTGTAGCTCTTATCTATACTAATTACACTATGTTATATTAAAAAAGCAACATTTCTTTGTAGGTATTTCTGAAACCACTGATGATTTAATTTTTTTTTTGCGTTCGATAGTCTGAGGATTTAGAAAGATTATAGGCTATATTACATCACGCTGTGACTCATAGAAGCGAAGCGGCAGCATAAAGCCAATGAAACTGCAAGGGACGGCTAGTGTTAAATAATTTTCTTAAAAATTAAGCAATTTTGACGTACGTCATTTTCATTCTAAATGTGTGATATATATGAATTAAAATATATGCACTGTTTTGTTGAATATATGCAATGGGTAAGTGAATAGAAGATATGGATTATAAGGTCAAGATTCGAATCCGGAAAATCGTTTCCTAATAGTGCATAGACCGAAAAAAGTGAAACTTTTCATCCATCTACTCGCTCTAAAACCTACTTCTTAACTGAACTAGAAATTATAGCAATTTTTGCAGTTACTTAAAATTTTAAACGCAATTTCGCGTACTATTTTGAATAAAACGTCTGTTTTATTAGCTGAATTAATTCGTCTTCAGACTAGTGAAAGTGTACAAAAACTGTCTGCAAGCTTTTAAGTATAAAGTTTACATATTAAAAAGGAACAGATTTACACTTTCTTTTTTTATATTATTCTTGTCAATGCTAATTAACTTTGGGCAATAATAATATATTTTTAACGGATGACTAATCTTTTTAAAAATGAAAATTTAGCAAAAGTGTTCCGTAGATTAATTCCTAAATTAATCAATATTAATATACGCTTAATACGAATCCAAACGCCGCAGAGTTGACCGGTTTCTAGTTTACGTAGTATATATTCTAGAAGATCGTACGCACCGTTACTATGAAACGATCGCGAGCAAGTTTAAAAAGTAGCGGTTTTAAATTCCATCCGCTTACCAAATTAGTTCGGCACATTTCAATTCAACTGACATAGCACATACGACTAATTTATGCAAGTGGGTCTGACCCATCTCCGGTGAAAGCGTCTGACCTGATAGGAACGAGCTCACGAAGGACTCCTGCGAACGGGAGTGTTGGGCCGTCACGAGCAACAAGAGGGTAATAACCACGGCCACTGTCATGGCGCACTGTTAAACTGTCACTGAAACTATCAACTGTCAAAAAGCATGTCGCGGCGACCGGTCGCCGTCTCGCGTTGAGGCCAACTGCCGCGTGAAAGAAAGAAAGGCCTCATATCATACGCAGAGATTAGGGTGCAGTGAAAGTCAGATATGCCACTTAGGGTACAATGATCTCGTGCCTGCTTGTCTGGATGTTCCTAATGTAATAAAATTATTAATTATTCAACTGATATCTGTTTTCGTAACATGACACGTAAGTTGCTGCGGAATAAGAGTAAACGAATAATGTTCTTTATTTTTTACGCTGCTTGTACATTTTGTCTATTTTATTATAATATTTTTAAAGTAAAAAAAAAAAATTATAGTTATTTGTAAACTAGTGTAGAGCTATCTCTCGAATGTGATTATGTATCCGTGTGCCTAAAAGCAATTTAATAATTTCATAAAAAAACTTATAAATTAGAATATAGTCGAATTTTCAAATAAGTAGAAATCATACAATTTGTTATTTAGATATATAAATCCTAATTGACATTATACAAATAAATAAATAAGTCCTTATTATTATTATTATAAGAATATATATTATTTTACCAAAATCAAGTTGTTTTTAGAAGCTTCTTCAGTCGTTATAGGATTCATTTTTACTATTTGTTTGTATTTTTGACAATAAAATGATGATCATATATACAACGATACTGAAACCATATCTAGAAACTATACACAAACATGATATAATATTCTATATAAAAGAAATCAAGTTTTATAAGAATTAAATAAGTGAATTAAAAAAAAATTAATCATTAAAAATTATTACATTTTATTTATACCAATAAACAAAACTTAATAATTTTTAAAGATGAAAAATATTAACTAAAAAAGAAGTAATTACAAGAAACTTTAAATTAATATATAATAGTTTGACGTTATACCTTGAGTTATTACATCTACTACTCCTCAAAATAACTTTGAAAAATTTAAAAAAAAAAAAACAGATATTATTTATATCCTGTCTCTGAGAGACAAACGAATTGCAACTTCAGACACCTATTTCATATTCTCTGATCAATCGCCAACAGAACGGCAGATAGGTGGTAATGAGCTTGACAGGTTCTGGACCATTGTGACGAGTTTACGAGGAATAGATCAACTATGACAACATATAACTTCGTATACATCGTCTCGCATATCGAAACAACTTTCCAAAATAAAAACCATTAACCAAAGAATTTAATTGAATTGAATTGAACTTTCCAAAGACATCGAGAAAAATTAAAATTATAATTTTAGGATATTATAATCTATATGCAATATAATGACATAAATAATACTGAATATATCATTAATATTTTAAGAACAACTATAATAGGAATTAAAATTTAACCATAGACAATTTAAAAATTTAAACTCGTCATTGAAATTGCTTATAAAATTATAGCAACAGTAAAAAAGAAAAACAGCTTAGGATTTTTCACAACACTATATTACAAATTTCGTAAATCATAGTTAAAGCAGATCTGCGATTAGACACAAATAATCTTTGAGAAAAATCCATTAAGGTGGTTTATACGAGCCTAAATAAATAGTACAGTACACTTTGTAGATTAACGAAAAAGAGAGTCGAGAACATTTAAACGAAGTGCTAACTAACAACAGAATTAGTTTAAACTATCTAAATTATTAAATATAGGTACTACCTCACTACAGTACTACACATAAGGCGAGAATTGCACTTGTAAGTTTTGCTCTCAGACTTTCATAAAGATTTACATAAGTTCTTTGTCATTGCTTTACACCTGAAATAAGTTACTGTTAGTGCCATTATTTTTGACAGCAACAACTTTCGTTAGGTAACCTATAGACTATTTTTCTTTACTTGTATATAAGTATGGCGTATTTTCTACCCACAAAAAAGAGTTAGAGGTGAGAAATGATCGATCGAATAATTGAACTGAATAATTCTTTACAATAAAAAATTATAATAGAAAATAATATTCGAAAATTTGTGATTTTCGTTCCGGATAATGTTACCAAATAAGACAATTAAAGAAAAATAGACTATAGGTAACTGTTACCAGGTAACATAATTGCGAGAGTAAAACTTACAAGTGTAATTCAAATCAAAAATACAAGATTACGTTGACGATAAAGATGCGTGGACGTAGTATATGCTGAATTTCGTACAGGATAAATAATTAATTTGTAATCATAAACTGTGTTGTATTGACAATATTTTAAAAGAATAACTATTGAGATTCTTGCCGGATCTTCTCGGTAGAATCTGCGTTCCGAACCGGTGGTAGCTTCATTATTGATGTAATTTTTTTTTGTTTTTTTCATGTATGACGATTCAAAGGCGCTCGTGAGAGCCTACTTGAATAAAGTAATTTTTTATTTTGATTTTGCCTAAGGGTATTGGAGTACTACCTGGACACATAAATTAATTTTCGGACACTGCTATACAAAGAACAGATTCACAGATATCGCCTCAGTAATTCTTTCGACACAAGCAGGTCTCCTTACTACGTTTTCCTTACCCGGAGAGAATAAGTCTAAACCTAAAATATTACTATATCACAACTTTAAAAACAATTTTCAAATTCATCAATCATTTTAAATGTATTTCATAAATCTCCGCTAACGAAATAATAATATAAATAAGTTCTAATAATGATTTCCTTTCATCTTACTTGTTTTAAAATGGAAATCTAATTAATATTTTGCAGAAATGTGCTGTTACAATTCTTATCATAATTGCACATGCTTTATTAATGATCAAAAGTCCAAACGTCCAAACGCTAATATTAAAAAAAAAGTGAATTTAGAAAATGCTTCAGCTACGGTCTGCGGTCTCGCATACATTAGACATCAACGCATTCAAAGTTTATATCTGAAATTATTTTTAATTTAAATTATTTCAAAACATAGCGTATATATCGTTGTCTTAGATTTTCGCGATTATTATTCATTGAAATAAAACTATTTTAACGGATTTAAGTCGCGTATATTAATTACTAGCTGTGCCCGCGACTTCGTTCGCGTGGATAACAGAAAGCTTGGCATGTCTCCTGCAAAGCAAAGTTATAATAGCCTGCGGTCAAGAAAAGAGCCTTTTACTTTGGATTTGGAAACGTTCTGGTGGTATTTATAAGCAGATACTAACTCAGATACGGTATTGCTCCACGGTGTTCACAATAAATGTTGAAGAAAAGTGTTTTGTGCTAGTCTTTTTAAAATTTCGATTGTAAAACAGTATGTTCCCGCCGAGGTTCTCCTTACATTATATATCGGGTGAATTTTTTAAATGAGCTTGATAGGCCAAATCCGGAACTATAAGGAATCGCGAAAAATACTTAAAGGAGTCTCGTGTCCGATTTTGAGAAAAACTGCATCATAAGTTTTTTTGATTTCATGATTTTTTTGGTCAGGAATAGAACCCACTAATTTTGAAAAAAAAAACATTATTGCACCACCTAATAGTGTCACCTGTAAGAATCAACTTTAGGAAAGTAATAGTAAGCGAAAAATAAAAGGAAAAGATTTATTTTATACAAAATAACATTAAATCTATACATGAATTATGTAGAAGTTAAGTAATCGATTCTACACAGACATAATCAAATATGTGGGTTAAGTCATGGGTCCCGGTAAGTTTAGAAAAAAGTAAGCATTACTTTAAACGATTTGTTTATTGGTTGCATCAAAATGCTAGTCACCTACTAAAGTAAGGAAGGAGAGTGTGACAATCGAAAATATATAAAATAAAAGGAAAAGATTTATTTTTATACAAAATAATATTTAATCTATACATGAATTATGTAGAAGTTAAGTAATCGATTCTACACATAATCAAATATGTGGGTTAAGTTATGGGTCCCGGTAAGTTTAGAAAAAAGTAGGCATTACTTCGAACGATTTGTTTATAGGTTGCATCAAAATGCTAGTCACCTACTAAAGTAAGAAAGGAGAGTGTGATAATCGAAAATATATAAAATGAATAACTCACAGTAACTTCTTTTATGTTGTCTATTTATTCTATGTGAGCTATACAAATGATAGAATGTGACATTTGTTTTGGTCCCCGTCACCTAGGCAGGTTTAGATAATTCTTAAAAAGGTTAATCAATTTATTGAAAATCTACATTTTACTTCACTCGGCTATTGTACTCACCCACTATTAGCGTAACAACATCCCGTTATATTTTAATATTTAACTTTTGGGTATGATCGTTTTTTTTTTTGAAGAATTACTAAAGATTTAATTAATGTATGAATTTGATAGAATTTTGTAAAAAATTAGTCTTTTCTTTTTATTGCATTTAACTGTATACTATTACCTCACTAAAGTTGATCCTTATAATATGTCACAGTATCAGGTGATGCAATAATACTGAATGTTAATTTTTGCAAAATCATCGTGTTCGTTTCTGGCTAGGAAAACTTATTTTTCAAAAAATTAATGATATAGTTTTAGTTTTTATCTAAATCGGCTCTGTGACTCCTTTAATTATTATTTTTTGCTATTGCTTATAGTTTCGGATTTGGTCTATCATATCCAGTAAAAAAATATCCTGAGTGACAAATAGACAAAAATTTTAAAATTGGTAATTTTGTTGTCAGTATACTTACAGTATAGTATACCTTCATATGCATTAATTTAAAATTTCAAACAGACATATCAATTTCGGAATCGGAAATTGTTCGATATTTTATTGGTTTCTACAATACTTTGTTATCGCGTAATTCTCTGTTTTACTTATTCATTAAATTAAATACATATTTTTTAATTAAGGTAGCCCAAGTTAATCTTTATAATATTAGCTGTCCATTTAATACGTAATGTTTTAAAGAACTTTTTAGACTTTGTGATATTTCGTGATTTTTTTCTTCCATCTCCTCTTCCTCCTTTGGTCCTCATTAATATGGGTTTAAAATATGGGATTAATGGACATCCCCTAACTGCGATCGAAAGTCCTATCAAACTTGATTCAGCTGTTTCAGAGATTAGTCGTAAGAAACAGACTGATAGACAAAAATTTTAAAAATGGATTTTTTTATGTAAGTACTGTATATACTTTCATGCATTTCGTGAATAGTCCAAAATAATGTTCGAGGTGAACCCTTAAATTGACAACTTTTTTATTTATGAACCGATTTAAATGAAACAAACCCTAAATGTTAAGTGAAGCTTACTGCATTATATTAATGACCACACATCTAAATCGGATAAGCCGTTTTTGATATAACGCACAGATAAACAAACTGACAAAAATTCTAACAGTTATTGTTTTGGGTTCTATTGCGTAGGTAAAAGGCCCCCAATATTTTTTTTTCATATATCTTTCATATACAGACAGCGACCCGTTAGAATTTTTTTTATATGTATAGATTAAAAAATATTTATACTAATAATAATCTTAAATGAAGTCTACTCACTCCTTATAATATTTGCTAAGTGCGAGTAAAAGTACCATCAAAATCGGCTCCGCCGTTTCAGAGATTCGTAGGAAATAAGAGATAGACAGAAAGACTGACAGACAAAAAATTAAAAAATGTATTTTTTGATGTAAGTACTGTATATACTTTCATGCATTTAGTGATAAGCACTGAAAAATGTTCCACGGGATTCCTTAAATTGATATAACTTTTTTATTTATGGACCGATTGACATGAAACAATGCCTAAATGTTAAGTGAAGCTTACTACAATATATTAGTGAAAACTGCATCTAAATCGGATGAGCCGTTTCTGAGATTAGCGTGCACAAACGCACAGATTAACAGACAAACAGACAAACAACAAACAGACAAACAGACAAACAGACAAACAGACAAACAGACAAACAGACAAACAGACAAACAGACAAACAGACAAACAGACAAACAGACAAACAGACAAACAGACAAACAGACAAACAGACAAACAGACAAACAGGCAAACAGACAAACAGACAAACAGATAAGAATTCTAAAAGTCATTGTTTTGGGTTCTACTGCGTTGATAAAGGCCCCCTATAATATTTTTTTTCATATATCTTCCATGTACAGACAGCGACCTGCTAGAATTTTATTATTAGTATAGATATAGATTACAAACGGACACATAAATTATATTTGGACGCTGATAAGCAATACTGTGTCAAGCCACACGGACTTCGTTTTGAGAAAATGGCGTCTAAAGATGTCAAACCTATTCTTAATAAATTAGTTTGAAGACATATATATTCATTTTTTTTTTCTATTTTGATAAAATGTATATTGAATCAAAAGCAGATAGATTTATTTTATATGTTATATAATAATAAGTTTTTAAATATTTGAGATTATTTTATAAATTGCAAAATATGGAACGCACCTGAAATACGAAACATTGAGTTAAGAAACTTTTTTTTCCATACTTATTTAGTTTAGATGACTTGAAATTTCTTTGTATAATGTAAGATAGGTGACGTAGTATCGAAATACATCAATATCTTAAAATTTGACTTTTTGTGAGTTGACACATTATTGCTTATCAATATCCATTTATATGTATAGATGTATAAACTTCCCTTTTTAAATCAGAAATTGTTTATTATTTTATTGGGTTCTACAATATTTTGTTATCGCGATTACGCAATAACAAAATATTAAGAGAATTTTCTCTTTTTTACTTATTCATTAAAATAAATATATTTTTTTATAAAAGTAGCCTAAGTTAATCCTTATAATATTAGCTAGGTATAGGGGCTGTTTATTAATCAAGTAATGTTTTAATAACTTTTTAGACTTTGTAATATTTCGTAATTTTTTTCTTCCATCCCCTCTCCCTCCTCTGGGCCTCACGTGATTAATGGACATCCCCTAACTGCAAGTGAAAGTCCCATTAAATTTGATTCAGCTGTTTCAGAGATTAGTTGTAGGAAACAGACTGACAGACAAAAAATTAAAAAATTGGATTTTTTGATGTAAGTACTGTAAATACTTTCATGCATTTAGTGAAAATTACAAAATAATGTTCGATGTGAACTCTTAAATTTACATAACTTTTTTATTTATGAACCGATTGAAATGAAACAATCACTAAATGTTAAGTGAAGCTTACTGCAATATAGTAATGAAAACCACATCTAAATCAGATAAGCCGTTTCTGAGATTAGCGGACACAAACTCACAGGTAAACAGACAAATATCTAACAAATTATTGTTTTGGGTTCTATTGCGTAGGTAAAGACCTCCAATAATATTTATTTTTTTATATATCTGTCATGTACAGACAGCGACCTGTTAGATTTTTTTTGTACGTATCGATTAAAAATATCTAAAATAGAAGTCACTCCTTAAAACATTTGCTAACTGCAAGTAAAAGTACCATCAAAATTGGTTCAGCCGTTTTAAAGATAAGTCGGAACAAACAGATAGACAGACAAAAATTTAAAATGTATTTTTTGATATAAGTACTGTATATACTTTCATGCATTTAGTGAAAAGTACAAAATAATGTTCGACGTGAACCCTTAAATTGACATAACTTTTTTATTTATGAACCGATTGACATGAAACAAACCCTAAATGTTAAGTGAAGCTTACCACAATATATTAGTGAAAACCGCATCTAAATCGGATAAGCCGTTTCTGAGATTAGCGTGCACAAACGCACAGATAAACAGACAAACAGACAAACAGACAAACAGACAAACAGACAAACAGACAAACAGACAAACAGATAAGAATTCTAAAAATCTTTGTTTTGGGTTCTATTGCGTTGGTAAAGGCCCCCAGTAAGATTTTTTTTCATATATCTTCCATGTACAGACAGCGACCCGCTAGAATTTTATTATTAGTATAGATTTTTATCATCCCGACGTTTCGAGCACTTTGCATACCCGTGACCACGAACGCTGCAAAGTGCTCGAAACTTTGGGATGATAAAAATAATTAATATACGCGATTTAAATCCGTTAAAATAGTTTTATTTCAATAGCGTATATATCTTATTTCTGTGTTTAGAATAATAAAGGTTTTTAAATATTCAATGCGTAGTTGAAAAAAACTTAAAATAAACTAAATCATATATTTAATAATACGGTCAGTACATTATTATTATTTTTATTTAACACATAACGAGTGGTAAAGGATATAATTATTTTTCTTTGAATATAAATACTCTTTGAGTGTAGATACCGATGTTTATATGATATGATGCTAGTTTCAGGTAAAAGAAAGTGTTCCCAACATTTTTATACTAACACCGGCTATATCAGGTGGTTTCACCCGCGTAAATTTGAGGAAAAATTATAGTTATATAACGTTTTCCTTGTCTAATTTAATCGGATATTGTTTACTATTTCATTGGTTTCAATTTTGTTTTCACGTAATCCTCTTGTTTATTTATTTATTTTTAATAAAAGTAGCTTAACTTACTTCTTATAACATAACCTATCTGTGAGTAAAAGTGCCGTCAAAATCAATCCAACCGTTTCAGATATTAGCCGAAACAAACAGACAAACAACCAAATTTTTTTTTAATTGTATTTTTAATGTGTGTACCGTGTATACTTTCATATGCATTTAGTTAAAAGCTGTTTATTTGAAGTTACTAACAGACACTTCAATTTTATTTATTTGTATAGATCTATCTCGACTCCTTTAAGACAATGACTCAGGGTTATAAAGCATATTTCTGCGTAAAGCTGACTAATAAGAAATTTTCATAATAAAGAAAGATAGCTTTCATATACGTCATTAGTATTATATAACCAAATCGAATAAAGTTAAGGAAAATTACATGTAAACATATATATACACAGTTATTTAACAGAAATAAAACTATTTCAAATAAACTTTAATCGCGTATACATATGTATGTATTTTATAGTTCGCATCAATCGTTTAGACTACCAATGACCGTGATCGCTGTAAAGTATTCGAAACATTGGGATGATTCTAACTAAATATGTTTTCATCATAATCTATACTATGCTGAAAACTTTGTTTGTTAGAACGCGCTAATCAGGAAATACTGGTCGAAATGAAAAATTATTTATGTTGTAGGGACGTATGTACGTCACATTTTATTATAAATTATATTGTGAACTTGTAACTTCAGTCAGTCGTCTTTAGACGCTCGAAACAATAACTCGATAATAACCTGCGAATTAACATATGTATTTTATTATAAGAAGTTAGTGAATAAATCCCTGAAGTACGTTGTTGGTTTCATTACTGGGACTACTGACTCAACAATTGTGGATAATAAAGAAAGAACCACAAAACTGGTGACCCCGGAGAAGAATACGTCAGTATATAGTCATTTTAATTTAATAAAATGACACAGCCTGGACAATCTTCGATGCCCGTCAAGAAGGAAGACTCAGTCGAATCGTTGGCTACGATTACTGTTTCATCAAGAATACCAGATTTTTGGAAGGAGACGCCGCGACTGTGGTTTGTCCACTTTGAATCAGTTCTGGCAAACCAAAAGCTAAGTGACGAAGTTAAATATAATCTGCTAGTGGCCAAGTTAAGCAAGGAAATTATTCAGCAGGCTAGTGATATTTTACTGTCGCCGCCGGATATTAAGAAATACGATACACTAAAAACCAGATTACTGACTTGTTACGAAGAATCGGAGAACCGGCAGTTTCAGAAGCTACTTTCAGAGATGGAACTGGGAGAACAGAAACCATCGCAGCTTCTGCGTAAGATGAGAGATTTAGCTCGTGATAAGCTACCAGTCGAGACGTTGCTTATGATGTGGACAGGACACTTACCTCCATCGATACGAGCAGTATTGGCCGTTAGTGATAACAGGGATCCAGACAGCTTAGCCGCCATAGCAGATAAGATAATAGAAACAACGCGTCCCATCGAAATTTCAGAAGTTACCTCCAGTAAACCAGCGTGTAACAGCGGACAAGATCTCGCAGCAGAACTGTCAAAACTTCGATTAGAGGTCATGCAACTGAAGCGAAGGCAAGGGAGGCAAGTTTGGCGAGATATGAGAAGAGGAAATCGTTCAAGGTCTACTTCGAGACGGCGTCGACGTGAGTCTACGCCTGGCCCGCGCCGAACACCTGGAGATGCAGATTGGTTGTGCTTCTATCATTTCCGGTACAAGCAGCGTGCTACTAAATGTGTTCAACCCTGTGCCTGGAAACAAGAGAAGACGGAAAACTAGACACGGCACAGCTTGTGGCGGATAACTGTGCCATTTTGCCATCGCCTCGCCTTTGTGTAAGAGACTTTCGTAGTAATCTTAAGTTTTTAGTAGATACTGGTGCTAATGTTTCAGTAATTCCTATCCTAAATAAAAGCCGTTTTAGTAGGGATAAGTGTACCGAGTATCAATTATATGCTGCAAATGGCACTAGCATTAAAACTTATGGAACAAAAACATTAATTTTAGATTTAAAATTGCGAAGGCCATATCGGTGGACTTTTATTATCGCTGATGTGAAACAACCGATTTTAGGGGCAGATTTTTTGAGTCATCACGGTTTACTTGTTGATTTAAGCTTGCGTAAATTAATAGATAAGAAAACTAATTTAAATATTTTCGCATCAGTTGTTAATAGTGCTCAGTCTTCACTAACAACAGTAGATTTAGGTAATATGTTTTCAGATTTATTGTGTAAGTACCCAGAAATTACGAAACCTTTAAACTTTAAAGAGACTCCTAGCCATTCTGTGTATCATTATATAGAGACTACGGGTCCACCTGTCCACGCTAAGGCAAGACCATTGCCACCTAACAGGTATAGTAAAGTCAAGGAGGAGTTCCGCATAATGCAGGAAATGGGCATATGCAGGCCTTCAAAGAGTGCCTGGGCCAGCCCATTACACGTGGTGCCGAAAAAGAATGGCGATCTACGACCCTGCGGAGACTACCGTAAGTTAAACTCGATCACTAAGCCCGATAGGTATCCTATCCCAAGATTACATGACTTTACTTACCTACTTGCTAAAAAGAAAGTTTTCTCTAGATTAGACGTTAACCGCGCATACCATTTTATTCCAGTTAATCCTGATGACATCGAGAAAACAGCGATAATCACGCCATTTGGATTGTTTGAATTTCCTCGTATGACATTTGGATTGCGCAATGCAGCCCAAACGTTTCAACGATTCATGGATCATACGGTATTAAAAGGGTTAGATTGTATTTTCTGTTATATAGATGACGTCATTATCGCCAGTGACTCAATGGAATCGCATAGGATGCACTTGGATCAAGTATTCAATCGTTTTAATGAGTTCGGAATAACTATTAATATAGCTAAATGTTGTTTTGGTCAGGAAGAAATAGATTTTTTAGGTTTTCGAGTAACAAGTACAGGTATTCGCCCATTGAATGATAGAATTGAAGCTATCGCTAATTTCCCTAAACCTAAGACAGTAGAGGAACTTAGAAGATTTATGGGAATGTTAAATTTTTATCGGTCGCATATTCCAAAAGCCGTGGAATGTCAGGCGATTTTAAATAGTTATTTACACGGGGCTAAAAAGAAAGACAAATCTATCATACAATGGACACCTGAAGCTGACAATGCATTTGCGAAATGTAAGGAGAGCTTACGGAATTCCGTCACGTTGTCGCACCCGATACCTGATGCGCCGCTTGCGCTTTTAGCTGACGCGTCCAACACTGCGGTAGGTGCGGTGTTGCAACAGTACGTAAACAACGAATGGATACCATTAGGTTTTTACTCTAAGGCTATGTCTAAAACGGAAAAAAATTATTCAGCTTATGATCGTGAACTTTTAGCAATATATTTAGCAGTTAAATATTTTCAGAATATGATCGAAGGCAGACAAAATTTTAAGATCTTTAGTGATCATAAACCATTAATGTACGCGTTTTCTAAAAGTTGTAATGCGAAAGAATCACCACGAAGGATACGGCAACTTGCTTTTATTAGCGAGTTCACTACTGATATTAATTATATTTCCGGTACGAACAATAGTGTGGCAGACGCCTTATCTCGTATTGAAACCGTATACTGCCCTGAGACTTTGAATTACCGCGAATTGGCATTAGCACAGGCTAATGATAGTTATTTAATGAATTTGCCTATTGGTAGCAAAGTTAATTTAAAAAAATAGTTGTACCTCAGTTTGATGGAAAACCTATTTTTTGCGATATTTCTACCAAAAACGCGAGACCTTATCTTCCCGAAAAATTTAGGAAGATAGCTTTTAATTCCGTGCATAACTTAAGCCATCCTGGCATTCGTGCAACGCGACGTTTAATGCAGGACAGATTTTTTTGGCATTGTATGAATAAAGACGTAGGTCGATGGAGCAAGGCTTGTATGCAATGTCAACTTACAAAGGTTAATCGTCACACTAATTCTGAATTAGGGACTTTTCAAAAATGTGATCGATTTGAGCACATTCATGTCGATTTAGTAGGACCTTTGCCCACTACGGAAGATGGGTATAGATATTGTTTGACAATAATAGACCGACGCACTAGATGGCCAGAAGCATTTCCAATTAAGAATATTTTAGCGGAAACCGTTGCTAAAACAATTTATAACGGATGGATAGTTCGTTTCGGCTGTCCTTTGAAACTGACATGTGACCAAGGTAGGCAGTTTGAAAGTTCATTATTCTTATCGCTTTTAAAGATTATGGGCATTCAAAAATCAAGGACTACGCCTTATCATCCACAATGTAACGGTATGGTGGAACGGTGGCATAGAGCCCTAAAGGTTTCACTTTCAGCTAGGTTAAATAATAGTTCGTCGTCTTGGTTTGACGAATTGCCAACGGTCATGTTAGGTTTGCGATCAGCAATAAGGTTAAGCAATGGTACAAGCGCCGCTGAAATGGTATACGGGCAGACTTTGCGTTTGCCTGGCGATTTTTACACGCCAAGTGTTTATAGTGATAGTTCAGATTATACTTGTGTTACTAAAATACGCGAAGCTATCAATAATTTGAGTCCGGTACCTTACGCTAATACCACTTCTAAGTCCATTTTTGTCCACCCAGACCTAAATAAAGCAGAATATGTTTTTGTTCGTAATGATGCTGTAAGAAAACCGCTACAGCCCACTTATGTTGGTCCATACCGTGTAATTAAAAGAACTAATAAAGTGTTTACCTTACAGTTTGCGAATGATCAAAAAAACGTTTCTATAGATAGATTAAAACCTGCGTATTTACTAGCGGATACTATTCCTAATGATCATGAAAATTCAGTTTCTAATAATTTTTCAACCAATATTAGTAATAATAATCATAAAAACGCTCCCAGTATGTCACTTGAACCATACACTACGCGTACTGGTCGAGTCATTAAAAAACCTTTGCGATTTGTTTTAGGTCAATGAACGTCATCACTTACTTAAATATTCAATTTTCGTATTATTTACTTCATTGTGTTAAGACATCGTTAACCGTCTACATATTAATACTTATTTTTTTACTTATCTGTGAATAATTAAAAATGGGAAATTATAAAAGTAAAGACGAAAACAAGAACGAGCAAGTGGTGATAGCCGAAGTTCACGCAAACACCGTTGCTGTAGACGATAAACTTAACAAATATGGTATAGTGATGTTGTTTATTTTAGGCATTTTGAGCCTAATGTTCTTGTGTATAATCATTTATCGCTGTAAGAAAAATATAAAGGATTGGATAGACAAACAAGTGACACAGGTTGTGTCTAGGAACTCGCAAGGATTATCTAACAATTTAGCGAATCCTGCTCATGTTGTTATTGGATAATAATGATTCCTACACGTTATTGTTATGTTAAATTTACCATATATTTTTTTTTAACTTATCAAAATTGTATTTTATAATGTAGCTTACTTATTTATATATAATGCAGGCAGTTCATAACAATTGTTTGGAAATATGTAATGCAATAGGTATAGTTATTGTTTTGCAATTTGTAACCTGATGCCAGTTGCCAGCTGCAATGGAATGTTATTATTGTTTTACATGTCATAATTTGGTAATATGATTTTCATTTATAAATGTAACGTTGTTATGCTAATTTGACAAGTTTTATTTTTTATTTTATTGTATTCAATCAAATTTTCAATTTTTTAATTGTATACATCTATTGGTTATTTTTAAAAAATATGTTTTGAATTGTATACATATTTAAGGGTTTATTTAAATCTTATTTTTTTTAAGAAGGGGGATAATGTAGGGACGTATGTACGTCACATTTTATTATAAATTATATTGTGAACTTGTAACTTCAGTCAGTCGTCTTTAGACGCTCGAAACAATAACTCGATAATAACCTGCGAATTAACATATGTATTTTATTATAAGAAGTTAGTGAATAAATCCCTGAAGTACGTTGTTGGTTTCATTACTGGGACTACTGACTCAACAATTGTGGATAATAAAGAAAGAACCACAAAAATGTGTTAGACAGTTTATTTATTGAGGAAGGCCATAGGTTATATTAAACCACGCTATAATAAATAAATAATAACGCATCACACTCAACGGCCCCCATTAAGATCTCATGACCTTGTGTCGGGGGTCCGGAAACACTCACAACACTAACACTAACACCCAGACCACGACAAAGATCTGTATGGCCAATACACACGTTTGCCGTGAGCGGGGATCGAACCCGCGACCGTTAGCGCTTTAGTCAGTTGCAGTGATCATTGCGCCAACGCGTCTGTCAAATGACTCATAGGAACGAAGCAGTAATCATAAACGCGAATGAAACCGCAAGGGACAGCTAGTATTTATTATACACGATTCCGTTTATAATTAAGATTAAAAAAAAGAAACCGATTTCAAAAGCAAAATATGCAATTACGTTTTCTTGGACGGACCCTTACTAAATAATACAATTTAAAAACCAACTGTCATACTACAAAAGACGCATTAAAACCATGTTGAACACGTGTCTAGGTAAACAGTGTTTAAGATTTAAACATTGCTTAAAATATTATCTAAAATGCTTAACAGCGAATAAAGTCATAAAAAAACTTATTGTAAAATGTTATACGTTACATTTGACAGCACAAATAGGTTTTAAACATCTATTAAACTCACTTAAACGTATATTAATCTATGTCTAAACCATGTTAACTCAAAACTGTCTTAGACGCGCGTTTAACGTCTGTTTAAATCTTTTGTAGTAAGGCAGCAAATTACTAAACTGATTTCGACTATTTCTATAGAATTTGGAAGCATATCCTTTCAAACAAATACTTTTCTAAATCAGTTAATAAATGATGGATTTATAAGGTAATTAAAACTATAAAAATACGCTACGAATCGAGTTTTTTAAGTCGGTTGAAAATAGGTTTATTTCAATGTGTAAAAATCGCGAAATTCTAAGAAAATACTTATTTATGTAATTAATTGATATGGATCAGTGGTGAAAAGTATAAAACTATTAATGCTACTTTATATTGTAATGAAACATGTCACCACACAAATACTTAACACTCAACGGCTACCATTAAGATCTTACAATCCTGTGTTCGAAATCCGGAAATAGACAACACAAATCATCAAACAACGACAAGCATCCTATGGCCTCCAGCGAGGGGTGTGGGGAGGGCGAGACCATCTTTGCCACGAGCGGAGCAACGCACGGGAGAGGTCACGGACGTGCCTGCAAGCGATCCCGTAGCCTCTCCGTTTTCCGTGCTGTGGCGGTCATAGCAGGGGGTTTTAGTGAGTAAAATCTCACATAACCCGGTCTCCCCCCCAGGAGTCGGGTATTTATGAAGATTTACCCTGCGTCAAAAAAAAGCATCATATGGCCTATACAGTGTTTTGTCATAAGCAGGCATCCAACCAGCGACCGTTAGCGCTTCAGTCAATTGTAATAACCATTGCGCCTACCTTTCGTCAATATCTAATATTCTACATTGAAAAATAATGAATACACAGAGAATCGTAAAAAAACTAGACAAAATGTAACAAACTGACAGTCTATTTTTATATTTCTAATTAATGAAGAATATAAGTTAGGTTATGTGTTAAGGATTGGATTCTAGTCTCAGATTTACTTTATATTACCCGACAAAAAGTCAAATTCGGAGATATTAATGCATTCTGATAATGCGTCAAGCATTTAACATTGTTAAAAAAAAAATCAAAAATGTTTCAAGTCATTTCAACTAAATAAGTAGGAAGTAGTATCTTGATTTAATGTTTCTAATATTGCAGTGTTTAGTATTTTTCAATATCCAAAAATCTTATTATACCTAGATGCGTTTAATTCAATATAATTTTTATCAAAATGGAAAAGAACAGATAGATATATACACTGTCATACAAAATTAAGAATGTTTGACATTTTTAGACGCCATCTTTTTAAAATGGAGACCGCGTAGCTTGACCAAATGGACACTGATAAGCAATACTATGTCAAGCAATACTGTGTCAAGCCACACGGACTTCATTTCGAGAAAATGGCGTCTAAAGATGTCAAATCTATTCTTAATAAATTAGTTTGAAGACGTATATATTCACCTTTTCTTTTCTATTTTGACAAAATGTATAATTAATCAAAAGCAGATAGATTTATTTAATATGTTATCTAATAATAAGTTTTTAAATGTTTGACATTATTTTTAAATTGCAAAATATGGAACGCACTGGTAATTCGAACCAATTAATTAAGAAACTTTTTTCTGTACTTATTTAGTTTATATAACTGCAGTATCATAATACATCAATATCTCCGAATTTGACGTTTTGTGGGTTGACACATTATTGCTTATCAGCATCCATTTATGATAGCGATGACAAGTATCTTAAAAATGCTCGCTATTTTAGTAAATAGCTAATCAATGACTTCCATAAACAAAATACAGTATATATTTACTTTTTTGATATACTTCTAACAGTATTGAGTATGCAAAATAGAACACGCGATAAGGTAAAAAATAAACAAAAAAACTACAAAATCGACTTTTATTCAAGGCAACAAAGTTGTTTCTTATCAACTAAATATTTACAAGTTGTCAAAAGATGGCGTTAGCGGCGTGAAGTATAATAACAAAACAACCAACTGATACACATTCTACTTATATAAGACTTAAAATTGTAAAGTAAATTACGTAAGCATTTATTATTTTTTTTTACATATTTCCCGTTTACATGTACAATACCACTGACATTAATTATTCATAGATAAGAATTACACTTTTAAGTTTTGCTCTCAAACTTCCATGATTAACATAAGTCGCTTGTCACTGCTTTACACCTGAAAGTATTTATTGTCAGTGCCTTTATTTTTGATATTAAAATCTTTCGTAAGATTAACTAGGAAACTGTTACCATGTTATAGAGTTGTTTTATATCAATTATGAGAGTAAAACTTACAAAGGTAATTTTCGCCTTATATATTTACTTTTGAGAATTTATTTTTTATAATCTGTAATCTAACTGTAATGTTAACAATAGTGAAGATGTAGTTTAATTTTAATATCGATTGACTTGGGATGAGTTAAGACATCATAAAATTAATATTATTTTTGGGGTAATTATTTTTAAACAAAGAATAAAATAGTATGCAATAATTTGGCACGGTTTCAGGCCATACTTTTTTGAGTATTTTCTGCAGATTTTTCAACATATGTTAATGATATAAAAATTATATTTGATAATTGTTTCAATACTAAAAATTTAAAGGATCAAATTTTAACATATTTTAGCGTTACATACATAATATTTCTTAAAATTTAACATGTTATTAAGGTACAATGGTTAGGATTTCGAAATTAATAACGCTTAAAGGCAATGTTTATTGTAAGACGTAAAAAAAATATTTGATAGTCCCGCTTGTACGTTTATTACCGATTCACGCCAAAGCGCTGAACCAATTTTGATAATTTTTTAGCATAGTCTTTTGTTGCGAAATTAACTTAAATAAGAAATGGGACATAAAGTTTTGTATAAAGTACCATTTTTCAAAACAGTACGCTATTCAAATTTATTTTACGTTGATGAATTTGCGGAAACGTCACGCCTAGCACAACGTTTTAAATTTGGATTTTAAATATTATATTATATTGAAATAACTAAAATTATTTTATTGACTTTATTTTAGAAACGTTGGACATATAGTATATTTTTTTTTATTTGTCTTATTTCGCAGACGAATATGGCGTATTTCTAGTCACACATAAGAGTTCGATAAGAAATTATCAATTGAATGATTGAACTGAATCATTTTTTATAATGCAAAAAAAAATGCAAAATTATAACGAAAAAAAAATGTATAAAAATTCGTGCTTTTCGTTCGGGATATGTTACCAAATAAAGACAAGTAAAAAAAATGGACTATACAAAAATGTCATTGTTATTATCGTTCTTTACACATAACGGATAGTAGAATCACATTCAGGCCTAAGTTTAACAAATTATATTTCCCATACAAATTTCTTCACTACTGCAAAACATAGTAATTTATAATAACATGCGCACTGTGGGTGATATAAAATTGATGAATATTCTATATTTATACAAACTACAAATGTTACTATGTATAATACAATCAATACAATGTAATTGCGTCTCTGTCATTGAATATTTATAATCTATAATATCAATTCTATAAAAAAAAAACAAATCAGCGCTCCTAGCGATTATATGTTGAACTATAAGTGTTTCGTAAATCGAAACGCAATACGTGTTGACAATGTAAAACTTTATAAACATTGCAAATGGTATAGTAGCGATGCGGAGATTAACAATATTTTTCTTAAAATATTATTAATTTATCCGAATTACGCAGAATCCACCGTATTTCCATATAAACCGTTTTTAAAGGTTTTTTTTTATAGTATAGTATGCATCTGCGCTAACTTGTTTTTTTTTTGTTTTCGGTCGATGATGAAACAAAGAAACGACACAAAAAAGATATACGCCAAATAATAATACACAATTGAATTTATAATTTGCTCGTATTATAATAAAACCGAATATACATTTTTAATCATATTACCACTTCAATATGCTTCCTTTTCGTAAAATAACGCCCTGTGCAGACTGCGGACAGCACAGCAAAGTGTCTTTATCCAACCTAAATTCATACATGTCTAGTAGAAATAATGTTAAGACTCGATCTGCATACATTTTTATATGTACCTTATTACCACCGATTACATATGAATAAACATTGGAAAATTTTTTTTTTTGCTAACCATTCTCCGGTGTGCACATACGAAAAAATTTTATCTCTTTATAATATTAGTATAGATAGTATAGATCAAATAAATCAAAATCGATTCGGGCGAAGCCGTGCGCTAAGCTTGTACATAACTATAATGTTGCCGTGAAATATTTTTTTATTATAAACCTAGTGTACATTATATATATTTTGTGTATATTTTTAATAAAGGCCCCCTAACATTATGGGCCTCAACAAATATGGCTTTAACTAGATAATTATTGCAGTATAGTGTCTTAAGCTCTTTCGATTTAGTATTGAAGACTCGATAAGCATTATTTCAGTTTAATTCAAAATGTCACATACATTATACAGTAGATCTTGTTTTATTATTAAATTTACGGTGCAAACGTATACACTTTTGTGTCGTGATCGGATATAATATAACAGTCAAAGATTATTTTTATACTGCAAGCTTAGTATTAAAGTGGCTGAATTAAAAATGTCTGTAAAGCGAGTTAACTAAACTGTCTAGTCTATTTTCACATTATTCTGTGGTTCACAATCTATGATTCTGGTACAGATAAACAAAATTCTATCAACATATTGTGACATTAACATCTAAATAAATGGCCGAAGTGCCAAGCGCATAACGTTTTTGTGACATCCCAAAAATGTGAATTATTAAATTCAGTTACTTTAATACTAAGCGTGCATATAATCAATATGAAATTAAGTTTGTGTCCAGTTGCTTCATCTGGACACAAACGGGTTACCGATCAGTGTTTGGTGTAGGCAACTCGAGACAACATGTGTCTGTTTGTGTAGCGCCATAGAAGTAAACAAAAATCAGTAAATTAAAAACAAAAAACCTTTCCTAACTATTCTTTGTCTCACATTTAAAAATAACTTTACATTTATAGGTGACTAACAATAGGTTTACATTTTTTTAATAACACTTGAAATAACCTATTAATTTTAAACGAGAATATCAAATCTCAAAGTCTCTTTTTTTTAATAAAACGAAAAAGAAAAACAGAAAATTATCCAAACACTTTATATTCTTAGGGTGTGTTAAAAATATAATCCAGTTTACAGGCCAGAGGTAATGACATCTCAAATTGATATTTTTATGAGTCTAAAATGTTGGCTTAATATGGAATTCGGTTTAATATGGATTTAAAACTTTATTTAGATTTTATAAAAATAGCAAATCGTCGGGGATAGTGCATAACCGCGTAAATAGTTTTTACTATAAGGTCTATAATATTTCATTTTTGATAAAAACAAACTAGTTAAAAATTATATAATAGATATTTGTAACATCAATAATTTGCAATGGAAAATGCCCATAAGGCCTTATTATTATTTATTTTATCAATTATGTAATTTAATATTTGATTGAAATTAAAACTTTATAGGAAATACTAGTTACACGGTTTTGCAGTATACCTGACGAAATGTTATCTGAAGTAAAGCGATCACTACCATCAAAGAACATTTACATCACAAGTGGTTAAAAAAATTATCAATGAAATAAGAAGCAAGAAATGGATGGGGGAGTTCAGCTTTTGGTTTTCTCATTTACTGTAAATGCAGCTGTATGCTTTATTCTATTAACTGCTTTTTGCTCATTTGTCGTGAGAGTGAGATACTACCCTGGCCAAGCCAAGCAGTACAAGCGCTATAGTCTATATATAGCTGGATTCTATCAAAACAGTGTCATTAAATCTGACCACACCGAATTATATATCAAAACATACCCATAATAATCTGTCCGTATATCACACACTGCTATTCCAACTCCATAGCGTTCTTCATGTAGTTGTCTAACTCTTTGTCGAGAGCTGATTTTGTACTGGCCATGTATTGATCGAGTTGCAGGTCTAATTCTTCCTTAGTTGGTACCGTCTTTTGTTGTCTAGTTACACCGCCTGGAAGAGAAAGTCTTATGATTTATGAATTCTGACTATTGATTACATTTTTAAGTAAACAAATACCTATTTGGATTATAGGTAGACTAGCTGGTGCCTGCGACTTCGTCTGCGCAGGATTAGTTTTGGCGATAATGGCTTATACATAAAAGGTAGTAGCAACATATGCTGTCACGGGCTGCTTTGTAGACATAGATAAATATTATCAGTATATACATATAGAGAGTGTTACTTTAAAAGTTCTTGCAGCACATGCTAGAATAGCATGCAGATGGCAGAATTTTTCCTACTTACTTGATACATATCATTATATTTTGTATAATTTACAAAATATCTTTATAAATTATATAGCCCCTGTGTCATTTATGTATGTACGACCGTACCTTTGGGTGGAAAACAGAGCAATCAGAATGAAATTACCTTTGGTCACCCCAGCCAGGATGGTCAAACGGACAAGCGAACAGAATCGTCCATAAGCAAACCCTGGTATAACCAGGAAAAATGCTAGATAAATGAGACTTATGCGAGTAATATGGGAATACTCGCCTGCGCCTCTGCCTCTGCCTCGGCCTCGGCCTCGGCCTCGGAGTCCGCCGCGGCCTCTTTCCGGCGCGCGCCGCCTCGCGCGCTGCTGCCCGCCTCGACCTCTGTGGATTAAATAAGTAATTCACTGTGCCCGCGATTTTGCCCGCGTAACCTTCCCTACACATAAAGATTTTATAATAAAAATACCATAAGTTACTCCTTATTACATTAGCTATCTGTGAGTGAAAATCCTGTTAAAATCGACTAGCTGTTTCAGAGATTTACTGTAACAAACAGACAAAGACAAAATTTTTTAAAAATTGTGTTTTTTGATGTAAGTAATGTAAATATTTTAGTATGTATTTTGTTAGGAGGCTGTTCATTTGAAATTACAAACAGACACTTAAATTTTATTTATTTGTATAAGACTTTCTTGTCAATAATAAGCAAAATATGGAGTCTTTTCATTCACAAAACTTTAATCATTAAGAGAAGTATATAAAAAAATGAAAGATATGTAGAAACCATAAAGAACATGTGTTCTGTACTTGCACGTACATAGTGTATAGTCGTTTGGCATTACTTTTATGCGAAAATTACATATGTAAGTTTTACTCTCGAGAGTGATTTAAAACACCTCTGTAAGTAACAGATACGACTTAAGTAGTTACGAATGCTAAGTGCTGTCAAAAATAAGGCACTGACGGTAGTCTTACAGGCGTAAAGCTGTGAGAAATAACAACTTATAAAAGTTAAGTAATTCTTGCGCAACTCTTATCTCTTAGCTGATAAGCAATAATGTTTCAACCTACAAAAACTCGAATTCGAACAAATTGATGTAATTTGACAATGCGTCATTTATTTCACATTATTAAAAAATATAATCAAGTCGTCTGAAATAATTAAATACTTATATAATAATTAAATCTACATATTTGAAAAACTTTTTATTAGATAAATCTTTTTATTATACTAATTTGCTTTAAATTTATAAGAGCTTTTATCAAAGTAGAAAAGAGAAGATAGATATATACGTAAAACAAATTCGTTAAGAATAGGTTTCACACCTTTTGACGCCATTTCCTCAAAATGAAGTCCGTGTGACTTCACATAGTATTGCTTATCAGCATCCATATATAGAAACTTACAGCACATAGTAAGGTAACTTAAGTAACTGTTACCAGGTTACAGAGTTGATTTACATCAGTTATGAGAGTAAAACTTAAAAATGTATTTCACAAACGATTGAATATGACTAACTCCTTTTTTTGGAGTCTGTTAAAAAACAAATAATTCACACCATTTGTAAAATGTATCACAAACAAGAAAAGGCGAATTTGTAACATGATTTTTTTGGGACTGAGGTAAAAAAAATATTTAGCACTTTACCTAATTCTTCCTCTCATGACTCCCATGCGTCCTCCGCGACGGCGGAAACCACGACCGCGCCACATTCCTTGCGAAATATTACCAAATGAGGCTGAACGACTGGAAGGAAAATATTAAAAATTACTTTATTTATCAAAACCAAAAATCAAAATATTTTTATTCAAAATAGGAATTTACATTCCCTTTTTGAATATCAAAAAATTAATAAATCACGGTTTTGGTTTATTTTTATGTTAAAATGCTTTTGAGAATAATGGATACTTTATTTAAATTTTCAGTAACGCACAGTGGGCGTAACTTCTGGGGTGACAGAGCTTGCCAAAAAGCTACGAGCCCCGGAACCGAGAGGGCCCCAATCTAAAAGAAATTTATCAATAAAAATCTTATTAAAAATTGTTATTTCATTATAAATGTATATAATGCTCCATTAAAATTAAGTCATAACGTGAAGATTTTTACTTAGAGGACACCACACAAAGAATTTGCCATGGGCCTCAGATGGTATAGTTCTGCCTCTGCTTTCATCCCTTATTTCACTCTCTTCATTTTTATTTTCGTTAATAAAAGTATCCTATGTGGTATCCGGAGACCAATCTATGTTTATGCCAAAATTGATCAAAACAGGTGTTTAGTCATGAAAATGTAAGAAACAGATAGGAAGACACAGTGTTTTTTCACAGAGCACTATAATTTAGAGTATTTCAATCATCAAGTACATCGACCTTCTTTCAAAGACTGGCAATGAACATGCAATTTTTAATACATTTAACTAGACATCAGAGTGATTGATATCATTAAGGGTGGCCAGTATATTATATTGTAGCCTACATGTTTAAAATCTTATGTAAAATTGACTAGTATAAACTGTATTTATTTAGAAACACCAACAGAGGCAACAATAATAAAAGCCGACAGTATTAAATTATAGTTATATATAGTATAAAATTATTTTCAATCTCTTATTATAGGTATTCACAACATGACACAAAAAACAACAAAAGTCAAACTTAACACAATAAAAAAATAATAATTAAAGTAACGAAAAAGAAATTAAAATTTAAGTAACTTTCATATAACAAACTTAAGTACCAAAACAATGATTGTTGTTGAAGAGCAAAATTAAGTAATACAATAGGTCACAAGATAGTTTAAATTATACACTAGCTTGAATACTTAAATATTTATAATATACTAGCTTTTGCTCATGACTTCATCTACGTAAAACTATACATGTATTGATAATGCCACTAGGCAGAATCTTGTAATAAAATAGACACTAGATTTTAAGTCAGACCAGTACCAATATAACTGTGAATTTTTTTTTGTAATGCACTTATAAATTTTAGCTTGTACTTACTTGAGGTTCCCATTAGACTGTCTCCAGGCCACTCTCTTCTTGACACTGCTTTGACTAAGGTTACTAAAGCTATTGGAACGCTGGAGCCCTATAAGACTGCTCTCACTGCCAAAGCGTCGCAGCCCAGGTAAACCGAGCCTCTGTCTTATTGCTTGCTGTAAATATTACCATAGAGATAACCATATGTTTTTAATAGTTATTTAAGAACATGAATTATTTTAAAGTTTAATTAATCAAAATTTATGTTATAAATAGCGAAATTGAAGTTACAAAACATGATATATTTGTATATTATTGATTAAACAGATTAGATAAGTCTTTCAAATTGAATGTTTTTTTTATACTTTTAAAATCAAATTATAATATACTCTGCTCTACTACTCTAGGTTTCGTACGATTAATGGCTCATAGTTTTATAAGTTATTGTAAATTTTTGAAAACTACAAAAACCAATGTTGACTTAAAACAATATAACCTCAACATGAAATGTCTCACTTTGTAGCTTTGTTTAATTTTGCATTCACCACATAAGATTAATATATTTTACTAAATTACCCTTTTATTTTGCTGACCCAGTCGGTGTGCGATCTGATCCAGCAGTACCCGGTTATTTATGTTATTGTTCAAGGAGAACAGTCCAGAAGGACGTCTCCGGGGTTTCATAACTCGAGCTATGGGTGCTGTGGACGCTAATATCGTGAACCGATCATTGAGGGTTATACTAGTGGCCTGCAGACCGTGCACTTTTTCAATCACCATCTTACCCGCACAAAATCGCGCTCAAATTATATTTTTAAAATAATAACTTTCGGATTGAACGAGTTAACAAGTGAATATTACATTATATTGAGTAAATAACAATATTCATGTGTTTTCTTATGCAAATAAAAAAACAAATTACGTATTTAATATTTGTAGTTTTTTTACTAACGCCGCTTAAAATCTCAATTACAAACGCGGTTACAATTTGTGGAGCTTTGACGTTTATTTTTTCTAAGTTATTTTTTATGTTGTCTGTTATCGGTTTAATAAAATGGTATTTTATCTTTCATGACAAGTAGAACTTTAGTACTAAATAATACGAATTTAATTACTAACCATAAAAATGGAATTGATTAAGTTTAAAATATTTTGATGAAATATGTAAATGTTAAAAAAATGACCTTTGCAAGATAGTTTCAGGAAAGCGTACAACGAAACGTAATTGAAAAATGACATTTGATAAAGGTGAACTTGACATTGACTTTTTTATGAATCGATGAATATAGCGGTTTTTGTGTGACTGCTGGAATCGATAAAACTTAGAAGTTACAATTAAAACTATAAATTCATCTAATAAAATTCGTTAGCAAAAAAACTGTGCAGTTTAAATATTTTTACGCATTTGATTATATAAGTATTTACTTTCGTACATAAATAAATACGTATCGAATACATTCGATTATAATCGACATAACTCTCACCGGCACTTCAGTAAAAATGAATCACGAATTACACAATTTTCTGAATGAAAACATAAGACAAGACTGCATGTTATTTCTATTAGACAAAGTGAGAACTTAATTTCAAGGTTCAAAGTGTAGGTTTTATACAGTTTTTGTGTTATATATAATACAGTATCGTCGCCGCGCAACGATGTTGATCTGCCTTATAAATGAGCGTAGCTTCAGCTACGAATTCAGTTCGATCCAACCAACGATGTCGGAGGTTGCTAACGAATTTACAGTGGACGAAACCTGCTTGTTCGATATGGACGCCTGCTATGAGACGTTTGACAAAGATGGGTATGTGACGACCTAACCTCAAGCTTCATAGAAATTTACCATAATAACACACAAAAATATATTTAAGGGAAAAACCAATATTTTTAACCATCATTCTTGTCTTTGTTGAATTTTTTGAAACTGAAACAGCGGGGAAAATAATTTGTCTCATTTTACTTTAATATATTATATTTTTTAATATAAATAAATGTATGTTAATTAATTTTATCTTAATAATAATTAAACTTTTTTAAATATATCAATTAAAATGACAATACTCAATAATTTTACAAAAAAAAAAAAGTATTTCATAGAATTCAAGAAAGCAAACAAGAAAAACAAAACAAGTTTCAAAGATTGCAGTATCAAAAATAGAAAAATAAGATAAGTAAATTTTTTTTTTCCGTTGCTACATTTATTGATCTTTCGGTGAAAATTATTTACAACTTAACTTACTTTTACTTTTAAATTCACTTATATAAACGATACATTTTGGTATCTTAAGACTTATGAGATCAGAAACCATTGTATAAAAATTATCATTAATCATAATATACAAATCAACAGTTATCTAATAAATAATAAAGATGTTTGTTATTAAAACCTCAGAGCTATTCACCATTGGTAATCATAGTGCATCAACATTTTTTTACTTCATTATGTCACAAATTTTCATTGATAATATTAGGGTTCATGTAAATTCAAACAAAAGCATTACTTGTTCATTATCTCACTAATTATTTTTAATATAAATAAATTGATAATATTTAAAATTATCTATACTTTAAGTTTTAATTTTTTTTTCTACTTTAGATAAAAATAATTTAAAATTGACGCAATGCAATTATATTGTATATTATATTAAAAAAAAATGGTTTATACTAACAAAAAAAAAATACAATTCATTTTAAATTAAAACATCACCAAACATAAAACGCGCGTAACAAATTGCGCGCGAACAGATATAATTTAATTTAAGAACAACAACAGACTATTGTTAGTTTTTTTTGTTACGTAATTAAACTTATTACATAATAAAACTTATAAATACAAAAAACTAATTAGACAGAGACGAGTAATTTTTGTCCGCGAATATTTAAATTCCCGAAACGTGAAAAAATATTGATGTCTTCGATTGTTCGGATGACTTTATACGCGGCAATTTTAGTTCCTCGTATGTGTTTTGCGATGCACTTCTAAAAGATCTATTTCGACAAACAAAAGAGTACTCCGAATTTTTTTCCTCCTCTACACAGGGCTTTATATCAAATGACGGAAATTATAGTGATGCATTTAAAAATTGACGAATTTTTTTTTTTTCGCAACGGAATACCGGACTAATATTGACTAATTGAGTGTGTAGTATATACCTTATACAAAATGCCCAATCGTCTCTTTTATATAGTAAGACTTGACTAGATTCTCATTATTTTGTTTTAGAATAAAACGCAGTCGACACTAATTTTAAATTAACAAAGATGTTTGTTTTTTACCTAATTTTAAATTCGGCATAAGTAATCATGGGAAAATATTTTTTAATTCATAATAAACAATAATATGTGGCTAGTTACAATAGTTTTACATTTAACCTCATAATAAAAATAATGATGAGTTATTAAGTCGAACCATGACTATCGTAGATACAATATCCTTAATCTTTGAAAAATGACGCAGCATTTCTTGGAACGTATATTTTTCGCATGTGAGCAAAATCATCGCGAGTCAGTGCAAATTGTCGATCGTTTACTTAATGTTTTTAATATAGTCTGTCTTCTTTAATATTAATTTTTTTTTTAACGGATATAATATTACTAGCTTCACTTTCGTTCACTTCGTTCGCGTTTCTGGTTACTGGTTGGTGTCCGGGAAAAAATCATCGAATTTCACAAACGGTTATTGAGATGTCGTGTATTTCGTATAAAAACCTGACCACCAGGCACCACCAGGGGGGTGGGGGTCTAAAAAGTTGTTAAAAAAATCACGTGATCAATGCACAGTCCCTAATTGGTGGTAACAAGGTTCAGCTTTCAATATATCAAGAACGATCGCACACATCAAACTGCATCAAATGTTCATTCTATAAACATCGAAATCCGTACCTAATTGCGTATGAATGAATTTATGTCGAGCAAAGAAAAAACGTACTGTGCCATGCAGTCCATCGCGTGTACAAGCCAGTAGGTAGTTCGACATTATCCATAATTACGAAATGGGTCTAAACTCTATCGCGTTACGAAATGAATCTAAACGTAACGCGTCCTTAAAATTTTACTCTCAATTCTCGTCGACTAAATTTTTTTTTGTGGTGAAATTTCTAAAGATTCTTTCTTAGTGGATGTTTACAACATAAAATATATTAACTGCCGAAATTTCAAGTTTGTAGTCTCAGCGGTTTAGTGACGAATCAGTCAGTCATGACAAGTAATATCCTTACTAGTGGTCGCGTAGCGGTGGGAATTCGACCGTAGTTCATAAAATTTTGAACCGATTTCATAATTGTCCGCAGATAATCTATACTCAATTTGACTACAGATTTTAAAACGTACGAAAGCGTATATGCTAAATTATATGCTTGTCAAATACATGGTAGTGTATGTAATATTCTTTTATTGATTTAATGTATTTTTTAAGCATAATTAAAAAAAATATATAATATATTTGCATCTCTGTCTACTTCGTGTAAAATTTCATACTTCTACGTCCGCGCAAAATCAAAATCAATTTTTTTTATTCAAAATAGGAATTTACATTCTCTTTTTGAACGTCAAGAAAATGAATCTACCACGATTTCGGAAAAGTATAACCTCAGGCCTGAGAAGAAACCGCGAAAGAAACTCAACGGGACTTTTTTTTTGTTAGTTTTTTTTTTAACAACGTCAAGAAATTTTCATATAAAGGGCAAATTTTTGTATAAAGGGTTACAAATTTTTTGTTTCACGTGTTACAGATATAAATTAATATACACATATAAATTAAAATTGAATTTGAATTTCTGAAATTTTTGCTAGTTTACTAGGACTGCAGAAATTTGCTGTGCTTGTACGTACGTAAATATTATAAAACAAAGATATTATTAGTGTGAAGAAAAGATACATTCATATTTTAAGTTACAATGTTAAACAAAGGAAACGTGTTATATACCTAGGTGACATCAGCATCTTTAGATTGAACCAAAAAATGTTTATGAAAGTGGAAGTAGATATACATAGTTAACTAATAGTGTTTTATTATTTCCCGCATTATTTATACTTATATTATAAATAGTTTATACGTAGCGGTTAATCTCTGAAACTACTTATGATTAGAAAAATTTAGTATTGGGTAGCGTGACAAAGGATTTATAGGCATATAATACATCTCGCTATAATTCACAGGAGCGAAGCAGTAGCCATGAACGCGAAACCGCAGTATTCATCTATATAGACAAAATCAATGTTCGTATGTTAATTCTTCATGCGTTCGGAAATCATTGATGGGATTGTAATGAAACTTTGGTAGGTTGTTCTTGTGACGACCACGAGTGTACCTGGCATGAAAAATCTATATACTTTAGATTTACTTTTTTACATAATATAACAGAAAGACGCTTCGTTCCGTCTGTACGCTTAAATCTTTTAAATTACGCAACACATTTTGAGGCGATTTTCATCAATAAACCGAGTGATCCAAGAGGTAGGTTTATATTTAGAATACCATGAAGACAATGAGGGGGTAGAATTTATAAAAACCCTTCTTAGCGGATATAGACGTCATAACATCTACCAGCATGCCAAATTTCAGCCCGATCCGTCCAGTGGTTTGGGCTGTGCGTTGATAGATCACTATGTCAGTCAGTCACCTTTGAGCAGGCCCGCGCCGTCCATACGTGCAAAGTCGTGCGGCGCACGACGGCGCCGAGTAAAAAAGGCGCCGGGCCTATACTTAAAAATTTCAAATTTTTAATATTTACATTGGATTTCGTATTAAAAACTTTTTGATTGAACTAAACCATTGTTTCCTAATATCATCACTACAAAAAAGGCGCATATAAGACAGTTGCACGACGGTTGCCGATTAGGCTTGGCGCGGGCCTGCCTTTGAGTTATTATATTTAGATCGTACAAGCATATTATAATAGATCAAAGTTGAGAATTTCAAAGATTTGTAATGTGATGTCGTTAAAAACTACGTTGCAACTATTGAGTTGCTAGCTGTAGCCTACTGACTACTGTTCGTACGGGCTAGCTCGACCGAGGTAGTACCTCACTCTCGAAGAAGTTTGGCGTGAAGTTGCTTATGTACCTGTGTTTTTTCACATTTCAAATAATTTAGGTACACAATAGTTGTGAAAATTCGCGCGGAGAAAGAGTCTGTAGTTTTTTTTATTCGTTACAAACATACGAAATTTGAAATGTATTCTTTTTATGATATTAATTGGTGCCCTTGCAGTTTCACTCGTATTTATAGTCACGTGAGTGAGTCGTAGCGTGACGTAATATAGCCTATAACCTTCCTCAATAAACAACGTCGGTTATCCAACGCGAAAAGAATTTTTCAAATCGCATTAGTAGTTTCAGAGATTACCCACAACATACCAACTTACAACTTTTGCGTCTTTATAATATTAGTATAGATAGTATAGAAAAGTCTTTTCCTAACAGAGATGGCCAATTAAACCTCGACGAGTTCCGTCTGATCTGCAAAGCTCTGTTCCGTAACGACAAAGGACACATCTACCCCCTGTCCGAGGAGAAGGCCGGCCACATTTTCCAGGTGTTCGACAAAAATGATGATGGCTTTATCGACAAAGAGGAGTTCACTTTCTGCTGGAACCATTGGATCAAAGTGGTGAGCAAATGGATTTAAGGGAATTATTTAGCATTTTTTAAATGGTTGATTAATGGTTGGCAAAGCTTGGATTGTGGCAAGCAATTATGACGTTTAAATTGGTATGCGCTTGTCTTTAATATGCATATTCCAATTTTCAAATTCAAAATAAACTTTAGCACATACGATCTTAAACTACTTTTGAATCGTGAATTTACGAATTCGTCTTTTAGATATAAATCTACTATTACGGTTCAGAATGTTGATTCCATTCCATATTCACTCTTTCTTTGAAGGCATTAAATTTATAAGGAAACGCTGATGATGAAAGAGTGATCTATATCAGTAGCACTGCTGAGTTTTTTTTCGGTGATCCAGAAGTTATTATGGGCGAAAAGGCGGTCCACGAACCGTTTTATTTTCGTGGCACAAAGTAACCTATGTCCTTCTCCAAGATTCAATCTATGTCTATACCTAATTAACATCGGTTTAGACGTGAGAACACAACAAACAGACAGTTTCGCATTTATTATGTTAATATGGCTGTAGGCAACGACGCATAAAGACTAATTTTAAAACGATAAACGCCGTTATATTTGTTATTTTATATGTATTATTATGTATAATTTTGTTCAAATTTAATCTAGGTTTATTACCTACATAACTACTTTACAATCTACATACCTTTTTTCTCGGTATAATTGGTATTCCGAACCGGTAAAGCCAAGAAAAAAGAAATAAGTCTCGTTGAAAATCCATAACATCTTGGAAACGTTAATACTTATCCCAGATAAAGTATACTATATTTTAATTGAACATAATTAGTTGTGAAATTTAATAATATTTTGCTTAAAAAAATATTTACAATGCAAATTTTAACCGATCTCCAAAAAAGGAGAAGGTTCTCGATTCGTCGATGACTTTTTATGTATGTTCCCCGAAAACATCTTGATCGATTTGATTAATTCTTTCTTGTTTCCCATTGGTCCCGAAGAATTTTATCAAAATTTAAACAGTTTTACATTTTTAAAACTTAAAATGAACATAACTGGGATAATATATATCATTCAAGAAATAAAAAAATGTCTTCTTTGCGACTATATAAATGCGTCGAGAATTTTCGAACTCCATCTTGGTCTTTTCGAACAGATCGTGCGTCCAGTGAGCGCCTTCCTAATAGTGGACGTGCAGAACGACTTCATCTCTGGCACCCTCAACATCAGCAAGTGCAACGCTCAACAGGACGGCAGCGAGGTGAGTTTACATTACATATTAGATTATAAATTTTTATAGGCGTTATAATGTTAATAAGGTAGTATCAAGATAAATTGTATGTTGGTAACACTGGGTGATTTGTCAGTAGATTTTGTAGAAGTAATTCTGGCAACACTCAACACAGATATGTATGAAATAATTGGTTTTCGCTCCTTAAAATATAGAGAAATTTTATTCAGTTAATTGTTTCAATAACCAGAATTCAATAACATCATATAATAATAACTGTACTCGCGACTTTGTTCGCGTGGACTACAGGAAGCTTAGCATATCTCATATAGACAAACTGACAAACAGACAAACATACATACAGAAATTTCCAGTTTTCAGATTTTTTCCTTTATTTGTACCATAAGATCTTACTTCTTGCCAAATTTCATCGTGCTAGGTCAATGGGAAGTACCCTATAGGTTTTGATTCCCTTGCGAAAACGCTAAAATGGTCAAAATATGCGACATATTTGACATTATCTTTTGATTGCGTTGACTTAGAACTTTAATTTTTTTACAGCCGCAAGTCATTGTAGACTGAGTATATGATATTAATTTCAACATGATACGTCCTTGCATTTCTGAGAAAAAAAGTCTTGACAGACAGACAGACAGACGGACACCAAAGTGATCCTATAAGGGTTCCGTTTTTCCTTTTAAGGTACGGAATCATAAAAATGAAACAAAGAGAAACGTTTCAAAAAGGAGCATTTTACTCGCATTAATTAATAGCTTTTTGTAAAAATGTTTGCCTTTTCCTTTATTTTGTCGTATATATTATATACTTTCTTTATCCTTACACGTGACAATATAAGTAAAATATAGTGTAATAGATGGTGCAATAATACAGATTGTGTTATTTGCATTTTCAAAATCAGCGGTTTCGACTCCTGGCTAGGGAAATGTATTTTTTTAAAAAGTAGCCAAAGTTACTCTTATAACATTAGCTATTTACTAGTGAAAGTCTCGTCAAAATCGGTCCAGCCATTTCAGAGATTACCCGAAACGGACAAAAATTTCCAAAAATACTTTCATATGATATTTTGAAATTTATCTTATAATTTGAAATTACAAACAGATACTTCAATTGTATTAATATGTATAGACTACTACCTACCGATATATTATTCGATACAGGGGAAATAAGGGGAACTTTGAAATTTTATTTATAATTATATTTTAAACGATCTCACCAATTTTCAGCTTGTTGTGAATTTATGTGACTTCAAATGTCTAAATTGACGGGACTATAACATAAGTAATCATTAAAAATATTTAATATTTTGATTATAGAACCATCAGTCACATTCGTTACCAAATGTTACCAAGCTACATAATTCACTATTAAAAGTCCTAATAAAATATCAATCTATTATTCCTTAAGGCTGAATTTTTCAAAAAAATTCAATAACATAAATCCGAAAATAGTAATAGTTCGTGCTTCGAACCAATATTTCTCGAATTAGCATAAGCCTCTGCTGCATTGACTTCATTATTGATAAATTTAGACTGTAATGTAGGTTGACACAGCAACAATTATCCTTTCCGTCGATTTTATTATTTTGCATTCGTTAAAAGTGTAAACCATTATATGGATGCTGATAAGCAATAATGTGTCAACCCACAAATAGTCAAATTCGGAGATATTGATGTATTCTGAAAATGCATAATGTAACATTATTCAAAAAAAAATTCAAGGCATCTAAACAGGTTAGGTATCGAAAAAGTTCCTTAATTTATTGTGTCAAATTTCAAGTATATTCCATATTTTGCAATTTAGACAATAATGCCATATATTTGACAAAAAGTTATTATTAGATAAATCTTTTCATGACACCAATCTGCTTTTAATTAATTATTCCTATTAGCAAAATAGAAATAAAAGATGGATATATACCTACTTCTTGAAACTAATTTATTAAGAATAGGTTTGACATCTTTAGACGCCATTTTCTTGGCATGAAGTACTCCGCTTCTATGAGTCGTAGCGTGATGTAATATAGACTATAACCGTCGTCAATAAACTGTCTATTCTACGCAAAACGAATTTTTCAAAACGGATCGGTGGACAGACTACCGCCTACAGACAAACTTACAAATAAATTTTATCTCTTAATAATATTAGTGTATTCACGTTAAAATATTAAACCACGTCATGAGAAAGCTAATCAAATGTATTCTATAATATTTTATTCATATTTTAATTAACGGGTCGTATCGCGATAACAAATCGTAATAATGCCTTTTTTTATTGCCCGACGTTTCGACGAAGTTGCATCCGTCGTGGTAACGAGCTGACGAGTCAGCGATAAGACTCATTATTTAAAATATGAAGTATTCTATTAAACTTGTTCAGTTCTTATGAAAATTAAAAGAAATAATCGGAATCAAAGGTATTCAAATTCAATTCAAAATATACTTTATTCAAATAGGCTATTTACAGCACTTTTGAATTTTGTACGAAGGTACAATCAAATAGTGATTTTTGTCTACAAATATATATATCTATAAATGTTCCAGTCGAAATTCTTACCTTTTCGATAGTACTTTTCACGAGCATAATTGGACGCTGATAAGCAATACTATGTCAAGCAATACGGACTTCATTTTGAGAAAATGACGTCTAAACATGTCAAAACATATTCTTAAGAAATTAGTTTAAAAAGTATATCCGACTTTTCGTTTTGGTATCATAAAACTTTTGTATAATAACAAGTTTTTCAAATATATGAGATTAATGTATAAATTGCAAAATATGGAACGCAGCTGAAATTCGATACGTTAACTTAATTTTTTTCCCGTACTTATTTAGTTTAGATGACTTTATTTTTTTTTAATAATATTTAAAAGCCAACGCATTATCAGAATACATCAATATCTCCGAATTTTACTTTTTGTAGGTTGACATATTATTGCTTTGCATCAAATTAGTCGAAAAAATTATGGCCGCCGGCTGTCGATAATATTAGTTTTGACTAAAATAACAGTCAATAGTACTGTTCCAAAAACATAAATCTAACTTATGTCATTGTCAGGTGTTATAACTTATTTCTAGGTTTTTGTCTGTCTTATTAGTTGTAGGCTGTCCATTAATTACGTGAGGCCCAAAGGGAGGAGGGGTTTGAGAAAAATCACCAAACATCACAAGGGTGGAAGGGGGGTTTTCTTAGATATCACGTGTATTTATTTTCGAAACTTTTGTAAGCTATACGGTATATATGTATACGGTTGCATAATTTTTAGGATTCAATGCTATTATACTTGTTTTTAAAGTTAAGCATTTATTAAAATATTCTTACTTAACGCAAAAACACGCGTGATTTTAGGTAGTAAAAAACCTTACCACATATCACCAAGATCTAAAAAGTTGTTAAAAAACATCACGTGATTAATACGTGATGGAAGGCGCCTTATACAGAGTCAGTACATGTTATGTGTTTTAATTGAGACTGTTTAAATGGAATACGATTTCAAGGCCATATACAAAATATTATTTAAATCGGATTACTAGTTTAGTCTCTAGACAGTTCTAAAGTTTTAACTCAGCGACGCGCTCAGAAAACACGATGTATATTTTATAACAACGAATGCACCTAACTACTTGAAATATGAATGGAAAAAGAAATAATTTAATTTAATTTTGTCAAAGCGGCAACGGTATACACCGTTAAATTACACCGACAAAATTAAATTATACAAGGTCACGGCTATGTATCAGATTAATAAATTCGTAACATAACAAGAAAGCAAAATAGGTACATAGCGTGCGCTTCACTTCTAGGTGTAAAAGAAATAGAAATAGGTCAAATATTGCTATTGCATCCTTGCAGACGAAAGCGAGACACCAATAAAACAAAAACCTGTTAATTAGTGTGCCGATGCTTATCTCTCGGGATGCACGTTACGCAATTCGGAAGCGCACGCGCCACTTTATTGTCGTCATCTCGCGCCAAAGTATTTGTGTTAAGTATTTGTTGTTGTGATAGGACACCGAAATTAATAGTAGATTAGTGATAGTACATATTTATTTTATAGTGACAGGACACGAAACTATAAATTTTTACTTAATATTAGTGTTATTTTTGTTGTTTTTTTTGTTTTATAATGACAGGACACGGATTTTAGTTTTTAATTGTGCTAAAACACTTAACTAGAGTTTAAGACAATGCCTTGCATTACGTACACCGCTTCAAAATACACGGACATGGTTTTAATGTACGGGGAATGCCACGGAAACGCGGCCTTAGCTTTACGAACATACCGAGAAAGGTATGGTGAGAGACGCATGTGCCCCAGTAACCCTCGCATTATAGTGCTGGCAGTTCAAAGGTTAAGAGACAATAAATGCATTGTGCCGCAACACGAGGGAGTCCCATCACGACAAATACGCGCCTCGTTGGAGGAAAGAATTTTACAGTATTTCTCTGACAACCCGACATCGAGCCTTAGTAGAGCCGCGCGACAGTTTAATATTTCCCCTAAAACTGTGCATAAGGTTTTAAAACGGAATAAACGCAAACCTTATAAATATTGTAAAACACAAGCGTTGTTGCCGAGGGACTTGCCAGTGCGTAATAATTATTTCGAATGGTTTCTAAATAAAATATACAGGGTCAATGCGGACTGTGTGTACTAATTGAAACTACGTATATTATTCCTATTTAGAAACACTTCAAACCAGTAGAAAAATAAATGCTATGAAAAATACGAAAAAAATTTTTTCGAACAAATTAAATCGCTAAATAGTCGAAATAAAATGCAAACAGCCTGTAAATGCTAAATGACTGCCACTGACCTCTAGGTATAGTCATCAAAGTGGCAACGCCGCTCGAGTTATCGAGCGCCGTGTCGCCCCGCCCCGCCCGCCCGAGCGCGAGCGGGTGCGCTTACGTCGGTCGCGGCGCGGCGGCATAAGTCGCCGTAGGTAGATAAGTTGACGATATACGAGCACAAGAAACACTTCCACCCATTTAATTCTTTAAATTTTTAAATGTTCAATCTGTCCGCCATTTTCTTGTGCACATAATTCGTACCGACGGACAATATTATTTTCTATTTTCGAGGCGCGTATTTGTCGTGATGGGACTCCCTCATGTTGCGGCACAATGCATTTATTGTCTCTTAACCTTTGAACTGCCAGCACTATAATGCGAGGGTTACTGGGGCACATGCGTCTCTCACCATACCTTTCTCGGTATGTTCGTAAAGCTAAGGCCGCGTTTCCGTGGCATTCCCCGTACATTAAAACCATGTCCGTGTATTCTGAAGCGGTGTACGTAAGGTGAGGCATTGTCTTAAACTCTAGTTAAGTGTTTTAGCACAATTAAAAACTAAAATCCGTGTCCTGTCCCTATATAAAACATAAAAAAACAACAAAAATAACACTAATATTAAGTAAAAATTTATAGTTTCCTGTCCTGTCACTATAAAATAAATATGTACTATCACTAATCTACTATTAATTTCGGTGTCCTATCACAATAACAACAAATACTTAACACAAATACTTTGGCGCGAGATTACGACAAAAAAGTGGTGCGTGCGCTTCCGAATTGCGTAACGTGCATCCCGAGAGATAAGCATCGGCACACTAATTACCAGGTTTTTGTATTATTGGTGTCTCGCTTTCGTTTGCAAGGGTGCAATAGCAATATTTGACCTATTTCTATTTCTTTTACACCTAGAAGTGAAGCGCACGCTATGTACCTATTTTGCTTTCTTGTTATGTTACGAATTTATTAATCTGATACATAGCCGTGACCTTGTATAATTTAATTTTGTCAAAGCGGCAACGGTTTATCTTTTTCCATTCATATTTCAAGTAGTTGGTGCATTCGTTGTTATAAAATATACATCGTGTTTTCTGAGCGCGTCGCCGAGTTAAAACTTTAGAACTGTCTAGAGACTAAACTAGTAATCCGATTTAAATAATATTTTGTATATGGCCTTGAAATCGTATTCCATTTAAACAGTTTCAATTAAAACACATAACATGTACTGACCCTGTATAGTGAAGTCAATTTCTTATCGAATATACTTTGGAGTGATAAAAGTACTTTCGTTAGCAACAACCACAAATTTAATAACGAAAATAGAAAATAATATTGTCCGTACCGACGAATTATGTTCGTACCGACGAATTATGTGTACAAGAAAATGGCGGACAGATTGAACATTTAAAAATTTAAAAAATTAAATGGGTGGAAGTGTTTCTTGTGCTCGTATATCGTCAACTTATCTACCTACGGCGACTTATGCCGCCACGCCGCGACCGACGTAAGCGCACCCGCTCGCGCTCGGGCGGGCGGGGCGGGCCGACACGGCGCTCGATAACCCGACGAGCGGCGTTGCCACTTTGATGACTATACCTAGAGGTCAGTAACAGTTATTTACCATTCACAGGCTGTTTGCATTTTATTTCGACTATTTAGCGATTTAATTTGTTCGAAAAATTTTTTTTCGTATTTTTCATAGCATTTATTTTTCTACTGGTTTGAAGTGTTTCTAAATAGGAATAATATACGTAGTTTCAATTAGTTCACACAGTCCGCATTGACCCTGTATATATCAAAAGTACTTTTGATCAAAGACTATGGTCAAATACTTTAGACTGCTTAAGAGTTTTAAGTGTAACATTGATAATGACTTGGTAATTAATTCATACTTCACTATAATGAGTTAAACGAGCCGTTACATTTCCGCCATTTTTTATTAGATGACTACGTGTTCGAAAAAACGTAGATGATGTTGTGTGTGGACTTTTTTAAATATATTTTGATCATTAATAAGCTTTGATATGTCGGAATATTAACGCACGCTTTCAAATTCAAAATTTCACATTTTTGGGCACAAAACCCAAAAGACATTTTACATTTTACACTTGAGAATTCTGTCGTTTATTTAGACTTTAATGCCACCAAAATGTTTAAAGAATAGTTTTTTTTAATCATGGATGTTTTTAATCTATGATTTAAAAAAATTCACAGGACTACATATATGAAACCAAATTTTAGCTCTAACTTAGCTAACTCGTTTCACAAAGATTTTGGACTCAGTCACTTTAATACTAAGCGTTTAATATTATTCCTGAAATTATAAGCTTATACCAATATAAGAAAACTTTATATCAATAATAAATTCGTTTTTTGAAAAAAATAATATCAAAATGATCATTACTTAAATGCAGCATTATAAATTGAGTTGTTTTTTTTTGTATTAATAATCAATTAAATTAATTTCTGCATCAAAATATCCTTATCATACCATGTAATAAAATTAGCAAGTTTTTTTGTTAAAAAAAACGCCGAATCATGAAATTCATTTTAATAAATTTCCCCCGTCATTGACATCAGCGTACTGTATTTAAACGAATTAACCTTTTGAATACAAACACATTTTTGTAAATAAAAAGGTTCGATTACAAATATTAAATACGCTATTTATGATTATATATATGATTACAAAAGAATTAATTACGCTCAATAAAACCTATACTAAAAATAGGACGTTAGGAATTTATTTATATAAAATCGTTATCAGCTTCATTTAGCTTTTATCAAAAGCACTTAAATAATTTGATTTTTAAATAGATTAACTGTAATAAGTCTACCTGAAGTAGGGGATTAAGTGAGGTAAGGGATGTAAGGAAAAGAAACGACCCCAACCTCCCCTCCTTGGGTTAGGCTTCCAACTTTCTCACTTACCATATGAAACGCATCTATATAAATTCACCCCGATCTTCTGTGAGTGTGGTACTGCTGATTGAGCCCGTATACGAACTCTAAAAGTAGTCACTTGACTACAGCCTGGCTCTACTTCTGATATAATGACATATATGTAGGTCAAAGAGTCACTTTTGTTTCCTCCTAGTTATCATAAAAACTATACAACATAGAAAGTCATAAGTCTAGATTTAAATCAGCTGCAAACAAATCGATAATATTATCAAGCCTGTAACGTTTAATTATATACGCAGCCGTGTATCCAACGTCATAGCTACGACGATTTGCGTTTGATCGATTGATTGTGTTATCTCGACTGGAGGTTCGTTTATATTTCCTTTTAAAATTAGTAGAAAACAAATTCTGTTGAGTGTGTTTTTTATTTAAATGTAAATTATAACTATTTACCTTTATCTAATGTAAAGTTTAATGTATAAGTTATAAGTTGAAAATTAAAACAAATGCTAGAATTATTAACGTTCACTTTTGGAAATAACAATGACTGACTTAACAAGCTGAAATACTAATTTTTGTACGAAATTAAAGCTGATAAAATATTATGGTTTGTGTTTTATATTTCATTATTAGCATCTAAAAGTATGTGAATTAAATTTTAAATTAATACGACTATGGTATAAAATTTTCTACACAGACGTTTTTACCCCTTTTTACCGTTTTAGCGGTGGAACATCGAAAAACCTTTTCTTAGTGCACCTACAACGCAAAAGGCACCTGCTGCTAAAATTTACTAGTTTATAACCTCAGCAATTTAGGCTCTGCGCTGATAAATCAGCCAGTCAGGAAAAGTGATAAAATAAGTATAGATAAATAGTAATAGTATAAAAAGCAAATAACTTAGGCACAATACAATCGCTTCACGAAGCAATAGGAATCAAATACCTATTAAAAAAAACTTTAGTCTATGGAAATAATAGCGTATCTATGATGCAGTATATCAAATGCAGGCATTGCATGATCAGGCAGAGCTACAGTTACCGCAGATAATGAAGTTATTTAACCGACTCGTCTTGATGTTCACGAAAGGTATGGCTTTGGGCACATTTCCAAAACATTATTTTTTAATTTTAAATTGACTTCATAAATGGATTCACAATTTGTCTATTTGTTTCGTGTGTTTACGCGATATTTTCGCTGATCGATTTGATTTGGTTTTTGGTATGATGATTCGATCAAGATCTGATAGAAATTATCCAAGCAATGGAACTTCTTAAGGCAAGGGTTACTAAACTTTAAACATTTACACAAACCCCTGAAAATACCTTTTTTTTATGGTACCACATATTAAATGACTACAAATCAACACAGAAATTATTATAAAAACATTTTTAAGAAATATGTAATATTATTGAAACACATTATTCTTAAATTAAAGTTTTAATGTGAAGAATGACATTGTTTCGCTATTTTATAAACAATTGTTTTAAAATTCGGTATTTTGTCCGACATTTGTATACGTATATCTGCTTTTCTCATCACACATTATGCGCTATTTAAAAATAATTTATAATCGTGGTATTATTTGACACCTAATAATAGACAATTTTGGCGGAACCATGATGACTATTCTATGTAACCCCCAGGTTCCGCGGAACCCACTTTGGGAATCCCTGTCCTAAGGAATGACAGCAAATTGCTTGTAATTAATCATTTACTACCGTTTCTAATAATCTCTACGTCAATTGCATCGTTGTAATGAATACTCAATTCAACGGGGATCGACGGTTACCAATACTATTGTAACCGATTAAATTTTTCTCATTAAACTAATTTGTCATTAATTTTAAGTGATCACTGCCAATAGCATGAAAGGGACAACAAAAGCGTTGCCAGCCTAAAAAGTAATAAAGGATGAAAGCGTGTAGGAAGCGAGGAAGGGAATAGAATAGAATAGAAACCACTCTTAGTTTAGGCTTTCGACCCTCTTACTCACCACACGAAACTTAGCTAAAGTAGCTATTTCACTACTTTGACTCCTAGACAAGTCATCCCGTATAGCTAGTTGTCAGTGGGTTACAGCTAGGCTCTATCTAAATTTATTGAATAGTTCAAAATTATCGATATTTTAGTCATTCTTCAATAAATATGGTCATATAAATTGAGCATATCATCATCAGGGATTCCCGTAACTCGTACAGTACTCGTAAAAACTGTTATTCGATTATGCATAAATACTGCCATAAACTCTAGTTACTTATAGCATGCATTGTGGTTTACAAAAGAATAGAATAGCATCGTCTCGAAGCAAAAATCGTTCGTCACCGAGAGTACCATAAGTAGATTCTTAAACCCTCAAGGTTTTTATCGATGTACATTTTCCAAGTTATTTATAGAATAATTACTAAATTAATTAACCGTAAAAATTCTAAAAACATCGTATTAATTGACAAAATAAATTTTTATTTGTATGCTAATCAGATTTCTAATTTCCACGGTCATTTTGAATGTCTTTGATTATGGTTGTTTCTTGGTTTCTTGCCTCTATTGAAATAAAACTATTTTAAACGGATTTTGAATCGCGTATATTAATTATTTTTATCATCCCGACGTTTCGAGCACTTTGCAGCGTTCGTGGTCACGGGTAGACTAAGGTGACATTTGTCTATTTGAGATTTTAGAAAATATTATTTACAACTACCGCCAACGGTTTCTTAGATGGTATCACGTTCCGGTTGCACGCAGAAGGCACTAACTGTATCTTTTGGTCTTGCAGTCTGTTGGAATTATGATTTTAAATTTTTAATAAGTGGATCCCAGGTGTTTGAAAGTCTCCAACCATCTTCTCTATTGAAGTTCGGATGTTTTTGAATTTCAATAGCCTCGCGTATCATTCTAGGAATGAATCTGTGTTCCCTAGCGAGGATCTGTGGTTTATCAAATCGAATAAAATGGTTAGGTTTATCCAAAGCATGTTCACAAACTGCAGACTTTGAAGAACGCCTATTTTTGACATCTCCTATGTGTTCCTTGACCCTAGTACCGATGCTTCTCTTTGTTTGGCCTATGTATTCTTGCCTCTAGTTTACTTTATTTATAGTCATATGTGTAAGGCGAATATAACACTTATAAAATTTGCACTCAGACTGAAAATAACTGAAAGAATTTACTGGTATTGCCTTATTTTTGACAGCCACAGCTTAAATACTTACGAAGTATCTGTTACTAAATATCAGAGTTTTTTTTTATATATAAAACACGTATGATTTTCGTCTAACAACGATGGCGAATAATCTATCCTAGAGAGAGGGAGGGTGCGCACTGACAATATATAGAAACTGACAAACGAAATTTCCATAGACAATATACAGTATATATTTCCTTTTATGATATATTCCCACTCCATTTTTACATTTCAGTATAACCCAAACGATTATTGGTAGAATGATGAAAGAAAATTTTAAGGCCTGTTGTGAAACGTCTACATTGGTGCACCATTTTGACTGCACCAAATGGCAGTTTATTCGAAATATTTTGTGTCTAATTTTTTCTCGCTAAGAAAGAATTAAAAAAATATACATGCGGTAATTTTTGAAGTTCTTGACATAACCTTCAACACCCAAAACCTCAGTGCAAAAATAGCACCTGCCAACTCAATTATATTTTATCAAGCTTCGAAATGTGCTGTCACGGCATTCAGCTCGAATTAGATATCGTTCGAGATTCACACGTATAGGTGGCGAAATCCAATTAGGCCATCGAAACGATGGTGCCTGGCACCGCCGGCCGAAACAGGGTGGTAACACCGATTCTGTACCGTTTCGAATCGAGTTTGAAGTTGTTTTAATAAGTTTCGCCCGATTAAGCGTTTTCAATTGAAAAGTAGTTGGTGTAATGGGAATGCGGCTACCATCAATTATAAGCAACAATGGTACCGGTACAAATATTGAAGATTAAAGAAATAAACATTTGATTTTGATTTCAAACTATTTACTAATTGGTGCACGATTTTAAGTTATGGCTTCAGGTTTACCCACATTCTTCAATACTTAGTGTTAGATTAAAATACTTCAAAACCCCCAGACTTGCGCTGTAGGTCATCCTGGGATGTTCGGCTTAAGTGATGTCTTAGTAACTGAAGTTACAAAACTTTTGATCTTAAGCGATCGTTACTTGTAATCATCCGCGTAGCAATAATTTTTTTTTGAGCGCTAGAACTACTGGGAAAGAAAAATAAGAAAAAATGTTTATTCATTTAAAGAATAAAAGTAGTCTATAAATGTCCAAAAGCTGCAAGGCTCCCTCTCCGAATCAGGAGAAGGTGTAATCTACTACGCTGCTCACCTTGCAGATTGGCAGATATAGGTACATGTGTAAGAATTTCTCCCGACATATGCGCGTTTCGATCTTTTCCTTCAACGCCGAGCACGAGATGAATCTTAATACAAATTGAGCACATGAAAAATGACGTGCTAGCCATGAACCCAAGATCACCGGTTGAACCGACGCGTTCTAACCATAGGCCATCTTGCCTATATTATATGATAAGGCGATAGCAAATAATTTTTTTTTTTACATCGGGGTTTAGAAACAAATAGGCATATATGTATAAATAAATTATATTTGTAATAATATAGGTTACTAAACATTGGGTTAACTAAGACGTTGTTTTTTTTTCATATCCTAATTACTCTTATATAATCTGTGATTCGTTAAGTATACGCTGCAATAGAATGCACTGGAAAATGTCAAGGTTGTCTTTTTCGCGCGCAAGTGCAAGGAATACTGTTTACGATTAGTCACGAACTGCCGTAACTTGTAACAGATAAGCGATAACAGATTTATAAGGTGTTTTAATGTATATTGAAAATTTTGTCGATACCATAAATTTAGCGCGGTTGCAATATTATTTCGAATTCAATATTTCAATAAAGGAATATGTCAAATTACATTTTTCTTGATTATTAATTGTTATTTAATGGTTTTTTGACTTCGCTAGTATTACATAAGTACATAGTTATGTCTATTTATAAGCTCGTGAATTTTGGTACGCAGAATGCCGGCCACTTTGAACGACGTAGCCTAGCAACCAGCTACTAAGTATGATAGACGAAAGTATTTATTTATTTAAATGCTTTATTGTCTAATATGAAATATTAACAATTAACAATTAAGTATCTTTGGGCTAACAAGCCAATGAGCTTGTGAAAGTTGGTAATGGATGCAAATTTTTAACGTCTAATATTGTGATCGTAATATGTAGCTATCAATATAATTATTAGAGTTCCCTAGCTTTATTAGGAAATTTAACAATTATGTTAACAATTTTTTAATTAGTGGCCATAGTCCTGGAAAAAGGTATTTTATAACTTTAGTGGGAATTTACAATTTACACTATTAAATTTTCAATAATAACTTGTTTTTCTGGCATTTTCATCGATATTAAAAACTTTTTTTTTTTTAAATATAGCGTGCATCCGCGCTACTTATGCGCAAAATATTCTGCCAATGTTACGTATGTTCGAGAAGACATGAAGGAGTTCAAACAGTTATAAACATTTTGAAAATCCAAGTGATGTGACTCAATTCAATTCTTTGGTTTATGGCCAAGTGATGTGATGACAGACTATGAAGATAATCTGCTACAGATCTACCACAATACAAAAATACAATGAAATCAAATGAATTAAATATAGCGTATAAATACATATATATACTACTATGTTATTAAAAACTATTCAACTTTATGAAAATGTATCATACATAAATTTAACCTTATTACGTTTTTACTGTATGTATAGTATAATATAGCTGGATTTCATACAGGATGTTTTATATAAACATTTGTAATTTTTAAATGTACTTATAATCATAATTTTAAAAGAGTACCTATCTAGTTTCTTGCCGGTTCTTTTCGGTAGAATCTACATTCCGAATCGGTGGTAGCTTTTCCTTAATTTAACCCTTAAATGCGCGATTTACTTTTGTTTCAAAAATGCACATAAATAATCTTTTATTGGGTTAAATAGAAAAAAAAGTGACACTAGTATTTGAAATAGACTTATTTTAATTATTACTTATTGTTAATATCATTTATTTATTTATTTATTTAAATACTTTATTGCACAAATATAATTGTACAAAAGGCGGGCTTAACGCTACTGCGCTCTCTACCAGCCAACCTTAAGACGTACAAGAAAGATTTTATTACCGGTAGATGTGCAAATCATAGGATTATTTAGAAAATAAAAAAGTGTTCCTGAATAATAAAATACATATTCGGTATGTTGTATTTGGTAACACTATTTTTTTTGTGGTTTAAAAACACAGTATGCATTTAAGGGTTAAGTACTTTTTGTTTGCTTTGACTATTAAAAAGTGCTTTTAAAAGCCTACTCGAATAAAGTATTTTTTTGATTTTGATTTATATGCAGGTTAGGGATAGGTCGCATTGACAATGACTAATAAAATAACAGTTTAATATTGATCCGACAATGCGTTGTTTGCACAATGACTTTGCGGTTGACCGCTTCTGATGATCAAATTGCAACGGATATGCGATCCATGTAGATTATAATGATGATGAAATCAGGGAAGGGTCACACGGGTCATGATTCTCCCCTAAGTAGAAAAATCTTCAAAAAATTTGTTTTATAAATAAATAAATGTTCAATCTTCTCGTCTCGAGGTCGTGGACCCCATCAACCGTTTACTGGAAACAGTGCCGTTCGACTGCGTGTTCTACTCGCTGGACTGGCACCCGCCGGACCACGTCTCCTTCATCGACAACGTGCACATGCGGGAGCTGCATCCATCCAGCCCGGTATGTTCTTAAGACACTACTTCCTACTTCCTTACTAGCCAGTTTAAATAAAAATCAATCTTTGTAAACGATTGGTCGAATTGAACTTTGGTGTGTTTTGGGGACGACCATAAGCATTCCTATCCTAAAAAATCTATATACTGCAGAGATAGTATAATTATAAATACGATGGTAACTTTGTTTGTCTGTCTCTTTGTTACTCTTTCTCGTCTAAACTGCTGAACCGATTTTTATGAATTTTAGAATACATAATGTAAACTAGGCGTTGGTAAGTATATGTATATATAGGCTACTTTTCGTCGCGAAAATAAAAGTACTAGGGGGTGAATAATGGGGTGAAATCTTCTATGTAGATGAAGAAGCGAGAATCATCTTGTATTAAACGTCATCGTCATGATTTTTCATTCAGGTTGTTAGAGTTATCCGGTCATCCAGAAAAAAAACAAGTTGATTTCGAAAAATACAGAAAAATAACATACGCATTCTCTAGTGAAAGGTGTATTTTTTAATCAAATTTAACTATGTTCATCGAATTATTAATAAGAAATTTTATTTGATAGTAACAGCCTGTAAATGTCCCACAGCTGGGCAAAAGCCTCCTCTCATATTAAGGAGAATGTTTAGAGCTTAATCTACCACGCTACATATGCAAGAATTTCTCCCGGCACATGCAGGTTTCCTCACGATGTTTTCTTTCACCGCTGAGCTCGAGCCGGAGTTTGAACCAGTGATCATCGGTTGAGATCGTCCTGTTCTAACCACTAGGCCATCAATATAGGCGGCAATAGAAATACATACTCTATAAAATTTTGATCTCTATACCTTATGAGACAAAGCTGGCAGACCGATGGACATATGGACAGACAGACGGACAGGAGTCTTAATAAGTGGGTCCCGTTAGTGGCCTTCTAGTGGAAACCCTATAAATCAGACAAATCGAGAACCATTCCCTCATTTGAAATCGTAAATACTGACATGCGGAAATCATTCAATTCAAGAATGTACCAGGTCTAATTGCGACAATGCGTTTCGATTCTTATTGTTCACTGAGCCATTTCCCGTAATGCTAACTCGTCAATTGCGCAACGTTTTACAATTTATTCAATATGTCATTTACCATTGTATGCAATTATTATTTTATACTAGCTTATGGCGTGGCGATGCTCGTGTTAATTCTGATATTATTATACTGGATGACCGTCTAAATCGCTTAAGTATATATGGATCCTGATAAGCAATAATGTATCAACCCACAAAAAGTCAAATTCGGATATATTAATGTATTTTCACAGCATCACATTTTTAACATTATTAAAAAAAATCAAGTCATCTAAACTACATAAGTAAGGAAAAGTTTTTAATTTAATTTATCGAATTACTAGTGCGTTTCATATTTTGCGATTCATACAATGATCTCAAATATTTGAAAAACTTATTATAAGATAACACATTAAATATATCAATCTGATTATAATTCATTAGTCCTTTTATGAAAATAGAAAAGAAAAGATGCTTATATACGTCTTTTTTTAGACGCCCTTTTCTCAAAATGAAGTCCGAGTGGGTTGAGTATTTCTTATCAGCATCCATATGTAATTGATAGAAGTAATCCTGAAATTTTGTAATGTAATTTTTTCAATTTTTGTGTACATGTAATTTTTCCAAACAAATTTTGAATCCTAATTTCATCCAATGAATTAACCAAAATCTGCTCTTAGAAATTATCTACGTCGTAACATTTGTGAGAAAAACAAATTAATCCGTTTATTGGTTTGAGTTGTGCGTAGTTTGTCCTGGTTTCCCTTTATAATTTATATAGATTTCTTATATGATACCGGTATGTAATAAAACGCTATTTAAAAAATCGTTATGTAACTCTATATCATGTAAACAGCACAGCAACAGAGAGTAACAAAAAAACTAAATAAATAATAAATAACGCATCACACTCAACGGCCCCCATTAAGATCTCATGACCTTGTGTCGGGGGTCCGGAAACACTCACAACACTAACACAAACACCCAGACCACGACAAACATCCGCATGGCCAATACACACGTTTGCCGTGAGCGGTGTTCGAACCCGCGACCGTTAGCGCTTTTGTAGCGCAGTTGCAGTGACCATTGCGCCAACGCGTCTGTGTATAAATAAAAGTAAAATCAAAAAGATAAACATTCTAATCGATTATTGTTTATTTTAAGTTATTATAATAATTCTTTATTTATCATTTCGTATTAATCCACAAAAATATTTAAATTTTAAACAAAAAGTCGACCGTATCAAGAATTTCGACGTCTGTCGTCCTATAGGGTAACTGGTAACATTTTGGTATACCTCGTTTCAGGTGTGTTGATCTGAACACGAGGCGAATCCGAATCAGTCAAGTAAACAAGCCTTAAAACATTGAATATATACGATATTGTTATAAACTTATTTAATATTCACAGTCGTTATAAGACATTTATTATCTGTTTATTTACTTTTTGGTAAATAAACACATCCCGGGACTAAACCACGAATTTTTGAACAATTACATTGGTTCAGTACGTACATATATTATTAAGTTATTTGAGAAATACTTCCGATGTAAAGGGCACTAAAACTGCTATTGATTAATAAATTAATCACATTAATTTGACATATATAATTATATAAGAAGTACTTAATGTTTATAATTAAATAGGTAAATGTCTAAACGACTGTCTTCGTGCCTAATTTGTTTTGCGAAGCTTCATGTGCATCGTTCAGACCAACACACCTACGTGAATCGAGGTTTTCAATTTTGAAATTATTCTAATCAGGTTTCAGCAGATAAGGCACAAGCTTACGACACTGTGGTGTTCGCTGGTCCTCCACCCATGAAGCAGAGGCTCTGGCCGCGACACTGCGTCCAGGATACCTGGGGAGCTGAACTGCATAAGGATCTCAAGGTTCAATAGTCTTTGTATATCCCACGATTACTATTAAAGCTTTTTTTTTCGGCGGGTAGGCACGAAAATATAAACACGCAAATTTTAGAGCTCTGTATTTTTTAAATATTTAAATTATTAATTTTCATATATGTTATAATTTAAGTGTACCTGTGTATAAGTTGGCGGTCACTGAACTTTCTTACAAATCATCACCTTTTCACTTTAATCACTTCACATAAATATGGACACAACAGCTGAGCAGCTTTTAAAAAGCATGGAAGAGCTTTCAAAATTATTTAACTCCAGGATGGGAGAGTTTGAGAAAAATTTGCCGCAACCCACTTCTGCTTCCAACCCAACAGTTAAAGCCTTAGCTGGAGAGTTCCAAACTTTTAAGACCTTTGTTTGGAAATCATTAGGCATTCTCAAATCCCAGATTGAACTTCTTGTCCTTGGCTTTGATCGCTTGGAGTCACAGTCTAGAAGAAAGGTCTTACTTCTTCATGGCATTACGGAGAGCGTGGATGAGGATGTGGTAAAGAAGACGATGACTGTGTTGACGGAGCAGATGAAACTGACTATTGTTAAACCTGAGTCACTTGAATCTTGCCACAGGTTAGGTGCCAAAAAGAACTCGGCTCGGCCTGTTCTAGTGCGCTTCTCAACTGTGCAACTTCGCTCAAATGTCTGGAGGGCTAAAACTTCGTTGAAAGGTTCATCAATCAAAGTAACGGAATTCTTAACAAAGTCCCGTCAGGAAGTTTTTGTTGCGGCTCGAAATCATTTCGGCATTCGAAGATGTTGGTCTGCAGATGGCATCATAATTATTGTTCTGCCGGACAAATCCCGTGTTAAGGTTGTGTCTCAAGATGAACTAAAGCAGCTGATAGCTAAGTATCCTAAAAACACGACAGCTCCGTAGTGTTAAAACATATTTGTTATTTTCTTAAGTTTGTTATTATTACCATAACTATTTTCGTCATGTTTCAACATTCTAAATATTTTATATTGTAATTGAGGGTACACTGAAGTCTCTTTGTTCATTTCATTTATCTTAATTTCAAACAATTAAACGTTATCTTTTAAATTTTACAAACTTTTTAGTATATTAAGGTATTTTCAATAAAAATAACACTCAAATGATCGACGACAATATTTGATTATGTCACTGTCTACTGTCAGCTGTCTATTTCACGTCATCTACTATCTGTGAGCATTGCGTTTGGTAATTGCATTAACCGCTTTTATATTTTTGATTTAACTTTTATTTTAACTTTGCCTGTTATTATTTTTTTTCCTCTTATTATTTTTTCTGTATTGATTTTTTTTTTTTGTATAAAAATATCATTTATTTATTTTTTATTAACATTGATAAAATACATATGTTTGTCTTACAGTCAACTTATACATAGAAATAGTGTTGTTATTGGCAAATAGTTATTTAGTTTTTTGTATTTCTAGTCTATACCATAATAAGATATTTATACTGTTTTTATAGTGTTATATACATATTTATATATATTTATTTATTTTCTTTCTATTTATTTATTCTTTGATGAACTTTGAAGATGATTATTTTTCTTGTACGTCAGATGATTATGAAAGTGCCTTAAGCAGTAACAATGACTCACTATCTGATACTGAACTTCTGGAGGCAAAACTCCAGAAAGTATTCCTCCCAAATAAGAACCTCTTTTCACTGGTGCATATCAACGCGCAGAGTCTACCAGCTCACCATTCTGACCTTCTCACATCCTTTGACACTAGTGTAGTCGATTGCATTCTAGTTTCTGAAACATGGCTAAAACCCTCCCTACAGTCTACTTCTTGTTCTCTACCCGGCTACCAACTGTTTCGCCAGGACCGCGTTGGGCGTGGTGGAGGTGGAGTGGGTATTTATTTGCGCGGAGACATTCCGGCCAATATTACTCTCTGCTCCCCACCACATTCTGTAGACTCTATAGAATATCTTTTTTTAAGTATTGAGATACATCATAAAAAAATTCTTATTGGTGTTCTTTACAACCCTAGTGATAAAATTAATTATTTTAATGACCTTGAAAACATTTTAGCTAATCTTTTACCGAACTTTGATCACGTAATATGCATGGGCGATCTGAACACGTGCATATTGAAAGACGATTCGCGAGCACAGAATCTGAATGCATTGCTGTCTTCTTTTAATTTACATTTACTTTCTATGTCTTCGCCCACTCATTACTTTCCTGGCTGTAAGCCTTCATTGATTGATTTGATGTTTGTCTCTAACCCTCATTTTGTTATTTCTCACGGTCAAATGACTGCTCCCTTTTCCTATCATGACTTAATTTTTCTTACTTATAAAGTGCGCCCTCCTAAGGTTAGAGGCAAAGTATCTATTCAGCGCGATTTCAAGCATATCAACCTTGAACGTTTGAAAGAGGACGTAAGAAATATCGACTGGTCGTCACTACTATCTTCGAATAACATTGATGCCATGGTCAACGATCTAACTACTGAACTGATTCGTATATATGACATCCATGCTCCTGCACGACCAGTGCGGATGAAGCATGCACCAGCTCCCTGGTTAACAGCAGTAATCAGAAACACCATGGCAAAACGCGATAAAGCCAAGATTCGATATAAAAAGTATCCATTTGAGGAAAATTTTGTAGCATATAAAAGATTACGTAACATCTGCAACAGAATGTGTAGGGACGCAAAACGTCGCTACATTCACTCAACAATCAAAAATCTCTGTCAAACCCAAGTTTGGAGTTTTTTGAGGTCAATGGGTGTGGGCAAAACTTCTGTAGCCTGCCACAGTTCCGTTGACCTTAAAGCGCTAAATTCTTTCTTCACTAGCCCTCCCACAACTGTAGATCCTAGAACGAAATCAGATACTCTTTCTTATTTATCTTCTCTTGAACCACCAAACTGTCCCCCTTTCTTTTTCCAGTTGGTTTCTGAAGATGTTATCAAGAGGTGTGTCCGTTCTATTTCCACCAAAGCCATTGGTAGCGATAGCCTAAGCCTCAATATGATTCTACCAGTGTTGGATGACATTGCACCTGTGATCACCCACATTATAAATTATTCACTTTCATGCAATGTCTTCCCAACACTCTGGAAGAAGGCTATCGTTATACCTCTTCCCAAAACCAGCTATCCTACTTCTATGTCCCAATATCGTCCTATATCTATCCTCCCTATCCTCTCTAAGGTCATTGAGTCCATTGTACACGAACAACTTTATTCCTTTCTTACAACTTACAACCTGTTATGTCCTTTCCAATCCGGTTTTCGTCCATCCCATAGCACTGTTGGTGCCTTGCTGAAGATAATGGAGGATGTGCGGTGGGCTATGGATAACACCAAGCTCACAGCAATTGCTCTGTTGGATTTTAGCAGCGCCTTCAATTCCGTTGATTTTGACATACTTCTTGGTACTCTTCGTGCAGTCAATGTCTCTCCTCTTGTTATTAACTGGTTTCATTCATACCTTTTCGGACGCCAGCAATGTGTAAAAACCGACGATTCCTCGTCAGATTGGTTAGAGCTCACGGCTGGTGTCCCTCAAGGCGGCGTACTTTCACCATTACTGTTTTCTGTTTTTATTAACAACATTTCCCGATTTATTACTTCTCCCTTCCATCTGTATGCAGATGATCTACAGCTTTATCGACATTTTAGTTTGGCTGAGCTGCCCAGGGCTGTTGATTTATTGAATAATGACCTGTCTGCTATTCAGTCGCGGGCTAATTCTTTTGGCCTTCTTGTGAATCCCAAAAAATCACAAGCTATAATTGTTGGCAGTAGCAGGCTTAGAAGCAAGCTAGACTGGGGGCTAGTCCCCAAACTACTTTATGACGGGATTCCAATTTCTTACTGCAATTCAGTAAGGAACTTGGGTCTTATTATTGACTGCAATATGTCCTGGGTAGCCCAAGTCAATGATGTTAGCAAGCGGTTACACTACACTTACCACTCTCTTAAACGTCTCCAATACTTTCTCCCTTTCAGTACAAAAATTATGCTAGCGCAATCTCTTCTTCTACCAATCCTCGACTACGCTGATGTGTGCTATTTGGATGTGACTGAGGAGCTACTTAATAAATTAGAGCGTCTTCAAAACCTGGCTATTCGGTTTATTTACGGCTTACGTAAATATGACCATATATCTGCATTTCGTACTCAACTTAAATGGCTCCCTATCCGCCTTCGCCGTGATATGCACATCCTTTCAGTCCTTTTTAATATTCTTAATGATCCAAATTCTCCTGCTTACCTTCGCTCCCGTTTCAACCTTCTTCCTCCTCCAACACGTTCCAGACGTTCCTGTATCACTTCAGAGTTAGAAGTACCTAGATCTAATACAAAGTTTCTGCTTAACTCCTTCACGGTACGTGCAGCAAATCTCTGGAACAGTCTCCCAAAATCCATACAAAAGAGTCCAAACATCCACCTCTTTAAAAAAAGAGTTAAAGAGCACTTTCTCTCACAACTTTCATAAATTTGACAAATTTACTATTATCTTTTTATTTTATTTATTTTTAATGTAGATATATTTATAATATTGGTGTATTTAGATGTAGTATAAGTATAATAATTTAGTATATATGTACATATTTATTATATTACAGATATTTATTGTAAGCGTAATCCATATTATATTAAAATTGTTATATATGTATAGTATTATTTGGAGTATCTAATGTTGCACTATTTATACCTGCTATATAACACTATCTCTTACAGCTGTGGGTTGGCTGGAAGAAATTTCTCTTAGAAATAAGCCCGCCATTGTGAACAATTATTTCATATGTAAAATTACTATGTAAAATTTCTCAGTGCAATAAAGAGTATTATATATATATAAAGTGACCGAATTAAAAAAAAATTTAGACATAGTACGTTTTAGGAATAGGAATTGAATTTTTTTTAGTCATAGGTTTAAGGACTACAGAGTATTTAATCAACTCAATCGATCCAAGTGTTTTGTGCTCAACAGGGGTTATAATCCGAAATAACATATGGTCTATTTTTATTCTGTGAATAAAAATGCAGGGCGTTGTGAGTGTAACATAATTACTATATCTGAACATAAAATTATATATCCATATCATAATAACCTCTAACACAAATCTTTTAGAAATTTGCGATAGAAACATTTTGAACGTTTTCTGTTGTAAAATCTTACACATCTTCCTACAAAAGAATTACTTACTCGACGTAATCGAGTAGCAGGTATAATGGTTCTTGTTCCTTGTATATATATGATGGATATCACAATTTTTTTTGATGTGTCAGTGTTTCTATGTACATACATTACATTTTGAGAAGTAACAGTCATATGTTTAAAAATATTTTCCTTGATTAAAAAATTAATACCGATTTATTTAACCCAATTTTTGTATATTTGGGGGTCAGGTGGTAGAGAAGGCGGTCAAGGTGTACAAAGGCACTAACCCTGAGGTGGATTCGTACTCCGTGTTCTGGGACAATAAGAAACTAACAGATACTAGTCTCAGCACGCAGCTTCGCTCGCGTGGAGCGACTGATATATACATCTGTGGGCTCGCTTATGATGTTTGTGTTGGTAAGTTAGTAAATATAAATAGTTCTTTGTAATTATTATTTTTCAAATGTATTGTTTTACACTGCCATTACGTAACCACAAGGGAGAGAACTGAAAATTAGCAGTTTTCATATAGTCAGTTCACAAGATGCTCGTGTTTTTTTTTTCTTATTGGTAAATTTAATCATTATTTTATTTGTATTTTTTTTTATGTATTCTTTTTGCATTCACTTTTTTATATCGCAGTCCGTGTGTTTGTCAATAAATGTTTTGTCTGTTTAACAATAATTATGTTACCGTTTTAATATTTGTCGTTAAAAATGTGTATCCATTTCCAACTTTGAAAAGATCGTCAATTGTGGGCCTAAAGATAGTCTCGTTTGTTAGTCGCTTGCTGGTTGCTAGGTAACGTCGTCCAAACTGATCGGAAAATTTTGGGTGACAAATGAACTTGCAACATATTTACAGTAATGTAATATAATTGGTCCTTTACATTGTTTTTTTTTATTCGACGATTATATGATTTCCTTCTGGTATCTGGTAGAGATCGCTGCTCAGCGATAAGGCCAATTATGTAATACTATATAATATTATAGTACTATTTGTATCCTCGGCGTACAATCAAGCATACTTTCTTTCTTTCGACGAAATCGGTAATGATTATTAACCGTCAAACATTTTTTTTTGTTCGTTATTGTTATTCGATGTATAGCTGTGTTTAGATAACATTATAAAGATTGCAATATTAAATTTCTAACGCTTTACACAAACTAGTTAATGTATTTCCTTAAACCTATCTACACTACCATCGAAATTCAATTTCAAGAGATATTCTCTCCCCAATAAATCCCTCCCTCTTTCCCTAGGAGCAACAATAGCAGATGCGCTCGCTATTGGCTACCGGGCGGTGTTAGTGGACGATGCCAGCCGAGGAGTCGACCTCACTGACATCGAGCGCACCAAGAGAGCCATCCTCGACAACCACGGAGTCATCGTAGACTCCCACCAGGTAGTACATTCGTTAAGATTGTCCATATATACTTTGATTTATTCAGATGGGCCATGTATATACGGGTGATTCATTCTGATAGTCCATATATTGATGCTGATAAGCAATAATAATAATAATAATAAATAAACGCATCACACTCAACGGCCCCCATTAAGATCGCGTGACCTTGTGTCGGGGGTCCGGAAACACTGACAACACTAACACAAACACCCAGACCACGACAAACATCCGTATGGCCAATACAGACGTTTGCCATGAGCGGGGATCGAACCCATCACCGTTAGCGCTTGAGTCAGTTGCAGTGACCACTGCGCCAACGTGTCTGTCAAACCGCAATAATGTGTCAACCCGCAAAAAGTCAAATTCGGTGACGTATTCTGATAATGCGTATATCCATATAAGAACATCAATGCAGATAACAAAGCAGGCATAAAATAGTCTATGGCGGACTTTAAAACGGAAAACGGTGTTCCATTTACTCTTTACTTCTTTATTCGATAATTGAACTGTAATTAACTTCTGTAATAGCCGAGGGACACCGGAAATTGTAAACGACACAATGGCGACAATGGAACCAATTTGAAACCTATGCTATTATAAAGCTGCAGAGTTTGTTTGAACGCGCTAATCTCAACTACTGGTTGGAAATGAAAAATTATTTTTGTGTTGGATAGTTTATTTATTGAGGAAGGCTATAGGCTATATTACATCACTCTACGACTCATAGGAGAGAAGCAGTGACCATAAACGCTAGTAAAACCGCAAGGAATAGCTAACTTAGGGTTCTGCGCAGCGTCATGCGCATAGCTCAGACTGAAACACTTACTTTTGCAGTCAAAAGTACTTTGTATATATATATATATTTTAAACTTTCGCGATTTATACTATTCATATATAGATACTGATAAGCAATAGTGTGTTAACCCACAAAATATCAAATTCGGAGATATTGATGTATTTTGATGCTGCATCATCTATTTAACATTATTAAAAAAAATTAAATTCGTATAAATTAAATAAGTATGGAAAAAAGTTTCTTAATTAATTAGTTCGAATTTCAAGTGCGTTTCACATTTTGCAATTTATACAATAATCTTAAATATTTAAAAACTTATTATTAGATAACATATTAACCAAATCTACCTGCTTTTGATACAATATACATTTTATCAAAATAGAAAAGAAAATATGTACATATACGTCTTCAAACAAATTTATTAATAATCAGTTTGACATCTTCAGGCGCCATTTTCTCAAAATGAAGTCTGTGAGGGTTAACACAGTATTGCTTATCAGCGTCCATATAATATAAAGGGTCTTATCGCCATAACTAATGATAGTAATAACTTTTTATTGTCCGACGTTTCGACGAAGTTGCATTCGTCGTGGTCACGAACTGACAGCTCACACGGACACGTGGAGACGAGCTCGTGACCACGACGAATGCAACTTCGGCAATAAAAAGGTATTACTACCATTAGATATCGCGATAAGACCCGTTATATTAAATATAAAAAGAACTTTTGACTGATTTTTCCTGTTAAATTTCTATTTAAGAGTTTTCACTGTAATATAAGCATCAAAGTTGACGTGATTACACCATAACAACTAATAATTTAAATTGGTCAAGTGTGAGTTGTAAGCATGGCATGTTTCAATCCAATTTCATGAATTTTTACATAACATAAAATTAATATGTTTTTTGTCTAGGTATTAGCAATGGTAGAAGGGCGTGACCGACGACCGGAGCTAGGCTACAAACTGGCCATGGAGCTGAAGAACGCTATGGAAGACGAGTAAACACACACACATATCATACAAACATTTCAATACATAAGCCATACATTAAAAAAATTATCTGCGATTATTGCCATAAGTTGTAAAAGATTTTGCTATTGTCTATATTAATTATATTGACAAATTTAACAGCCAATGTAATGCTATTGAGTATAAGATATCCCAGTGAACATAATATAACAATCTTTCATAACAAAAAGTACCACTTTCAACCAGCGAGTGCATGAAATGGTAAATCTGTTAAAATAATACATATAATCTAGTTTTTTTTTACTTGTCTCGTTTAGCAGACAAATATGGCTATTCATATTTAATATAACGGGTAATATTAATATTGTGAGGGTAGGCGAAGAAAACTCGCGCACTCGTCGCCGGAGGGCGCGCGGTACACCAGTCAGCTCGTGACCACGGCGAATGTAACTTCGTCGAAACGTCGGGCAATAAAAAGGTATTACTACCATTAGTTATCGCGATAAGACCCGTTATATTAAATATGAATAGTACAAATCGCGAACGTTTAAAATATATAAAGACAAATATGGCGAGTTTCTAATCACATATAACGAGTTAGAGGTGAGATATTATCGATTGAATAATTAAACTAAATCATTTTTAAAAAGACAAATTATAATGAACAATAATATTCGAATTGTGTAGAATTGTGATTTTCGTTTCGGATAATGTTACCAAATAAGACACGTAAAGAAATAAAGACTATACATTGGTTTCCACCAGACATGATGAAATAATTTCGGCATAAATAAAGCTTCTCATGCTTCTAATACAGAGAATTACTCATAAATAGTCTTAATTACAAATAATTGGCAGACATATCAATTTTGGCGAGACGTCCCGATTTTGAAATCGAATGTCCCGCTTTTTGGGAATTAGATAGTAGATGACACCCGCCTTGTTATAGACAGTTATCGTAACGTACAGACGACTCTTACTACGAATAAAAAACTTAGCTTACACAATTTAAAAATAACAAACTTATAAAAATAATACATATTTTAAACTTAGGTATTACTACCATTAGTTATCGCGATAAGACCATTACATTAAATGGACGCTGATAAGCAATAATGTGTCAACCCACACGGACTTCATTTTGAGAAAATGGCGTCTAAAGATGTCAAACCTATTCTTACTTAATTTGTTTAAAGAAGTTTATATCCATCATTGCTTTTCTTTTTTATTTAAAGTATAATGAATTAAAAGTAGATTGATATATTTAATATATTATCTTATAAAAAGTTTTTCAAATATTTCAGATTATTCTATAAATTGCAAAACATGGAACGCACTTGAAATACGAAACAATTATTAAGACACTTTTTTCCTTACTTATTTAGTTTATATTACTTGATTTGTTTTGAATAATGTTGAATAGTAGATGCAGTATCAAAATACATCAATATCTCCGAATTTGACTTTTTGTGGGTTGACACATTATTGCTTATCAGCATCAAAATATGAAAAGTATAAATCGCGAAAGTTTAAAATATATAATATTTTTATCACGAGCTGGCCGCGAAGAACGCCGTTATATTAAATATGAATTATAAAAATATTTTCGTTATTGGTTAATAAATTGTTGTAACATAAAACATGCCATAAAGACTATCAAATGGCACTCTTCTTAAAAATTACTTAATTGTAAACCTTAATGATGGGTACTTACGGGCTGTTGAGTATACAAAGATTACTAATATTTTAAAATTAAAATTAATATTCATATTTATTATAACGGGTCTTATTAATGGTAGTAATACCTAGCTGACTCAGCTCGTGACCACGACGAATGCAACTTCGTCGAAACGTCGGGCAATAAAAAAGGTATTACTACCATTAGTTATCGCCATAAGACCCGTTATATTAAATTTGAATAGTATAAATCACGAAAGTTAAAAATATATAATTACAAAATCTATACTAATAATAAAATTCTAGAGGGTCGATGTCTGTACATGGAAGATATATGAAAAAAAATCTTACTGGGGGCCTTTACCAACGCAATAGAACCCAAAACAAAGATTTTTAGAATTCTTATCTGTTTGTCTGTTTGTCTGTTTGTCTGTTTATCTGTGCGTTTGTGCACGCTAATCTCAGAAACCGCTTATCCGATTTAGATGCGGTTTTCACTAATATATTGTGGTAAGCTTCACTTAACATTTAGGGTTTGTTTCATGTCAATCGGTTCATAAATAAAAAAGTTATGTCAATTTAAGGGTTCACGTCGAACATTATTTTGTACTTTTTACTAAATGCATGAAAGTACATACATATATACAGTACTTATATCAAAAAATACATTTTTAAATTTTTGTCTGTCAGTCTGTCTGCCTATCTGTTTGTTCCGACTAATCTTTAAAACGGCTAAACCAATTTTGATGGTACTTTTACTTGCAGTTAGCAAATGTTATAAGAAGTGACTTAGGCTTACTTCTATTTTAGATATTTTTAATCTAGACATATAAAAAAAATCTAACGGGTCGCTGTCTGTACATAGAAGATATATTAAAAAAAAAAAAAACAAATTATTTGGGCTTTTACATACGCAATAGAACCCAAAACAATAATTATTAGAATTTTTGTCTGTTTGTCTGTTTATCAGTGCGTTTGCACCCACTAATCTCAGAAACGGCTTATCCGATTTAGATGTGGTTTTCATGATTATATTGCAGTAAGGTTCACTTAACATTTGGTGTTTATTTAATTTCAATCGATTCATAAAAAAAAGTTATGTCAATTTAAGGGTTCACGTCGAACAGTATTTTATGCTTTTCACTAAATGCATAAAAGTATATACATTACTTACATCAAAAAATCAATTTTTTAATTTTTTGTCTGTCAGTCTGTTTCTTACGACTAATCTCTGAAACAGCTGAATCAAGTTTGATGGGACTTTCACAAGCAATTAGGGAATGTCCATTAATCACGTGAGGTCCAGAAAGGGAGAGGAGATGGAAGAAGAAATTCACGAAATATTATCTATACTAATAATAAAATTCTAGAGGGTCGATGTCTGTACATGGAAGATATATGAAAAAAAATCTTACTGGGGGCCTTTACCAACGCAATAGAACCCAAAACAAAGATTTTTAGAATTCTTATCTGTTTGTCTGTTTGTCTGTTTGTCTGTTTGTCTGTTTATCTGTGCGTTTGTGCACGCTAATCTCAGAAACCGCTTATCCGATTTAGATGCGGTTTTCACTAATATATTGTGGTAAGCTTCACTTAACATTTAGGGTTTGTTTCATGTCAATCGGTTCATAAATAAAAAAGTTATGTCAATTTAAGGGTTCACGTCGAACATTATTTTGTACTTTTTACTAAATGCATGAAAGTACATACATATATACAGTACTTATATCAAAAAATACATTTTTAAATTTTTGTCTGTCAGTCTGTCTGCCTATCTGTTTGTTCCGACTAATCTTTAAAACGGCTAAACCAATTTTGATGGTACTTTTACTTGCAGTTAGCAAATGTTATAAGAAGTGACTTAGGCTTACTTCTATTTTAGATATTTTTAATCTAGACATATAAAAAAAAATCTAACGGGTCGCTGTCTGTACATAGAAGATATATTAAAAAAAAAAAAAAACAAATTATTTGGGCTTTTACATACGCAATAGAACCCAAAACAATAATTATTAGAATTTTTGTCTGTTTGTCTGTTTATCAGTGCGTTTGCACCCACTAATCTCAGAAACGGCTTATCCGATTTAGATGTGGTTTTCATGATTATATTGCAGTAAGGTTCACTTAACATTTGGTGTTTATTTAATTTCAATCGATTCATAAAAAAAGTTATGTCAATTTAAGGGTTCACGTCGAACAGTATTTTATGCTTTTCACTAAATGCATAAAAGTATATACATTACTTACATCAAAAAATCATTTTTTTAATTTTTTGTCTGTCAGTCTGTTTCTTACGACTAATCTCTGAAACAGCTGAATCAAGTTTGATGGGACTTTCACAAGCAATTAGGGAATGTCCATTAATCACGTGAGGTCCAGAAAGGGAGAGGAGATGGAAGAAGAAATTCACGAAATATTACAAAGTCTAAAAAGTTCTTCAAAACATGACGTATTTAATGGCTAATATTATAAGGATTAACTTTAGCTGCTTTTTTTAATATGTTTATTTTAATGAATAAGTAAAAAAGAGAATTACGCGATAACAAAATATTGTAGAAACCAATAAAATAGTGAACAATTTCCGATTTAAGAAGGGAAGGTATAAAAATAAATAAAATTGATGTCTGTTTGTAATTTTAAATAAATGCATATTAAAGTATACACGGTACTTACAACAAAATTACCAATCTTAAAATTTTTGTCTGTCTTTCTGTCACTCAATTTTTTTCGGCTAATATCTGAAACAGCTGGACCGATTTTGACGAAACTTTCACTGCTGAAAGCTAATGTAATAAGGAACAAAATTGAAACCAATGAAAAAGTGAACAACATCTAATTCAAATATGGAAGATATATGTATATTATATAAATATAATAATTTGGAAAATAATATATTTACTGGGTAATTTTTTTACTGGATATGATAGACCAAATCCGAAACTATAAACACTAGCGAAAAATAATTAAAGAAGTAATAGAGCCGATTTTAATAAAAACTAAAACTATTTCATTAGTTTTTTGAAAAATAAATTCTCCTAGCCAGAAACGAACACGTTGATTTTGGAAAAAATTAACATTCTGTATGATTGCATCATCTGATACTGACACATATTATAAGAATCAACTTCAGAGAGGTATTATTATATAGTTAACTGCAACAAAAAGAAAGGGCATTTTTTTTACAGAATTCTATCAAATTCATACATTAATTAAATCTTTTGTAATTCTTCAAAAAAAACGATCATACCTAAAAGTGAAATTTTTAAATTATAACGGGATGTTGTAACACTAATAGCGGTGAGTACAATAGCCGAGTCCAGTGAAATGTAGATTTTCAATAAATTGATTCATCTTTTTAGGAATTATCTAAACCTACTTAGGAGTAGGTGACGGGGACTAAAACAAACGTCACATTGTATCTACTTTGTATAGCTCACATAGAAAAAATAGACAAACATAAAATAAGTTACTGTGAGTTATTCATTTTATATATTTTTGATATTCTTTACACTCTTCCTTACTTTAGTAGGTGACTAGCATTTTGATGCAAATAAACGAATCGTTCGAAGTTATGCAGACTTTTTTTCTAAACTTACCGGGAGCCGTGATTTAACCCACATATTTGATATGTATATTTAATATATATAGAATCGATTACTTAAGTTCTAATTTATGTATAGATTTAATGTTATTTTGTTAAAAAATAAATCTTTTCCTAAAACTTTCCAAAAGTTGATTCTTACAAGTGACACTATTAGGTAGGTGGTGCAATAATACAGAATGTATTTTTTTTAATTAGTGGGTTCAATTCCAGGTCAGGAGAATCATGAAATTAAAAAAACTTATGATGAAGTTTTAGATTTCTTAAAATCGGACACGAGACTCCTTTAAGTATTTTTCGCGATTCCTTAAAGTTCCGGATATGGCCTATCAAGCCCAGTTAAAAAAGTCACCCGATATATAATACAAAGAAAACCTCGGCGAGAATATACTGGTATACAGTCGAAATTTTAAAGACTAGCACAAAACACTTTTCTTCAACATTTATAGTGAAAACCGTGGAGGAATATCTGAATTAGAGTCTGCTTATAAATACAACCAGAAAGTTCCCAAATCCAAAGTAAGAAGCTCTTTTCTTGAGCAGCACCGCAGACTATTATAACCTTGCTTTGCAGGAGACATGCCAAGCATTCTGTAATCCACGCGAACGAAGTCGCGGGCACAGCTAGTGAATTAATATATTTAAAAAATAGACGCATATGCTTAAGTACATTGTACCTGTTCGCGGACTCGCTCATTCACAAAACAAAACTTATATAAACGTGAATGAGTAGTCTGCAATACTTAATTCCACTATAGTTAGGTAACAAGAATATTAATTAAATTAAATATATATCGTCGGGGGTTTTGTAAGCGCGAAATTAGCTTTTGGAATAAGGTCCATCTTCGAATCAAATGTTAAATTTCATTATTGATAAAAAGCAAGCTAGCTAAAAATTATATAATCGATATTTATAAAATTAATACATAAAAATACGTGAAATTGAAAATTTAAAAATCCCGGACACAAAATTTTAAAGTAGAGAAAATAGCTCATGATCTTGAAATGGCTGGACCGATTTTTGTAGAACATATCTAAGATCCGTCGCTAGAAAGCCTTTATTTAAATTTAAAAAAAAATTGCATTCAAATCAATTCACCCGTTTAGGACGTACCATGACACAGACAGACACACGGACACTCATAGCGTTCAAACTTATAACAATATTTTTGCTAAAAAAAAAAATGACATACCGTCGGTGACACTGCAAGTACAATAATGAAAAACGTAATGGAAAATTGGGATAATAAGACTCTATTTTTATCAATAATGTAATTTAATATTTCGTTCAAATTTATTTATAAAAAAAGCTAGATGCGCAGTTTTGCATAATCCCCGACGATATCTAATGGCATTCAAACAAGCCGATTAGTTATTGGTCACTTTTAACTACAATGCATTAACTCCTATTAAATAAATAATATAATAAATATTTAAAATTAGTCAACCCAAATTGCATGAACGTCAAACAAAGTACAAACATACAAAAATCTCTATTTTAAGTAAATAACCTGAGTGTCTAAAATTTAACAAGTATTGTTTATATCAAACTCATACAAATTCATTCATTCATACAAACATGTCATACAAAATCCCGGATCCATACAAGGTCCTATTTACATGCATTCAATAAAAAAAAAAATCATACAAACGAACATTTGATAACAATACTAGTAGACAATTTACAAAATCTCTCTCACGAATTAAAAATAATATTATATCGTTAGCGACACGTCTTTTGACATATTTAATGATAGACAAACATATTTTTTTAATCATATCTATTGTTAAAATCGGGAATTGGGATAAAATTTAATTTTAAAATCTAGCAATTAATTTATTAATATTTAATTTTTATTCCTTATTTGAATTATTTATTGGTTATTGACATAAAACTTAACTAAAAGTCCAGTAATTCATTAAAATTTATTTATTTATTCCTTGATTGTATTTATCTCTATTGTTTTACATAATGAGTTAGGATCTCAAAAAAATTTCAATGTTCCTTATATACGTATTATTTATTTCTCCATGATTCTGAATCCAATAAAATTAGAATAGAAAAAACAATTAGGCATAGTGATTAGGAGAAAAATTAATTAAGACTGGATTTTATTTAGAACATTTTTCGTAGAATATCTATGATTTTTTAAACACCTTCTTTTAATATAACAATGGACTGTATTCATATTTCAGTTGGTATAATACTTTGAATTCGGAAATTAAACGTTACCTTATAATTTACAATTCAATCAAATTAAAAATACAGTCTTGGTCAATTTTGATCGCATAGATAATAAATATCAGACGTAGATAATAGACAACATAGCTATTCGATTAGATCAACTGTAGACTGTAGTTACATGATGACAATATTTAAAAATACCTGTTAGTTAATATGACGTTAAATTATTTCTTATGTACAACTTTATTTATAAAAAAATACTTCATATAATAACTTCTATAACTATTAAAGTTAATTTTTTGAGGGGATTTTAAATGGGGTAATTTAATAATATGTTCCTAGAAATTTTGTCTTATTTATTTGCTTTTATTTATTTATTGGTTATAATAATTGGCAGAATTGACATCTGATGAAACTATTTTGGAAATCTCATTTTCATGACATATTGAACTAAATAACGGGTTAAAAGTATTGATAGCCATTAATACAAATAAAATGGGAGGCGACTTTACCTAAATTCGACAAAATAGAATCTTTAAAAAATCAATAGAATTTTTAAAAAATCTTTAAAATTTAGCTCCTAACAGAATTGGTACCTTATTGAGTTTGAGTTAAGTAACTCAACTCAAGGTCAATAAATTGAATTACTATTTCCTTTGTTAAAATACCTGTGATTTATTTATTTATATTTAGTACTATAAATAATCATAATTTATTATGCATAAGAAAATTTGAAACCAAAAAAGTTTCCTATGATAAAATTAATACAAAAAAAAATTACTCATTGAATACGACGATTACACAAGTCAACAAAAAAAAAAAATTTTTTTGGGTTTGTTATTAAATTAATATTTTCTGATTTTTTACAACTAAAAGTAACCAGAAACTTCGTTCATTGCAAATAAAGTTTGCTTTTGTACAATTTACGATGAAAAATAAATATTTTAATATTTTGGCAGACAGTTTGAGGTGCAAGGGTTTTAACACGCTAGAGACGGAGTTGGTGGGGGGTTACAGGTGTGAAGCGGGGACCGGCAGGTAGTCTCGGTAGTATGCGCGTGAGCATTACCAAGAAACGACGTTATTTGTGTGGCGCGAAATCTAAAATGGCTTCCAAAAAGTGTAAAAATGACGTTAACTCTTTTTGTTATATTTGCGGCGAATTCATTAAAGTAAGAGCTATGAAATTCAGTTTGTCGTCAAATGTAAAACTCTGTGAAGCTTATGAAGCTTATTTTAATCTTCCCATTCGAAGTCAAGATAAAATATGGGCACCTAAATTCTCATGTAGTTACTGCAAAAACACATTAGAAGGTAAGAGAGTACATCATAACTTTCAAGGATACTAATCGCAAGAAAAGTACGATATGTTATAACCTGTGTGTATATGTATATACGTTTATATGTATGTTATTTTTTTTCAGCTTGGTATCGAGGAGAAAAAAAAAGTATGAAGTTTGCAGTACCAAGAATATGGAGGGAGCCCACTAATCACATCAGTGATTGCTACTTTTGTCTTGTCAATCCACGTAAGCGTCGGGCTGGCAAAAATGCCAAAAAGATTCAGTACCCAGAATTGCCATCAACAACCGCTCCGGTACCCCACAGTGAACATTTTCCTGTGCCTTCTCGTTCCAATTTGAAGGAAGAGCTCCCGCTATCACAAGATTGTAGTAGTAGCGAAGGCAGCGAATTCTTAATCAAATCAGTGTCTGTTGAACCACATCTTATTAATTCAGAAGAGTTTAATGATTTAGTAAGAGACTTAAACCTACCTAAAATTAAAGCAGAAATATTAGCTTCACGGCTAAAACAGTGGAATTTGCTCAAGCAGGATGTTAATATAAGTGATCAAAGAAAGCGTCATGAAATATTTTCTGGATTTTTTACAAAGAAAGACGGACTGTGTTATTGCAATGACGTGAAAGGTTTATTTGATGCGATCGGAATCCCTTGTGTTTCTTCTGAGTGGCGTCTTTTCATCGACAGCTCTACAAAAAGTTTAAAAGCAGTCCTCCTTCACAATGGAAATAAATTTCCATCACTACCTTTGGCTCATTCTGCAATGCTCAAAGAAAATTACGAAAGCGTTAAAATGGTGCTTCAAACTTTAAAGTATGAAGAGTATGCTTGGCCAGTTATAGGGGATTTCAAGATGGTAGGTTTTCTGGTGGGTATGCAAGGCGGATACACTAAATATCCATGCTATCTTTGCTTATGGGACAGTAGAGCTGACACACTTCACTACAAGCAGCAGTTATGGCCAGAACGGATCGAGTTCCAGATAGAAAAACATAATGTCAAGAATGAACCGATTGTGAAGGCCGATCATATTTTGATGCCTCCATTGCATATTAAATTAGGCCTCATGAAGCAATTTGTGAAGGCTCTTCGTCAAGATTCTCCAGCTTTTGAATACTTAAAGAGTTTTTTCCCTAAACTTTCAGAGGCTAAAGTTAAAGCTGGTATTTTCGTCGGTCCACAAATTAAGAAAATAATGGCCAGTGAAAAATTCCCAGAGCTACTGAACGCTCACGAAAAACAAGCGTGGCTCAGCCTTAAAGCAGTGATCCATGGCTTTCTTGGCAATAAAAAAGCTGCAAATTATAAAGAGCTCATTTCTAATATGCTTGAGAATTTCAAACTCATGGGATGCAGAATGTCCCTTAAAGTACATATGCTACATGCTCACTTAGACCAGTTTAAAGATAACTTAGGGGCATACTCAGAAGAGCAAGGAGAACGCTTTCACCAAGATATGATAAACTTTGAACAACGTTATCAAGGACAATATAATGAGAATATGATGGGTGACTACATTTGGAGTCTAATACGAGAAGGTTCCTACTCACACAGAAGAAAAACAAAAAATATTCATTTCTAAAGTTTCTTACTGATTCTTTTTATGTATTTGGAGATTTATCTTTATTGTTCTTTGTAAATAAAGGTGATTAACATATAAATTAAAGTTCTTTTTCTTGCCTTTGTATTCTACTGAATTAAAAAAATAAGATTTTCTTAAAATTAGAAATTGCGTTCTGGTTGCTACAAAAGCAAACTTTATCAAATAAAAGTATTTTTTTATTGTTAAGTTAGACATTATTAATCTAAATCAGCACCACAGAACTCAGACTCAAAAATCGTGTTTACTTGTGTTATTTTAAACGTTCTAATGATCATTTTATTCTAAAGCACCAAAAACGAAATGTTCCTTATTAATGAAATAGAATTTAGGTATTGAGGCCTCCTTTATAATGTTATGGACACTATTTAAAATATTATTTATTGGATTTTAACTGAAAAGACGTAGATTATTAAAATGTAGACATAGATTTCTTCACATTTCACTTAAAATTATATTTTGGTGATTTGATTGCTTTTAAATAATAGATAGTTAGACTTAACTTATTATTTTTGTTTTTTTTTTTTTTTTTTTGAGAGTTATTTGTTTTTCAGTACAATTATAAATTATAATTAAAACAGGTTTAAAACCTAAAATTTTTGTTAATATTTTAATTTTGTTGTTGTAAAGTTAATTTTGGCATGTAATTTATCATTCCTTATAGTGAATAAGAATTTAATTTATTACACGGTTAGTGAGATATGTGATCATAAATTATTGTACTTTGTAGATGTCTTCTTTCTATTGCTGCATTTTATTTAATTTGACCGATTATCTGATAATCTCATAGATGTGTACATTCCTAGTAAATGGCGTTTGAAAATGAGGCGCTTGAACTTATGAGCAAGATAAATATATATAGTAAACCTAACTCACATTTTTTTACTATCCATTTTTCCTTTTTTTTAAACTGGCAATACATTTGTGTTTCCACTGATGTAGCAAATGTCTATGGCTGGCGATCATTACTCAGGCGACTCGCATACTCTCGCAGACTACATATTACTTATAAGACAATACTATAGAGTACTTAATTCAACTGGAAAAGCCTAGTATTTAGTTCCCATTTTCAAACGCACTACCATATCTATGTAATTATATGATATCAGAACAATGATTTTGGGTATAAATTCTGAAAATCCCACCTGATAGCTGGATTCAAGACATCTACAAACTAAACAAATTTATTGTTAGAATATTAAGCCTTTTAGATGTGATAGCGAGCCATTGTTCCTAATGTGACATGTTCTCAAATAAATGACTTCAAAAATTATGTTTTTTATTTTATTGTCCTTGAATACCGTTTTCCTAAAATGTTGTATACTTCTAGAGATCCTCGCTGGAAGTACACAAGTATTATTTATATAACCAAATATAAAAAAATATTTTATTGTTGTAGAAATTCTTTAATATGGTAATGTAATTCTTTTTCACATATTGATGTAATGATTTGATTATTAGTCCTAGATTCCTCATGAATTATTTATACAAAATACAATTTTTATGAATTAATTATGTTTAAGTCATTCATTTAATGTTCCTGCACGGAATAAAAAAAATGGATGTTAAATAAATTTATTTAACATCCATTTTTTTTACTATGGTAAAGCAAATACTTAATGGAAAAAATGTTTTAAAAAAACCCACATCACAAGCATGGACATTAAAAAAGTTTATCAAAAAAAAATTTTATTCTGTTTCAAGCATAACAAAAACTTAAACTAACTTCATTATAATCTACATTGAGCAAAACATAAAATAGTATAAAAAACAAATAATAATAATAGGAACAAGCATATTCCTAGGATGTGCAAAAATCCAACAAAAATAATTACAATTTCAAATTAATAAGAAAATTTTAATACAATATTAAACATGTACACTGACAATACTTTATTAAAATTCATAATTTATGTATAAATTTTTGTCGTTTGTTTGTATATCTAGCAAGACTTAGAAATATTTTTATATTAGCAATATCACAATATTTGTAAAGCCCTCTGTTTAACCATTGTACTCAATACCTTAGCCCCTGAAGAATTAAAATAATGTACGTCTTTAATACAAGTACCTATTTATTTTAAAATTGTATAAGAATTAAAATTTTTAATTTTATTACAACTATACATATATAAAAAATAGTTTCAAATGTCAAACTACAATGTCTTATTCAATTTCTGTTAACATGTTATTCCAGAACTCTAGCTATTTTTTATTTTATTATATATCTTAGCAGTTATTTTAACATAATACAAAAAAAAAATTTGTACAATATTGTGAAAACTTGTACAAATTAAAAAATTTGATCAGACTGCATATATAATGAAGATAAATATATTTTATCATACTCCCATCTGTATAAACATTTAATTCTATCTGTTTAAAGTAAGAAAAAGGAAGGATCCAAAAATGAATCAGTACTTTTCGTCAAAATTTTTGGTATATCCTCAATTGTAAAAGATAGTCACATAAAAAAATTATAAACTTATATTTTATGTCATTACTAAAAATACAATCATACATACAAATCATATAATATGATAAATTGCTGTTAAAGTATTTTTAAAGCACTACTAATCAAGAGATGATTATGTCATATATAATTGTACCTAAACAAATCCACATCAAACTTTATATTTTAAAAATTCAATGTATCGTCATAGTAAGCAATATTTGTTCTATACTTCGTGCATATATTTTATGAAAAACCACCTAAAATTATCAGTGAAATTGAGCTTCTTGTTAAGGTTTTTCTAATTATGCAGCGGTGATGCTTGAAATTACATGGCGACCCAATTTATGGACAAGGAAGTCTAGAATTGTGTAAACGAGTTCTCTGCGGCTTGATGCGCATGCCATTAGCACTTCTGTAGCACGAACATAGTCAATGGGATCGAGTCTTCTCAGATAGTTAAATACAATGAAGATAAGCTCGTTCAATTTCTCTTTCACTTTGTCCCAAATTTCTCGTAAGCTTACATAAGCTGTAAGGGTAAAAATTTAAATACATTTTACGGACTAGTATAATATATATAGAATATGTTATAAGGCAATTTTTTATGTACAAATGTAATAAATGATTACACAAATGTAAATTATTTACTGTGTGTGTGATTTTAAGGATGATGAATTTTTATATCTAACAAATATTCTCACTCCAAATCCATATTTATGTACTCAAATATTATATTATATGCATACTCGCATTTGTATGCGATGTATACAAGGAGTATATACATATATATTATGAAAATATGATTGTGAACTAGGGTATGCTATGTAGGGTTCGGTAGAAGCGGCAAAATTTGAATAGCAGCAAATTGACTGGCATCAAATGTATAAATCTGCCACTCCATTCAACAACTTCTCTTAAATTATACAATAAAAATATAACTTTGTCAAGTTCTAACATCACTCTTTTCTATAGACTGCAACTTAAAAGACCTTGTCTCCTATTAAGGAGACGATTAATAGTGTTATGGACACTGCTCCACTGTGTTCTCAAATGTTATTAGTTGTAAAATAATCACATTTATTTAAACTTACCAAGTCCAGCTGCAGCTCCAATCCCTGCACCTAGTGCTGCACCCAATCTCCCTCCTGCATAGCCACCGACCAAACCACCCGCAACAGCAAAAGCTCCAGTAAAAATGGCTGTTTCTTGATTCCATGAAACTCTTATTTCAAATTCATTAGCTAGAATAATAAAGAGCATTCATTTTATTAAACACAAGACTTTAAATAGAGGGATCTGACTTCAAAGCAGATTTCTAAGTTTTGTTTACTTGACCATTGACATGACATCAAGGAAGTTAATTATTTTAGTTATTTGGATTTTAAAAACCAAACTATTTAACCAATTTTGATGAAGTATTAGACAAATTAAGAACACAATACACTTTTTAAAAATAATAATACTTTTTTATAATTATATTGTTACCATTTTTTTGTTGTTTAACATACCAAGACAGAGGTAAATAAACTTTAAACGGCTAAAGACCTTATCTGCTGTAAAAAAAGTAGCAACAGACTGCTACCATGACATTTATAAAAATGGGCCCTGAATAAAACTAATAGGCGATTACTGTCCTAAGATGATACAATTTATAAGTTTCATAATTCTATTACCAAATAAACACAAAAAATTTGTGTATCCACTGTTGATATTCATTTATAGACTACTTTTTACAATATTAACAATCGAATTTCAAGGCAAACTTGTAAAAATGATTATAGCTAGTTATTTAGTAAATAATTATGAAAAGTTATAATAATGTGATAATTTAAGAAATAAAATAAAAGACTTATTATTACGCGACATCTTTTACGTAAAAATAACTTACCCAAGTCCCATATTATTTGTTCCACCCATCTTTCGTCAAAACATATTTCGGGTGAATTATACAGTTGAACTGATGTAGACATATTGAAAAAAAATATACAATATTTTCCCCTATAGAATTAACACTTTATACTGTCGCAACTCGTGAGGCTAACAAAGTGAATTCGTAGTGGTGATCTTTTAGGAAAAGTGCCAAGCCGATTTCGTTACATTAAAATATAATTGTATGATAAACAGGATTGACAACGAACTAAATTTAAAACATCACAACAAATGGCTATACGCTAAGTTGTGTATTATTTTCACTTGTCAACGTCAAGTTATTAAGGTTTTTTAAAATTGTGGTATTCCCCTAACTAAAAGCCATTAACTAAGGAATTGAATTGAATCGAATTGGAGTTCCCCTATTCATATATTTTATTTGATCTTAAAATATCGAACATTTTAAAATAAATTATTTTTAATAAAGCAATAATAGTAAAGCAATATTTAATTTAAGAAATAAAAGACGATATTTTTAATATATTAATTCAATATATTTAATTCAAAAATTTCACAATCTTTTATAAATTATATTTTTATTTATTTCTTTAGTATTATTTTATTCGTAAAACTTTATTAAAATAAAGAAACATTTCATTGAGTGGTCGGTATTTATAAAACTATACTAAAACATAATTTTAGGCATATTCAATATAAAATAAAAAACATATATAACAAGTAGTTTTTTTATATAGCAATTGAATATGAGTAAGAAGAGATATAGAAATAAGAAAGTAATGTCACGAAAAAAATTAATAAAATAAAAGATAAAGTTATAATAGAAAGTGTGTAAAGAGAAAATAGTATGTAGCCAATACATCAAATATAACTTATATTTATAATAAATATCAAAATTAACTTAACCTAAATTTATATTATGTCCTAAAAGTCATAATAATAGTCGAAACTCAGTCAAGTCTACAAATCAGTAGCAGCTGTAAAAATGTCATATTAAACAATAATTATTGTTTGCTAAAAAGTACATAAAATAATTAAACATTAAGCAACAGTCAGACTGGATAACACTTTCTTTCCAAGAACATCCGAAGTAACTTGAAGAATAATCATAGCGAGCTGCGTAGTGTCACCGCTGTGTTTCATTAGGAATTTAGCAGCGTTTTTGTAGTCCTCTATACCTAGTCCCGCCAGGTAATCATACACGATATCGAATAATTCCGATAATTTTTCTTTTATATCCTTCCATATATCACGCATAGATACGGCTGGTAAAAGAAAAAAATATGAATTACCGAAGTGAGGGTAGTTGTATATTTTGAAAATATGTTAAAATTTTATATATATTAAAAATTAGGTTAAAACTTCAAAGTACCTTACATAAAAACTTATAAAAAACCTCATATATCCCACCCCATACAGCCCATAATCTAACAAAGTAACATTAAGAGGAAATAAAATATGGGTAAAGAAATTCTAAAACTATTGAAATGCAGGCTTAGATGTAGGCTTGAAATCGATATAGTCGGATTTTACATTTATAGATGTCTTTAAACTATTTTTAAATACATCTATTATAGATTAATATTAAAATAAAAAAAGAACTTCTAGAAAGATTTCTCACCAACGATTCCAATTCCACAGACACCACCAACTGCGCCTCCTACAGCTGCACCAATTTTCCCTCCATAATGTTTCCCGATTAACGTTCCAGCCAGCGTTAAACCAGTTGTGACAAGGAGAGCGCTTTTCGCCCTGCCATCACTTAATATTATACGAAAGTTAAATTGGTCGCTAAGAGATAATATAATATTTTCAATGAACGTGGGGTCAAATGGTAAGCCGTAACAATTGGATTCTGGTCTACAACAAAGATCGTATTCGTTTTCAGATTCTGAATCGGAATAATCTGAGCTGGAGTTCAATTCGTTTTCCATTTTGAATACTTCTTGATGAAACTTTACACTGCGCAGTGTCCGTAACGACTGTAGTATAATGTATTACAAAAGCTTGAAATTCGTCTTGAATTACCCTTTTTTCCAATTTTATTCTAATACCCTCACTAATCATTAATGACGAAAGGGATATCGTTAAACATTTATGATTGAAATAGGGATTTTATATGTTTATTAGAGAATGAAAACTTTATTGATATGTTTATTAGGGAATAAAATAAATTGCTTTGATTGCTTTTAAACTATTATTATGTATTTTTTCTGGTAATAAGTTGCTATTATAAGAAAGAAAATTCTTTAATTTTCCTATATGTTGATTTTTCTTATTTTTAGGGTAAAATTTAAATCGCTAGTTTAAGCACTTTTGTATTGTCAAATGTCAATTTGACAGTGCTCGATCATTCGACAGAAATTAGGATTGTTTTCAGGTTTCGAAAATTTTCATAACAAAAAGCCCTTAATCGAAGAATTAAATTGAATTACAAAATTTTCATAAATACTTTTTTTTAGGTAAACAACAAATACGAAGTTCTCATGACGCATAAAAACGTGTACCAAAAATTGGGAAATCGTATTTCAGAAGAAGTTCAACTTATAGCCGAAGAGAAATGGATAGTTGACGCTCTAACAAAAATAAAAAATCAGAGAAATTGTCTACAGGTCTCACAATATTTATTAATTATTGATTTTTTAGAGCTTAACATATTTTTTTGTTGCACACTTTTAATCATGTACGTCTAGAGGTGGAAAAGAGCGCAATAAAGAATAAATAAATAAAAAAATACATATACATTATTTTTAAATTACGTTTGTAAAATGTTCTTAAAACATATTTTATTTAACATAACTGATGGTAATTCTATAAACAATTTATTGAACTAGAAAGTATTGATTTGTAAGTGACAATTCAGTAGTTCTAATTCAAGTCAATTTTAATAAAATATATGAACTTACAATTTAAAATCAAAATACAACCTTGTTTGTTGAATTAATAGATAATTAACTAATGTTATAAACTAATTAAATCATTTTTGGTATATTAAAGATAGAGAGACTACACTTAGAGAGTTTGAAAGCAAAACTCAAAAGTAACTCGAGAAAAAATGCTCCAGAAACAGTCACAACTATTAACGAGGATAGTGTGGCTACGACATCCGCAGTCAATTTGATGCAGCATGCAACCACAGCTAAGAATGATATTGAAACAGTACAAAAAGTATTTACTATCAATGATGCAGCTTGCAATGAAGAAGAACTAAATTTAATAGTCACTGAGCCAGTATTTGGTAAGTTTTTAAGACAATTATCGATTTTTATTGATACTACTATTTTATAAGGTGAGAATGATATTCATAAGTTTTACTTTCATAATAAATGTAAAACAACTCTAACCTGGTAACCATTATCTAGGTAACCTTTTGAAATTTGTGGATTTTGAAAATAAGGCACTGACAGTAAATTATTTCATGTGTAAAATCAATAACAATTTATATACATTTTTATTTTAACCCCAACTTCAAAAATATTTAAAGAAACTAAATTAATGTCTATAAAACAATTATATATTTTCAATACATGCATTCTTGTCAGAAAAATTGTAAACAGCTCTCTCCATACTAGTTTATCATTTGTAATGCTGAAACAAACAACTACACGTACAATGCGCGCGCCGCGCTAGCTTCCTAGTTTTACCTAAAACAAGAACACAGCTTGAAAAAAAAATGTTTATGTATGAGGGTGCACAGCTTTATAATAAATTGCCATCTACAGTAAAACATGAAACATCATTTAATGCATTTAAAACTAAACTATCTGAACATGTTATCCAAAACTACCCACTTTAAGATACAATGCATTATATGAGGCGAGTAAACAAAATAATGTAGCTGACGAGCGACGTTTGTTCTATTTTTTTTTAATCATTTATTGTTTTCATGTAAGTGACTTTCGTCTTTTATGGAAATAAATATCTTTAAACTGAACTGATAAATCTTATGAAAACTTGTGAGCAAAACTAAGAAATGTAATTCTCACTTATGAATTATATTTTTACTTTAATTTTTTCAATGAATAGATTTTTTTATGTCTAGCACAAAAACAATTATATGCTACAGGGTGTAAACTGGGCATGTGTTGGATATTTTACCAGCATTAGGCGCATCAATATTAAGAAGTAAAAAAAAGTGTTTTAAATGTTAGATCTTGTAGGCTTGCATAGATAGGCATCATTTATGAAAAATTATTTAAAAAAATATTGGATCAGTTTTTTTACTTTTAAATATAGATTCTGGTAATGCTGGTAATATCGTGTATATAGTAGAAATTTAAGTATATTAAGGTTAAACATTTTTGTATATGCTGACTTTTTTAGAATTATTCTGCTGTAAATAAATTAAATACACTTCACATACTTGATAAAAATAAAACAAAACATCAACGCAATATGTAAAAAATTATTGTGTTGGTAAGAACATATATATAACAAAATACAAATATTTATCGGATAAATTTATTTTTTAGCTCAAACTTTTAATAATATTGACTTCAACATGGAAGAGGATGAAGAGGAAGAAAGTGACGACGACATGTTTATTGACATGAACATGTTGATGAATGGCGTGACGCAGAAGAGCAAACATTAGGACTGAAAATGAACTAATATTTGGATGCTGATACGCAATAATGTGTCAACCCACAAAAAGTCAAATTTGGAGATATTAATGTATTGTGATACTGCGGTCACCTCTTTAATATTATTCATAAAAATATCAAGTCATATAAACTAAATAAGTAGGAAAAAATGTTACTTAATTTAATGTTTAAAATTTAAAGTGCATTCAATTTTTTGCAATTTCTACAATACTCTCAAATAATTGAAAAACTTTTTATTAGAGAACACATTAAATCAGCCTGCTTTCAATTCATTAGACATTTTATCAAAATAGAAAAGAAAAGATGGATATATACGTCTTCAATCAAATTTGTAAAAAATGGGTTTGACATCTTTAGACGCCATTTTCTCAAAATGAAGTCCATGTGGCTTGACATAGTATTGCTTATCAGCGTCCATTTAATTGTGATTAAACGGTAATTAAGTCGATGGTGTCTTTGGTGGATTGATAAAAGCTAAAATGTGATATAAATAATATTAAATAATTAGTTTCAAGGTTATGTTGTTGAACTAAATTACCTTGAAACATTAACTGTCATACTACAAAAGACGCAATAAAACCATGCTCAACACGTGTCTAGCTAAACTGTGTTTAAAAATTAAACATTGCTTAAAATACTATATAAATTGCTTAACAGCGAATAAACTCATAAAAAAACTTATTGATAAAATGTTATACGTTACATTTGACAGCTGAAATAGGTTCTAAACATGTATTAAACTCACTTAAACGTATATTAATCTATATCTAAAGTATGTTTAACTCAAAACTGTCTTTAGACGCGGATTTGTAGTACGGATTTTTTAAACACGCGTTTAACGTCTGTTTAAATCATTTGTAGTAAAGCAGTAAATAGTTTACAAGATTACAAATTAAAGTTTATAAAAAAATTATGTATTTTTTATTTATTATATTGAAGTTACTCCTTCTTTATTGGGGTGGTGAGATTTTTATATTTATTCTAGATAGATTTTTTCCTTATTAATATTTCTAGTTTAATAATAAAAAAAATTAATTATCTTTGATGCACTTTCTCTGAAAAGCCATATTATCTTGTATAGTTTATTTTTCTTTCCTTGTCTTTATTTCGTAACAATAACTTAAATGTAAATCATAAATTTTCGAACAATTGTTTTTTAATTATAATTTAGCACAAAAAAAATGATTCAATTCAGTCAATCAATCGATAATTTCCTATCTAACTCTTGTGTGGCATATATCTAATAATTATAATGTGCTATATTTGTCTGCTATTAAGGCAAGTAAAGAAACATAGACTATAGGAACCTTCTTCCTTCATTTCAGGGCAAATTTATAATTAATATATATAATTAAAATCTATTAAAATCAGATGATTAATTATTTTATAACTTTATTCACGATAAAACTTAGGGAAATAAATGAAAAACATATGTATAATAACAAAGAATTTAATAAAGTTTGTCTTACATTTACACAATAATAATCAATTTTAAGTATGTATGTACAATTATTTCATACAACAACATTATTATAAACAAAATATTCATTCCCTTTCTTTCATTTAAACAGAATGTTTCCAGCGAGATGGCACTAAATGATAATACTTCGCCTTGTGTAAGCCCACAATAATGATCGCTTTAGGCACTAAAATTCGTTACATTATGTTGTAATAATTACTGATATATAAATATTGCAGAGAAATGAACCATCGTTACTCGCCCAAAATACCATTTCATGTCCTAACAAGAGGACAGTTTGTACTGTGAATAAACGAAAAAAAAAAACTACAAGATACTTAAAAGAATTGCAATACAAAAGTAATTATTTCGAATATTAACTAATTGTTCTACGATGTGGATTAGTGATAAAGAAATAACAACTAAACAGAGTATAAAATAATTATGAATTATCATCTAAATATATTAACTACAAAAAGTAGAGAAATGGCAACATTTTCTCAGTTCTTGCTAAAAAGGGTTTTTAAAATTAACTCAATATAAAATTATACATATGTATTAAGTTAAATATAGATAAATAAAAAAATTAATACATTAATTACAATCATGCAAATAAATGAAAATCGTCAAAACTTTCAATGTAAAACTGTCCAAATGTACCGCATTGTGATAGCGATAACTCCAATTAAAAACTCTGCTAGTTATTTTAGTAAAATAATAAAGTTAAATCCTATATTTAAATTCAAAGTATGCATCTCATAAACCCTAAATGCATGATGTATCAAAAATGAAACGTCTACTGTCATCTTTAATTTTACTTAACGCCTAATTTGGCTGTACGTTTTATTTATTATTCTTTTTCCATGAATCAACTGGTTAGTCTGTTTATATAAATTGTTTTTTATTTTGATAAATTAAAAAAAATCATGCATTTGAGGGTTAAGTATTTATTTGGTTAACGTTATAAACTTTAATCATGTCATATTTGAACGAAAAAAATGTAATTTACGCTATGTTTGGTCCATTTCTCTACATTTTACAATAATTTGCAATAAATACCTATATATATTTCGAGTTTTATACCTTTATTAACACATTCTACTCAGTCTTTCTTCTTACCATCAGAAATCTCGCATACAATTAAATTAAAAATAAATAGTATTTTTTATGGGAAAAGCATTTTGTACAGCCGTTACTTTTTGAAATACAAAAATATTCATATGCTCCTAAGAAATAATTTCTTATGATTGACAGATTAATAAAAACTCAGTATATTGAATTTAAAATACAGATAATGTAATTCCTGTCGAGTAGGGAAGACAATTTTTTTTTATTGAGTTGAAAATTATTTATGTGGTATATTTTATTTAGAGCAGAAAATATGGAAATATTAATAAAAAAATGCACATAAAAATTTTATGCATTAATATTTTTAAAAGGCTGTAACCCGCAACACAAATAAAACCGCTAAATAATTTCTAACTACATACAAAAATTTAAAAACAAAACAAACAAAGATTACGTATAGTAATTAAATTTTTACATGTTTTTTATTGTAACTTAAAATTTTTCGGTGAACAGTCATTCACTCTCAATCAATTTCCTTATTATAATGGATTTAAGCTAATGGATTGACAACTGAATTTTAATGGAAAAGTGAAATTTAATAGCAAGATGACCAAAATTTAAGGCGGCAATTTTATAACCTATATTATGTACAACCCGGTTGAATAAATTGTGCACCTCCGAAACCTTGCAAGAAGCACGGCGGCAATGGTAACAGGCTACAAATCTGTACTAATATTATAAAGAGGTAAATCTTATTTTTAAGTTTGTATGTTGGGGGTAATCTCTGAAACTGTGGATCTGATTTGAAAAATTCTTTTTGCGTTTGTTAGCCAGTTTATTAAGGCAGGTTATAGGTTATATTACGTCACACTACGACTGATAGGTGCGAAGCAATAACCAGAATTGTGTAATCCTTCTTCAATTTATATTATCTCCAAATTCATTACTTAGAAGACGTAAGGGTATCTTTAGTCGCTGATACATTTCTGAACAATTGATTATTTTTAATTTTCATTATGTTTTATTACAAATAACATAAAAAACTAATAACATACACACATATTTAATTTTTTTCATGTTATATTTGTTTCAATATTGGAATTAAATTAAAATTTAAAAAGAAAATTAGGAAAAATCAAAACTCAAAAAAACAATCGATATTAGTCAATTTTATGTGAGACGTACGACAAAATACATTTTTCTGTATAATGCAAATTTGCCTATAATAGTCATATTGTCGATGTGACGTCATGAATCCGAGGTGCACAGATAATAAAACCGGGCCGGAAATAATTGTTTTACATCAAATCACAACAAATATTAAGATAGAATTTAATTATAAACGATAACGTCGTGGAATTCCTTTGAGTATACATCTATGGTACACAAAACATTTATGTTTCCAAATAATTTTATAGAGGTTATTTCTAAGTTCTTATTTGAGATTAAAATGTTATTAAAGACTCATTAATTTGAAGTATTGTATATTATAGTTATAATATTGTTGGTAAATCGTGGCACCCATACACAGAGATATGGACTTAATTAAACCTTCAAAAATTAAAGCGAATTTCCCGGGTATCTGATTGGTCAAGAATTAAATGAAAGGTTGACGTCACAAATTATCTAATTGTTGACCAATTAGGACACAGGAAAGAGACAAAAAAAGTAATAATGCATAATTTTATTAGTTTCTTTCGTAATTACTCGACTAATCATATTTGAAAGTTATACACTACAGGATGCTCACTCCTTATCTCTATGTAGTCAATCCTGACCATAGATAATTTTATTCCAAAGTATTCAATATTATTAAAGTCGAAAGTTTTAAGCCGTTTTGTTGGCCATAGATATTGACAAAGTTAAAAGGAAATAGCTAATTGTTGAAATCTAATTTATTATGTCACTTATGGTCTGGCTCTTTATTCATTTCTGCATCCATTTAGCATTGTTGTTATATTTACATTAAATTTTTTTGTATCTGTGCCACAAAAATAATTAAAAACAATTATAAATAAAAACATCAAATCGAATTTTCGCCATCAGTTTAAAAGTACGATGCATTTATATACATTTTTCGGAACCATAGACAATCGCTTTAAAATTTTATATCAAACACAAGCTGTCAGTTAATCTATTATGTAACCTCTATTTTTTCATTTTATACATCATATAAATATTAATAAAATAGTGATACATTTTATTTTAACGCAGCAACCATTTCTGGACTTATAATCGAAAAAAATGTATTGACGTCTCGTTATTTTAAGGGATTAATAACATTCTTTTCGATAACGATGTATCGATTAGGAAATCGATTATCGTTTAATACTCACTCACTCGGTGGTGGGTTCTAGAAGTGGTGGGGGGATCACGATCGTGAGCAAGATGTGTAGAACAATATATAAGCGGCGCTGGAGCGAACTTCGCTGGCTGGGATCTCTGTGACCAAGTGATCGTCGTATTTGTACCATCTGGAATACAATTTTTACATGAATCATAGATGATACTAATATGCAGATTGACAACTGGGCGTGTGTTGGACCGTTTGAAAGCCTTAGCAAAATCGATATTAAAAAGTATTAAAAACTGAACTATTATTTATTTAATTTAAAAAAAAAAAAACTTAAAAAATAATGTTGTAGGCTCGTATGTATACGTAGAGGCATCTTTTATGAAAAAGAATTTTAAAAAAATTAATTCAGTTTATTTAACTTTGAATATCGATACTGGTAACGTTGGTAAAATATCCAATATTACCAGTTGGCACCAAAATTAATTTCAAAATTATTAATGTGTTAAAAATTGTAGATTATAAAAAATTAAAAAAAATTCAACTGACAGCTAATTATCATCAAATACTACCATAAAACTACTACTACTACTACATATCATAAAATAAGCAAAATTTTGACATTTAAAATACCTCCTGTATTTAAGTACAAAGAAAACTTAAAACTACAATATATTTTAAATTTTTTATTATATAAATTGGTTAATTTTAATGTTCGAGCATAAGTAAGCAAAAAACACTTACTTTCCATATTCACTGCTCTTGCAATAGGCCGTGTAGTGCCCCCCCTCCATCGACCCATAATGGTTCGACACCGCATACAGATTATATAAAGGATTCCCAGGACAATCCAGCGAGAACTGCCTCATATCCAGGTCTTCCAGCGGGAAGTCTATGTACGTCTGTTTCTTTCTGTACGCGTTACACATGTACTCCTTCGGGTCGACGTAGAATCGCTTGAAATGTATGACCAAGACGGGCGGCAGTCGGGATATGTCTAGTTTCTTTACCGCGTCACGCTTTTCCTTGCAATTGGGACAGTTCCAGCCCGGTATCCTCTCACCGTTCAGGTATAGGTTTAGGCAGTCCTAAGGAAGTGTAAGAAAATGTAAAGAGTAAATAAACATTAAAACGAAATTGAAATTTTTGGTTTCATTGTGAGGGATCGGGGAAGTGGTCATTGTAAAATTTATGATATATGGTTTGACTTCTTTTTGTATTAAAATTAGCTAAAAAACGAGCAGGCGGGACACCTAATGTTAAATGATTACCGTTGTTCATGGACATTTGCATCACCAGAGGAACGAATGCGTTGCTTAAAAAGCAATAAGGAATGAAAAGAGAGAGGAAGTAAGAAAAGGAAGGGGGTAAAGCTTCCGATTCTCCCACTCTCCGTATGAAATGCAGTTCTTTTAGCTACTTCACTCTGTATTTTAGTGAAGAGTGACTGCAAGTGCTGAGCTTTTTTTAAGAAGCTTTTTTCGTATCGTTTCTCGCGGATCGCCAATTGGAGAATGAAATGTCCGGTGTGGACTCAGTTATAGAAGAAAGAGAAAAGAGTCGTCGGTGGGCGAGTGGGCGGCGGTACTCACGGCGAGCGTGCAGCGCGAGGAGTGCGGCGGCAGCTCGAGCGACAGGTTGGAGAAGGAGTCGTAGGTGGGCGAGCTGGCGCGGCACACGGTGCAGCGCACGGTGGAGCGGATCTGCCCGTAGAACAGGCGCAGCACGAGGCTCTCCTTCGACTTGGTGTACTCGTGCCACGCGCGCTCCGATGCGCCCAGCGTCTCCTGGAGGAAACATCGTTCATTGCACGAGCCGCCATGTAGACTTCCAAAGTCTATGTAGACATAGTTGTTTGGGTTTTCTCTGAAGAATCTCCAAAGTTAATTTAAAAGTTATTTTTTAACTAGCCGTCCCTTGCGGTTTCACTAGCGTTTATAGGTTACTGCTTCGCTCCTACGAGTCGTAGCGTGATGTAATATAGCCTATAGCTTTCTTCAATAAGCAAACTATCTAACACTAAAAAAATTTTTCAATTCAAACTAGTAGTTCCTGAGATTAGAGCGTTTAAACAAACAAACATACTCTTCAGCTTTATAATATTAGTATAAATGTATTTTGCTATTCTCTGTGAAATATTTATTCATGTATTAACGTCATGTTGTTTTACGACCGGCAAATATCTAATTATTATGTACATTTGAGAATTTTTCGAGCACTTTATTTTACATGAGCCCACTGTCACCTTACCAGATGTTTTTTTTAAATTCCATCCAGTGGTTCATCTGTACTTACCTTGTGCGGCGGCTTGATGGTGAATTGCAGGTCGAGGTGCAACCAGTCCATGAGGATGGTGAGGAATTCATGCGAGTCCTGCTGCTCACTGCCACGGAATGCCCGCTGGTGTTTACCCACCTCGTTCTAAACATAAGGTTTTTTATGTATGAGGATTAAACCAAAAACAAGGATTTACTTGGCAAGGTCTTTTTTTTATGGAGTCACCAAGACTACTCTCTTGAGTAATGAGAAAAAGTAAAGTAACAGTCTGTAAATGTCCCACTCCTGGGCAAAGGCCTTTTCTTCTATTAAGGAGAATATTAGGAGCTTAATCCAAAACGCTGCTCCGCTGCGGGATGGAGCCCCGAATACGACATGAAACACAAACTTAACACTTGAAAACTCAGCGGTGCTAGTCGGTGTTTGAACCCACGATTATCGATTGAGATCGACATGTTCTAACGATTAAGCCATCTCGTTTTAAAGAGACTCCGCTAAAAATATGACATTACGTTGGGGCTCACAGTAGTTGTTACCAAAAAAGTTGTCTTCTCTTAATTTCTTCAAAATAAGACATCGATGAGCTTAATCAAAGTAAAGTTTCAACCGAACCAAAAGAGAAAAACCGTACCCAAAATAACATATTACAGAAAGAACCTTTAGAAAATTGAATTAAAAAATTCTTACCCGTAAATCTTTAGTGGCTATGAATCGATATTGTCCGGACCATAGCGCGCGAACCACGGCAGCTAGTTCCTCCGCTATCGCACCGCGCGTACTGTGTGACCTGAGACATTTTGTATTCTCTAGCGGTCAAATTCTCGAATGACACTTGATATGGGTACAATTAAATGTTGTGATTTTTCTAATTTATAGTTACAATATAAAGAGAGAATTATGTTTGTAAGTATTACTCTCATAATTGATATAAAACGAACTCTGTAACTTGGTAACAGTCACCTACGAAAGTCGTGGCTGTCAAAAAGACAGGTACTGACTGAAAATTCTTTTAGATGTAAAGCAAACTTTTGTAAATCTTTGTAAAGAAAATCTCTTTAGTTATTTATGTCAATTTCTCTTATTACTTTTTATTGATGACTTTTGACGTTTAAAAAATATTTGAATTTATAATTATTAGAATTTTGTAAAGATATAAAATATACTTGAGGCTTTAAATGTTGTTTCTTTAATTTTTCAAGTAAGATAATATTATGTTAAAGATATTGTTATTAGTTTTATGTTAATTGTAATTTTTCGGAGAAACGCAATTTTGTCTCTATTTCGATAATAAGACTAACATCATTATATCTTTATGAAGTTTTATGGCGAGGATTACATCTATAAATTATGCTATCAGACTTTCATAAATTTACATAAGGTGTTTGTTACAGAGTTTTTTACCAGGTTACATAGTTGATTGATATAACTTACGAAAGTAAACTTACAAATGTAATTCTCGCCTAAAACTTTAGATTGGCGATCTTGATTTCTACTTACCGTTATCATTACATTAAAGTTAATAACCAACTTTTATATATTTCAGATCATACATAAACTAACCTGTTAATATGCTCGAGGTATTGACCGTTGCAGAAATATGTGAAAAGTATAGCTGTATTGTTGAGGCACTGAATGATCGAGTTCATATAGCACGTGTTTCCAAGATTTTTCAAGCCTGTCAAACCGCGACCCTGAAAGATGGAATGTAAAATTATTCTTAATACATATTTACCCGACTAAATTATGCTAATGTTTTTTGCACGTATGTTTGTACGTGTGTTTGTATGTGGATATGTATATATCAGTCCCCAATGTAAGGAGTCTTTTCCGGTGTATGATATATATGGCTATGTGACGTCAGCAACAAATCAACATGGCGGACGTGAATTGAGGAAACAGCTTGTATGATAAACAGTTTATCCGATTTTTGACGAGACGTTGATTTTATGCAGGTACAATTTTAATATTTAAATTTAAAACTTAAGCCTTGTCTTAGGAAGTCAAATGCGCATTTTTACCAGTTACTTTTATTTGAAGATTGGATTATGCGGGATAATTCGCAGAACATAAGCTTTTTTCTTAGTTGATATAGATATGAGCTATACAAGGGAAATATTATTTAATTTGTTATTGTTATTTTTCTTTTGAGACTACTAAATGGGTCACTTAATACTTAGGAGTTACCCTTGCCCTTTAACTTTGGCAAAGTAAGAAGCATTAGCTCATAAATCATTGCTTACTTTGCCAATGCGCTACTTACATGGATTCTAGCTTGTTTAGTTGTATGTGTGAGTATAGTTTGTGTATGTTATGATTGTATTCAATTACTAAACATTTCGTATTTCTGTTATGCATATCTATTTTCAGGATAACATAATACGATATTACGCGTAGATTTTATGTCTAAATTTTTGTACCCTTCTTAGAAAAACCCAGCCATCCCCAGATAAAATATTGAATCCAAAATAATCAAGCAGTTTTTTGTTACGAAATAATATGGACTTTTAGAGTCGTAGCTGAAATAACATTTTCTATTTCAAATGAGCTAGCGTAATCAAATTACTCCTTACTCGTGTAGATTACTATCGTGGTTTATATTATGTACACGTATTTTAACCTTTATTACGATTTACTAATTTTAAACCGAGACTATGTTTGAAGAATTTTTGTAAAAAAACGAATACATTTATAATTTTAAAGAGTTTTGATTCTGCTTCCTTAAAGGGCACCTTTAAACTCAATGCAATTAAAAATTAGGAAATAACAGCGAAATTATAAATATTAAAGTCCTTAATCTTTGACCTTCACGGCACTCTTAACGTTAGCGTGACGGTGACGCGAACCCATAAGAGTTACCCCTACCAAAAATGGTCCAACGTTCCTAACGAGGTTTTCCCCTCAAAAATTATTTTTTTCGAAATTATATGTATATTTCGTGTAAATGGTATAATACGTCATTTTTTTCGGTTCTGCTTTAATATCTTATTTTAAATAGGAAAATAAATATACAAATACACTGGTTATTTGAATTTAATACACTGGCAATAAAAATAAGTCTAATAAGCTGTCATTTAATTATCTATTATTTTTTATACAAAAAAATTTACTTAAGCATCTAAAGAAGATGCTTCACATAAATTTAAATAAATCAGTAAACGAAAAACAAAACACACAACGTATAGTGTCATTTATTGAAGAATTAAATAAAATATATTCAAATATACACTCACTCTTTTGAAAAGCCATAAGATGTGATTTTGCGAGTACTTGAGCCTGACCTTGACCTTCAACACCATGTTGGCCGCGTCCAGCGGAATACATTTTTGTTCGTAGCGGAGAATGGTGAAAACTTACTGTATACTGTTTAAAAGTTTACCACCCTTTTTATATTTTTTTATCTGTTATTACTTTTATCTGTGCCAATCGAACGTTTTCGAAAATAGAACGCTTCCAATGTCAAGGCCGTTTCTGTTGTTATTGTCTATGCGTTAACTTTATTATAATAAAAAAAATATATTTATGTTTTTTTTTTTAATGAAATAAAACTTATAAGGGTTGATTTTTATATTTGGACAAAGGGAACACCAGAACGATTAACACTATAAGGTATATCATGAAAACCGTTGATATAACCGTCGCCAACATTTATATACGAAAAATGTAAATTTGAACTTTTATTTTTAAATTAATTTGAACTTCGATAACTAATATTAATGTTTATAATATTTAGGTTCGAAACACTATGTGTTTCTTACACTTGTGAAAGTACAATGGTCAGTGATCGGACGAGTGGTCGTGATCATAGTTGTGGTGGAACTGAAGCACGTGTCTAACATAGGATGGCTGGTGAAAGGGGGGGTGGGTGGTAGGGTGACCACGTTGTTTGTAATAGAATTAACGTCGAATTTGATTACATCTACTACTCTTAATATTAAATTTTTGTGTTAGGTTAAAATATTAACGGTAGTGTAAGAGATTTTATTTTTTTGGTTACAATGCTTGGTCGTACGCTTTAAAAGACCAAGTAAATTAGGTACAAAACTGGCAAAGTGTAAACTGTTTTGCTTAATCAAAGCTTAGTTTTTTTTTTTTTTAGTTTGATGGCAACTGAAGGATTTCATACAGGAATAAGGCTTTTACTGTTTATTTATTTTCTATATACATAAATGTCTGTAAAATGTTCAAGAATCTTTAGGTTATAGGTGTTAATTCGCGATACAGATATTTATGTATGTATTCTTGTTCGCGACTTCGCCGGCGTTAATGTAGATTTTGGCTTAATATAACACCTATACATAGTGTATGGAAGAAATGGCTAATAAGCCTGCCCGATGTACTACACAATTAATTATTAGATGTAAATATTTTAGTATTTTATTGATGTAGTGTGTAATAAACTATAAAACAATAATGTACTTTTCAAATGGTACCATAATTTTTAAAACTGTTTTAGGATTTTGTTTTTACGAAATTTACTTTGCATACACAAAATTCCTTCTCTCTCTTTATTACTATGAAAGTATACATAGATAATGCTTTTACAAATGTACTATTTATTTTAATGAAACTTGGTCATCCTACTCGAGGGGCTGTTATAGCGCGGCGAGTGGACTGCAGGTCTTGATAGATCGTTCGTCCGTTCGTTCCTCTTTTCAAGGCGCACCTTTTCTTATCGTTCAATAAATGTTTTTTGCTTCAACATTAATTAACTCAAGGCGATAAGTGCACTTATAAGCTTCGCTCTGAGACTTTCATAGGAATTTAGTTTAAATCTGAAATAATTTACAGCCAGTGCATACTTCTTGACACTCACAACTGACGTAAGGTTACCTACGTAACTTTTACCAGGTTACAGAATTGTTTTTTATCAATTACGAGTGTAATGTTGCAAGTATGATTCTCGCATTATAAATGCGAAAAAGGAAGCAAACGACATTCGAATCGACGATTCGAAAGTGCTTTAAAAAGCCCATTTGAGTGTATACTAACATTATAAAACTAATGAGTTTGTTTGTAGTGTATATTTGTTTGTTTGAACGCGCTAATTTCAGGAATTACTGGTTTGAATTGAAAAAAATATGTTTGTGTTAGATAGTTTATTTACTGAGGTAGGTTAAAGGCTGAAACACGCTACGACTCATAGGAACCAAGCAGTAACCATAAACGCGAATGAAAACGCAAGTCCCTTGTAGTTAGTTAAGTATATTTTGAGTTTAGGACGTTGTGTTTGAGACAGTTTCACCTGTTAAGTGGTTACCATTGCCGATAGGCATCTGCAACATCAGAGAAATAGCGCGTGCGTTACCAACCTTCGGGAAAATGGTGTCTAAACTATGGACGCTTAAAAACTCCAAAATTTTATCCTTAGTTGATTTTGTTACGTCAGATGACCATCTAAAAGATATTTACCTAATCCTTGGAAACAGTACTTTTCCTGGTTGAAAGGTACTTTATATCCTTTTCTGTAGCCCTGATAGCACGCGCGAAAAATTAAATGAATGTAGGTTTCAATTATGCTTATAAAATTGTTGTAGTAAACGGATTTCAATAGGAGAATTATGTGACATCGTTCCCGACTATAAACCGAATTTGTCTTTCTTATACGTTAAGTTAGCTCGAGGTTAGCCATTGGTGTTACATAACCATGTATATGTTATAAGCTCATGGTATGGGCACCAAGAATACCGATTCACTTTCGACGACGTTGCTTAGTAACCAGCTAGTGAATTGGCATTACAGGCAAGAGTATCTTTGAGCCAAGACAATTGACAAGCCTGTCCAAATCGTTCTCGGCGATACAGACTTTTAACATCAAATATTACGAACGTTATACATCTGAATGCTGATAAGCAATAATGTGTCAACTCACAAAAAAATCAAATTCGGAGATTTTGATGCATTTGTAATATGTCATCTATTTAAAATAATGTAAAAAATATTTATAATAAAATAAGTACGGAAAAAAGTTTCTTGATTGAATGTATATGTATGAATTAATAAATATTGAGTGCGTTCCGTATTTTGTATAATACAATAGTGTCATATATTTAAAAAACGTATAATAAATTAAAACTTTTAATTACACCAATCTGCTTATAACTAATAATAACTTTTATTAAAATAGAAAAGAAAACATTGATTTATACTTCTTCAAAAATTATATTAAGATTATTTTTGACAAAATTAGACGCCATTTTCTCAAATTGAAGTCCGCGTGGCTTGACGCAGTATTGCTTATCAGCATGCAGTTATAAAATATCATTGTTAGCCTTCGTTTTAATGAATAATGAATAAATTCTACGTATGACTAAAGTTGATCGTTATTTTGATAAAAATTGTAGATTAGTCCAATCTGAAAGGTTTTCTTCTACCTGACAGACACGTTGGCGCAGTGGTCACTGCAACTGACTGTAGCGCTAACGGTCGCGGGTTCGATCCCCGCTCACGACAAATGACCGTATTGGCCATACTGATGTATGTTATATTTATTATCTTTCGAATAAATAATTTTCAAAATCGGTTAATTAATTTAAATACACATTTGAATTTATATTTTATTACCTTGTTAGATTAACGTGAAGCGACGTAGGTATGTGTTCGCGTGTTAGGAGAACGTTTTATTAACCCTATGGCTTTGGAAGAATTCCTACATTACTGTGTCTGTTATAGTCCATTAGAACAATTGCCTTTTTTAATTTGTTGTTTTTAGCTTTAAAAAGCTTGACGTTAATTGTCAAGCTATAAATATTTACTTTACAAATATCCTACATATAATTGAAAAAAAAAATACTTGTTTTTTGTTAAACAATAATGGAAAGCAATGAGAATGACTTAATTTACATATACATATATTGCAAGACGAGAATAACATTTCTAAGTTTTAGTCTCGTAATTAACATAAAACAACTCTGTAATCTGGTATTACCTAGGTATGAGAGCTGTGGCATTCAAGAATAAATACTGACAGTAAATTCCTTCTGGTGTAAAGCAATGAGAAACACCTTATGTAAATCTCTATGAAAGACTAAAAGCAAAAATTATAAGTGTAATTCTCGCCTTAGAATCATAGACAATCATTGTAAGTCAAGACATGTCAATGTTACTTGTAAATTGATAATTATACTAATATCATTATGGTATAAATGCGAAAGCTTGTAAGGATGGATGTTTGTATAGATGATTGTTGTTTTCCACGTAAAAATACTTAACAGATTTTGATAAAACTTTACAGTAATGTAGCTTATATATAAGAATAACATATAGGCTACTTTTAATCTACATACCACGCGGACGAAGCCATGAGTTATATGGATGCTGATAAGCAATAATGTGTCAACCCACATAACATTATACATTTAACATTATTCAAAAACGTCTATAGTCATTAAAAGTAAACAAGTATAGAAAAATGTTTCTTAATTTAAGGTTTCAAATTTCAAGTGCCTTCCACATTTCGAAATTTATACAATAATCTCATATATTCGAAAACTTATTATTAGATAAAACTTTTAATTATACGAATTTGTTTTTAATTCACTATAACTTTTATCAAAACAGAAAGAAAAAGTGAGGTATATACTTCTTCAAACCAATTTCTTGAGAATTGGTTTGATATCATTAAACGACATCAAAAAAAAGTCCGTGTGGCTTGACATAGTAATGCTTATCAGCGTCCATATAGTACTTTGTGATCGTACGACTTGATAGTCGCTACTATTTCATTAACTTAGGGTAATATGATAAATGAAACAAACTTTTCCAACTGGAGAATTGGTAAATGTTATTGATATTTCAACTAAATAATACAACTGAAGATATAACATACTGTTAATGGGACAGATGGAATGACTTGGAGGGTTACCTAGCAACGGGTTATTGATGCTAAGAGAGAACATGACGAAATATTTTAACAAGAGTTGGAAAATAAGGACGAAGACTATGAATCTAATGTCTAATTATTCACTTCTCTCTTTAAAAATGCAGCGCCTTGATGACAAGAGTTTTTTTCCTCAGTTTTTTTGGTACATCGTGGATTATGGAAATTATATTTAGATTTAGTAGTAAATAAAAAAGTACCACTTTTCAATTCAGTATAAACACGGATAATACGACGTTTCCTAAAAATAAAATCAAGCTATTTAATTTCATGAAAATCGTTGGACCCGTCTCCGAGATTATAGATACTTATACATGGACGCTGATAAGCAATAATGTGTCAACCCACAAAAAGTGAAATTCGGAGATATTGGTGTATTTTGATACTGCATCACCTATTTATCATTTTTTATTATTTAGAAAATTGTAGTGTAAAATTAAATAACCACGGTAAAAGTTTCTTAATTAAATGTTTTGAATTTCAAGGTAGTTCCTGTTAAGTTATCTCTGGGGTTCTTGTTACTAGTTTATTCATAATTATTAATATATTTCTAAGAGTAAAGACAAGCGATCTATCCTAGAGAGAGGGAGGCTGCGTACTGCCGATATATAATAATAACTAACTGATCAACGAGCTACCACAGACAAAATACAGTATTATTTACTTTTATGATATATTCCTAACAGTTCCATATTTTGTACTTCATACAATAGTCTCATATATTTATTAAACTTTTTATGAAATAATATATTGAACATATCCGCCTGCTTTTAATTCATTATACCTTTTATCCAAAAAGAAAAGAAAATATGGATAAAATCTTATTCAATCAAACTTATAAAGAATAAGTTAGACATCTTTAGACGCAATTTTCTCAAAATGAAGCTCGTGTGGCTTGACACAGTATTGCTTATCAGCGTCCACATATATACAAGAATTTCTCGTTTAAAGGTATTAGATATATATATTCGTTGTCATTAATTTGTACATATGCCTACGTCAAAATGTCGATCTGTGCACATTCAGTAGGCTTTGAAGCACGTGGTGTACGCACACTCGATATTTGTATGGGTTCAGCCGCTGGCTTAACCGGACACGGTCAGTTACATTCGACTAGCTCGCGACTGCGTTTATGTTTGTTTAATTTTTACTTAGATCAAATATTTTTTTATATATTATATTTTTTGGATTCAATTATTTTATATGCGTAATTACTATGTTAATATGATTTATTTGAGTAATGAGTTATTAACACGTATGAGGCGAGAATTACACTTGTAAGTTTTACTCTCAGACTTTCTTAAAGATTTACAAAAGTTATTTTCCATTGAAAGCTGAAAGAATTTACTGTCAATGTCTTATTGTACGTTCACCGCTTCCGTAACTACTTGCGACGTATCTGTTATTAGTTTGCAGAGTTGTTTTATAACGCAAATGTAAATAAAACAAATATAGGGGTGAAATGAATTTTAAACATTTTTGTGGAGAATTTAAAGGTGGCACGACCAAGCTGCGGACAAAATAAATCATACAGCACAATATAATTAACAAAATTTTTATTTAACCCCAAAAAATATTATTATACTCATTGCTATAAGTGCATTATTTTTTATGTATATATTTATTATTGTGCACGAAATGCGCTCGTGATTTCGTTTGCGTAAGCTTCGGTTAACAAGTTTTATGAATGTTTATTGAGAAACCTTTTATATTCTAATATAATATGTATCGTATTTGGTGAACAATTATATAAGTTATAATCATGCTAAGTTTTATTAAAATCTATTCATTACTTTTCATGTGACATGATTATAGAATTACCGTCAATTTATCAAAGATTTAGGGTTTTGTATTAAACGTAAAAAGTCTGCCAAATAAATTATTATTCAAATAATCATAACAATTATATGGAAACATATAGATAAATAATTCAATTTCAAACTTATAACAATATTTTGGAAAATACAATAGGTATTACAATACCTGAAACTAGGTTTCGTGTATGCGATTTTCAATTTACACTACTTATAAGGCTTCGCATACAAACAAAGATGTCGTATATTAGTATTATTATATTCGCGAGACGTACAATGTGACTGAGCAATCTTTTGGACACATCGCTGTGACATGTGCGACCGCACGTGCACTAAATTAGAAAATTCGCTTAGTTTATTGGTTTAGTGACCAAAGTAGTGGAAATTTTACGACTTTCGTAATTTACATGTTATTTGAAATCGATTTTGTATTTTAACTTTGAGTTTTTAGCATTTGCGTTAACGTCAACACTAGCGGATTTCTTTACAATAAAATATTTTATTTGATTCATATAATTGCGCTTAGTTTATTGCTTCAGTGCCCTAAAATACTAGTTGAAGACTTTATGACTACCTTGATAGTGGGTACTATTACATTATTTGAAAATGAATATAATTTTTACTAATTAGATGGCTTGCTTTGTTTGTAGCGAGTCAAAGTAAGGTATCTAAGACTATTCACGATTATATATATTTTTTAACTTTTTTCTTTTAGAAAAATAGTTCAATTTATTTTAGCGTTATTAATTTTAAGATATACTATCGAAACTTACCAATTTAATACAGTATTAAATATTGTTAGTCGCTTGGGATAATTTTTGTCGGTTTTCTTGAAATGCTATTTAAATATTTATTATTTTAATTTAGTATGCTAATAGACGTTTTTAAAAACTTTTAACATTACAATTATAAATCCTTCTTTCAAGGAGAAGCACCATGACGGTGAAATTATTTTTTCACTGTATTGTACTGGATATTTGTGAATGGATCTGTACTTGATATAATATAAACACAATGTCCGAAGAGGATTATCTACTATGTAACGAACGGGATTAAAATTTTTATCTTTTTAATCGTATCAATGCTTTACACTACACGTGATACAACATAAGTGAAAGATTAGTTTTTTTTTCGTTGCTGATAAATTGTCATCTATGTATATAGTAATATCATATTCAGTGTGCAGTAGAAGAACTTTAAAACTTTAACTTGCAAAATTTTACTTGTATAAGGCAAATTAGGTTTGTAAGTTTTGCTTTCGAGAGCGATACAAAATAACTCTGTAACCTAGTAGCAGATTTGTAGGTCGTTACAAAAGCTGTGAATATCAAAGATAAGGCACCGACAGTAAATTCAAAGAACTTATGTAAATCTTTATGAAAATCTTATAGAAGAAATCATAAGCGTAAATCATGCTTTACAATAACAAAAGTAGAAATAATATAACTTCTCAATTTTAAATTGCATTATTCTCATTATCGATTCATTAAGATATTCTGTAATCTTATAGCTTTTAAGTGTTAGTATTGATATACATACAGACAGATCGCAAAGTACCTTAACGTATTTCATATAGGGTGTTCCGAAATACATATCAGTCAGAACTATTGACATATTACTACGCCTAAGGCAAGAATTACACTTGTAAGTTTTGGTCACAGATTTGTATAAGATTTACAGATAACTTTTACACCTGAAAGAATTTACTGTCAGAAACATGTTTATTCAAATTCACAGCTTACGTAAGGTTTCCTAGGAAATTGTTACCAGGTTACAGAGTTATTTTATTTCAGTTACTAGTGGGATTGCCAGATGATCGGAAAAACCAGGAATGTTCCGAAATTTGGTATCAAAAATCAAATTATATTTTATTTCAAAATTGGAATAAACATTTTTTTCGAACAACAAGCCATCGTAAATTGTCCCGTGTCCATTAATTAGACTTTATGGTTCCAAATTCGGAACACCTACCAGTTTTTCACGAAAAGGTTCTTTATTAACTTTTCCGTTTCTATAAGTTGAATTAATTTAAGTAAATATTGTAGATTTTAGCAGAGAATTTGTCCAATGCTAAATAATACAAGTAAATAAAAATAGACTACTATTACAAGAGTTAAAAAATAAAGACGTGGACTCTATGTAATGTTTTATTCACTTCTTCTTTAAAGGTATCTATCGTTACCGGAACATTAAAACGCGCAGTTATTGTATTCGGTATGTAATATTCATAGGACGTAATACGCCCTACGTATAATACCCGTATGTATCTTTGCGTGTTTGTGTGTGTGTGTGTGTGTGTGTGTGTGTGTCACTCACCACGTCTCCCCACACGGGCTGGAAGTCCCTCTGCTGCAAGTCGGAAGAGGGCGCCACCTTGGGTGGTGGCTTGGTGCTACGGTCGAACCGTGGTGTTGGCTCCTCCTCGTCCGACGAAACCTGCACCACACTCTTACTTAAATAATCTTATTTAAACACTATTACAGATAACGATACGTCATAGAAATATAATTATGTCGATATCTTTCGTACTAACCATGACAATCGTCTATGAAAGACATTAGACCAAAAATATCAGCTTAATCAGTTGAAGAAATCTTCAAAATTAAGTAGCAAGATATCACCTGGACAAACATAACATACATTGCAAGTTAATTAAAAGCATTATAAAAAGGCTTTGGGTATGCTTACATATAACAAAACTTTTAGATTCATATTCGCAATCATAAATCTTGCTCATCTGCCTCATATCAATATTAAGCTTAACATAGATAATCAAGCTATAGAACTCGAGCTTGTGAGATTTAATCATTATCTTTTTAAAAATCTATACTTATATTATAAAGCTGAAGAATTTTTTTGTTTGAACGCGCTAATCTCAGGAACTACTAGTTCCAATTAAAAAAATATTTTTGTGTTGGATAGTTTATTTATTGAGGAAGGCTATAGGCTATATAACATCACGCTACGACTCATAGGAGTGAAGCAGTAACCATAAACGCGAGTGAAACAACAAGGGACAGCTGTATAATAATACATCCTAACTATATATGGATGCTGATAAGCAATAATGTGTCAACCCACAAAAAGATCAAATTCGGAGATGATGATGTATTCCTATAACGCGTCACATATTTTACATAACTCAAAAATTTTTAAAGTCATCTAAACTAAATAAGTAGGAAAAAGGTTTTTAAACCAATGTTTCGAATTTCCATTGCTTTCCATATTTTGCAATTTATAAAATATTCTTAAATATTTAAAAAACTTATTATTAGATAACACATTACATATATCAATCAGCTTTTAATTCATTATACCATTTATCAAAATAGAAAAAAAAGATGGATATATACGTCTTCAAACAAATTAATTAAGAATAGGTTTGACATATTTAGACGCCATTTTCTCAAAATGAAGTATGTGTGGCTTATCAGCGTCCAAATATACCTAAAAGTTCATTTTTATACGAAGATCTTTGTCTATTAATAGCCTAATTTACTCATTCTAACATCAACAATATATCAATGAAAGTCCCATCGAAATCTATGCACCCATTACGGAGATTCGCCGGAACAAACAGACAGACAATTTTTTTTAACTGTCTGTTAATTTGACATTTTGACCTTACAAATAGACACTTTACTTATAAAGATAACATTGAATTACCTTGGCAATGTTAGGCGAAGACTGTGAACGATTCAGACCAGTCGCTCCGGGACTGTCTGTAGGAGAACCCATGTATGCGTCGCCATCCTCGTCCTTGATATAATAGAAATAATAAAATTAGTAATATTTTTTAATATATTTATACTGTTTCTATCCAGTGTGATGCATACTTCATGCAACTCAGGCAAAGACACTCTTTCCTCTAACAGTTCCCTAATCTGAATATTTAATTACCTAAAGAGACTTCCTAGTTTGATTGTTTACGTAACCCATACGCTCCAAGACTACTACCCTATCGCATCTTATAAAATCCACCTGATCAGCATTCCATATTCAAATAGTCTCCACGAGCTCTGACACGCCAGCACGCCGCCCCTCACGAGGCGGCGTGGCGCACTCACCCCGGCCGGCTTCCGTTTGGCGCGGGCCTCGGCCAGCTTCCGCTTCCGCTCCAGCTCCAGAGCCTCGCGCCGGCGGTCCAGCGCGTCGCGCTGCGCGCGCACGGCGGCGATGCGCGCGCGCGCCGCCGCCGCTGCAACACGGGCGGCACTTGAGACTAGCCACTAGCAGTAGCACAGAGTTACTCCTAACCGATATAAAACAACTCTGTACCTGATAACAGTTATCTAGGTTACGAAAGCTGTGACTGAAAACCCACTTTTGTAAATCATTATAAAATTCTGAGACCGAAACATATAAGTGTAATTCTCGTCTTATAAAGGCCACAAGTGCTACAAAGCGTAAGTAAAATTTTCTAGAAAAAGTGGTCCAATTTCTATGTCTAATATATTTTTATTTCAAAATAATCCAACAATGATTTCTGATTCTGTTATTGATGGTAGATGACAGTTGATAAAAAGATATTTAGGTTAGAATTATGACCACAGCATTCGTGTCCAGGTATATGCAAAGGTAATACTTTCTATATGCGAAACATATACAGCGTCACAGAGCAGCGTTACGCCATATTAGAAACGTCATTTTGAAAGCATATTTAAATTGAGCATTTTCTTGGTATTTTTTAGTTTGAGACGATTTCCAAGAACCATTAGAATATGATTGCTAAAAGAAAACCTGGTATATTAGAAGAATATAATTATTATAATTACCTTGAGCCTCGTCATCCGCCCGGACATCTTCGGCAGCCTTCACTATAGTTTCCGCGAGTTTCTCCGCTTCTTCCTTCTCTCTTCTCTGATATTCTTCGAGCTGTTCGCGGAGAGAGAGATTCTCTTGTTCCTAACAATGTTAAAGGATCAGTAATGGTAAACAGTTCAGAATTGTAAATTTTCAAGAAATATTTAAATATTATGTATTATAATGTATGGGGTCAAGTGATAATTTTTTGTTATTATGATACTATAATGGACATTTTTATTAATATTGGTAACTGTTTTATTGATAGTGTTGTAAATGTAAGAAACCGAAATTTAGTCACGATATACATTGTTCTTATATATAGTACCTATATTTGGACGGTGATCAGCAATAATGTATCAACCAACAAAAAGTTAAATTCGGAGATATTTATGTGTTCTGAAAAAGCTTCATGTAAAAACATTATTCAAGAAATTTCAAGTCATTTAAACTGTATAAGTACGGAAAAAAGTGTCTTTATTTAATGTTTAGAATATTGAAGTGTGTTTCATATTTTGTAAATATTAACTAAACTCATATATCTGAAAAATTCACTAATCTGCTTTTAAATCATTATATCAAAACAGAAAAGAAAACATGGGTATATACATATGTACGTCTTCAAAAAAAATCGGTAACAACAGGTTTGACATCTTTAGAGCAATTTTTTCAAAATGAAGTCCGTGTGGCTTGACATAGTATTGCTCATCAGCGTTCATTTGTGAGCAATGACTTCCAAAGCCATTAATATATTACGCCATTAAAAATTCAACACTTAGCTCAAATTTAATTTTCTTTTCTTTAAAAACATTCAAACGAACTATCAAGAAATCTAACCACCACTTAATTTCGCTATAAGCAGATTCGTATTTAAGTTAAAGAGAGTATTTTGGTACCAGCAACAGTTTCGGCGCTAGAGTGACATCAACACACATACCATGTCGTACTGCTTGCTCTCGAGCTGCATGAGCTGCGAGATGATCTCCTGCTCGCGCAGCTTGTACTGGGCTCGCATTTCGTCACGCTGTTCCAGTTCGCGCTGCTGGCGAACATTCTCCCAATCCTGGGAAAGGTGGTCAATTGGAGATTCAATCGATTCCACGCATATTAACTTGTGTAAAGTAAAGTAAAGTAAAGTAACAGCCTGTAAATGTCCTACTGCTGGACAAGGACCTCCTTTCCAAAGGAGAAGGTTTAGAGCTTAATCCACCACGCTGTTTCACCGCGGGGCGGATATACATATGTCAGAATTTCTCCCGGCATACGCAGAATTTCCTCACGATCTTTTCCTTCACCGCGGAACTCGAGAATTTAAACATAAATTTTGCACTTGAAAACAGCGATGCTAGCCGGGGTTTGAAGCCACGATCGATCGTTGGATGAAATCGACATGTTCTAACCACTGGGCCATCTCGGCTCTATGTGTTAATAATAGTAAACTCAGAAGTAGAAAGGAATTTTTCGATCAAACGTATGATTTTGTTGTTTTTTGATGAGCTACAATTAAACTGAAGCTAACTTCGCATTGTAAATAACGTGTCTGTGATTAATAAAAATAAGAATAAGGCAGGAAATAAAAATTTATCCAAATTGTAATTAAGAAGTATAACCTATATACTAACATACCAATTTACCATTTATAATTATCTTTGATAGCCCCCTCCCCCCCCCCCCACATACCTGCTCAGCCTTCAGCCTCTCCATCTCGAGGTTGAGCGAGGTGTCCGCGATTCTCTCTTGCTCCTCCAGCAGGCTCTGCACGCCGCGCGCCCGCTCCGAGTACAGCGCCACGGCCGCCATCTGCGACGTATTACATGTCTGTACTAATATTATAAAGAAATTGAACATTTCTATGTTCAGTATCTTTTGAAACTACTGATGCGATTCGAAAAAATCTTTTTGCGTTGGCTAGCCAGTTTATTGATGAAGGTAGGCTATATTACATCACGCTATGACTCATAGAAGCGAAGCAGAAATAATAAACGCGAGTGAAATCGTGAGGGGCAGCTAGTAACTGATAAATAATGTGATAAAAACATACAGACAGACTCGCACACCAACGGCTCACGCTTTGTTGGATTTTATTTTTTTTAAGACGAGAATTACATTTGTAACTTTTACTTTCGGATATAAAACATCTCCGTAACTTAGTAACACGGTTATCTGGGTAAAGTTACGAAAACTGTCAAAATTAAAGGCATTGAACAATAGTATATTCAGGTCTAAAGCAATGACAAATATGTAAGTTTTTATGGAAGTCCGAGAACAAAACTTACAAGTGTAATTCTTGCCTTAGGGAATGAGCCATAATGTATACTAATATAATAAAGAGACATCTAACTATATTTGTACGAAGTAAATCCAGAACTTCTGAACCTATTGAAAAAATTCTACCATATGAGAAGTACATTATTATAGATGGCTGTAGGCTATATTTTAAACTTTCGCGAATTACATGATTTATATTTAATATAACGGGTCTTATCGCTATAACTAATGGTAGTAATATCTTTCTTAGTCAGACTGACTTCCTAAGTCAGCTCGTGACCACGACGAATGCAACTTCGTCGAAACGTCGGGAAATAAAAGGTATTACTACCATTAGTTATCGCGATAAGACCCGTTATATTAAATATGAAGGGTTATATTTTATGGATACATTCGAAAATTCGAAAATCGAATTATTTGAAAAAAAAAAATTAATTGCATTATTGCCAACGAAGTCGCGAGCAGAATGTAACACATAATAAATATATTAAAATAACTTCACTTACTTTGCTGCTTCGATCAATGGCTGGTTCACCGGGTTTATTGGCTCGCTTGATGGCAGCTGGCGGAGGACTTAAATCCGAGAAGTTAGGGTAGTCGATACCATCTGTAATAGGGTTACAAATTGTTACTGTTATACAGTTAATAGTTTTCTGGTCACAATTGTCACTACAATCACGGTACTAACGGATTCAATTTAGTAGAATAGTAAAAAAAATATTAAATTTAAAATTTACTTTATGTAACTATTTAGTTAATTGAACTGCTATCTTATACCAAGTCTCTAGTTTGTAATTATTGTGTTTGTAATTAATGATTATTTGATATTATGTGATTGAGGGCACCTGTGTAATCATTTGACAAAATAAAACAGTTTCGCTTAATTAATCACATAACTACTTTGCTGTAATCCTCGAAAACATCTACAGCAGTCTGGTTTCATGCAGTAAGAGCATAAACCCCCACATGCGCACACGCATACGCAGCACATGCAAGCACCACCCGCTCCCCCACATATGCAAACGCACATGCAGCACAAGCAGGCGAGCACCGATACCTTGTGCTGCATGTGCGTTTGCATATGTGGGGAGGGGGGTGGTGCTCATACTGCATGATACCAGACAGCTGTAGATGGTTTCGCAGATTACAGCAAAGGAGTTTTGTGATTAATTATCATGGAATTCCGCAAAGTAACGCCTGATTCAATTAAATACAGTTTAGCCTGATTTTCGAATCTGTTGTATCTTTCAGTAATCAATTAGAAGATTGAATATCTTGAATTATTTGCTTTATTGCTAATATTCCTACAAATGTTATCACATTTACGCCACTATGTTCACAATGTATTAGAAAAGGACACACGTGGTGTGTCGGCGGCGCTGAACATGTTAATAGTTTACCTAACATAATATCATCAAGCATGCTCTCTTGGGACGGAGGGGTGGCTTGAGGGTTGGTGGTGAATGCGGGATATTTCAGAAGCCAGTCTTCATAACCTCCGCTTAAAGCGAGCGGTTGTCTTGCATATTGCACTTTTACATCCCACTGAAATATGAAAAAACATACATTATTATTAATTGTATACATGATTAGAGGATCCACCTCGCGGTTTCTGTCTTGCTTATCATAGGACTTTTATACATACTTCTAATCTCTGTTTTACCCTTTTAGGGAGGGGAAGTTTACAAAATCCCGTCTTAGCGAGCATCTACGTCAATGCAAAATTTGAAATTCCTCGCATTAGTATTTTAGTTTCTGAGATTTCGTGAACTTTCGCTTTTATATATATAGATAAAAAAAATACATTCAATTTTTTTTTTGTAATTAATATTTAAGCTTCTAAATTAAGACTTAAATGCACAATTATCAAAGAACTCTAAAACTGACAGGAAAAAAAAATATTGGCAGTCAATTTTTTTTTTTATTACTTAAGACTGGTTGTTTTGATATGATTTAATTACATTTATCATACTGCATAAATTATAATATAAATATACAATTATACATGTTTCTATGTTTGCACTCAGTAAGGCCGTGTCCACATTAGACGAACTGTCGTCTGACTATCCGCTGGCTGAATCAGAGCGGCGAATGGGACGCTAACTGAAAGTTGAGTTAGCGGCTATTTAGCGAACTCTTGGGATAGAAAAAAAGTATTGGCCAACATGCCAGCGAGCATAACGTCGAACAGTTCGCTGCGAATAAGTCGCTTACCGAATGAGTTAGAGAGCGAAATGCTGCAAACTGCGGAAGTAACATGCTGAATGGACACTCCATTTAAAAATTTATATGGAGGATATAGAAGCGAACAGTTTGTCGCTCACTGTTTGTCAAATGAGGACACGGCCTAACTTGGATCACAGTATAAAATTAACGAATGAGTGAATGATAATAATACCTTAAGCAGAATAGTCTTCAATAAGTGAAGAGTCTTTCCCGGTATGGCAGTGGAACTGCTCCAGTCCAACATGACGATGATGTCCATGGAAGCTCGTTCAGCCCATATCGGCCTCGAGGCAGATGGCAGATTCTGTTCTAGAACATGTGCTGATTGTCTGAAATTAAAAGAAGAATGTAGTTTATTAAAAAATGCTATTACACATTCTATGTTAAGAAAAAAGTGGAAAAAATCACTTTTCCGTGATGCAGCAATCCTTGTATATAATTTTTTTTAAGTTATATTTCATTCAAATGCAAAAATGACGTAAATATAGTTTTTTTTAGATTCGAAATAATTTTAGATTTATTTCTCAATCTTCTATATATCTTAGACTAGATGTTCCTTGCGGTTTCACTCGCGTTTATGGTTGGTGCTTCTCATATGAGTCATAGTGTGATGTAATATAGCCTATAGCCGTCCTCAATAAATAAACTATTTAACACAAAAATAATTTTTCAATTCGAACCAGTAGTTCCGGACATTAGCGCGTTCAAACAAAAAAACAAACTTTTCAGCTTAGTATAGATTACGACGAAAACATATTTAGAACAGAATGAAGCCCAATAAGACCATAAAAGTGTTTTAATTAGCGCGTTTTTGCACTGGTCACATATAATCTTACCCTGGTGAAATACATTCTTCAGGTACACTGATACAGGCGGGGTGATTGATGTGAGACTCGTTGTAGTCTTTCCCCGGCCTCGCGTCCATAATCATCACCTTCAACTTGCCACTTTTTAATATAGCATATAATTGTTCACTCTTGATCGTCACTTCGTCTGGACCTGGTGATAAAATATGATGTTATTATTAAAAGTTTCTAATTGCAATAGAATACTAATATAGAGTATAACAAATAGAAAAAAACTACAGAAGGATAACATTGTGAGAAAATTTTCGTATTTTATTGTGGGAAGTTTTTTTATTTCTAGATTAGAATATTATAGTGAATGCCTGAACTTGTAACTGTTTTATAAGAAATATTTCTTGGTGAACTAGGCAGTAATTTATATAAAAATATAATATATATATATATATATATTTAAATTAATAATATTTTATATTAGGAAAGAGAATACTATTTATTTGAAATAAGTCCATATTAAAAAAAAAGATAAAACAATCAAATTTAAAAAATATTTAATATTTGTTTAAAAAACAGTTAAGATATTAAATAAAAAAATCACCTTTTATAATGTTTTTCACTTTTTTGCAGTATATGAAGTTAAATATGTATTTTTATGGCTGCTTTACGTAATCATATTACCTTAGAAATGCAAAGTACAAAACTATCATTGTATACTCATCTTTATTTCAACATAAAATTAATAAATTTGTTGATATTTAACTGACTATTCCATTTTTTCCATTTTTGAAGTGAGGCAAAAAAATTTATTGTATTTTTTTTATCAGTATTCAATAAGTCATACAATAAATCTATTAAAAATTTGTAAAATCAATTCATACAAAATTTGTTAATTAAGAATTAAACCATGCATTTAACATAAAATTGAGTTGCCTATGATTATCACATAAAAACACATTTAGTCATTTGAAATTGATTACTAAAGCGAATTGGGTATGATTAAAAATCAACATGCTAATTACTTATGATTATTTATTTAAGCATTTTTGTAAAAAATAAAAATGAGCACATCTATTTTTTAACATAATTGTAAGATTTTCTCATCTATAATAATATATTAAGTTTGAATTGTTTATTTGTTTAAACATGCTGTTATCTCCGTAATTGTCAATCTGATCTGATATTACACTAATCTAACAAATAATAAAAAAAAAAAAGAAAAAAAAAAACGGATTTAGATAACTGGCATATTTAGTGAATACATACACATTTAAGATTTTAAGTATCTTAAATTATGAACAAAATCAGTCAATCAGACATTCAGTCATTCATTCATTATTCTATTGCAGAATCATAGCATTATCAATAATTAAAACATTACCTGGTACACCCAATGGCAGTGGTTCACTGACCATCACAGTCTCCATAGCTTTCTTCCTGTTTTCGTCAATCTTCTGTTTAATCAACTCATTTTCTTTGATATCTTGTAAGCGATGTGCTTGTTCTTCTTTTTTATACCTAAACATGTGATATTAAAAGTAATAATATAATACGAGACTTTTTATTTAGAGGATTGATTATTTAATATTTTGATTATTTATTTATCATATTGTATATATTTATATGTAATATGTAAATGACCAAGTAACATAATAATCTCATATTTTTATAGACTTATTTTCATATATGTATAAGAATATTATCCTAGGTCCTTTGAAAATCTTCACTTACTACCCCTACTTCAGTACTGTTTATGCTTGCCTTAGCTTAGATGATGGATTACATTTTTAAAGTTATTTACTTCTATTTAATATACATAGAGATTATATAAGATGGTTATTGAATAATCCGTTAAGATTTAATACATATTAAACTATGAAAATGAATATAATTTACCTCACAATTAAACTATTTTTTAGACTTTCAGCTGCATCTAATGCTTTGTTCGGATTTTTTGTACCAAGCATACTATTAAAGTAAGTCTTGTCCTTTAAAAAATCTTTGTCTTTACTTATATATGAAACTACTCGTAAGTATTTCATGTATTGTACATAGGAATACTCTTCATCACCCTTTTCACGGGCTTCTTCAGCGGTTTCAAAGAGTTTTTGAGCTGTTTTGCATAACCTATAAATGAATGAAAACATTATCATTAAGGTTTAATTTTCTTGAACACAGTGGTTTATAGGATAGAAAGAATAACTCACATCGTAGCTCTCTTCGATTTAAAGTCAACATTGTGTAATTTATCTAAATCTTCGATACATTTCCCCAGATGGAGTTGTAAACGACGCGTCTCAGTCATCTTCAAATTTAATTAGCGAATACTACAATATATTGAAATTTTATAATAGCAGTCACCAAGACCCTAAACATCACATTTATATCGATAACTAACAGTTCCAAAATATTAAAGCACAAACAAAATCAGGAATACAAATAACTCTTCTGAAAACGTCACTGTTTTTACTTAAATGTCACTTGTCATTTTGTCAATAAATATGCTACTCTATGGATACAGTAATCAAAAGAAGTCATTCGTTCTGATTCATTCATTATATTTTTGTTTGCAATAGACAAAAAAGATAATTAAATTTCCAAAAAGAAAAATCTCAAAGGATATTTGGTTAAAAGTATATAGTGTATATTTTTGTGAATGTTATTATAATAAAAAATTATTATAAAAAATAATAGAAAAATAAAAATTCACTGTCAATGATGAATAAGTCGTTGATGCACAACCCTGGCGCAGATATAGATTTTATATTTATGGTAACTTGCAAAATAACAGCGCAAGCTGCGCAAGTTTTCATGCGCAATGAAAACTTCCTTGAATTCACTGGTCGATTGCGGTGTTCCATTTAGTTTTTCAGCTGATCACGCTTTCCACGGGCGCCTCGCAGACGACGCGTGTGTCATGTGCGAAACTGTCGCAGCGTAGTAAGACGAGTGCTTGTGTACTGTGTAGTTGCTAGCTTGTGGCAGTGAAAATGTTTTCAGGACTTACTAACCAGGTCAGTTCTTGGATGGGGGCGGCTAAGGGCGAGCCCCAAGATGAAGAAGTTCCAACTCCAACAAAAGATGCGACAGGCGAGACTACGGCGGAGGGTGAAAAACAAAGGTTTATAGATCCTTTGTTTACATTTTTATTCTGTTCTTTTTTTGATATATAGAAATTCTAATAGGGGAATATTTGAAGAAATAATTTCATAATCTTTTTTTTTTTTTACTTTTCACTACTTTTTTTTGTTAACAATAAAAAAAAAATTACAAACCTTATTTAAATATCGAACCTCATAATTAAATGGCGCAGTTAAATAATAAATAATTCTTAAAAAAAATTGGAGGGTTGAAATTTCTTCCTGGGTGTTGCATAATGTACATATTGATCCAGCATAGCTAATGTAAAATATGATATTTAGGTCAAGTGGTGTATACCTGAATGAATGCCAAGTTACTTAAGCTATGATAGTAGCTTTTATTGAAATCTTATTGGTTTCTTATACTACAACTGCAACGAAATTTTCATTAGGCTTAGTAATCTTTTATTTTTTATTAATGATGCAATAATTTTTCAAATGTTAATTATTTTACAGTCCAACCAAAGGAGGCAGCAAATTGGATCTCATCACCAATGTGAAGTCACAGATGACTGGCTGGCTGGGATCAGGCATTCCTATTCCAGGACTTAGAAAAAATGAGGCAGCTCCAACAGACGCTACTGAACCAGCTCCAGTAGAACCTGCTGAAGTGGCTGAACCTAAGCCAGAAGCGAAAGACGATGATGATAACTCTAGGTATAATAGGTACGAGGGATTGACAGAAGCAATGAGTTTGCTTATGCAATTTTGTTTTTAATGGTGTGGCGTTTCTGATCCAGTTATAGAGGAATATAGATTTTTGTTACTTTACAGTCATAGTAAAATAAAGTAAAAGAAAAAAATAAATCATTTCTACTTTTTTTATATTCTTTAAGTTATATAACAGGATAAGAAATCACATGCCAGTTTTAAATTTTACTGTCTTTTCCAAATTCAAAATCTCACAAAAGAGCACAGAAAAATTTAATGCATAAAATAGTGTTAAATGGAAGCTTTTTATCATCAATTTTATTATTTTATCAGCTTTTGGCGCACTATGCATCTTATATTCTTGATTGGCACACCCAGATTCTTATTTTATATCACTTATGTAATCTATGGTTATTACTTTTACCATGGGAAAGTCTCTATGGTTCTTTTAGTTTATTATTCATAAAAAATTTTGATTTAATTTTGGAATGATTTAAATAAAATAAAAAAAAAATAGTTCCATCAATAATTTGATTTTATTTTAATGTAAATTTTTTTTCATCATAGATTTTTATAATTGGATGAAATACATTGAATTGAAAGAGGTTTAATATTGGTACGCACACATAAATTAGAAAAATTATAATGTTATATTAGTTTAGATGATTAATAGACAATTGAAAAACGATAGTGAACTCATTTATTCTGCTCAATCCCCATTTTTTATCATTTTTGTGCATTTTCTTGTATATACTATATTTTATTTTTCTTAACATCTATAGAGCAGTGCATAGATGTTTCTAGAAATTCACTTTTTCGTTTCACATACTTTTAAGGTATAATATTTATAATGTATGTTTTATGCAGTGCTCAGATGTTTTTGATGTCTGTGTCTATATTGTTCTTATTATTATGAGATTTATGTAGTCAAGACATAAATCTCATAGTTTAATGGCTGAATAATAACAAAATTTTACTAAAAAAAAACATAAAAATATTCTACATAATGAGTCAGGTCCATGTTACGTAACTTGACGTAAGTATACATATAGGTATATATATAAATAACTTCCTCTAAAAAATGTATAAATATAAACAGTTCATATTCTCTACGTATATGTAAAAAAATCGTCGAAAAATGCATATTTGACATTTTTTATTTGAAAACTCATGGTGAAAGCAAAAAGTATCTAATTGTAGAAAAATCAATTAATACAACGTTTAAAATGTTTTTCTCGGGTTTTACACTCATGGATTTGTCCATTACCTGCTTCTGGCTAAAAAAAAAAGAGTCAAATCACGCCGGATTTGGCTGTTGTGTACAAAATATGATTACAAAAGAAACTTTTCACATTTTTACGTTAGAATTAAATCTAAATTTAAATTAACGTAGTTTTGTCTTCAGAACTCTACTTTTTAACACGGAAAAAGGGCGTTGTCGGGAGTATTACGTCGTTTTCAAATAGAGACAATGAGTGTTTAACGGGTTTTTTGTATGTCTATTGCAGTTGTTATATAACGTGAGGGTTTTAAAATTATATTTTTAAAAATTATTTTTTTTTTACTTTTTTCAAATTATTTCAATGATACTTTTTATTCTGTTAAAATACGTTGTTTTTTGGTTTCAAATTTAATTTATCATCTTAAGGGGATATTTTACACGATTTTGTCGAAATTTGAAATTTTTACCGATTCTGTTATTTCGACGATGTTCAACAAATTCCTATTGACAGAATTTACAGGATACGGAAATTATTTGAATGTCTCACCACACGTGGTTATGCATTGTGTAACATTTTGTGCAAAGTCGATAAAACGAAAATATAAATTCGTTCTGTGTGACAAACGAAGTGTAACGTCCATTTTGTGCAATTGATATATAAGTACTTGTGAAAAAAAAAAATATTTAGGCTAGACATTGAACATGTTGGAATGTAATACGGTCTAGGTGTTTATATTATATTTTTTTAATTTAATGTTTAGATGATAATTAGATATTTAAAGGAAAAATTGGGGTACAGTCATAAGGGCGTTTACACATCGGGAGTATTTATTATACGCGTATAATTTCAATAATGACAAGGTCGAGTAATACGATTTATAAGGTATTATAAATTTAGCATTCGGTACTGTTGAATAAGAGAAGAAGGTGTTTCTCTGAGGGCTAATTTCAGTTTTCAAGTGTCCAGTGTACATATATCTTTTTCCTAAAGGTCGGCAAGGCGCTTGCAACTTCGCTAACGTTGCAGATGTCCATGGGCGAAAATAACCCCATAACATCCAGTGGATTCGTCAGCTCTATTGTTCCTTTTACGTACATACATGAAAACAGGAATAGAAGATTTTGGTATTAAAACTATCGTATTCAAGATCTTTATTTCTCGTTTTCCTTGTTAGCGCGACTGGTGGTGCAGACAGCAGGCCAGCGTCCACTGGCGGCACTCCCACCGAAGAGCAACCAGGCGGTGTTGGTAACGGTAAGTTTTTAGTAGCTAATTTAGCTAGACGTCACTCACTACGTAGAATTGGTCAAATTTATTCAATTCGATTTTTTTCGTTTTGTGGTATTTAGAAAAAAAATGAATTTTCTAATGTTATGGACTGTCCCCACTGATTTATTTTCCTTTTTTTATGTTTATTGCTATTTTGTAATTGAAATAGTTTTATAATAGAAGAAAGTAGAAAAAATTAGAACAGTCAGTATCCCAATACCTTTTTTAGTTTCGTAATTAGGCACATTTTGTTTTGATTTTGTAGATTGCTATATTTTACCATTTCTTTTGTCATGCACATTTTCAGGTCCACAGAGTAAAAAGTTATTCAATGTAGACGCCATCGAAGTGCCAGATATGCAAGAGTGTTAGTAATTTTTATTTTTTTAGAGTAAGTTTATTTTTTTTAATTATCTAGCTTCGCTTTAGCATGTTAACGCTAAACCTTTTTTTTAAATGGAAAAATCACATTTTTTTTTTCCGTGTAAAGGCTTAAAAGAGTTAGTATATAACGGAAATCCCAACGTTTCTTTAGCGTTTAATACGCTGGAATCGAGTGAGGGGTGTTTAAAGTGAAAATACACTACGTTGATCCCATAAAGACTGCGTAAACGATGAAAAATGTTGAGGTTTGCGTGTTGCTTTTTGTAACGAAAAGAGTTGTTAGAGCTAGTTGGACGGGTTTCATTTTAAATGTACGTTCGAAATGTTGGGAATTTGTTCAAAGGAAAAAGGAATATCGGGAAATCCACATTAAGGACTTCGTCGTAATTTTTAATAACCGATTGAAGAACTCCTCGATATTGGTGTTCACTTCGAATGAATACCGATCTTTTTTTCGCCATAAAAACGCATGAAATGTAAAAAATATTAAAATATTTCACGGAGAAATCTTACGTCATTTCCCTATCCGTTAAGAATCTAGGGCGGTCTTCATTGTACGTAATGGTAGCGTCTCCCAGCGAAATGTAAAAAGTGTGTATTGTTGTCGGGTAAAATCTCTAAAAACGATTTATTTTGCGTCTTCTGCCAAGTCTTTTGCCATATACTCTACGTTACTTTAGTATTAATCATTCTTACTAATGTTATACTTGTTATTCTTTTATGGTATTAAAACTTGGCTAAGCTGGCCCATTTGGGCGGTGACTAAGCAAAAACTTGGCTACTAGATCGTAATTTCTGACTTGACAGTGACCACGAAAGCCGTGGCGGGTGCCAAGTCTCTTGGTAACTTCCTCTACTCGGCGGTTAACAAGGCTGGTGCTAAAGTCAGCGAGGCCAGCGCCAAGATTAAGAAGACTGTCGAGGAAAACGTGAGTAGTAGATTTAGAATTTAGATTAGGAAAAAAAAGAAACAATCTGCTATCTTTCTAATAACTTTATGTTTTGTTATAAATTTAAATTACTGCTAAGCTCTATCGTGACGAAAAATGTATCTTACGATCTTATGAATTTTTCAATAAGTTACAATAAAGGATTTTCTTTGTATTGCGTTACATAAGAATTCAATTTGGATAATCAAGTATTATGCTGATAGAAAAAGGTTTCAATGTGAGACTGTTACAAAGATAAGCGTACGAACTATAAATTTAGTTTAAACACCAGCTATGATGGAATTGATTCGTGTTTATGAAAAGAAGTATAACTTTGATCAATTACGTCCCGTCACGAAATACATGAAACTATATTATAATACTCTGAAAATTTGGCAATATCTTCTACATTTTTAAAAGTGTTGTTTGGTTGGTGTAGTTTGGTTATTATTTGTAGTTTATTATGAAATAAATGAAGAAGTAATATTTTTAATGAAATAATTATTAAGGATAAGGCTAATCACAGTTGCCTGGTTCAGGAAATTTTATTATACTAACACGTAGGCCAAATTTTGGTCAATTTTTACTATTATAATTGTTTTCATATAATTGGTACCAATTTCCATTGTACAACTGGGTTGTTTAAATATTAAAAACAAAATCCGGTTCACAAAATACTGAAATTCGTAATACTGATAAAAAGAACGTTCTATCGAATTCAGTACATACTTTTGTTTGGAAGTCTGTCGAAAATTAGGGAGATTTATGAAAATGTAATAATTACTTACGATATAAAGGAATTGTTTTTATATTCAGAGCTAAAAACCAAATTGCTGTCGTTACTTCGGTCCCGTCGGCGAGAGCGAAATAAATATTCATTTGTTTGTCCTCGCTTTAGCTCAAATGAAGGAAATTGGATTACTCATTTTGACTTAGTTAACTTGGTGATGTAGGTGAGAATACATTAATGAAATAGTTTGAAAGTAGGGAGCTTTATGGAGGATATAACCCAGTTTTGGTGGTATTGTTGCAATTCATTTGCTTGGGTTCTTAATATGGGTGGTTATTGTGTATTGTAAGAATTCTTTCTTTGGGATAAAGAGTACTATTTTAACATTATTATGTTTCGTTATGATTATAAAAAACTGGATGCAATACCTTATCTGGTGCAGGCTGTTGTAACCATTCAACATTTTTGGTATCTTTTGATTTACATTACCTTTACATAAACGATATTGAAGTGTAGAAATAAATTCTGTTTCGAAAATGTTACAAGAGGACATATTATTATTTATTAAATTATATCAAAATTATTCTGATTTGCTTCGACCTTAACAGAACCACCCGGCTCAAGATCAATAGCTAATAAAATCGGATTAGAATAATAAACGGATCGTGCCAAACGCTAGAAAAATTGGTATTTATCAAAATGTATATGCCAACGAATAATAAAGAGAATTTTATACATACCTTTTGAATTTATTAGCCAAAAACTTTAGGTCAAACATTACCAGAAATAAAATGGGCATCTAAAGGTTGATTAAGGGAAATGTTGTTTGAACGGCTGCGTGGATTTTATTGCAGAGATTTAGGAGGCGTTTAGAGGTCATTCAAGGGTAAACAGTTGAGTGGATGCCGGTTTAAAGGGTACTATGCGTGATGGTAAATGAGAGAATAAATAGAGAAATATTCCATGTCTTGTTACATTACTGTTAATGTTTCCATAGGATTGTGAAAATTGCAAATATTTTAAACTAAAGGTCTTCACAATCGTTGATTTATACGTACATATAACAGCGTATGAATAATAGATTCTGCTAATTAATTAAGAATTGATACAGTAATGTATTTAGTTTAATGAGACAAAATGGCTAAAGGGATTTAGTGCTTCGTTGTTGTATGTTGAGGTATGGCTCTGTTAAATTTTACTGTCACTATTTAGTTTCGAGCATCTAGAATATTATCCCATTAAAATGATTTATAGTACACTGAAAGTAATAGTATTAAATGCATTCATCAGAGAATGGGTGTATTTTACTCGTAACTAAATTCTAGCTCGCCACGTAATGGACGCCACCCGTGGTTATATACGTTAGTGCTTTATTAGGTTATAGAAAGCCATGTTTCATACTGCGTTGCAATTTAAACAAGCGTGTTAGCTTTTAAAGATATAAGTATATATTCATGCTCGTAACATATTCAAGCAATCTGAATTATGACTATTTTTTTAGAATGTTCCTTGTGGCCTTTGGTATGGTCGGTTTATTATTTCCCTTCCTTTTTACAGATCGATTATATATTAATATTCACAACCCTTAATAAGGCCGTAAAACTTTAGAGTGCAGCTTCGTCTCCGAGAAAACAACCAAGGCTACAAATTTTCTTTCTTTCCGAGTTGTGCAAAAGGATCGACACCGGAACTTGGAAACCAATTCTTCTACTTAGCTATTCCGGCTAGAGTCAGCTTTTTGTTCTAGTTTATGTGATCTACGAGGCATGATAGGGAGATCTACAAGGACAGACAGTCAGACCACGAATATAAAACTAATAAAAGTTCCAATACCTAATATACATTCGTCATTCCCAAGTCTGAATAGTTATCAAAGTTATCAAACGAAAACTCAGCAAAACAGAAATGAATAATTGGTCATCTAAAATTCTCTTTCAGATGTTCCAAGTAGTGCGCTAGGGAAAACTTCGCCAAAATTAGTTTGAAGGTTCTCATATGATGTACAAACGGAATAAAAAGTCTAAAACGTTTTCGTCCAGAACTTTTAAAAAATCCACTCATAAAACGAAGGCATGATATTAGCGTGTTCGTTAGCGTAACATATGTTCTCCGTTGGTTCCCAATTTTTTCGGGTTAAATGATATATTTCATTTCCATTCAGCTACGTTCATTTGTTAACCTCAAAAAAATGAAGGGGATAAAAAAAGCGATTATCGCATTACGTCGAATCACAATTTACCTGCTATTTTTCATTAAAATATTACGTATAATAAAATTTAAAAAGCAAAGCTAATCCATTTTCTGTCCATCATATCTGTGATATCTAAACTCATGATTATAACTCTTATGTATATCGCGATAAGTACGATATTTGTTTCAACGGCTGCTAATAAATGAACCGTGTATTGCATAGCCCTTATTTCTATCGGAATAGGGACGATTGTTTCGAACTTTGGAAAAAGGCCAATAGATATAGATATAAAGGGTTGTATTCGGAGCGGGTTTCTGGAACGACTTTTAACGTGATTAAAGACACGATGAATGGAACCCGCATTGTGTTCTCATCGCGTGTAAAATGTTTTGTATGTCTGTCTTATCTGTGAATAAATAGCTCCTAACATATAGGTCTATTTAATTTGTAAATTATCGACTATTATTTTTCATAGAATGTTGTATGTTTTTTTTTTAATTCCACTACATTCTTGTTAGTAAAGCAGATGACACTGTTCCTATAACTTCCGATATAAAGTTATATTAATATATCGACTGTCTTTAAGGATTAAATCGAATTGTGTTTTCTTTCCAAATTTGCATGGGTAATATAGACTAAATTTATTTCAACAAAAAAATATAGTAAGAGATACAATGCCAAAGTAAACCTATCATATTAAATAATGTAAGCTTAAAAGGGTAAGAGATAGACGGAGATAGACGAAAAGAAATAAAATAAGAGAGAAAGAAATATAAGCACAATAAGGGCTAATATTTTTGCTCTGAAAAAATGATCTCATTCGCTCTAAATGTTATCGTTGCAAAGTTATCAGAGATGGTTCGTTTATTAGGAAGCAGTCAAGCGGATGCAATTGCTTACATCTTCGTCAGGAAATTACACGAGAAACAAAGATATAAGCGCAATTTTTATAAGTCAGCGGTTTTTAATATCAAAAACATTGTCAGATTATTTCTTATAATACTAAAGGGACTGTTATTAAAACGTTTTACTCGTAAGTTTTCGTAAGGCATACAAAACGTAACCATGATTAAATTATCTACAAACTCTCTGCTTAAGAAGGTACTACGTCTGTCCAAGAAGAAGCACTTATGAAAATGTGCAAGACTGAATTCTACCTTAATGATATACACTATTTAACACGAGTATATTGCAAGTCAACATTTTATAAGTTTAATTTTTAATTATTGATTTTACATCGAGCAATATTATTTATTGTACGTGTCATAACTTTTTATATAATGCCATGTTAAATTATGGGTTGTTCTACTAATCATAACTTTGATGTTACTTAAGCACTGTAGTGCAATGGTCACGGTAGCATGCGTCAGCGATCCCGTGGCGACCAATAAAGACGATGAGGGTACCGCTGGGTTTTAGTGGGTAGTCTGGTGCTTTATGTCACAGCAGGAGTCCCACATACCCGTCTAACTGTCTAGGCGGGATGCGTAAATGTATTCCCCAGCGAAAAAAAAAAAAGAAACTGTAGTGCAATTAACTACGAACGTAGTAATGAACTTAGCAAGTAATGGTATGAATACAATTCCAAAAGCTTTGCTTGTATAGAGCAATTACCTACTTATGGAAATTATGTTTTATTAATACAAGAGTTTCTCCAAGTTCAAAAATTTTATACATACTGTTTAATTATGATTTTCCATGTTAAAAATGATGTTAAGCATAATTTGGAACAGAGTTCTTTATTTCCTCCTTCCGTTATTTTTATTTGCCTTTGACATGCTAAAATTTTGTTTATAGCCTTTATTTCCCAATTTTCTACTATATTGCTAACTGTTTACTATTTTATGTTTCTTATGTTTTTAATTCTTTTTGTTTATTAAATACTATAAACTTACTGTGGTTATTTCGTTGGAAGTGGTTGTCAGTCATGTGACCTACTGAGCCAACCTACTCAACGTTTAGATCTTACGAGAGATCTTAGAAAGCAATATAAAATCGTTCGCTTTTAATGGTATCCTAAATAGGTACTTAAAACGAAATCCATGAAAATGAAAGTAAATAGGACCTAAATGTAAATAACTAAGTGATAGGAATTGAGGGTAGAGAAAAAAGACATTTCAATTCGAATCTTTCAGATCGATGGTAATTTGATATCTCGGGAGGCAAACTCAATTATTGAGTGTACGAACATTGGCATCTAGCTGGATAAATTGAATTAAACCCCTGGCACATAAATGGAACCTTCTATTATTCGTCAGTCTCCTTAAAAGCTGTTATTTTCGATTTCTATTTACTTTACACATAAAATATTAGATTTTACCTGCAAATTCACTTACGTAGGTTGGTTTAGGTATTAATTAGCTATATATTTTAAAATATACATATACCAACATGCCATCTCTTGAAATATGTCCTTCTGGAATATTGTAGCTTTCTACTTGAGAATCAATTTTAAAATGATATCGACCACCTAGACTCAGATTACCCAACAAATAAAACATTTTATATCTTATAAAATTATTGTCATATTTTATAATATATTTCGTGCTGTTTTTAAATGTAATTAAGATGTTGAAACTTATTAGAAAAAAACCTAATTGCTACGTATTTTTTTTCCAAAAAATAACCGAAACATCGATAAAATAAAATAGCGAATCATTCAGTTGAACTTTGTCATTCTCTAGAACTAGGTTAATTTCATTCGCTCCTCTCGTCTATTTATCTGGAAATAAGGTCTTGTCTATAGATACATTATGTACTATTAACTCGATCGAACTCCATAATAGAACTCCAGTTTGAAACTAAAGCATCTCCGTCTACAGTAATCTAACTAACATCCGAGCTTTTAGAGGCTTTCAAGAGATTGTGAAATTTATTAGGTCACTAAGTCAGTTTTTAGACGAGACTTCGTTTGCGTGAATTTATCTTGACATTGTTTTATTTCTGATTTCTATATTAAGAAATATCTTTGATTTTTTTATCGTTTACACGTTTTATGGAATTAAAACAGCGTGCTATTCCATAATAAAAATTGAAGACAACTTATATGATAACTTTGTTATGAGTATTTACGTGATACTTAAACAGATCCTGGTAATATATCGCAGATTAAATCTAAAATTTATTTTCGTTAACAATGTCTTTTTAATTTTTGTCAAGTGTTAGCTATTAACAAATTATTAGTAAAAGTAACTACACTTTATTATATATTTTAAACTTTCGCGATTTATACTATTCATATTTAATATAACGGGTCTTATCGCGATAACTAATGGTAGTAATACCTTTTTTATTTCCCGACGTTTCGACGAAGTTACATTCGTCGTGGTCACGAGCTGACAGTGATAGCTAAATAAATAAAGATATCGCGATAAGACCCGTTATATTAAATATGAATACGCTTTATTAGTTGAACAGTCTAATTACAGTGAATTTGTTGTAAAAATACGTAATAAAAATACTCTTCATTCCTGCATACAAACGACTCATCCTCTGACGTTCATCTCGTCACATAATTGCTACCTCCGCTACATCCGCCCTAACGAGATTGAACTACATTATAGATGCTGGAGTTCACAAACGAGACTACAGTCTGGGTCAAAGGATATCATCTAACGTTGCAACTTCGGAACATGTTGGAACTTATTCAATCAACGTAGCGAATTTCAGAATATTTAGTTCGAAATTCTGTGGAAATTCTAAAGTATGTTCTTCTCAATTTTTTTATAACAAATATTTATAAACATTTTAAATAAGATTTAAATTTAAAGGTCATATAAAAATCATTGAAGGTCCTGCTATAGATGACATGACTTAAAAATTTAAAAAATATCTATGATTTCGGTACTGGAGAGCATCCGGTTATGATATCTGAGTGTATTAAAACCTATTGCTTCACAGTTTTGTTATAATTTACAAATATATGCAAATTTTTATGTTTTAACGAAATATTTTATGAAAGAGATGTGATGGATGAAATATTGCTTAATTTGGATAATTACCTGATTTTTCATATTTAGGTTTGTCAGAATCGAAAGGGCTGTGGTAAATAATGATTGAAGACAGAAATGTTGCCAAATTTTATCAGCAAAGCTGTGCCTTGCATATGCTAGCCAATATCTCGTGTTCGATGGCAATTCGAAATTAAAATCATGAAAGTTAAAATATAACGTCTGTTACCATTATTTGTATTCTAGCTGTGCACTACGTCATTCCCACTGACAAAAACTTAACGATTCGATCGAACCTACCGAGATGACATGCGCACAGTTCCAAATGTATTGACCAAGGGAAATTATTTTTGAAACAGTCCCAATTAACAGTTATTGGTTACGTTTATTGAATATTTTTAATAAAGAGCAGACAATGCTATTTTTTTATAAAAATAAAAATGATAGTATTGGTGATACTAATAACGACTTAAACGAGGGATTACATAAAAATCTCTCTCATTTCTATCGAAGCTATGAACGGAAATCTATAACTTCAAAAGATGCAAGCCGGTGTCCAATCGAAAAAGGTAAAAGGTTTTTCAATTAATTCTCTCCGCCGTCCGACCGCTATTGGTATCGCATTGACCTAATTTCCTCTCGCCACTGACCTTTCAGCGTTTTATGTAAAGCGTTTTAAATTGCCCTCTCTCATTGTCTTCATTTTATATTATTCCAACTTGTGCCGGTATAAATTGTCTATTACTATTTTTGTAATAATCGATTCCTTGATCAATAATTTAGTGCCATCTATATAACCGTCAGATTTGGGTTGAAATATATAGTGGACCGTTCCTTTCCTAGAAATACATCTACTTTAATCACATTTGCTGCGTTGGCAAAATTACGATTATTGTTACTATCGCTGTCGCAACGCGATACATTTCGATTGTTGATTGGTGTTTCAGTTTAGCCTACAAATTGAATCGAATAGAAATCAATTATTAACTGTCAAAATGTATCACGTTGCAATAGCAGTAGCTCAGTGTAATTAGCCTACTTATCCTTATTTACTTAATTTGGTAAAATGACGTCGAAAATTATTCAATTTCATATTTAATTCCAAGTTCCAATTTTGAACGTTACGCAAGATTTTTCATCTCTCTCAGTTTTTATTACGTTACACGATGGTAGTATATAAAGCGATATTTATGAAAATGCCCTAAATCGTGCGAGCTCAACATTTCGGAAATTCAAGACCATATGTCATTCCAACGAGGTGATGAATATTCAATTTATAAACGTTATTTAGTTTGAAGGTGAGACATGTTTAGGGTTTCCTTTTTTATTTTAGCTACTTCGAATTTAATTTCGTTGCAGGTAATAACATATCAGTCTTAAATGTTCAATATCTTCCACATTTATCACTTCGTCGAGCTGCTGAATATTCTATCCTCTCGCGTGATTGATTCCAATAATGGCATACGCTTACAGAATGAGATACGTGTAACATATTAGAACATGTTTTAGTCGTGTTTCATTGATGTCTTTATAGAAAATGACTAGTTGTTATCTAGCTAGTTTGTACATAGTCGTAGAAATGGTATATGATTGAATATTGAGCTTACTAAAAATCGCAAATACATTTGTAGTAAAATCGCTTCTAACCATTATAAAAATCTTGTATACCAGACTCGCGCGGTAAGTAAAACTGAAGCCTATTAAGCTCAATACATACTTGAATTTAAATGAGAGTTGTCGAAAAATGCTTTTAACGTGGAGCCTACATCTGCCTATTTTATAAAAAAAAATGATACCTACGCCCGTGCACTCCGTATGTGGGTAGCTTATTAAATAAAATTATTTTTATTAATTTGGGGGTTAAGATGTAACTTATTCAGTAAAAATGCCAGCAGTATTTGTCCATAGAGGCTTTTGACCTTGTTTCGCGAATGAGCCCGTTGGTACGTCAAGTTTGAATCGGGTCAAGTGTCTTTTTCGACTCCACTTAGAATTCATCAAACTTTCAGAAACGTCCTTGAATAATGTGTCTTGACACATCGATAAAAGAATAGCTTTTGCCTGTTAGATTATTTAATTATTATATGAATATAATAGAAAATGGGGACTCACAATCTGATTGGGTAAGTAATATAGGTCGCAGCATTCTAGGAATTTCGGAGTATCTGCTCGTCCGAAATTACTGTGTTATAAGAAGTAAAATCTTCCAACAGTGCGTGTTGCCAGTTATGACTTACGGATCTGAAACGTGGTCGTCCACTATGCCTCATTAGAATATTCAGGGTCACTCAACGTACGATATTAACGTCAGAAATAAAGAGATCCGTAAAAGAACCGGAGTAACCAAAATAGCTCAACGCATCGTAACGATGAGTTAGCAATGAGGTTTAGCTTGGAAAACCGATGGTTTTTGAGGATCCAAGGTGCTAGAATAGAAACCTCACACCGAAAAGCGTAGCATTGGCAGCCCTTCTATGAGATGGAACAACCACATCAAAAAAGTCAAGGGTGGGAGTTGCTGGTTTTAAGCAACGCGAAACTGCGGCCGTAAAAGAAGCAGTTTTGAAAACTTAAAAGGAAGCAGTTTTGTAAACTTGTTACAGTTGCTGTGATTACACTTTGTGCTTTGTCGACTGTATTGAAATCGAAAATTTCTGATACAGAAAGTACAGAATGCTCTAGAAATTTAGTTTATCATTGTTTCATAAAAGGTCTCCCACGTCGTCTTAAACGTCGCTGCTTTTTACGTTTTAAGCTTTCCGTTTTTGTACCGGACCATTAATAAAACTAATGTGCTGTGGATAACAAACGCCCCTGACGCAGCGTGAATGGTAATGGTTTTCTTAATTCACCCCACAGCGCTAAATGTAAAGAATGTTTGTTATTCCTTTTTTGCGTCTCCAACACTATCGTTATAATGTTAGAAAAATTATTATCGTATTTACAGATTTGAGTTTTTAATTTAAACATTTTTTTATGGGAAAGGCATAATGTCTTATATTCATAATTTTCGTCAAATTATAATATTATATTATCAGCTTCGGGTAATTCTTTTTTTTACTTGATTAGGTTTCGTTTATTTATAATTTTTATGACATATTCGGTTCGATGTCTTGACCCGATTTCCCTCTTACGCAAATATCGTCGACAAGTCTCTAGTGAATGGAGCTATTAATTGAATAAAATGAAGATTTTACATTACATTTTATGTTCCAAAACTATGTTTTAATTTATATTCTTTTTATTCCAATATTGGAAGCGACGTACATCTAAAATTAACGTTAAGAAAATTGTATTCGCGAAGACGTGATCATATTTTAATTTTTTGTCATCGTTTCTGAGAAATTTTGAATATTACTCTTCTTAGGGAAACAATTCCAATTATATAGATATTGATATATTATAAGTCTTAAGATTTTAGCAACTCTCAAACTCAAACTCAACTCAAAATATACTTTATTCAAATAGGCCTTTACAAGCTCTTTCGAATCGTCAATTAACTCTGGGCCAACAAGTCATCAAGTCACGAGCTAATTAAATTCTGAATAGGATACACACATTTCTAACAATATTATGAACGGAACATAATCCATAGTTAGAAATTATCCTTTAAGTGCAAGAGAAAATTTCAAGTAAGTATCGGTGAGTTTTATATTATAGGAAGCAGATATACAGCTATGTGGCTATAAGACAGAATATTAATGCTTTCCTCCAGACACAAGATTCTAGTCCATATCGATCTTGCGTTCCCAATTTGCGAAGTAAGTCAACATCTCGAGTCTTGATATGGTTGTTTAACCTATATATGAAGTTTAGCGTGAAAATTGCTCGATTTGATAACTTAACCTTTTCAATTTATCGTCTGGTTTCATTAAAAGTTACATGGACATCAAAGGTTTATCTAATGATTCAGTTTTAATTAAATTACATTGGTGTGTGTTATTTATGAGCGCAATCAAATTAATATGGGATTTGTTGGTATTTGACATTATTTTGATAAGTAAAATCTGTATTTTTACTTACTTAGTTAGAATTTTAGTATGTCCAAAAAAATGAAAACGTTTGTAAATTCATAAATAACAATTGTGATGGGGTTTTATCCCCAAGGGCAGAAGAGACAAGAAGAATCTAGTGGTAAATGATCATCTTTGTCCATGAAACTGGCGCTGTAAGAGTCATCAGCCATCTTTTATTTTGCGCAATTTGTGTGCAATTATAACTATGTAATTCAACAAGTATTCAATCATCTCGATTATCAAGAATCTAGATTATATTTCGTTATACCTACATATGTTAAGTCTTTTTGAGTTGGCCTGTTTAGGAAGAAACTAATGGATACTATTTAAAACTTGATATTTAATACAATTTTATAACCATTAATATTTATCTTAAGCTTCATCGATTTTATACCAAAGCGGTTGGATTTTATTTTACCAAGATTTCGGTTTCTGTAGAAATAGGAATTGTAGGTAATATTGGGCTTGGTTTATTTGTTGGACCAACAAGACTGTTATTTATTGGATCTGCGCAAACATACCGCTGTTTCTAAGGCATTTATTTATTGGACGTACGATACCTTTATGACTTCGAGATATTTCTGTCGCGAACAATCTTTTTTATTTTCTGTGGTCACAAATAAAAAAGTTTGTTTGAAGAAGCGTCTTTAAACGCGTTTTTGGTTTTACAAAATGACTATGGATGGATGTTCTATTATTCAATCCTTCAAGATTGTTATTCTCTTACATAAGAAGAAAATAACTTTTGATTACGTAGAACCGTAAAATACTCCCTACTTAATTATATGCTTCATCCTGCTATCTTTACAAGGACCATTTATGTAATGTTCCTGTGCTTAGAATTATAATTGTAAGCGATAAGTCCTAAATTAGCTTTATTCAACTTATCTTTTGATTTTTTTACCCAATTTTTAATCTACCTACGTTATATTTTTTAAATCGACGTTTTGTCCGTGTTTACAGGCAATGAAAACTACTTTTTTTATTTACTATTAAATCTAATTTATTAAAAACACGATATAACGAAAAAAACCGAGCTAAGTTCATACAGGTAATGTAACTTTAAATCTGACTACATTCGCAGAATGTCTTGTCTTAATAAACTATTATCGTAGACAATCGTTAAGACGTGTTGAATTACCTAAATTGGGGTTTTACTTGCTTAATTACCGACATCACTTATTCATGACCTTCCGGACTTATATAAATGTCTAGTGTAAGCACTTCAGATTAATTATTCAAAAGCCTCGAAGGAAAAAGCTTTTGAGATAAATAGAATATCATTTTTCGTATTTCGTAGGAATTTTATAAATTAATTAAGTCGACAGATGATAAATATAAGATTAGAATTAATTTACGCGAAGAATAAAATGGTTATAATTGAATACCATTTAAGATAAATATAAAAAAAGAAAAAGAAAAACAATTCTAAGCAATTGATTAAGCCTCAATGGTGGACCATGTAACCGTTATGGTGCTAAAAGTACGTGACTCATGACCAGGAAAAGTTCTCGTAAAGTAGTTATATAACTCACAAAATGAGGTATCTCTTGTGGTTTGGTGGAGTGACGTCATCAGCCTCTAGTGGTTGGAATTTGTCAGGCATACGGATGTGTGGGCGGTTCGGTGATACATTGGTCTGTTGAGCTTAACAGAATCTTGAACAACATTCAGTTTCCATATGTAATGTTTCCATATGGGAAACGAGAAAGAATTCTGTACAAACTCAAATACCTATATACATCAGGATCCGCACACAAATTTATTTAGAGATATACGAATTCGTTTGTAGTGCTTAAGACAGATTTATATGTTTTGTTTCTTCTATTAGCAAATATATTTAAAAAAACATGTTGTTCAGACCCTTAAACACTAGAAAAATTTGGGAAAAAATTTGACTTCCGTTATATTAAATTATCAATATATTAAAGTGCTTCTAATAAATAGTTGCCTTAGTATTAGTAATAAAGTGTTAACAACAATATTGTTTTCAAAAATTTAATACATTTTCTTTTTACGAAAATTTGTTAGACCTCCTAACTTCATATCAGATATGTTTTATTTAGATCTAAGCTTAACGATTCGCAAACTTTCATCGATGAATAATAACTGAAGGCGATAGAAACGTATGTACTCGGAATAGGGTGAAGACCATGGACAGTATTTTTGTAAAAATTATCGCGGCCAGTTTAACCGTTAAGAATCCTGACACAAAGGGACCGGGGTGACATATTGTATGTCGTTTTCCCGAAGACCCGCGGAATTATGATCTAGATTTTGTCGAAAATTGCGTAATCAGACCGAATCGGATAGACTATTAGTCTTTGGAATTGGCGCCGGCGTGGGCGCTGTGGTGATTCAGGGGATGCTCGTCCTTATCTAGCCTGTGTTAGACGATGGCTCATTATTTCTTTCTTATGTAATTATAGTTGTGATTTCGTTTTTATCTTCTGTATAAGTAGGGTTGTGTAAAAACTTCTCACAGACATCTGATATGTCGGCATTTTTTTTAGAAAATGAACTTTTCTTTTTTACTTGATCTTTTGTCTTTTTAAATAAATACTTTTATTCAACCTACGACATTATCTAGTTTATTTTCTTTTTTTTTTACATAATACAGATAGTGTAGAAAAAGGTATTGAGTTCATACACAACGGGAAATATATATTACATGACATTTCACATCAATATTTACTACATATTATTATTATTATTAAATAAACTAATGCACAAATATATTTTATGAATGCTTTACTGTTTGGTAACTGTTAATTGTATATCACATTTTCTAGGAAAATAAACAATCTTAGTACCATTAAAGCTAGAACATGCTTTATCTTCTTCCAACTTTATCTCAAAGTATTTCTTGAATGTCTATAATGTAGATATTCAAGCGGATTTGAGCTCTTAACGGGATTAACAATAGCGTCAGTTGGAGTAACTTTAAGTTTTATTCTGATGTTTCCAACTTCCAAGTTACTGATAATTTCATTTATAGCCACGGCAAGACGCAGAGTTTAGTAAGTTCAATGATGTGATCAATAATTGCTCGCTTGAAAGTACTTAACTTAATCTTTGCATTGTTATTAGTCTTGAAGGGGTTGGCTAATCCGATATCGTGACTTAAACGTATTAAGTATTTAAAAAGGGTTATAACAGTGTTCATGTTACAGTGCCGTGTTATTTACTTGCAAATATTATTTCTATATAAACAGCGGTGACAAAAGTAGTATAAAATTAAACTACAAAGGATTAATGTGTACGTGTATTAAAATACGTAACTCCGAGTAATGAGCTGACGAATCAGACGGCGCGCGCTCCGAACGGCTATCAAATTAAAATTAAATCCGCCTTTCTGATTGGTCGAGCGCCGAGTCGGTCGGGACGGGTGGGGATGCGATCAATACGCGGCGTTACGTAAGCAGTCGGCGCCTTTCAGCCTCTGCACGCACTGTTAACACTGAAATAGAATGGGTGTAAACGAACTTGAATAGCTTCATATACAATTCATGTAGGAGTATTTTTCGTAAATCCTTATGGCTCCTTCTATTTTTATATCTGATAAAAAAATCTAACTATATTCGTGGTTTTGTAGTTGATGTTTTTATATTGAAATATAAATAATTTTTAGAAACGTGTAAGCGAATATTTTCTTTATAAGCTTAATGAAATTTTATTTTTTTTTAATACCTTAAAATTTCTTTATACATAAACTAATAACAAACCGTTTTATTGAGTATACAATTTTATCTAATCGTCTCTAAATTATGATTATATTTTACGCAAATGATATCAGCGTAAAAATGAATATCAACATCTTTGGATTTTTTATAATGGCAATTCCGAAACCGCGGTGCGGTCCCGGTTCGCGTTCCGCCATTTAATTTACGATCTTTGCAACCGACTCCTTTATTCTGTAGCTGTAAGGCTGTTTTATGACCCTGGTAGGATTTATTACTTAACCTAGATGGAATTCTAGATCATGGAATTTACATAATGTTTATGTTTTATATTACACAGGTTTTGTTCTCGGTTATTTTTGGTATCAAGCCTTTGAATAAGAGCTATTGTTTCTTGTAATAAACCGGTTTAGTCTAGGAATTAGTTTACTTTGATTTTTGATGTGAGAGCCGTTTTTTAAACTATTCTTGAATATTATTTTTCGAAATATATAGTGTTTCGTATATTTATCTGGTGTATAGGTTGAGTTAGATCATTGTTAGTTTCATAAATATATATCTAATAGTCTACTTAATATGTGGGTAGGTAGACAATATTTTCCGAAAATCGAATTTTTGTATAACTATTACAAAGGTATAAAAGGACGATTCTACAGCTATGTCTGTATTTAATTTAAATTAGGCGGCATTGAAAATAAAATTTGTAATCTTGAATTAATATCATAGAATACTTTTGTTAAAAAGTTTTCTTTTTTTTTTGCTTAATTTTGTTTAAACTAATAAGTAAGTGTTTCGGAAAAAATCGGTATTCTGCGTTACGAAGTAAAAGAAAAAGTTCCAAGATTCCACTTTTACATATATAAATACATTTCGAAGATTAAGGACTTTTCTTAAGTGTTCCCTAACGAGTTTGGCAAGTCGATAAAGGTCTTGGTACCTTGACAATTATTCTACTCCAGTTGAAAGACTACGAGAAAATTTTCTTACAGACTTTTCTAAGAACAAGAAATAACTTGTAAGAGGAATTTGTTTTTTTAGGGTTCCGTACCTTAAAAGGAAAAACGGAACCCTTATAGGATCACTTTGTTGTCCGTCTGTCTGTCTGTCTGTCTGTCTGTCTGTCTGTCTGTCTGTCTGTCTGTCTGTCTGTCGGGATGTCAACCCTTTTTTCTCAGAAATGCATAGACGTATCATGTTGAAATTAATATCATATACTCAAGTCTACGATGACATGCGGCCGTGAAAATATTAAAGTTCTAAGTCAACGCAATCAAAAGATAATGGAAAATATGTCGTATATTTTGACCATTTTAGCGTTTTCGCAAGGGAATCAAAACCTATAGGGTACTTCCCATTGACCTAGCACGATGAAATTTGGCAAAAAGTAAGATCTTATGGTACAAATAAAGGAAAAAATCTGAAAACTGTAAATTTTTGTATGTATGTTTGTCTGTTTGTAAGTTTGTCTTTCAACCTTTTTCTCAGAAACGCGTGAAGGTAACAAATTTTTATCAACGTCAAGTACTCAGAGTTGTAATTACTAAAAGCTGTGAAAAAATCAAACTTCTAAGTTAACGCAATCAAAAGATACGGTCATTTATATCACATATTTTAAGTATGATAGCGTTTTTAACGTTTTCGCAAGGGAATCAAAACCTATAGGGTACTTCCCATTGACCAAGCATTATGAAATTTGGCCAGGAGCAAGGTCCTTTAGTATACATAAAGGAAAAAATCCGAAAACTGTAAATTTCTGTTCGTGTGTCTGTCAGTCTGTACGTCTGTCTTTCAACCTTTTTCTCAGGAACGCGTAAATGTATCAAGTTGTAAATTGATCAAGCGGAAAATATATTAATCTTAGAATTAAAATTATATGTACTTGTAACAAATTAACATAGAAGTTGACCATGGTCAAAAAAACAATTTTACAAACGCCGAGAAGAAATTTGTATCAATACGAAAACATTAAAAAGCAGCAAATCTTTATAAACAACGCAATGCAATCTATATATCGCAGCTAAAAAAATGATAGCGCGATGCAGCGTACAGCTAATGCCATCTATTACAACATTATGACATTAACTGTGATATAATTTTGCTCGATTAATAAAAAAAATTATTTTAATTATTATTTAAACGCGCTAAAAATTATAAAATAAACTTTTCATTTAAAAGTTTTATCGTCGATTTATAACATCATTACGTAATTAACATTTAATATAAGAGCTTCACGCGATTTGATTCAAGTACTCGTATTGACTTAGTACGAAAATTTTAAAATTAAATTCAAACAGATCGAGTTATTTAATTTACTTATTTATCTACACATATAAGTCTTCTGGTTATTAGTAATATAATTAGTTATTTATAAATAACCAATTAGTTTTGTTCGAATTAAGGACTAATTATTTTCGTCTTGGCAACACTCGATTGATAATGTAAATCTAAATATTTTACGAACGTAGTGCAGGGGTAGTGGAGTGTAGTAGAATATAAATAAAAATAAAACGAGAATAAAATATACTATAATTATGTTGTTAATGTCAAAGTCAACAAGTTAGTTCATTGAAATTGTCAAGAGATGGCGCTAGGTGTATCCTGAATCGCGCTATAACTTTTTTTTGTTGAAAGTATAAGGTGTATTAGTACTTAAAATAAAATTTTGTGTTTCTATGGATTGCATCCATGATCGTGTTTTAAATTAAAGTGCTCCTAAGTAGTTTCAAAATAGTTTTTGGGACGTGATCCATATTTACATAATATGTGATTATATTTAAGCGACTTTTAAAAAGGAGTGTTTTCAATTCGACCTTGTATTTAATTTTTTTTTTTTATGTTTGTTCGCCGATTACGTCGCCATTTGGGTACCGATTTTCAAAATTTTTTTTTTGTTTGAAAAGGTATACTTCCAAGGTGGTCCCATTGTCTTCAGGTCAGGATCAGATGATGGGATCCTGGAGAAATTGAGGAAACTCCTCAAATATTATAGGCAAGCGTATACCGATTTAGGTATTTTTGATAGTAACTTATGTTGGAACTGATGATGAAGACCAAAAATGGCGTAGATGGGTTAGTCTTATATAGATTTCTATAAGTTTGTACGGAACCCTCGGTGCGCGAGTCCTACTCGCACTTGACCAGTTATTTTTATCTTGTTTGCTTCAGCCGTAATGATGTGCAGTTTCAATAGGATTTTGTGCTAAGTATGAACAAAGAAACGTAACGATGATACTTTTCTGAAAAGTCTTGAATTCTGTAAACATTTAAGACGGAAAAATACCAAAGCTGAGATGGCTAGAACACATCGATTTCTACTAATGATCGCGGGTTCAAACCCCGACTACCACTCAAAGCTTTAAAGTGCAATTAAAAAAAGAAACTTGCATGCCGGGAGGCATCTTGATACAAGTATATCCGCATTGGAGGAGCAAGATTTCTCAACACGAGTGGAGCTTTTACCCAGCTATGGGATATTTACAAGCTGTTTACAGTACTCTACCTATCAAATGATACTTGCTATGATGCAATGAAGAATAATTATTTGGTAGAATAGTTATTATACGTACAGTTAATATGTTAAATGTTTCTTGAAATAATTTGCTTGTATATTTTCTTAAACTCGTTTATTATATTTCCATTTGTTAGTTATATATTAGTATGAAAAAGAGATTACATTTTATAAATTTATAAAACGTTGGTTTCTCATTTTCATAATAAATAAATAAATTAGAATCTTAATGTTTTACCGTCTTAAAGAGGATCGTAATAAGGAAAATAATGAAGTTAAAAACATAAGTCTATTTAATCTTTATCTATACTATATAATGAAAATGTAACTGGCTGAGCTTTGTTCGCGCATCACACAAAAATTACTTCACGAAATTGGGTGTGGTTCACAGTTCTATTGGTACTGGTCTAACTTAAAACTTGGTGTATAGTTTCTCTCGATTCACCGCCTAGCAAGCGAGTTATCTAAAGGGTTTTTGTAGACGAAGTCGTGAGAAAAATTTTGTATATCCTATTTCTGAAACAGTGATAGTTTGACGTCGAAATAACATAATCTTGTTTTCATGTCATTTTTGACGATCTAAATGGGTTTTAAAAGACGTGAATAAAATGTACTTTGATACCATTTGATCTTTATTTTATACACTAACTACCCGTCGCGGTTTCAAACGCGTTTATGGTTACTGCTTCGCTTTTAGCGTAATGTAATATAGCCTATAACCTTCCTCAAAAAACGGTATATTAAACGCAAAAATAACTTTTCAAATCGATCTTGTAGTTTTGGAGCCTATTCAAAGCAAGCAAACAAAAAATTAAATATTTGCTGTTTATAATATTAGTGTAGATTAATATTTTAATGCTTAATGTACTCTTTTAACTTTTATCTGAATATTGCTAGGAAAACTAACTGTTAAGTGAATTAAGTGTGGCACGACTTACACTCGTATTACATTCTTCTCGAGTAACTACATTATCTCAGGTTAAGTCTTGTTGCGTGTTGAAGCTGTATCGTTTCTTAATCCAAGATAACTTTCTCATTTCGAGGATTCCGTTACCACTTTATTACTTTGTGCCTAAACTCGTCGAAGAATTTGGCGTGCGAAGGATCCTTATAACGACGATTGATTGCGATTCTCCATTATGATGCTCTTGGAACTTGGGAAGTTACCTTAAGAAACCTTAATGTATTTTTTGAGAAATTGTATTGCCCGTCGAAGATGATGTAGAGGCGTGCACGAAGTCCGTAGAGACTCAAATACTCAAGAAACTTATTCTTGTGCCCAAAAATATAAACGGTAAAAGATATCATCGTTAGAAAATCTTATGTCAGGAGAAATCGTGAGACTCCATAACGTTTTCCTTTATATCTTGCTTAGCAATGGGACATTTATAGTTCTAATTCATTCATTTATTTCGTTCATACTGTTTTCTCTTCTAGAACGTTTACAAGCTCTTTCTGTATCTTACGCGTTCTATCTTTATAGGATTTTTTGCATTTCTGTAAAATAAAATGTATTGGCAACTCTTCAACTGTAGATTAAGATTAATGAATTTGCGTTAGATATAAAAGTAAATCTACAGTATGGGTATTTAATAATTTATTTTCATTATAATATTACTTAAAACATGATGGAATTTTAATGAGTTACTTGGCAATAAGTGCACGTAAAATATAATTGTACTATATTAATCGTATCTAAAATGTCCCATGAAAGAGTCTCCAATTTCGTCACAAAATGCCAATTACTTTGGGATGGTAATTGCTCGCTGAAAGTTAAAGTTGGCGACGATCCAAAGGATGTTGGGAGTGAAGAGTGTTACGCAACTCGTGACATTAATGAGTATGAAGGATAGAATATTTTACGACTTCAGACAATTTTTTTTTAAATTGTAATCAATTAATAATCTCATTAAGTTCCCATAACTGGTACTGGAAGTAGCTAAAATATGTCGGGATCAATAATTTAATAACAGAATATCTTTTTAAAGTTATCAGAAAGCTTTAATTTCAGAAAAATATAAAGTAAGATCCAATAATTTATTTATTCTAACTAACCAATATTACATACTGCTTTTAAAAATTGATATTTTTGTGAACATATTTCAATTATATTAATAACACAAAAAAAAATAGTATTTGGAATAAATCCTACAATTTTTTTAAATTCAATTAAGTAAATGGATTAAATAGAAATCTGCGTGGTACTACTATTAAGGTAATTGTTTATTTTCATAATTCTGTTTTCGTTCGTCCAATTAAAGAAAAAACCTTTGTAGGGCGATTTATGGAAAACGTAACGGTTGTGATTGACAGCCTTGTTGGCAAAATGTCTACAATTTAGTCCTTAAGCACGTTTCTAATTGTTATTTTATTTTGTAGGATGGTGTAGTTTTTGCTAAATTTTTAGATGATCTATCCTATCCGATTAAAAGGTGGTAGTTTTATAAAAATGACATTTCATTTTGAAGTTTAGTATCGATTCAGTGATTCTTGTGAATAGTTTTTGCGCAACATATATCTTTATTAAGATATGAATCTTAATAAAGAATATAGATAAACGTATATACATACAAATCAATGTTGATATAGTATTAGATAAACACAGAGAAGACATAGAAGAGTATTAAATTATGATAAAGGGTAAGCTTTTGCGAGAAAGTAATCTTTTAAGCGCTATTTAAATACAATAATAGTATTACTATTCTATATTCAATTGTTGGGTAAAATATAACAAATACGAATAGTATACACGTGTCTGCACTACATTGAGTGTAAGGTTTTTTTAATTAATTAATTTATATAAGCTGTTTTTAATGTAAATAAAATAAAACAAAACCAAATAAATGTTGGTTAACCGTATTGCAGACTATAAGTATTTCCAATTTAAATAAACTTCAATTAATGCAATGAGTGGTAAAATTTATATGAATTGTCTACACATGATGTTAAAATCGATGTTTTCATGATACAGATGAATTGAAATAATTAATTTTATTACCTCGACATTGCCTTTCCGTTTTTTTATTTATGCTTACATTACTTTCATTTTGGTTTTGGCGAAGCTTTCTATGAAGTTATTAATATTATAATTTCGCGTTTCAACATTTTCGCTACGTTTAAATATAAATTTTCCACGAGAAATCTCATGCTCTGGTTTCATCAATTTGCACATAGTGTTGTTATGTTTTTTCTTTACATCCTTGCTTATATTATAAATACATAATAAGTATATTATATTGATTATATTTTAAGAGATGGTCTTCGTTGCTTCGTGTACGTAAATATTGTCATTGTCTGTTTTCTCTTCTTCACGTTTTATTTTCCCGACTAAATTAAACCTATGTCCTTTTCTAAATTCGAATTTACCCCTGTACTATAGGAATAAATAGGATCCTGAAGGACGATGCTGATGATGGTGAATTTGGATATAGTGCCTATACCTAAATTCACAATAATCAGCGTCATTCTCATCAGGTTTAGAGGTTTAGTCGTCAAAAAGTAGCAATCAGACGAAGTAACTTTCTCATTTATAATACAAATATGGATTTTTAATGTACCTACTACCAATTAAAGGAAAATATACGTTGTTTTCAGAAATTTCTTTTATAATCGACTTATATAAAATTCGCAATAGTTCCGAAACAACAATTGATATAAATGGTAAAAGTTCGATAATGGCTTTTAGCTATACCGTCGGTTCGGTTGGTGAAAAGTTTCGTATAACTTCGCCCGTTCGTTTTGGAGTTATATCGTTATGGCCTTTTCCTATGATTATTATTTACAGTTCAACTTCATGTAAATTTAGTCTGTTGACAGTTACGCATATTTTAAAATCTATTTTCATTTGTATTCAAGAATGCAAACCTACGTAGTTTTTTTATTAATCTTTCCTTCGTCTGTTAGTCTGTCCGATCTGTAAAGAGCTATATGTTTTGAACCGATTTGACACTCATCAGGTATCATATCTGGATATGTGTTATTACGGCTAAAGTTTTCAAAAATAATAAAAGCCGGCTAAGCGTGAATCGATTGTCAGTGTAAAGCTACCATCGGTGTGCTAGTATGATTCTTGCTTTATAGGTTTATTAATATTTTGTTGTATATAGCAATGTTTGTTAGCAGCATAAGTCACAGAAATTCATTACAAGTGTACACAGTATGTCTGACATTTATTTCGGAATTTCTATCTTACTCTAAACTTACCGTTAAAGTTACTTCCAGTCTCATGACGACCAGTGTCTAGTCCTGTGGAATATGAAATCTCGCTTCCAACAAATCCAATTTTTCCATACATAGATGGTTTCGCCAAACTCGATAGCGAACATAAGCGCTTCAAGCTGAATAAATTGGCTACGGACCAACTACAAAATTTAATAATGTTAGGTGTGACAGGATTATTTATGGGTACAGGCTATTGAAATATAAAATTCATTGCTTATGTATTCAGTTTCTGTATTGTATTCATTTATACAATTCTATTATTAAATTTTTGTTGAATGTGAATTGGAATTGCAACTTTACCAATTTTAGGGGGAATTTCTCTTTTGCAATTTGTCTCTAACAGATAAATATAATGTTAAAGTTTCCAAACGAGTTTTATGTATCATTTTCTTCCGTATGTCTAGGATAGATTCTTGGAATAAAATTTTATAAATAGAAAATTTATCGAAAGACTTTTTTCTCGATAATTCGTAGTATATTTTAAATAGAATCATTTGATTTACTGAATTGGTTCTAATCTTGATTGAAACTAATTTTCGCAGGAGCAATTTTAAGATCAGGAAAACTTAAACGTTTCGATTTCCTAGAGTATCGCTATTTTGTCAAGATAAATTATCTATTTCATTAGAATTTTTTTATTAATAACAGAAGTATTTTCGAAAGAGCGTCTGTTATCATTGATAGTTACGACAAATATGCTACAGAAAAATTGCATTAATGAAGTTGATTTAAAGGTATATATACTCATCCTTATTATTCTGTAGTAAAGTTATATTTCTCTAGAACAATCTAGAACGTTTGATTTGTACATATGTACGTATGAGATATAAGTTAGGATGTTTGGTGGCGTGAAATAGTTCCTGTGAGTTCTCCTTCGTGTGCGCAGTAATTGCTTCTGCACCGACGCTCTCACAATGGCGAATCACTCAAAGTGATTTCAACAATATCTTTTGTTGTTCCACCTAACGTGTTTTAACGAGTTTTCTAACAATTCTGAAGATTTTCAACAGTAACTATTGTTCCTTGTTTTAGCTGGGGAGGTTTTATTGAGCTTCCTTTTTAAACCTTGACCAAAAAGGAATGGTGTTATTAGTTTGATGTGTGTTATTGGTTTGATGTATTTGTCTGTGGTATGGTAGTTTGCTGACGAATGGACCGATATTGATGTGGTTTTTTATGTTTCGAAGTTGATGTAATTGGAATGGTTCTTAGCTATAATTTATGAAGACTTGTTCATACGATTGAACCGTTATCAGCCCTTTTATGGTTGGTGAAAGGATCTGAGCAACCTCTTCTGGTCTGATCGAATCGAAATTTATTATACTGTAACCTCGATGATACTAAAATCATTAAAAGTATCACCTGGAATCATCAGGATATACAAGTCCTCATCAACTAAAAGCAGAAGTATCGTGTGAATTTATTGTGGGGGGTTTTTTAATTTTCAATTTTAGTAAAGTATAGAGAGATCGATTAATTTTCTTTCGTTGGTATGTTTAGCTGCATATTATTTCACAATGTTACAGGTGAGACGAATCATTGCAATATGAGTATTTCGATAAATTAAATTCCAGCATTTGGTTATTTAACGTCCTTTTGTATGTCTACAATTTTTGTTCTTTTGTAAATTACCCAAAATAAAATTTCATATATAATGAACGTAATTAGCCCGGAACGGTAATATTAAATATTCCCGGTGGTGGTATATAAACGAACATTTGTAACTTTCTTAGCAGTTGTAATGTTTATGGAATATAGTATAATGGCCTCGGTCGAATACTAAATACGAATTCTCATGAACGGGCCTCATTGTTAATGCAATCCACATTCAGAGAGGGTAGTTTCACGTCGGAATTTCAGACTTGTAAAATGACGATTCAAAGTGCTTGTAAAAGCCTACTTGAATAAAATATATCTTTTTGAATGTTTTCTACTATTTGCTAAGTATCAGTTTGTCTGTTTCATGTTTATTATTAGCATCTTCCACATTACTGACTATACTTAATTACATATCTTGTTTTTGCTCAAGAGTTATGTACAGCACTACTGCCCCTCGCGGTTTCACTCGCGTTTATGATTACAGCTTAGGTCCTGTGATTCGTAACGCGATATAATTTAATCGTCAACCTTTTTCGATAATCGGGCCATCCAGCGCAAATATATTTTTTCGAATCGGATCAGTTGTTTTAAAGAATACCCCCTACATACAAACTTACATTTTTTTTGCCTCTTCATAATAATAATATTAATATACATAACAATTATTGAAATCTTAATTGTATTAACTTTACTAGTGAATATAGCTGAAGAGTTTGTTTATTCGATTGAACGTTTAATCAGAAACTATACATTACAATTAAATAAATATATGGATGCTGATATGCAATAATGTGTCAACCCACAAAAAGTCAAATTCGGAGATATTGATGTATTTTGATACTACATTACCTTTTTAACAGTATTCAAAAAACATTCAAGTCATATAAACTAAATAAGTACGTAAAAAAGATTCTTAATTAATTGTTTCGAATTTCAAGTGTGTCCATATTTTACTAATTATACAATAATCTCAAGTATTTGAAGAACTTTTTATTAAATAATATATTAAATATATCAACTGGGTTTTAATTCAATAGACCTTTTATCAAAAAATAAAAGTAAAGGTATATACTTCTTCAAACATATTTATTAAGAATAGGTTTGACATCTTTAGACGGCATTTTCTCAAAATGAAGTCCGTGTGGCTTGAAACAGTATTGCTTATCAGCGTCCATATATGAAAGCTTGTTTATTAAGGAAGGTTTTAGGCTATAATAACATTATACTATGACCTATGAGAACGAAGTTATTATCAAAAACTTTAACGCGATGGAACCATAAATCACATCCGATATATCCTCTTTCTATATAAATAAAAATCAATTGCTCATTGTGTATAAGCGCATCATTTCAGAACGGGTCCACCTATATTGGTAATTTATTTTTTTGTCGTGTGTGTGATTGTCAGATCAAGGTATTTAAAGAGGTATCGAAAGAGGTTTTTTGAAAAATCGTATGAAAAATTTCATTTAAAGAATTACCATATATTTATAATATTTCTATTCCACATTGGAGTGTAAATGCAATTTTAAACAATATTTATAGTAACGTTACAGTAACTGCGGTGCATGTAAGGGCATTAGGTTTTACGAGTCTAGTTACCAGCGTACAGTGTATTTCAAGCTAATTGAAGCCGTGGCAGCTCGGGCAGTCACAATGTCGTGCCGCGATAATATCTTCCATTCTGTAGCTTTTGTTCCCGTCTCTGTCGCTTTTTGCTAGTTTCGGTTGACTCTGTAATTTTCAAACGTGTATTTGGTTGCTGGACTATCGTATATCGGATTCTCGCAAATGTTTTTCGGATATGAACGTATGTGTTCTAGTTGTAGTATTATTAGTAATTTGACATGTTATCTGGTTTTTATTGTAATGTAGTAGATATCGGACTTTGCTTGCGTTAGAAAGACACTACACTGTTTTATATTATCTCTGGACAAAGGATATCTTCAATTATTTTGCATGTCGAAAACTAACTGTTATATGCAGTGATATTTTATAAACAATAGATTATGTTACGTTCATACTTTTTGACGTTAAAAAATTGTACCCGTTTCCAACTTTGATAAGCTCGTTCAATTGTCTTGTTGAATCAAAGAAAACTCAGTCTACAACGTCGCCTAGGCAACGTCGTCCAAAGTACCAAAATCCATGAGCTTCGAATATATCTATAGTCATAAAATATTATTGTGTATACATAAAATATGCTTATAGATTAACTTTTTAAATAAAAGTGAAACTAAATTCGCAACATCAATATAAATAAATGAGTCATTTGATGATATGAAAATAACGTCCCACCCGATTCTACCTCAACTCTAATTCACTTGAGATCTTCATAACCCGGCAGAGATCGTAACGCGTACACAAAACGATATGTATGTGTTACGCATGCAAATGAGGCTTTTACGCTACGAGCCGCGAGGGGGCGCTTTTGAAGGATTATGGACACCCGCAATGACCTAATTCTGTAATGATATATGGATTAATCGCTACAGACACAGCGTGAGTTGCGGGTGATTTGCGGTTTTATACAATTGGGAGAGATTAGCTATTGTTTCATGTTTGAATAAAATCGTATAGTAATTTTTATTTTTTATAAGGTGTTTCTTAATGTTTACGTCGAATAGAGCCGAGATGGTTGGAACACGTCGATCTCAACTGATTATCGTGAATTCGAACCCCGATTGTTTTCAAACCCCGCTGAGTTTTCAAGTGCTAAATTTGTTTTTTAATTCATGAAGAAGAAGGAAAACATCGTGAGGAAATCTGCATGTACTCAGAGAAATTATGACACATGTATATCTGCATGCAGTGTAAAAACGAAGCTTCTAATATTTAAGTCAACTTAAGCTACGCTTTATGACGTGACCCTAAATCGTATAACTCGGAAAATAAAATGCACGTAAAGCGAAATGTGTCGAGTCGATAAAACCCGGTAGTAAACGACGATCCATGGCTCGCATTAAAGCTGACGGATAAATGTACCACGTGACCGACAGCTTAACTCTTAATGGTTATGTAAGTTTAACGGTACGGCCTACTATGTCGGAGATTGTAGTTTCACATCAGCTGGTAATAGGTTTTTTGTACCGACTTTAAAAAGGTTATACATACAATTTATTGAAAAAAATACCTTTTGTTTTTAAAACATATCTGGATTTGACTTAACTAGTTTTTGCTTTTAAGTTTTGATCATTTCTTTCAAGAATTGTTTTAGTAAGTAGTAAAAGTATCTGATGGTGCAATAATATAGTAGTAAAAGCCTGCAAATATCCTGCAAATATGGCGGATATACATGTGTCAGAATTTCTTCTGGCACATGCAGGTTTCCTCACGATGTTTTCCTTTACCGCCAAGCTCGAGATGAATTTAAATACTAATTTAGCACTTGAAAAATCAGCGGTGCTAGCCGGGGTTTGAACCCACGATCATCGGTTGAAATCGACGTGTTCTAACCACTAGGCCATCTGGGCTCTTAATAATATAGTATTATATGTATATTATAATGTTTTTTTTTTCAAAATCAGCGGGTTCGATTCTTCTGGCTAAGAATTTTTTTAAACTAATGATGCAGTTTTAGATTTTTTCGAAATCGGCTCCCAGAGTCTTTAAGTCTTGGTCTTTAAGTATTTTTCGCTATTGCTTATAGTTTCGGATTTGGCCACGCACGGTTAAATAACTCACCCTGTATATTTTTTGTTTTCCTCTCGGAACCTTTTTACGTACGCAATTCACTTTATTATCTTTTATTATGTTATCCAAAACACAAAAAGTTGAGTCATTTGAACCTATTAAAAAACGTAAAACGCTGTCTTTGGAGTCGTAACTACAATATTATTAAAGATTTTGAATCGAAAATAAAAAATTGTGGATGGGTAAGGAAATTTGATCCGAACGGTTAAAAAAGTAAAGAAATTTACAGAAACTGTGAAAGGCTCTTCATCATTGAATTCGATTAATATTCATGTAATGTCAATTGTTTATAATATCAAACATTGTATTAAACACGTTTCGTCTAAATTATAAACTATAAACGCATCACACTCAACGGCCCCCATTTAGGTCTTGTGACCTTGTGTCGGGAGTCCGGAGGCACTCACAACACTAACATAAACACCCAGACCACGACAAATGACACTGTATGGCCAATACAGACATTTGCCGTGAGCGGGGATCGAACCCGCGACTGTTAGCGCTACAGTCAGTTGCAGTGACCACTGCGCCAACGTGTCTGTCAAAAAAATTATTGTATTCTTTTGACTCTAAACCCCGACTTATGCGGCTATCTCTTGGTCTATCCTATCGCGTAAGTCCGCGTTATTACTGTATAACGTATTTATTTTGTATACTAGCTGTCCCTTGCGGTGTCGTTTATGGTTACTGCTTCGCTCCTATGAGTTGTAGCGTGATGTTACATAGCCCATAGCCTTCCTCAATAAATAAACTATCTAACACAAAAAGAATTTTTCAATTCGAACCAGTAAATCCTGAGATTAGCGCGTTCAAACAAACAAACAAACTCTTCAGCTTTATAATACCTATTAGTATAGATATAGTGTTACAATAATAATGTTACAAAATAATACATAGTAAATAACAAGCGAATGTTTAGTATGTAGCGAGGATTATTTGCACTAAACCTACACTAGAGGTCGCTGAACTCGTTCAAACATTTAGCCAGTGTAAAGAGATTTACTGTTACGTCATATTGGCGAAATAACTCCCTCTCCGCTACTAAAAGCCATTGAATAAACAATTGAATAAAAGGTTTTTGACATGGTTTCAGTGTTTCGGGTATTGTTTCACAATTTGAAAACGCAAAGCGGTCTAGAACAAGTGTTTCGATTATTATTGTATTGTTTTAATGAAGTATAGTTCTCTGATTTGACCTAAATATATTATTTAGATGTTCTTGAAGTTAGTTAGTTGTTGTTGTTAGTTGTTGATTGTAAGAAATATTAAGTATCGTATCATGTATTTGTACATAGGTACATGAGTTAAAACATTTTCAGGCTGTCATAAGGCGAGAATTACATTTGTAAGTCTTACTCTCGTAAGTAGTTACGAAAGATGTGGCTGTTGAAAATACGGCACTGACAGTAAATTCTTTTAGGCGTAAAGTAATGACAAACATCTTCTGAGAACAAAACTTATAAGTGTAATTCTCGCGTAATTAATATTCACAACGAAATATTTTAAAGGCAAAGCATTCACATTTCCTTGATGATGCAGATATCCACGGGAAACAGTAGCCACTTACCATTACAAAAATCTACCCGCTCATTTGCCCCTTTCAATATAAATCAGCTTATCGATATTTTTATGTATGTAAAGAATGCGCAGAACATAATTCTTCTAATACCGTTCCAACATAAATATGGTTTAACTATTGTATCGGCTATAACCGTCGCCATTACACTCTTTATCGAGTGCTTTTACGAGCTGAACGCGAGATCGATTTCTCGAGCTATTCCTATTTTATTGGACCTCCAGACGTCTCGATATTATCTGAAATTAGTTCATTGATTTACGTGAAATAATCTGGTAATACAATTGTAATTTGGTATGTTTGATTTTTGTGAATAGAATGCGCCATTTGTAAAATTTAAACCAATATGGTGGAAATGAGGGAGTTTGTTGGTGTAATTGGACATTTTTAATATTATCAGTTTTTTCATTATTCCTTACATTGCCAATGTATTTCCAAGGAGTAGATCAAAGATGATATAGCTCTACTGTTAAAAAATGTTTTTTTTTTTTTTAATTTCTTGGGAATTATATTTATAAATTAGTTTATTTTAGTTAAATTACAGTATCACGATATTTTAAGAACGAGATGATTATAATAAACAGTTTTAAAAGCAAGAACAGGTGCCATTTTCCGTGTTTCCTATTTCTCGTGTTGTTATTACTCATAGACGTAATCATTTTAAGGGTCATCATGCATGGGATCATTACATCGTCCGAGTTAATCATAGGAGTGAATTGAATACTTTCTACAAAAACTTCTAATTTTGGACAATTTACAAGAAAATGGAGTTTTTCCTCCAATTATTATTAAAATTAAGTACATATTATAATATTATGCAAATATCATTAGTATATTCAAAGTTGTCGGGTCAATTTAGTATCAAATAATTCAGCATCCCTTCGAAGCGAACCGGCGTTATCTGGTACGTGGAAATTTACATGAATATAGGATTATGGTAAAAAGCTCTTGGCCTGTTTTCGACGCTGGATATTCTCGGAACTCGATAAAATTGTGACCGTATTTCTCTACGTATTAGTTTAAGATTTCTTAACTATATATAGATGATGGTAGTGATTTTTGTTATAATAATCTTTGATTCATATCCTGGATGGCTTTTAATTGTGCCAATTTAAAGTCATATTTTATGTACATATTATAAAATTACTAATTGCAGTCTTATTTTCAGTGAAAGTAGTAGATTGGTTTAATGTCATTTAGTTTTTACATTTTTGGTGGCCAACACTTTAAAATTAAGCGTATATTTGCATTTTATTTTGTTTTTAAGATTACTAACTCTAATTTTATTTCTGTATATATTATTATCCATAACTTTAAATGGCCGAGTTATATTTTAAAATAAGTTTTCTATTTAATATATATTTTTAATTTTTCAAATGAAGATTTTGTCTTTATTTGATCTTTTTGTTAATAGTAACGGAACAGTTAACTGTTACAGAGGTGTTTCGTAATGGAGTTAAAACCTTATCAATCTTGGGTTCTGTCTCTTACTAATCTTGAAATGAGATTAACACGATGAAGTGAATTAGGCGTCTCTATTGCTAAATGGTACGAACAAAGTAATCTCTTTTATTCAAAGGATTTTGAGAAATTCATTTATACATTACTCATTTTAAGTAATTAAAATGATAAAATTGTGACTATCGCTTTGATGTTATACAATGGTAGTAATTCTTGAAGTACAAATTGAACTGAGTATTAATAATTTTACAAAAATAAGGGGAATAAGAGTATAACTTGAGAGAGAAAAAACGTTAAAAATGGAAACTGCTATACTGTATATAATAAAGATTTGTTTTTCTGTATGTAAATTTGTAACAAATATACTCTAAAATTACTGGACCAATTGCGAAAAAAAAAAAATTGACACGATTGTAATTTAGATCCTTTGAAAAGACATTTTTCACTTTTAATCGGAAAATATACACGGCTCCAGTAAAAATGCGATGCAAATGGAAGTGCTATATAACCGAATTCCACGCGGACAATGTCTCCAGCGAAATGCTAATTGTACACAAAAACAAAAGTTTTTCTTTTATAAATAAATCTTTAGATCATTTTTGCAGAATTGCGTGTTTTATAAAGGTATTCGCTGTGATATACACATGACTACTATATTGAAAAAGAAAGATGTTAGACGAAAGCGTTCATTTTATGAAATCGTATCATTTCTTATGATAAAAGTAACGATTGTCGCGGTAATACATTATTCATGTACAACGTTCCCTATTTCCTTCATAAAGTAATATTTTCACATATCATAGTGGAATAAATAATCGAAATCGAAGAAAAAAATCGCTTTTACTGATATGATAATGTCAAAGATCTGATATTAAATGGTGAGAAAATTATATATTATTGTACAGAACTTTAGCAGCCTTTAAATATCCAATTAGTGGGCTAAAGTTTCATTTCCTATTAAAGAGAGGGAAATGTTAATTTTGCCACACTGTTTCGCTTCTGGATATACCTAAATTACTTTAGACTCATGCAGGTTTCTTCACAATGTTTTCTTCTACCGAAGAACACGAGGTGAATTTAAATATAAAATTAGCACTTAAAAACTTGGAGATGCTAGCCGATGTTTCAACCGCCACCTTTAGTTGAGATAAGAAAAATTTATAATGATTTAAAATCTACGTACGTGTTTTCATTTAGGTTTTCTTAATTCTTGATCTTATGTGTCTCCACAGCGCTAGAAAACGGTTAAAGCTGTCGGTTTCAGCTGTAATCTGGTTAATAATCGTTACTCTTGGTGGGAAAACTATTCTAGTCTAATAGATTGCTGGTTTAGTAACTACGTTTCGTGTTTGACAATAAATTGTCAGAACTAGACTAGAATATTAAACAGACTAGCAAAGGACTGTGATAATGGTAGGATCTAAAAAATATATTGTTAAAGAGTTGAGAAGGGAATATTAATAAGACCTTAGACTCATTTTACATGTTTCCATTTTTGTAATTGATGTAATGCCGATCTGGTGTAGTGGTACTGAATGTGCCTCTAACGCCGTCGGTTGCGGGTTCGATCCTCGCTCAGGGCAGATATTATATTTGTTTAAATATTTGCTCGTAGGTCTGGGTGTTCGTCCTGGTGGGTCTTCCCACCAACCTCGGAGAGCACGTAAAACTCGTCGCTCCCGGTTGTTATAACAATTACCTCCTAATGTGGGGATTATTCTAGTCCAAATGGTTAATGGATTGCCCTCAGAGGTTGTGGATGTCAGTTGGCATTCCTTCTGTGTAAAAATCAGTAACTTGTCAATTTCTAGACTAGAATAATAAGCAGACCCTGATATAACCGTGTAAAATGTCAAATGATGTAATAATGTATGTATCTTCTGCTTTAACATCCCCATCAGAATCCCATCACATCATGTATGTAGACCAGTTATTAACAATATATTATATTAGAATATATTCAGGCTATTGGCTACGGTCCCACGTAGTGATAATATTGTAACATCTGTCCAGTTCAAAGTTTGCACATCACACACTAACGCTATTGTCACAGATACAAAACATGCGCATACTTAAAATATATATATAAAAACTCTCCCCATTGCCTCCATTACGGTAACACTGTTAGCGCGTAGCAGCCGGAGACAACGCTTTGAATGTTAAACTTCCTTTGTTCGAGGCCTATTGTCTGAACTATTCTTGTTTACGTCCGTATTTCTTTTTTCATTGCCACGACTGAATAAAAATGAAAGTGTTTGCAATTTCTTTTTATTTCATTAATAAAGTCATAATTATATTCTATCGGATATTTATCAAAGCTTTTGTGTCCGATGCCATGAGTGTAGTCCTTAGCTCATTTTGCAATCTGAGTAAGATTTATTTTGGATATTCGATTAGTAAGTCCCTCTATAATTTAGTTTTATCATAATATACCAACCTGGATGACGTAGGACCTAATCTTTAGGGAATAGATGCTTTAGTTTCCTAATCATATTGAGAGTTAATTAATTAGTAATTGATTAGGTTGTTAGGTTTATCACCTGAAAATCAAGAAACGTTTAACAATGTAATTAAATAGATGCTGCTTGTTTTGACATTAGTTCATGATGATGAAAATTATCACCGATTGATTAATTGAAGGAGAACTGAGATATGTTCAATTCAATTCTTTGGTTAATGGCTTTTAGTTGTGCCAATTAGACACATCTGAGATATGTTAATGTCCATTTCGGAACATACAAAATAATAATTTTGACGTCATTCTGAATTCTGATACCAATTATATCATGACATAACACATTAGGAGAGAATGGGGCAGCTGCATGTCTCTTACATTCTTTTCTTCCTGACTCTTTCTTTCACATCTTTTTAACTTGATAATGTATAGGTAGTTCCTCTGATGTTGCAAGTGTCTATAGACGTCGATGATTAGTTTACATCAGGTGATCCCCCTGCTCGTTTTCATTCTATATCTATATAATGGTAACAAAGGTTTTACAGAAACTATAAAGCAAGTAAATTACATTTAAATTTGTACCCCCACTTCGTTAGACGATTTAACATTTCCACCCAACAGTTCAGATAAAGTGTATAACAATATAACAATCTCCTCGGTTCGAGTACTTGACGTGGGTCGCAGAGATATTGCGGTGAACTTAAAAAACCTTTTGTTCGCTAGCCTTTGTGAATTTAGTTCTACGACTTTTCGCCGGTCCGGCCTTTTCCACACATTTAACGCTTAAGTACTAACTTAACTCTTCACACAGTTTTATATCAAGATTTTGACGCACAAATTTAAAAGATTTTTGAAAAAACAGGTTTCTAGTATTAGCTGTACTATTCGTTATGTCGTGACTTTTATGTATCCTGCTCGGTTCTAGAATCTTCTCGACATGGCGTTACGTTATATAACTTATTAAAAACACGGAAACCACGGATATTACGAATTGGACAAATGGTCCCTGAGATAAACCCATTCAACTTTTCAGATTTAAACATTAGATATTGTTTTCAGCGTCTTACGGATTTGCCTGATTTGCCGATGAGATATCGTTTGTGTTCGAAGAAGCATTGTTGTAAATACCAATTTATCAGACTATTTCTATTTATCGCAGGGGTCACCCGGTCCTCCCGGTTAAGTGCGGATTATCCGGACTCCTGTCGCCGATAAGAAGCCATTGTCATCGTTTTTACACCTTCGTCTATTCATATCTTCAAAGGCGTTGTAGATCACATTCCTTTTTATTTTATTTTACAAGCTACCTATTCGCTCGAGTGGGCTTAGATCTATTTTGCTTCAATATCGATATATCTTTTTAACCGACTTTCAAAAAGGAGGAGGTTCTCAAATTGTCGGGGACTTTTTTTCTGTCAGATTTCTCGCCTCCTCAGGATCTGTTTAATATTTGAGTGTTATGTAATTCGATAGGTTGAAATTTCTTTTTTTAGATATATCTGCTCCTAGTATGACAACACTATTTCAATGTTAATAAATTATATCTTATCTGGAAAATTATAAAGTCATCAAAAGTATATTAACCTTTAGATTATAGTGGTAACGCATTAATCATTTTTTTTTATCAATTCTATTTAACAGATTACAATTTACTTAATAATTAGTGTAAGTACGGGTACCTACGTGCGAAGTGAAATCCGGAAATACTAAACCTGTTTTAAAAATATGACACCACTAGCTGTCCCTCGCGGTTTCACACGCGTTTATGGTTACTGCTTTTTCTGTTTCGTAGCGTGATGTAATATAGCCTATAGCCTTCCTTAATAAATAAACACATAATAATTCTTCAATTGGAATCAGTAGTTCCTGAGATTAGCGCGTTCAAACAAACAAACAAAATCTTCAGCATTATAATATTAGCATAGATTTAAACGTTACAATTTTATTTTATTTTTTAATCTTGTCGTATTGTTTTAAAATAAAATCTATATTTTCTAAAGCTATTTATATTTTGGTTTATAGCTTGTTGGTTTTAGTGTTAAGACAAGTATCTGTTACGTGAGAAAACTTTAAAACATCTCTTTTAATAAAGTCTGAGGTTGAAATTCTCAAAGGAAACGGATGGACCGGAACTACTCGGGAATAGCAGGAAATAACTACATAAAACTTCATCTTTTATATATATACAAACTCTCCAGCGCTAAAGTAAACTATTGTTTATATTTTTTATTTTAACTCAATGAGACCAGTGAGAGCAGATTTCGAGCTTCGAAGTACTCACTCACCCCTGGGACCGGCCTTACCTCCTTTTATAATTTTTTTGTTGAAGTTTTTCGATATATGGCTATATTTGTTTTTCTTTTTAATTTAAATATATATATATATATATATATATATATATATATATATATATATATATATATATATATATATATATATATATATATATATATATATATATATATATATATATAATTTCCAAATTCGCATTGATTCTTGGTTTTGTTTAGGGCATATCAGCATCGTCTAGCATATGATGTAATGTCGATATAACATTTTATTCCGCGATAAATAAATTGCTACCGAATGAAAGAAATAACAATTCGTAGATATGCGGTGGTCCCAACAGTGGACACAAAGCTTTCATCGTCTTAATATTATGTACAAGCTTTCCTTTTAGAAGGAAATACTCTTATCGCAGTTCCACAGCCTACAAAATCCTTCCATACAGAGGAAAAAATAAATTTTCATCTTGTCTTTCCATTCGTTTAGGATTAAGGTTAAATAGTATTATTTTTTTACATTACTAGCTGCATCTAGCGGTTTTATTCGCGTTTACGGTTACTGCTTCCTTCTATGAATCGTAACATGATGTAATATAGCCTATATTCCTTAATAATCGGGCTATCCCACGCAAAAATAAAATTTCAAATCTGATTAGTATTTCTGGAGATTGTCCACACATACAAACAAATATTACCTTTTTATGTATATTAGTCTACATTATGTGTTTACATATTACATGAAATTATGTAGATCGTTTTTACCAAATCAGTTGTATTTTGCATTACGGACAATTACAATGCTAATTTATTCGAACTGCCATTTAAAAGGCTCGCGTGTTATGATTACGTTATGTTAATTAATTACCGAGAACACAGAAATGTTTGTGTTACAAATCTCAGAATATTAGATATAATTAGCGCTTGTGTTGTGTGTTAGGCGATTGTTGTTAAGTAGAAACAAAACGACGCTTATTTTATTATAGTATAACATCGAAAATTGGTGGGTCGTGCGTTCTAGTGATTCTAGATGATGCTGCAGCATCGCGTCAAAGAATCGCAACTTTGTTATTTTAATATATATGTTAGAGGATTAAAAATATCCTTTCGACACATAGGAAAGAGCTGATAACCTAACCAAAGTCTGAAGAGATCTTCATAAATTCATTAGGAACCATCTTGATCACATCAGCTTTAAAAAAACCGTATGAAAATATAATATAAGATAATTTGTTAGGTAGCTACGATGCCACAGACAGATACACACGTCGGCCTCTTAACACCCCTCTTTGTTAGTTAAGAGGTGAAAAAGAAAATACTGTGAAGACAAATCCTACAATGTGTATTCTGGTTAACACAGGACACGCCTGGTGTGTAGGCGGCAGTGAATGTGTTAAGCGACACTTTTCATCTAAGGTCATCTATAAGAGATTGCTCATATCTATAACACCGCCTCTACATGCTTTTTGTGTCTACTATTATATATTTTTCCAATATTCATATCATCCATGATATCCTTGCATTTTTCTCGGTTATACAAGGGTCTACTGATTACTCTAGTCTAGTTATAGCTGACCTCCGTTTTAGCGGCGTTAGTTTTAGCGGCGTTAGTAGTACACTCACTACACCAATGTGGTCGTCTTGTGACCTCTAAACTGTATAAATATATAAACGTAATACTTTAAATATTTTTTAATTAAACCATCATCATCATCTACCTAGCATTTTTCCCGGTTATACCAGGGTCTGCTTTCTATTCTAGTCCAAATATTGACGAGTTACTGATTTTTACACCGAGCGATTGTCATCTGACCTCCGCAACCCCTGAGAGCAAGCCAGTAACCACTTAGATTAGAATAATTTCCTTACTACGAGTAACGATCATTATCAGATGATTGTGATAACAACCGGGACCGACAGCTTTAAGTGCTCTCCGAGGCACGGTGGGGAGACCACAAGGACAAACACCCAGACCTACAAACAAATATTTATACAACTATTAATATCTGCCCGGAGCGGGGATCGAACCCGCAACCGTCGGCGTTAGAGGTCCATTCAGCACCACTATACCAAAGCGGTCGTCGATTTTTTTAACTAAACCGAATTATTTATTTATATATATAAAACATTAAGATCGGTGTAACTTTTATAAATCACTGAAGACCTACGTTTCACCCCGACATTAATCTTTGTTAAGTAGTCTAACAGACGTGTCGGGATACGGTTTAACCCAAGGGTTAAATTTATACGTGACGTGGAATAACGTATGAGGACGAAACGCGCGTGTGAAACATCATAATATTCGTATTACATGTTTCGTGTTTAGTATTAAAGTGAAAGAATTCGAAATATCAATTTTTTTGGACACAAAAAGCAGAAAATGTTTTACATTTAGGATTTCGGTCAGTTATGTAGATTTTGATATCATAAAATGTTGATAAAATCGTTATATATTTTATTTTCTAAATTATAGATTGTCAATCACAGGATTATGTGAAACTAAATTTATATTAACTTAGCTAACAGGCTTCACGCAGATTTTATATTTGGTCACTTGAATACTAAATGTGCGATGTAATATAAATATATTTTATATTATTTAACGTTTCTAATGTTTTTAAAATAAATAAATCTATACCCACTTCCAACTTTGCCAAGCTCGTCAAATGACTTGGCTTTATTAAACTCTTGCTTGTCGCACTCAGTGGTTAGCTGCTTGCAAGGCAACGTCGTTCAAAGTGGACCGCCAATCTAAAATCCATGAGCATATCGATGAGTTGGAGCATGATCTAATATAGGATGTAACCTTCCTTAATAAAAAGGCTATCCAACAGCAACCATATTTTTCAAATCACATCAGTAGTTTCAGAGATTACCCCCTACGTACTAACGTACAAAAAAATTGTATCTCTTTATAATATTAGGATGTATATACAATTAATTATAAATCTAGACTGCAAATTTTGCTGGCAGTGTTTGTAGTTAACGATGGTAAACCTACAACAGATATATCAAAACTTTAAGTCAGTTTGTAACCGTTTGCATTACAATTTAATTGCTTCTCTTATGTATCCGCTCCTAAAATTTATAAGCGTTCAAAGTGGAATACTAGCGAACAATTTCGACTATATATTTTTCGTTGTCGTAATCCGTCTTCCTTCTTTGCATCAGTTTTCGATCTATCAATTACTTGTCACCGAGTTGTCACTGTTTACAAAGTCATCTGTTATTTGCTATTCTTAAGAAAAAAACTAAAAGAATAACGCTTATATACATTACATTACATAATACCAAAAAAGAAGGAAGTTCTTAATTCGCCGAGGACTTTTCTTATACTTTCTTATGTATGTTCATTGATTATTCGAAAATAGCTGGACCAATTTAGGTATTTAATTTTAATTTTAAAGGGTATATTTTTATATTGGTCTTATAGAGTTTTCATCAAAATCGGTTCAGTAATTTGGTTTTAAATTAAAATAACTGGAATAACTATATTACACAAGTAAACTAAATTACGTATTTTGCTTTGAAGACGGGTCCTCTTTTATAAATAGTTTTGTTATAGAGAAAAATTTTGAAAATGTAATTTATTGACTTAATATTTGGTAATGTAATTAACGTTTTTATGTGTACATAGAACGAGGGCTGTAATTCTGAGGATACAACTATTATATAATTAGCAAGATTAACAGGATTTTATTTTAAAGTTTCGCGATTTATACTTTTCATATTTAATGCAACGGGTCCGTCGTGGTCACAAGTTGACTCAGCTGAGTCAGCTCATGACCACGACGATGCAACTTTGTCAAAACGTCGGACAATAAAAAAGGTATTACTACTACTTATATTAGTTATCGCGATAAGATCCGTGATATTGAATATGATTTTTTTACTATTTATTGATAAAATTTATATATACAAATAAATTTGCAATAATTAATCATTGAAATGTATACATTTATCTTTCATCGATCGTACAAAAAACGCTAAAACCATTTCATCATTATCTAAACAACATTTCACGCAGGGTTAATAGCTGTTGTGATACATGGTGTTATCGGATCCCGGTGATCTTTCACATTCATCTCTGTCACCCGGTTATCCGGACCGCGAGCGTGGTGCGCGGACAAAACTCGGAAATGACGAGTCATTGTTGACTACATTGAATATCTTTTTTTTTTACACACATTTCTCTATCTATTCTTCTATATGTATATATATTAGAATCGATGTCTGTATATCTAAATAAATATAACTCAAAGGTGACTCAGACTGACTGACGACTGACGTGACTGACTGACATAGTGATCTATCAACGCACAGCCCAAACCACTGGACGGATCGGGCTGAACTCGCTAAGAAAGGATTTTAATTAATTCTACCCCCAAGGAGATAAATAGGGGATGAAAATTTGTATGAAACTTTGTCAATTTTAAAACGATCGGGCTGAGACTTTGCATGCATAGAGCTACTATGACGTAGGCATCACAGCACAGCTGAAGAGTTTGTTTGTTTGAACGCGCTAATCTCAGGAACTACTGGTTCGAATTGTAAAATTGTTTCGCTAGTTATTAAAACTAAATAGTTTATTTGGATGGTCTCTGGTCGGTACTGGTCTCGAATCCGTTAGTTCGAATTGAAAAAAATCTTACTTGCAATAGAAACCCTTGTATTGACGAAGTGAACCAGAGTAATGAACATGACCAATCATGAAGTCTAGCTAGTATTGAATATCGAGTACTTAATAAAAAGTTTTATAACGGACGATTCCGTAAGAAGTGGGTTATAGTATAACGCAGGTGAGAACCGAGAAATTCCTTAAGTGGTTCATATAGGGGCTGAAACTTATGAAAGTGCGTCATTTTTAAAGTTAGTTGCTTGTAAAATTTCCTCGGGCATACACTCAAGCCAAACTTCAACTTTATGATGGTATCGAGTGTGTACATATGTATGTTATACATATTGTTAACTGGCCGTGCCCGTGGTTTCACACGCGTTAATTTGAGGAAAATTATATTTATATAGTGTTTGCCTTTCCTGCTTGAGTCGGATATTGTTTAATAGTAATTAAAATAAATAAAATAATAAAAATAAAAATAGCCTAACTTATTCCTTATAACATTTGCTATCTGTGAGTGAAAGTTATTTCAATATCGGTTCAACCGTTTGAAAGATTAGCCGGAACAAACAAACAGACAGACACAAAAATTTTTAAAAATGTGTTTATGATTTAATTACAAGTTATCCACCAAGTGCAAAGCGTTTTTCCAAATAAGTGAATTTTTGAATTCGATCACTAAGCGTTGTGATATTTGCCATTACTTGAGTTGGGAATATGAATTATTCATATACTGTCATACTACAAAAGACGCATCAAAACCATGTTCAACACGTATCTATCTAAACAGTGTTTAAAAATTAAACATTGCTTAAATATTATCTAAATTGCTTAACAGCGAATAAACTCATAAAAAAAACTTATTGATAAAATGTTATACGTTACATTTGACAGCTGAAATAGGTTTTAGACATCTATTAAACTCACTTAAACGTATGTTAATCTATATCTAAAGCATGTTTAACTCAAAACTGTGCTTAGACGCGGATTTGTAGTACGGATTTTTTTAAACACGCGTTTAACGTCTGTTTAAATCTTTTGTAGTAAGGCAGATAATGTCTTATTATTATTCACTTTTCGACTCATTTAATTAAGTTGTAAGTAAACACAAGTATAAACTATTTCTCATTAATCAAAAAGGGATAACGAGCCTTGGAGTAGGGATATAAAAAGCATTAGCGCGTCTTACGGTTTAGCAGAGGTCAATAGTGCCCGAAATTAATCTCTGTTGGTCCGGATATATATTCTCATTTATTATCCGGGATTTACGAGTCAAAGGCCGGGGATGAAGTGATGATAATGTGTGTTTGTATATCAACGGGCTTGGAGACTGAATTTTTTTCAAAAGGACAATTTTCGGATGATTTTGCTTGATAAAGATCCTCCATTTTCCTTTAAGCAAAATCATCACAAAGTGAAGTTGATTTTTATTTGCGATGTGATAATTTACTCGCTAAGTTAAGTTTTGTAATTAAAAAACGATAAAGTTTACTAATTAGACCAAATTAGAAAAGTTTCTGAATATTTATTTTTATATTTAAGAATGTTTTTAAATTCGATTGAAATTGCTTGATTTTTCTTAAATAAGCAAAGGCGAGATGGGCGTGTGCATAAAATAATGTTTAATTTCAAGAAGTAAAAAGTAAGTGAAAACAATAATAGCACATAGACGGAATGTTACCAGTGTTCTTACTGAGGTATATTTTGAAGAAGTGATATGGGAGTGACGTTTATTTTGGACATATAAAGCTACTAACAAATTACAAATAGTTATGTAGGTGTAATTTTTCGTTAATATAGAGTTATCACCGAGAACGGTAATTTGAGGCGACTTAGGATTGGCTCTCAGCGTATTTCAGAGATGAAATTACTTGGCCGTGCGGTTTTGACAGCTTGTCATAACATTCTAAATGTGGTAAAATACACGGAAAATTATATTAATTTATATTCGTTTTATGGTTCAAATAAAGAATTATAAATTAATTCACAGGAATACTTAAGTTTTAGTATTTTTACCTTTCTATTTTTAACAACACTTCTAAAGATAATCTTTGTAATACGTAAATTTTGTTCAATGTTTGATCGTAAGATTTGTGAAGCGGTATTTAATAAAGGTCAAATGTCCCTTTCTGTGAAGATTCTTGAACGATTGTTCAAGATCGTCCTATTTTTCTTTTTATCAGGTTTTGTTATTTGGATTTTTTCACATGACAAATAAGTAATGAGGGTCCAGCTTACAGTTCCAAAAATTTTCATTTTAGCAGTAATTTAAGTTTACTTAGAAATAATAAATAAAATATATTATAAATTAACAACGTGTTTATTATATACAATCATGTGTGCGCTAGACATTTTGTAAAATGTAAAATATTTCAACAATTCTTGCAAATTTGTCAAAATAACTGCAAAAAATCTTTTAATGCTTTAGTTGATGAAACTGCTATATTCAATGCTATAATATTACATTCAAATCAATGTAATATCTTCGCATTGAATTATCCGGTTTCACTTATTAGTCTAAGATTCTATTCATTTTCTCAACAGAGCATCCTCGGTGAATTCAATCGCGAGCAAGATGCCTTCATCAAAGGGCAAGAGGGTCGCGGTGGCGCCGCCGCCCCACCATGGGTCGGAGCTCCCAACGAGGCTGCACTCAAGGAAGAATGCCTTTCTCTTTCCACCGTGAGTTATTTTTATTTGTGATTAAGATACAGTTAGTATAAAGTTGACTTGGATACCCGATGTACGTGACGTTGGGGATACTGCACAACCCGCTTAATCTAGCTTTTCCTATATTCTAATTTGGAACCAAATATTCAATAATATTATTGATAAAAATAAGCCTTGTTAGCTTTTTACATTATACAGTTTATTGTAAATTCAGTTGTTTCTAACGATATGTTAAAATTTATTCATGTTAAGTTTTAATTTTACAAATATCGATTATATAATTTTACCTTGTTTTTTGTTAATGTAATTTAAAATTGGATTCAAAAATGAACATTATTGCAAAAGATAGCGTAGACGTGGTTTTGCACTATCTCCGAATGCAAATACTCACTCAATTGCATTACTTTGTATTGATCCTGTTTGTATTGGTCATGAGTTATTCTCTACGAAGTTTGTTATCGGATTTAGTACTTCTTACGCGAGAATTACATTTGTAAGTTCTACTCTCTTATTTGATATAAAACAAGTCTGTAACTTAGTAACATACGGAGTAAGCAGTTACGAAAGCTGTGAATGTCAAACATGTAGCACTTACATGAAACTCTTTCAGGTGTAAAGCAATACAAACAACATATGTAAATTCATATGAAAGTTTGAGGACAAAACTTATAAGTGTAATTCTCGCGTTACATTGTTTAGACGGTAGTCAGTAGTATTACATAGAGTCGGCTTTCACGTAGCATCTGGATATACATAGTTCGTATAAAGTGTTCATTAGTGAGCTGTGTGGGTTCATAATGAGCGGCGTCAACTCAGCCGAACTGCCGAAAGTGTGCGGATTTTTTTTTGCAAACTTTGGGCGACTTTAATTGGGCATTGTTGATTTCACTAAACACGTGCAAAATGATAACATATTAATGGTTAACTTTGTCTTTAATATTTCGACTTTCAGAATCAGAATCGTTAATACAGTAATTTAAATACTTTTACATGGGGTACGATTGATAGTTATATAATGCAATAAGAGAGGATTTTTCGGTTAATAAAGTAAACTTATCATATCAGCGAAAACAAAAGATATAATTTGACATCCATTTGCTCCTCCTTCAGTCGAGTTAATTTTTCTCATTAAATGTTGTTTCAACGTGCTCAGCTCTAATTAACGATTTTTGTAAACAAAGCTCGGAGCAGCCTTATTTCTGTGCATATTATTTTCCCGCGTACCCCGTACATTTAATTTAAATGTTTATTTATGATATAAAGATTATTACGTTAAAAATTTTCGTACAAAATGGGTTACTCTAAAGTTTTAAGAGAAAATGGTGTTAGTATCTCCAACATATCTATATAGATAAAAAATAATCATTTTCAGATACTTAAGAGTTACGCTAGCAAAATAGTTTTACTAATGATGGCTTTGCTAACGTCAAGATTCGGATTTAATAATACATCTGAATATACACTAACTTAGATTAATATGTAAACCGAAAACTTTTTTCGTTCATAAAATTCGAAATCTAATAATGACTCGTATTAACTAACTTTCCCCTCGTGGCACATTTTCTGCAACTCATGCAACAATTATAACGTCGCTTAGAGTAGCTCCCGTCACGTTAAGCACTACATCTTCCCGTCTTGCGAACGTATTTATCGTACGTACGTACCGTTTAACGTGTTTACGTTTACAACAGTACTCTTTAACTCTGAACCAAAAAGAAGGGTGTTTTAAGTTTGACGAATGTGTTATGTGTTGGGAGCTTGTAATCAAATTGGTTCTTAGCTAAAATTCATGACGATCTTTTCAGACGTTTGAAGGTTATCAGTTCTTTTCTAGTTGTTGAAAGGATCTGAGCAACTTTCATTTATCGGTTTGATGGACTCGATATTTGGACGCTGATAAGTAATACTGTGTGTGTGATTTCAAATCAATTCTTAATGCAATTGTTTGAAGAAGTATATATCCATCTTTTCTTTTGTTTTTTGATAAGAGTTATAACGAATTAAAAGCTGATTGGTATAATCTTAATAAAAGATTTAATTAATAGTCAGTTTTTCAAATACATGACATTCTTGTGTATTTTATAATATGGATCCATCTTCAATATTTAAAATATTGATATTATGATATTATGATACTTTTCTGTACTTTCTTGGTTTATATGACTTTAAAATGTTATATAATATAAAATGACGCACTATCAGAATACATTAATAACTCCGAATTTGACTTTTTGTGGGTTGACACATTATTGCTTATCAGCATCCATTTAATGTTCTATGAATGATATAGAAATAACATAGTTGCGTAACCTTTGCCTGATGCTACAGCGTCATTTGGAATCAGCACGATGCACTGCTCCTGACCAACTTAGCAGAAATATGTTAGAGTCGTTGAAATAGTCTCAATGAATAGATTGTCGGTTTTTTTAATGTTTAATTTTATATTATGAAGAATTTTTTTCCTTATCTCAAAGTTACTTTTTTTTTTGACGTGACTATTAAGAATTTTCATTACTTTACAATATGAAATTTTTGTACCCTTAGGACCGAAGGAATTTCGTCCGTGCGCCTCCCGCGGGCGTTGATTTCGATTTTGACTACAACAAGATGTATCCTGTGGCTGTTTCCATCATGAACGAGGATCCCAACCTCTCAACGATGCGCTTCGATCTCGTACCTAAAGTGTAAGTATTTGCTCTTCAATTATCGAATTCACCATTATATTTCAAACTCCCGTATGATATTGGGTAAAACATCGAAATTTTCGTTCGTGTTCGCTGTCTAAAATTTTTACCACAGTATATAGGAAAGTTTAAAGAAGATCTTCCTTCCTATCTCTCGATCTGCGCAGACGCCGTCACAGATACCATTTTGCACCGAATTAAATAATGTGACATTTAATTCTCTGCAAAACAGTAACCGTGACAGTTGTATTCTTCAAAAGAGCCTTTAGCTCTAAGAACTATGGCACCTAGACTGTAGTTCTCGCCGCAAAGGATCCGCTATCCGACCTGAAGAAGAAATTAAATTTTTTAGCATTTTGGATTCTACATTAAATGCGCCAATTTTTGAGATAACTTGCAGATTCTGTGAAGTACATTTTTTTTAGTGTGAGTTCTCAAAGTATAGTGATGCAAAAGACAAAAACCTTTAAATTGAAATTCAAGTGACATATTTTCGAACATGATACACTTAGAGCCCTGAATTAATTATTTGATAAATACATTATTCAGCTTTAAGAAACAGTAACAACGATTGAAAAAGGTTGAAATTTGTAGCCATGGCAGTGAAAAAACCTACTAAAGAAGTCATTTTTCGTACTTTTCACATAATAATATGTCAGAAACCAAGGGACTTTTACAAAACGATTTTTTGTCTACAGACTCGTTATGACCTGGCCTATATCCCATTTCAGTTTGGATGCTTATAAGCAATAATGTGTCAACCCACAAAAGGTAAAATTCGGAGATATTGATGTATTTTGATACTGCATTACCTATTTAAGAGTCTCCAAAAAAATTCAAGTCATATTAACTAAATAAGTACGGAAAAAAATTTAATTAATTAATTGTTTCGATTTCCAAGTGCGTTACATATTTTGCAATTTATACAATAATCTCAAATATTAAAAAAAACTTATTATTAGATAACCTATTAAATATCAATCTGCTTTTAATTTAGTACACATTTTATTAAAAAAGAAAAGTAAAGATGGATATATACTTCTTCAAACATATTTATTAAGAATTCGTTTGACATCTTTAGACACCATTTTCTTAAAATGAAGTCCGTGTGGCTTGACACAGTATTGCTTATCAGCGTCCATTTAATCGTTGACTTTCGGGACATCCTGTATAAAGTTGTATATAAAGATATTGCATCCGCGAAACCGGGGCGGGTCGCTAGTATCTATACTAATTATAATACATGAATGACCGAGCTTAGGTCGGTATTTCTTTTCGGTAATCGTGTTTTTGGAAATTATATTTTAAGGTTACATTTTAAAGTAAATAAAAAATTTACCAGTTTATGATTGCCTAAAAACACGGATAAAACGACGTTTTCTAAAAATGAAACATAAAGATCGATTAATCACTTTGAAACCCTCTGCATAACTAAATTTCAAATAAATTGTTGTCTTTTCCGAGATTCAAATTATACGCAGCTCGCTTAAAAAGGTATTAGATACAGTTTAATGATAATATTCTTGCAAAAATCCCCAGCATCACGGAGGAGAACTTCTGGCGGAACTACTTCTACCGCGTGTCGCTGATCTGCCAGGCCAATGAAGCTGATGCTGCTGGCGGGCGCCAGTCCAGCGCCGAAGACTCCCAAGGTAAGATATAGAGATAATTTATGCTAAAAAGCCGAGATAGCCTAGTGGTTGGCACACGTCCATCTTAACCGATGATCACGGGTAAAGACCCGATGAGTTTTTAAGTGCTAAATTTATGTTTAAATTTATTTCGAGCTCTGTAGTGAAGGAAAACATCGTGAGACAATTCTGACACATGTATATCCTCCCCGCGGTGGAGCAGCGTGGTGGATTAAGCTCTAAACCTTCTCCTTTAGGAGAGGAGGTCTTTTCCCAGCAGTGGAACATTTATAGGCTGTTAATTTACATTGCAAACACATTTAAAAGTTTGAAGACATGAATGGATGAAGGTGATCATCGCAATACTTTGAGAAAATTTCAGTTGGATATCTTGCTTACCCATATAAACTTATTAAATGCATTTATCCAAAGAAAGCTTTAAACGCTTGTGTTTTAAGGTTGGAAATTTTGAAATAAATAATAATACCTTAATCCACGCAAAGTATAGGGAAAAATCCGAAATGCCACATATCGCTTTGTTTCACTCATGTCTTCAATTATGCTTCTTATATTTGTTTCAGTTTTTAGACCTAATCTTAGGGTGTGTCATGTTTAGTATTGACCTTGGAAAAGATGTAGGGACATAATAGTACAGATCTTTGTGCGACGGATTTTAAAAGTTCTTACTAGATATATACATTTTTAGTTTTTGAAATTTCTTTGAGGAGATGATAAGATTTCTTAAGTTTTCTGATTAATTCGATGATTATTAGCTAAATTTTCTTTCGAGTACAGATGAAATGTCGATTTTTTGATAGTGAAACTATCACTAATTATGATACTAATAAGTAAAGTTACGAGTGTGAATGTGATGATGTATTTATCGAAGAGAAAAGTTAGAAGAATAATAGATTTTCAGTTTATTTTATACAAAAATTCAAAATATTTACAAATTTTTTGTAGCTCATTTTTTTCTATTAGGTATTATATAAACAAATATAAAGCCAGGTAAGTTATTATAAGTAACATTAAAGCTCGATTCTCCATTCACTATACATATACCTAGGATCAAGGTTTTTACTAAATCATTATATACACTGTACTAAGCTAGGTTATGACGAATAGTTAAAATATTCATTTTTTTAATCAAATCATTCGTAGTTTTAGTTTTTTTTTGTTTTATCATTTTTGTTTTATTTTCCCCACAATCCCAGATGATAAATCGGCCAGCGAAAGTCTTATAGCTAAAGAGAAAGCGTCACAAGAATCGATAGCCGATGCGAAGAAGAGAATTAAATCTCTTAAGGTCGATCGAGAGAACGATGATGGTAAGATGCTGTGAGGGTGATTCTTTTTGATATTCAATTAATATTTTCAGACTGCCCAAAAAGACTCTAACAGATTTCGAAAAAAGGAGGAGGTTCTCAATTCGTCGGAGATTTTTTATGTATATTTACCGATTACTTAACGAAAAAAAGAGATGAAAGAAAAGAAAACAACTTAACCTATTTGGTTACTTCTTTTTTTGTTTGAAATGATCTACTTTTCTAGTTGGGCCCATAGAATTTTCATCAAAATCGGTCTTCTATTGGTCCAAAACAATTTTGATCAAAATCGGTTTAGTAGTTTGTTTTTAAAATCATAATTGGAAGAAATATGCCATTGAAGGAAATTAAACTTTGTGTTTTTCTTTTAAAATCGGTTTCCTATTTTTAAAAAAGAAAAGTCTTGTCAAAACTAATAATTTTACAAGGACTTGTAAATCATGACCACAAAGCAATTAAGTGACTTTTGGCTGTAGTAGACTTTATTAATAAGAGAAAGTAAAAGAGAGAGATATTTTCATGGTTCATGTGTGTGTATGTATTTGGGTGAGTTTTTTTTTGTTTCTGAATAACTTTAAAAAGCCTTAATCGAATTCGCCATTTTAGGTATTGATGAAATACTTAACATTATACTATCCTACGTCACGAGCTAGTTTAAATCTGGGCAGTCGTGTTTTTAAATTTTATTTTAAGATTGTTTATTTAATTTAATATCAAAATTATATTATTTAAACTTTCGCGATTTATATTATTATTCATATTTTAAATCGTGGGTCTTATCGCGATAACTAATCGCTATGATATCTTTTTTTGAATTTTAAATATGAAGTTTGTTATTAAAATTTAAATAATTAAGTATTCATTTTAAGTATATGGCCGATTCTATACCAAAAACCTCTTTTGTTTTTACTTTACATTTTCATGAGTTTTTTTTTAAATTCAATGTCGTTATTAGATTTTTTTGTATACTTTACGTCCAGAGTTATTTTGTCTTCTTATCATTTTTTTAAGTTGCTAGTACACATTGTTATTTTGTAAATCATTAATCAATTAATATTGTTCAACGCACAACACATTAAGATTTTTTTAAAAATATTTCGTGAAACCAACTTTGAGGAATACATGTCGATATTTCAAAGCATGAATTTCTTGTGCACTTTTCAATAATTTTTTTAAAAAATATCGATGGTTTTTCGTATGTTATACCAGAAAATGTATATAAATATTGTTTTTCTAAAAATTTTGTTTTTTCGTTTTCGGAATGCAGCTTAAACCAGGCACGGACAGCAAGGAGCATCGAATCACAATAAAATTGTAACACCACGGTCGCTTCGATACTATCCGTTTAATAATATGCTTTCCTTGACAGCGATAGTCATTTGTAATATGACCAATTATATGATTTGAAATTAATTAAATTCATCCCATGGATGGTATTTGAAGCTGTCCGTTATAGATGCTTGCGATAAACTTTGAAATATCCCATTAAATTGTTTCGGTCTTGATAAGGTAATGCCATAACAGTATTATATTCACTATAACGAAACGCCATGCTAAGTGACTTTTTAATATCTACAGGATGATGTTTTCATGTTTTTTTTTTTACTTTAATAAACTTTCTGATATCGTTTTTTAAGGAATTTTATTCACAGGGTGATGTTTTAAATTTAGATATTATTTATTTTGATTAAAATATCGTCACTTAGATTTTTTCATAGTAACAGTTCTGGCGTTATCGATTCAAGCCTCACTGTTGATCTCTCTACATTTCTATATTGTTTTTAAAGTTATATATGTATAAATATTATGCCTCTCGCGGCCTATTGTTTCTTTTATAATATTAAAAGTTTATGAGCTATATCACTATACTATCATATCCACATTCTCGTTGTTATATCGTGTGTCGTTTAACTATAAATTGAATGTTACATGACAATATATAACTTTTTATCCTACTATAAAAAAAATTTACATGTATATATTACGAGGTTTTTCTATTTTTTTTATCTATCTCATTCCCGTATCTAGCTTAATCGTAATAGCTATTTTCGTACTGTTATTACAGCGGGTTTTGACACCCGCTGTGATATAAATAATCTGTGACAGGTTAGCGATCTGTGTCGTTCGTGTAGCGAAAGATTTTATTTTTCAAAGATTAGTATTATAACGTTTATTCTCAATGGAAAGTAATTCAATGTAAACTGAATGTTATGTATATGCATAAGTAATTAAGATCATATAAAACCTAGCGTCGCAACTTTGTTCCGTAGCTTCGAATATTTGAATGTATATGTTATAGGTGGTTTTGACATTGCTACTATAAATTTCAACTCTATTCCCCACCGCTTAGTGTTTCCTTTCGCTTGACTTTGCCTCTGCGATATGATTTTTTTTTTCGCTTTCGTATTACTCAAAGTTGGTGTTTTTTTTTTCTTCTCTCTAATTAATTCAAGGCTAATATCATGTTTTGTTTCACGTAGCAATGTTGAAACTATTTCCTTCACAGTGTGTTGTCAGAATTTAGCCTTCGTTGAAATTTTATGAAATGTAATTTAAAATTGTTGGTGTCTTTTTTGAATTTTGACTTTCGAATGCTATCTTCGTTTAAATTGAAATTTTGCGGCGATTATAGATGGAAATTGAAATTTGGAATAATTTGAATATTAGAAGGGGTTAGTTTCATGAAATAGTGTACCAGTGACGTATTTTTTGGGAATAAAAGTTTCGTGTGAATCTCCGGATAAAATTGCGTATTGACGTAATCACTTGTAGACGGTGTATGGGAATGACTTAAGATGATCACGTGACTAATCAAGCTTACGTCGTCTTCATATATTTTGGCTTGTCCACAACGAATTCGTCAATCGCTATAAAATTTCATCTCGGTTGATGAAACACTTGAGAGTATGAAAAGTTCAAACAAGACTTCAACGATGTCGGTATGTACGATGAAAGATTTCAATTAATTATATAGCCGCCACATATCACTTATGGGTGACCGTCAATTACTAACACGAGCCGTCTCAGCCGCGATTCACTTCACATCTGACAACACAGAACACCTTTTATAATTATTTACAACTTAGGACTCCATTATATGTCTAATAATCCAATGTTTATAACGTTGTGTAGAATTTAGTTGGTAAATTTAAGATGGTAATGTAATTTAACGGTGACAGGTGATAATGGCAGGCCTACTTACCCTTGCCGGCTTATCTTCGTTCTATTTAGCGAAACACGATAGTAGCAATAAATTGTTTCGATATCTTCAAAATTTTCGGTGTCTTTGAGAATTTCGTGTTAACGGATCTTCTTAATTTTTCTGTCCTTCGATGTACTTTAGGGGATGTCGACTTTTTAATAGCGAGTGATAATGTAGACACCAAACGTTTAAAATGCTCAAAAAATTAAAAAAAAAGCACTGTTGCATCTTGGTATCTATATGATGATAATCAAGTTGATTGATTGGTTGCTTTTAATTTTTTAAGTGTTACTTTTAAGATATTTCCAGTCGACTTTAGTATCGTTTGTTTCACGAGGTTTGTCCATCTCGATGGCAGTTATTTAGATTATTTAGGTCCCTTTCAATGCTTCCTATATTAATTCCAATTTTAATTTAATAATATTATTGTTGATAAGTATGTTATTAGTGAATCAGTTGAACCCCGCATATATTAGTGACGGCGTAGGCGTAACACTTTCTATTGTCAATACTTAAGAAATGTTTAGTGAAATTATAACATTATAGATATTAATGGCATTTATAGTTAGTTATTATGAATTGAAATAATTATATTATTCTAAAATAATATTGGTCTTGTTATTTTAACTCACACGGTTTGATAAGTCCTTTAGCAGTATTGTGACGGGTCCTACGTATAAAAACCAATATGAATAATCATAATTTAGCAGAAAAGTCTTATAAAGCTAACGGATAATTAGAAGTAAAAACATTTTTTTAAATAAATGTTAGTATTGTTTATGACTTTACGATTAAATGAAGCATTTACCAAAAACAAAGAAAAATTAAATAATTCTTAGTGTGGCATTAATTTACATAGGACCCATCAATTAACATAATTATAAAGATATGGAATAATAGTAAAAAAAATGTTTAGTAGTTTTAAAAATTATTTTAAAAATTTGAAGATGATACTCATTTCTGTAAAAATAACGATAATCAGTGAATATTCTTCCTAAAAATAATGAAAAATTATAAAATTGTTAGAAGAAAAAAATATATTGGAAAAAGAAATGTATGATGGAAGACAAAATAGCTCTGCACTTTAAGGTACTCGTGTTTCTAATTATATACTCTTTTAAAAACAACAAATTTTAAATTTTTACATCATTAAAAAATTACAGAGCAATGGGAGAAAGAGTTAGAGGCTGAATTGAAAGAATACGAGGTCGTCGCCGAGAAGAACAGCGATGATAAGTGGGAGAAGGAGTGCGAAGATCTGCTCGGTGATGATGTGGATCTCAAATAACTCGGAATGGAGAAGACCGCAGAAGACTAGAGAAGACCATAACAGACCGGAGAAGAACACAGTAGACCGTGACCTTTATTACTTGTATGTAAGAAATGGCTAGTGCGTATATCTAGCGGATTTTTTGGATGTATAATTTAAAATTGTTGGCTTTTTAAGCTATTTCTAATATATGTTTAAAAAATTGTAGTTTCAGTATTTTTAATGATATTAATATAAATATATTTTTTTTTTATTTTAATACATCAAGTCGAACGTGTGCTTTGTTTTATTATTATAAATATGTAGTTATCGTGTCAATTATTTGTAAGTTTGTAAATATTATTTTCTTTATTATGTAATACTGTGTGGATGTTGAATATAATACTTATTGCATCGAAACATTGCTTAGCATTAAAACGTAAAAAAAAGTTAAAATATAAACAAAGTAAAATCGTCGTTTAAAAAATTTTCGGTGAGGATGTTGAAAAAACCATATTACTATAACAAAAAAAGCCTTCAAAACACTTAACAAAAAAGTAAGTCGTAGTGGGGCATCTCTAGCAAATATGAAATACGGAAATTGATTTAAAACTGCTCGAAATTATTATCGTTAAATACGTAACGCAATATCGAAATAATTGAATACTTCCGAATCTGACTTTGTGGGTTGACACATTATTGCTTATCAGCCTCCATATATAGTGCTAAATATTCAGAAGAAAAAGTACCGAATATACAAGAAGCCTGCTCTAATTGTACGTCGTGTGGTTGTCAAAACGTTTTCTCTTGCCTCTCTAACTGTCGTTAAATTTTTCATATTTGGACGCTGATAAGCAATAATGTGTCAAGCCACACGAACTTCGTTTTGAGAAAATGGCGTCTAAAGATGTCAAAGCTATTCTTAATAAATTTGTTTGAAGACGTATGTATATATTCATCTTTTCTTTTCTATTTTGATAAAATGTATAATGAATCAAAAGTAGATAGGTTTATTTAATATGTTATCCAATTATAAGTTTTTAAATATTTGATATTATTTTATAAATTGCAAAATATGGAACGCATCTGATATTCGAAACATTGAGTTAAGAAACTTTCCATACTTATTTAGTTTAGATGACTTGAATTTTTTTTAATAGTGTTATATAGGTAACGTAGTATCAAAATACATCAATATCTACAAATTTGACTTTTTGTGGGTTGACACATTATTGCTTATCAGCATCCATTTAAACTCGTTACTATTCGTTGTTTACATGATCTACGTATAGGCAATTATATTTCTCACTTTCACGTATTGAAAATAATTAAGCAAGAACTTGATTGTATGATTTAGTTTGTTATGGATTGAAGTCGATTCTCATTTTAGATGTATACGCATTTTCCTATAAAACATCTATTTTCTATGAATAAAATATGCTATGCTGATAAATGGATGCTGATAAGCAATAATGTGTTAACCCACAAAAAGTCAAATTCGGAGATATTGATGTATTTTGATACTGCAACACCTATTTAACATTATTCAAAAATATTTGAAGTCATACAAACTAAATAAATACGGAAAAAAGTTTCTTAATTAATTGTTCCGTATTTCAAGTGCGTTCCATATTTTGCAATTTATACAATAATCTCGCATATTTGAAAAACTTTTCATTACATAATATATTAAATGTATCAATTTGCTTTTAATTCATTACACCTTTTATCAAAAAATAACAGAAAAGGTTGATATATACGTCTTCAAACATATTTATTAAGAATAGGTTTGACATCTTTAGACGCCATTTTCTCAAAATGAAGTTCGTGTGGCTTGACACAGTATTGCTTATCAGCGTCCAAATGTGGTTCAACCCTTAGTTTAAATTAGCAATATTCTATTGTTCTTTGTACAACATAAAAAAGTTGAATAAATTTTAATGTTCTTCATGTCAAATCTTATTAATACCTCCGCTTAATACGTGTTTCATATTAATTTTGACGAAAATATCTTAGTGTTAGCTATAAATAAATAAGGTGATCTTTAAAGACCTTGTTAAAAATAATAAATTTATAAAATTCATTAATAATAATTTTAATAAAATGTGTTCGTTTTCTGGTTAATATTTATGATAATTATACGATATTGTATTTGTGGAATAAATTCTTTGAAATGTCTATATTTGAGTATAATATATTACTATAGATGTAAGACGCTTTTGTTTATAAACATTCCGTACTGTGTGAAAGTTAAATAAAATGTTTGTCGAGTTTATCGTTTTTTTTTACTACGTAACATCCCAATGATTTCTTCATTAAGGAAAACATTTTAAAAATATTTTTAGCTAATAATATAGAAATATTTAAATAAGTTTAGTTAAAAGTACTTCATGAAAATGATAACTGCAACTGAGCATTTACATAATTTATTACGAAATATGTATAACTGATTTTATAAACACGAAAAAAAAGATATATAACTGATCTTGGTAGTAAATTTGGATTTTGATTATTGATTTCGTGATTATTAATTTAGAAATCGCAAATGCCAAGTATACCTCGTTTCACGTAAGTGTATTAGTCTGAATACGAGGTGAGTTTAGGACTCGTGCATCGTAGTAAACAAGAATTAAAAAATCTAAATCAAAATATACTTTATTCAAGTAGGGTAAAAATTACATCTATAATGAAGCTACCACCGGTTCGAACCGGCAAGAAACTCGATAGTTTATTCTTTTAAAATATGTTAATACAATACAATTTTTTATGAATTACAAATTGATTATTTATCCTGTACGAAATTCAGCATATACTGAGCCCACGCGTCTTTATCGTCAACGTAATCTTGTATATGCTTTAGCTGCTAGGGATTGTTTTAATATATGATTTAAATCTATTTATCGAAAACTGCAATCATTTACTGCAATATTTATCACATGACTTATTTAGTTAATAAAAAAAATTCCAGAAAATCCAGACTCTTCGAACAATTACACTGGTTTAGTATTAGTGTTTTAAACTATATATTTGAGTAACACACTCAAAACGAATTGCATTAAAAAGGCAAGAAAAAAATCAATAATTATTTAATAACACTAATTTGACATAATTATATAATAAATATTGTTCTGAGCAGCGTAATGCGCATAGTTCAGACCGATACACGAGATTTGAAGTATACGTATGCAAAAAAAAAAAACAAAAAAATCGCTTTTTAAATGTGCACGGTTATTATTTTAATAATGGTAACAAGGAAATGAGTATTTAAACGCATACATAATTAGTATGAGATTTTTGTGGGTATATTTTGGTCGGTAAGGTAAGTCGGTAAGACTTTCAAAAGAAGATTGTTTGGAATTCGTCAGGGATTTTTATATTCGTTTTCGATTAATCGACCAATTTGAACAATTTGGTCCTATAAAAATTTCATCTAAATCGGTTCAGTATTTTGGGTTTTAAATTTCAAAGAATTAGTATCTGTATGTCATTCAAGTATACGAAATGAATAACGTATTTTACTTTTGAAATCGATTTCCTATTTTAAAAAAGTCTCGTTATAAGTATATTAATATTTTTCAGCCAGTAATCATAAAAAAGAAAACGATCTAAAAAAAACTTATAATAAAAAAAAAACCTATTAAAACTGTTAATGAGTATAATAACAAAATTGTGATTACACGGATATAATAATTTAATTAGATATAATTCTAGTATCTATTTATAAAATCTATTGCGATATTAAAAAAAAGAAACAGTCAATTCGTATTGGTTTAACCTTGCTACGCTCGTGTAGACCGTCAGTTAAACTTAATGTGTGCTATTGTGTACAAGCTTATAAAATAAACCCTTGCCTCGTTAAAAAATAAAAACATTTTTAGGAGCAATTTTTTTGACGTTTATTTTTCCCGCGTAAATTGCGATGGTGAGAACTACAGATAATATAAAGTTTTAGTTAAGTTTAAATATTTAAATGTAAATTAATTCATTAATGGTTTAAAATAAAATAATTGTGATGGAAATGTTTGTGAAATTAAAAACGTGCTTTCTTTTAGCAGGTTGGTATCATTTATTATCTTTTTAATGGCATAAATTATTTGTGTTAGTCTGGCAAATTGAGGTGGACCTTATATTATTTTATTTTTCATTAATTATTATATCAATAAAAAATTAGTATTTTATAGAGTAGGTAATATGATATTTTATAACTGATCCGTTTATACTATTAGACGCTAAAAATCTGTAGCACGTCTATTGTTATGTTAGCCCAAAGATACTCTCGCCCGTCTTACTCCTGGTTGCTAGGCAACGTCATCCAAAGTGGTCGGCATTCTGGGTTCCAAAATCCATATGCTTATAACATATCTATAGATGGACGCTGATAAGCAATACCGTGTCAAGCCACGCGGACTTCATTTTGAGGAAATGGTGTCTAATTGAGCACACTTCCATATTCGAAACAGTAAATAAACTTTTTTCCGTACTTATTTAGTTTAGATTATTTGAAATTTTTGAATAATGTTATATACATGACGCATTATCAGAATACATCAATATATCCGAATTCGATTTCTTGTGGGTTAACACATTATTGTTAATCAGCAGCATCATTACGTAGATACATATAATTATGTATCTACGTTATACGTACATACGTATATATTAAAAACATATATGTAATTATTACAGATACAGAAATAATATGTATAGATAATGAATCTTGTATAGAATTGTATGTACCATTTTTTTTAATTTAAAAAATTTTGAAATACGAATGTCTAATAATGCAACAGAGTCACAACAATATTTACAATGAGAATATGATTAATCATTATACATGCATTAGGCGTAATTACGCAAATTATACTTGCGTAATACGACGTCAATTACATATTCATTGACACGGATCTGAAGGAATATTCAAATTGAAACATAAGACTATGTCATACTATGTGTTTTGATACTACTATACTACAAGGTCAAAATTAATTGTTAATGTGTAATGTGATATGGTTGCATATGATTGTTTCTGGTAGTTGAATTGCAAGGATTTTAAATTGATTTTATTTTCTCTTCAATTAAAATAAAATCCGCTTAAAATAATTACAGAGTGCGCCAAAAATAGATAATAATAGATCGGTACGGTACAGTGTAGTTAACACTCGAATATCAAAAATTAATCTTGCAAGTGGATAAAACCTCTCATATTGAATAAAAATAGACAGTAAAGCCTATACATTAAATTCATAATGAAATTAAAACAAAAATATCGTGATAAAATTAAATTTTCACTCATCCTGCCATACAAATATTAATAATTAAAAGTTTGTGAGATTTTGTGGACGATTGTTACTCTTTCACGCAAAAAAATGTGTAATACACTGTATTAGTACTAAGGTACTATAAGGTGCCCCGGTACCCGAGAGGGCCTAAAATAACTTTATCAATAAAAATCTTATTAAAAGTAAATTATTATTTCATTAGAAATAAGCATAAACCTATGCTCTTGAAAATAAAACATGTCAGATATTAAACTAAAATGTACACAATATTATTAATAGTTTTGGGTAACTACTTAAGTGGTTCATTAAAATTAAGGTACCTATAACGTGACGATTTTTACTGTGAGGCCCCATCCAAAGAATTTGCCACGGGTCTCAAATGGTATAGTTACCCATCTACTAGTACTGAACAGATTATATATATATATATATATATATATATATATATATATATATATATATATATATATATATATATATATATATATATATATATATAATATATAATAATATATAATATATATATATATATATATATATATATATATATATATATATATATATATATATATATATATATATATAATCGATAAATAAACTGATCAGAAAAAGACACAAACATATATATTGATTGATAATTTCTTTATTCCTAGTTTCTAATTGCACGTCATTTTTTTTTAATTCGGTAATATTGTTGCTAAATACTATCCCCAACCGCTTTGCCTGTGTGGTATGTTTATAAAAAGTTGCATATGTGGTATTCTGAAGTATAAGGTATATGAAGTAAAGTTTCATAAAAATCTGTTCAGTAGGTCTTTGCGTGAAAGAGCAATAGACATCTTTCCGAACATCGGTCTCAGAATCTTTCGTATCTATAACTTATACGGCGAGAATCACATTTTTATGTTTTACCCTCGTAACTTATATATATAACAACTCTGTAACTTATTAACAGTTACCTTACTGCAGCTGTAACAGTAAGTATATCAAAAAGAAAATATAATATAATATAATCTCAGTGAGAGTAGATTCTTATCGGTGTAAAAAATACACACATAATATAGATAAACAAATTATGTACATTTTATTAAAGTCTGTGAGCAGAGGCGTAACTATACCATCTGGGGCCCGTGGCAAATTCTTTGGATGGGGCCTCCAAGTAAAAATCGTCACGTTATAACTTAATGAACCACTTAAGTAGTTACCCAAAACTATTAATAATATTGTATGCATTTTAGTTAAATATCTGACATATTTAAAATGAAGTAACAATTTATTTTTTAATAAGAATTTTATGAATAATTTTTTTTAGGGCGGGGCCCTCTCGGGTCTGGGCACCGCGGCTTTTTGCTAGCCTTGCCACCCCTGTCTGTAAACAAAAAATACAAGATTAATTCTTGACTAATACTAGTAACATTAGAACAAATTAATTTCTATGAAGAAAAAGTCCGGCTCTCAATGTATACATAATAATAACTTATTAAGAAAATGTAATGAGTTTTTTTACAGTATTATTAGCTACTGAATGCGAACAAAGGACAGCTCTGACGTTGTCTCCGAGTAGCTTCAACAAAATATTGCGAAGTTTCGTGTCTGGTAAGATTTTTATTTCTATATCGGCTTATAGTTTCATCGTTTTTCTTTTAATTATTTTTTTTAATTACACCTAATATGAGGTTAATTCAATGTTAGTGAAAAAGTGTTGATGTTTACTTGAATTAGATTAGGAAATATATAATTAAAAAAAATTGTTATATATATTACGTTGGAAATTACATCGAACTGAAATTCTTTAACATTATTTCATTAATGCATTGAACTATCTTTTCAACTCCGACTGTGTTATTTAGGCAATATAGACACTGACTGACTACGGGCTGGCTCCACCGGGGCAGTGCCTCACTCTTACACGATCGGTATGAAGTAGTTGACACAGCTGCCTTTCGTACAGTGAATGGGAGAGTTGGAAACCTATACCCCAGCTCTTTCATCCCCTATTCGTTTTTAAGTTGGCAAAGCATTTGTGGCTCATCTGGTGCAAATGTCCATGTGTGATCACTTAACATCAGGAGTACCGCCTGCTCGTTTACCAGCTATTTATTATTAAAAACGACATGATTGCGAGAATATCGTAGTAATTCAAAATTCTATTAAATAGAACTAAGTATGTCAAAAGATCACAAATCTTTGATGTTTTATTGTAAGTAGTTGCGATGATAAATTTTCTTTAAAGCAATAAAGTTATAACCTCAAGGGATCATTTAAATTTAAACCCCATCTGCCTTACTACAAAAGATTTAAACAGACGTTAAACGCGCGTCTAAGACAGTTTTGAGTTAAACGTGCTTTAGACATAGATTAATATACGTTTAAGTGAGTTTAATAGATGTCTAAAACCTATTTTTGCAGTCAAATGTAACGTGTAACATTTTATCAATAAGTTTTTTATGAGTTTATTCGCTGTTAAGCAATTTAGATAATATTTAAGCAATGTTTAAATATTAAACACTTTAGCTAGACACGTGTTCAACATGGTTTTAATGCGTCTTTTGTAGTATGACAGCATTTCTTTACAATTCATCATTTTTAGTTGTATCGATATTCGCGGAAAGCAGCGATATATGATAATTTCATAGTAAATAATATAATTTTTATTGTAAGACAGAAAAAAAAGTATATACACCGTAGAGATTCAATTTATCTCCCTCGATTAATCTTAAAAGTACAGACATATAGGTATATCTTTGGTTCTTCATGGTTGACTGATTGTAGCGGAATTAAACCCGGCATGCACTCGTGAGCTGGCTCTCCATAATTCCACACGGGCTAAATCCCTACTATTATATGCATTGCTTTTCGATGTTTCGATATGTGTATACACAACGCACATCGTTGAATACTCGGCTGGAAATTGCAACTTCCTAAATCCTGCGAGGGGTGCATGGTATATTTTGTTATAAAAGTCTATGTAATTATATTTTTTTAATGCTAAACGCGTCCCAGTTTTACCCCACTGCCTATAACGACGCTTAAGCTATGATTGCCAAGCAGAGGTAGTTTCTCGACACGACAAATCGAAAATATGCACTTTATATAGATTTATTTTGTTCGCTTCTTCTATTTCTCGATTTTAAATCGATGTAATATGTATTACCAATGAGGATGTTGTACACGTGACTTGGAGAGTTGCCTAGCAAAGGACTAATGATGTCAAGACTGAGAACATGGCGATATATTATACCAAGAGTTGGAAAATAAGACGAAGGCTATGAATTTAATGTCTTATTATTATTCGCTTCTGAACACTTTGAAAATATATTATTTATATACATATATGCTACATGTAGACCGTTGCTTATTTATTTATTAAGAAATCTGCAATGCGCGGTTGGTTTGACAAAATTTAACATATAATTCACTTGTACATTAAATGTAATAAGTTCTTTAAATTGTATTTCCGACCAACTTCCAAAACAGAAGATATACTCAATTATCTATACTTATAATAAATCTGTAGAGAGGTCAATTCTGTACATGAAATATATTTTCAAAATAACTATCAGGGGGTGATTAGTGATCGATAGTGATGCCAAAAATGCAATCAGCAAAAATGCAATTTTTGTCTGTCTGTCTGTTTGTATGTTCCTTATAGAAACAAAAACTACTCGACGGATTTTAACGAAACTTAGTACAATTATTCTTCATACTCCTGGGCAGGTTATAGTATACTTTTCCTCACGTTACAATCAATAGGAGCAGAGTAATAAAAGGAAATTTTGGGAAAACGGAAGAAGTTACTCCAATTTCTAAGCTTCCGTCGCGTATGCAGCCTTAATGGTTAAGGTTACATAGAAATCATGTGTGCATATGTCTATCTTTTATGGTTGACTCACAATAACACGTGTAACTCCTGATAGGTTAGCAGTTCGGAGAATTCTGATTATATTTGTTTACTCTTACGTTTATAATACTCTCACCCCTAATTTAAAAAAGTTAACATTATTACCTATTTAATAAAAAAAATCATAGAAATCAAGTATTGTGAATTGACATATTATATTTCCCTATTAAATTACGATAGTTAATCTGTCTGTCACACCAAAACCACTGAACCCTGAGGAAGGAAATACGCTATTTTTTTTCGAAAAACGACGAAAACGCGGACGAAGTCACAGGCAAAAGCTAGTATTGAATAATTTTTTCGAAAATTATTTGAAATATTTTAATATTGACTTTCAGGTTAGAATTTTTAGCAGAATCAGTTATTTCATTCATAACATTACATTCTATTTTGATATTGAAAAACTAAACTATGGTTCTTAAATCATAATAGCTCGAATAATTATCTTATTCCAAGTAAACAAAATCGTGTTTTGCTTTTATAGTCGGCTTCGGTACGTTTGAGCTATTAACATTATTATTTGTATAAACTTTTAATCTAACTATTAGTTTTAATTATCGTCTCAAGTAGACAAGGTTGTAATGACCCAGATTCTACCGGTTCTCAGTACTGATATTTAATTTGTATGTATATATGTTGTAGTATTATTTAACCTTGACTGAGGTTAATTTAAAGATGTTATTTCACACATTAAGAAGAAGCGGTCGTTTATATGACTGCTCAGAGATTGTAATTTTCCTTATTTTCTTATTGTCAATTTATTAATAAAACCCGATGTAAAAAAGGAGTCCAATTTCATATGCGCGTCTGTGTATGCGTGGCTTCGTTCCAAGTTCAAACATGTTATGGTTTTGACATGGTTATTTTCTTTTAAAATCTGATGATTAAGGCTCAATGATCTCTTAGCTATAATTTTTAGACGTTACAAATCATCAGCTTATTTCGACATTTAATATATGTAATGTCATCACTGGGTTCTGGTCTCTAGTTTACTTGTAATTATCAATATATTTATAGGAGCGAAGACGAGTAATTTTAGAGCGGTGGAGGGTGCTTTCTGACGATATATGTATATTAGTAACTAGCTGATGCTCACGACTTCGTCTGCGATGTCTGATGCCTATGTCATAGAAGCTTTAAGCATGCAAAGTCTCAGCCGAATCTGTTTAAAATTGACAAAGTTTCATACAATCTTTCATCCCCTATTTTATTCCCTTGGGGGCAGATTAATCAAAATCCTTTTTTGGCGGATGTCTACATCATAACATCTACCTGCATGCCAAATTTCAGCCCGATCCGTCCAGTGGTTGGGGTTGTACGTTGATAGATCACTATGTCAGTCAGTCAGTCAGTCAGACCTTTGACATATATTTATTTAGAATTTAAGACTAACTAATTAAAGATTTACCATAGACAAAATATAGTAAATACTTACTTTTATGATACATACCTAACACTACATTGTGCCTTCACATATTAAAATAACAGAGTTACGAAACTTGGCCTGATACTGCAGCATCACCTGGAATCAGCAGGATGTCTAACTCCTCGCCAACTCATAGCAGAAGTACCGTGTTGGGGCTCGTTGAGGTGGTTTTAATGAATAGGCCGTGTCCGGTTTATATTGTGAAAACTTTATTTTGTTCCTTTAATATTTTCAATTTATCTTGTCTCTATTGTTAATTTTGATTTACGTTGTGTTAGAACTTAAGCGAAACATGGATGAAATATTTTTTTTTTTTGTTATTTCAGCGCCAGAAGGTCGATCGATAAACTTGAATGACACAAGGATAATATATTATAAGTAAGTTTACATTTTAATTTTATAGTCTGTTGATAGTATACTTAGTAAATATAATCGAAAAAAAATCTTTTTTTTTTGTAACTAATGAGGAATTCTTTATGACTTGTTAAAAAAATGTCTTGTTTCGAGAATTAATAAAAAAGTTATTATAATTATTGATATCTAGTTAGAAATTTTTGATTTAAATTGTTTCAGAATTTAAAATATTTGTTTTAATTTATTTATTTCTACATTAGCTTTTTGAAGATCATCAGCTTGTTTTTTATTTTTTTCCAGTGGTAGCATAAGAGATCAAACATGGTACAAATTAGGTAACATTACATCGTTGTTGGACCATCCGAACTTCGATCTCAACAAACCTACAGTGCTTTACATTTACGGGTGAGTCACATTAACGCTTTCATAAAATACTATGATAATTATGTTCTACAATATATAAAACTGAAGATATTAATCTGTACCTATTTCTTACTTGGTTTTTCGTTGGGTAGGATTTGTTGGTCCAAAGATATTCTCGCCTGTCACTCAATCATTAGCTGGTTGCTAGGCAACGTTGTCCAAAGTGGACGGGATTTTGGTTGCTAAAATGTATGAGCTTGTGACATATTGAAATTCTGTAGTTATTTCCTATTTACATTCTGTTTTTTGTAATAGTGTAACTAATATAATGGTCTTAAAAAGTGTGTTTTACATTTCATAGATACGTCGAGCTCGCCACAGATTATAGTGTATTGCACGTTGTACGAGCGTACCTCAAGCGCGGGGACCACAATATACTGGTGCTTGACTGGTCGAACCGATCATTCGGGAACTACTTGATCGTTGTTTTAGACGTGCAATTGGTTGGTATTTAAAGACTGGACATACAGACATTAAATTATATGTTAATAAAAAATAATAATAAATAAATAAATAAATAAACGCATCACATTCAACGGCCCCCATTAAGATCGCGACCTTGTGTCGGGGGTCCGGAAACACTCACAACACTAACACAAACACCCAGACTACGACAAACATCCGTATGGCCAATACAGACGTTTGCCATGAGCGGGGATCGAACCCGCGACCGCTAGCGCTTGAGTCAGTTGCAGTGACAAATAATATAAAATAATATAGTAAATTTTAATAAATAATAATTAATTATGATATAATCCTTTGTCACATTGCCAATACATCTTGTGTTGTAATGTTTCCTTACTTCTAATAAATCCTATATTGTCTACAGAAATATTATTTTCTTCTTGTAATTTAAAATAAAATACACGTGTATAAATAATATACTTAAATAACAAAACGAGTATCTATATTTCCTATTATCTATATACATACATTTTTAAACGTTACTTGTGCTATAAATGTAAAAAATAATATAAATATAAACTTATTCTTTTGTGGCCAATAAAGTGGCCAATCTTTTGTGGGGATCACCCACACATTTATTTTTATACACACGCACAGACACCACATATTACAATAATGTATACATAAATTAATGTAAATATTATTAAAATAATGATGAAATGAAGCAAAATCTATTATTAATATTTGTAATGTAGCGATTATAAATTACCTAAAAACTATGTATTTAGTATCTACGAGACTTAGTCGTTCTAATTTCAGGTGGGCGAAGAAACAGGAAAAGCGTTAGTTAAATTAGTCGAAAAGGGATTAAAAGTTAATAACTTGCATTTAGTGGGACACTCCGCGGGAGTTCATATAGCGGCTGTCGCGGCGAGGGTTTTGAAATCAAATGGATATATTGTGCCTAGGTAAGTGCGCCATCTTGAAAAATACTTTTTTTTTATATTGTGTCGTGCATTTAGGTTAGTAATGCCTAATATTACGTGGTAAAAAATATATTATTACAATTTTGTACATAGTTATCTATATTAATATTATACAGTTCAAGAGTTTGTTTGTTTATTTGGACGTCTTAATCTCGGGAACTCGGGTTTAAATTGGAAAATTCTTTTTGTGTTAGATAGTTTATTTATTGAAGAAGGTTATAGGCTATATTATATCACGCCACGACTCAAAGGAGCGAAGCAGTAATCATAAACGCGTGTGAAATCCCGAGGGGCAGCTAGTTATTTATAATGATTTTATTTTCGACATTTGGTACATTTTTCGGTTTAATTGTAATTTAATTTATATTTCACATATAATAATTTGTTTTTATTTTTATATTATTACCATATATGTAACTAAATTATTAACTTAACGCGCTTACACATACATTAGCATTTATGTAACTTGAACGACCTTCTAGCATTTTCTTAATATCGTTTCGGCCCGTTGATTACTCTAAATTAGATTTGTTAATCTTGAAGTTCATGTTTAACTAGCTTTATTGCGGCTTCATTTCTGATTCGTAGTCAAACTTCTGTAACGAAAGAAATTTGAATGATACTTTAGCTAATTTTAGTCAAAAATTGGATAAATTTTACATTTGGTACAAAAGGACCGATAAGTGGCTTGGTGTCCACTAAACTCTACTGTACCCCAAAAGTCTCTGCAGCCATATACGTTTCTTATGTTTTATGTAATTACAATATTTTAATTAATTATATATTATAATTACAGATATGTTATTCTTACTAGTTGATGTTAAAAACCTGTATCCGTTTCCAACTTTGACAAGCTCGTCAATTGACCATTTGACCCAAAGATCGCTCTTAGTCACTAGCTGGCTGCTGGGTCACATCGTTCAAAGTCTTCTATGACCTTCTAACATATCTAATTGTGAAAGCATTTAATCAATGATTATTTCATAATATCTTTCATACGTGTAATAATAATTTTCAGAATAACCGGTCTAGATCCGGCATTTCCCGGTTTTTATCCACCACTTCTGCTTTGCACGGCAGCCGTGAGTCCCAATGACGCAAGCTTTGTAGACATCATACACACGGATGGCGGGAAATATGGCACTGACATCGAAACTGGACATGTTGACTTTTATCCCAACGGAGGAACCGCCATTCAGCCGGGCTGCCCGCCTGTCTCTCTTATATTAACTGAGGAAAGTGAGTAAAAAGAAAAATTATTTTCAGTAACACCTTGAAACCTCTAGGAAATCCAGGTGCGGGGTGGAAAGGATGAGGTTTTAGAGTTTACCTTGACAAAGCCCATCTTCAACTAAGATTTAACCTTAAAAAATGCTGTGTGAATTATTTAATTATTAGTTTGTATTAAACTTAAAACGAATCAATGAATGACTTTAAAAAATACTTCAATGCAAATTTAATGCTGTTCGAAATGTCTCACACTTGGGCAAAGGTAAATCTGCATATCCTACTAAGGCGAAGCATACGAATAATATTATATTGGGATTAGATTACATGTCTCAAAATTATGCAGGTTTTCTTTTCATATTTGTATACTGTTAACTATATTAACTGGTAAACTAGTAGATAGTTTTTTTGGTGTTAAGCAATGACCCGCCCAAGGGAGGATCCAGCTTCGCCGCCAGTGGGGGGCGGGGGTCATCTAATTGTGGTCAAGTCACAAGAAGTAATAATTTAAGTTTGATAATAATCGATACAGGTAAAAAGTTATCACTTCTTCTAAATCGATGGGTACATTTTGGACGCGGAGAAGGTACTTACATTACATTTTGAGTTTGAGTTTGAGTTTGACCTAGGCCTTGGACTCAGCCCAGGGGGGGGGGAAGGTTATGACCCTCATGATCCGCCCTTGCACCCGCCCATGGACATTTGTACCACCAGAGAGGCCATAAATTCGTTGGCAGCTTAAAAAGGAATGAAGAATGAAAGGGAATAGGAAACAAGGATGGAAAAGACTTCGAGCTCTCTTATTCACTCATTCTCTTATACGAAACTACATTCGAGTCAATTTTTTATGCACATGAGGAATTACCACGGCCCTATACGAGCTATAGTCATTAGGCTTCAGCTAGACTCTACCAGCGTATATAATAGAATTCTATTAATGAGAGATGAATAATTTTCAGATTTCTGTAGTCACTGGCGGTCGTGGAGATTCTGGGCAGAATCTGTGACCGGTGGTAACTTCGTCGCTGCACAAAGCACCAGCTACGACGACTTCCTCAGAGGAAGCTACAATGGAACAGCTGTAATGGGGTTCTTTGCTTCACCTGAGTAAGAAGTTATTTTTATACCAACTTACGCTCGCGGGTTCGCTCGCGTTAATGTAGATTTTGTTTTTAAATAATATGGATATATCTATACTAATATTATAAAGCTGAAGAGTTTATTTGTTTGATTGTTTGCTTGAACGTCCTAATCTCAGGAACTACTGGTCCGATTTGAAAAATTCTTTCAGTGTTAGATAGCATTTACCGAGGACGGCTATAGGCTATATATTATCACGCTAAGACCAAAAGGAGCGGAGCACCAATGAAGAATCTTTCAAAATCGGGGGATATTTTCCTATTGAGAGAGCTTACGCTGCGTGCGCTGCGTAAACAGTTAAAGTTACGAAAAAATCATGTATGGCAGAATTGTTTTCCTTTGAAAGTTCTAAAAAAAGTCCGAGACAGCATATGTCAATCTATGAAGGTTAGCTCACTATAACCTTTTTTATGCTAACCAAATTTGTTCTAAAATAATGCATTAATAGCCCAAAGTAACTATTCCACGCGGACGAAGTCGCGGGCGGAAGCTATTATGGATATAAAATATAGCCATCTCTAATAATATACCTTTCAAGGTAATTTTCAAGTAACTTTGAAAAAGAAGGCTCTCAATTTGTAGCTTATCATCTTTAATGTTTGTTTAATGGATTAGTTTAGTTCGGTCTTTAAATCGTAGTAATTTGAATTAATGTTATCTAAATATTTGAAATTGCTATTTTGGCTTTTAAATTTGGTTGGTTTTTTTAAGTCTTTTTTATATTGTTATCTATTCTGTCTTAAGGGATAATGATGCCGTCGACATTCACTTGTTTTATTTATTTATTTATTTATTTCTCAAATAATAACATTGTTAGAAAATGATACAAAATCGCCAAACTGTAAAACAGTTTGTTGGCGAAAGAGGCGCTCTTACTATTAATATATTATGTTATTTTCTTAACTAATTATAATAATGAAATAATGTATGTGTATGTGTACATACCCATACACGCACCCACACATACATATATACATATACACACACATGTATGCGCATACATATACATACACATACATACACAGACACACACATATGTATTTTAGTCTTAAACTAAGTTAAACATAATTATGTATCTAATCTATTTTTTCATTTCAAATTTTCTAACAATTTACATTTCAAAATCTCTTTGTAAGTAAGATTGAGCAACATTCGAATCTTTACACGAATATTATAAGCACATATCGTCTGCGTACATAAACGCTTTGCAGTACTTTATTACATTTACTATAATGTATAATCTTACTACTGTTAGACGAAAGTTTTTTTTTAATAATTTATTGCACAAAATGTAAATGTGCAAAGGGACTTAACGCATTACAGCATTTTCTACCAGCCAACCCAGAGTCGTGTAAGAAAGCTATTAGTAGGCGTGGACAATACAAGTAATGTATGGATGCTGATAAGCAATAATGTGTCAACCCACAAAAAGTCAAATTCGGAGATATTGGTGTGTTTTGATACTACATAACCTATTTAACATTACTAAAAAAATCATATACACTAAATAAGTACGGAAAAAAGTTTCTAAATTAATTGTTTCGAATTTCGAGTGCGTCCCATATTTTGCTATTTATACAATAATCTCAAATATTTAAAAAACTTTTTATTAAGTAATATATTCAATATATCAATCTGCTTGTAATTCATTATACCCTTTCTCAAAAAAGAAAAGAAAAGATGGATATATATGTCTTCAAATTGATTTATTAAGAATAGGTTTGTCATCTTTAGACGCCATTTTGTCAAAATGAAGTCTGTGTGGCTTGACGTAGTATTGCTTATCAGCGTCCATAAATAAGAATGGTTAAATGATTATTAAGACTGCAGTAGAAATTTTGATGAAACTTTACGAAAATATTGCTTCTACTTCAGAGTAACACAGGCTACTTTTTATGAACATACCTCGCGGGTAAAGTCCAGTAATTCTCATATATTTTTAAGTTATTTTAATATATTTTACAGTTTACGTGGTAATTTCTACTTACGGACAGCATCGAAAACGCCCTTCGCGTTGGGAGGGAGAGGTGTTTTATGATAATAAATAATATTTGTAGTATAATGACTGTATTTTAAAAATGTGTTAAATTATTATTATAAACACTTACTGCCTTACTACAAAAGATTTAAACAGACGTTAAACGCGTGTTTAAAAAAATCCGTACTACAAATCCGCGTCTAAGCACAGTTTCAACCCACCTATTTGCAAAGGTTTCAGGTAATACAAAATAAATAACGAACAGCCACGGCTTCACCGTGGTACGTTCGTAATATAGATTTACATAAGGACTTCAGGCTCGATTCGATCGCCATTCACTTCAAAACGCTGTTCACTACCTTCTTCGAGGCAGCTACCCGCCATCCGAACCCCCTCATCAAAGAGAGGTAACCTACCGAAAAGACTAGACGTCCCATGCACGTCCTAACCAATCCCGATGATAACATCACCCTGGCGAACGCGCCATTCTTAGGGGCGAACACAAACACACACACACACCGTCTCCGCCGGCGGAGACGAGGTCCTCGGTTTGTGACGGCTCGGGCGCGCTTAGGCGCGTCGTGAGACCGTCACCCTTGACACCTGCGCTCCGTACAGCGCCATCCTCCACTCCGACGACGTTCTAAGCCGAGGTGCGATCTCACTAGGAGACACCCTTAGACACGGGTGTCCATTCTGAGCCCCAACGGGGCTTTCCCAATTTCAAGGCTGAGTCTCAGTACTCGCCCCCCCCCCCCCCCCGGTGACGCTGTCAAGGCCAGTAGGGCCAACAGCTATACACATTCAAAAAAAAAATAAGCACAGTTTTGAGTTAAACATGCTTTAGATATAGATTAACACACGTTTAAGTGAGTTTAATAGATGTCTAAAACCTATTCAGCTGTCAAATGTAACGTATAACATATTATCAATAAGTTTTTTTAAGACTTTATTCGCTGTTAAGCAATTTAGATAATATTTAAGCAATGTTTAATTTTTAAACACTGTTTAGCTAGACACGTGTTCAACATGGTTTTAATGCGTCTTTTGTAGTATGGCAGTTAAACTTTAAAATCAAATAGAATTTTTTAAAGGATTTGAACCAGCTTCCATCGAGTCAAATTCTTGTATAATTTACGTCCTAAATTACTGGATGTTAATAACCAATAATGTGTCAAGCCACACGGACTTCATTTTGAGAAAACGTCGTCTAAAAATGTCAAAACTATTCTTAATTTATTTGAAGATGTATATATCCATCTATTCTTTTCTATATTGTTGAAAGATATAATAAAATAAAAGAAAATTGGTATAATAATAAGTTTCATCTAATAAGTTTTTCATATATATGAGATTATTGTATATATCAAAATATGGAATTCACTTCAATATTCGAAACGTCTGTAATTATTTAGTTTAGATGACTTCTTCTTCCAAGAGTCTTTGAATAATGTTTACTACCTGACGCATTATCAAAATACATTAATATCTCCGAATTTAACTTTTTGTTGGTTGCTACATTATTGCTTATCAGCATCCATTTGTGTCTTCTCCGGTGCTGCGAATGTCCATGTGTACGCGCAGGGCCGGATTTACCGCCGCCCTGGGACACAAAAAAGATGCCGCCCCTTTACCTAAATTATTACTTATGTAAATTTAGTAGTAAAAAAAGTACATATAAAAAAATGATATATTTTGAACTTTCGCGATTTATACTATTCATGTTTAACATAACGGGTCTTATCGCGATAACTAATGGTAGTAATACCTTTTTTTATTGCCTGACGTTTCGACGAAGTTGCATCCGTCGTGGTCACGAGCTGACTGTTCAGTGCTCAGTGGAGTCAGCTAAGAAAAGGTATCACTACCATTAGTTATCGCGATAAGACCCGTTATATTAAATATGAATAAAAAAATATTAGAGTATAATAAAATTTAACTAAAAATTCCAAAAAAAATCTCTCACACCCTAAATTTTGCCACCCTGAGATTTTATCACCCTGGTGGCTACTACTATCCCACTTGTGCCCCAATAACAAATCCAGCGCAGTGTATATGATCACTTAATATCAGGTGTCAGTTCGTTTGTCCGATATTTTTATAAAAAAAATGTACGTGTCTTTGGTGTTTATGAAAGTATACTTTTTTTTACTTTCTATTCATAGATACGCTTTCGACTTTTAGCACGTATGCTATTATAAATAATCTATTATATTATTTCGTATTTAGCTATGTGTTAGGAATATTGTAACAGTCGTGGTAACGATGCCATGCATTTGGTTTTAAGAAATAAATCTTTACATAGTATATAAAAGTATCAAAGTATATAAGAAGAGTAGCTTTCCACCATCTGTATACTTAGATCTTTTAAACTATGCAACAGATTTTAATGTGGTTTTTATTAATAAACGAAGTGATTCAAGAGGAAGGTTTATATGTATAATACATATTTTATATATGATAAAAGAGCCGGGATTTTTAATGAATTGTTATAGGATGTCGTAAGTAAAGAATAAAGGAAATTTGAATTTAGACATGTTTGTGGCGCCATCTATTATTGGATTTAATAATTTCTCATTACAATTGACAAACCATGGTTGAAAATTTTAACCGCGTTTTTTGGTAATCGTTAGATATATTTAGACTAACACCCAAAATTAGGGAATTTATATAATTATATAGTTATAAAGATACATAATATATTGTAATTTTGCTTATCAGCTTCCAATTATGTTAAACTATTGCTATCAAAACATGCCTTTTGGCTGTTAAAGTAGACATTTCAGTAAAAACATTACAAATTAACTGTCAGAATATAGCATTTAATGATTGCGATAATTTAACGTAATTACTCTGCTGGTTCAAATCCTATTTTGTTGTAGCTATTATAAGGATTTAAAGGTAGATTCGTTTCCATGTGAAACATAACACATTATAAAATTATAATATAATCTACTTTTGTTGAAATAATATATGACAATTATGTATAAAGTTATTTTTTGTAGTAAATTTAAGTTTCGATTGACGTAATTTGTTTTGTACATAAATTGTTATAAATGTTTTGTAATTAGAAAATAATGTTTTTGTTAAATAAAAAAAAAATAAAGCTTTGTTTTAGTATTTTTATTTTATTTTTTGTAACAATTAAATCGACTAAACTTAAATAAATATATTTATATACAGTGTCTTAAACTAAGTCCGTAGCCAGTAAAAGATTGACAGAAGAGAACACTGAGGTAGAGCTCGGCCGGGGCAGTACCTCACTCTCGCAGACGATCGACGTGAAGTAGCTAACATAGCTGTATTTCGTACGGTGAAAGAGCCGGAAGTCTGACCTCCTCCCCTATTCCTTTCCTTACTTCCTTTTCCCTTTCATTCCCTATTCTTTTTTTTCTAGTAACGCATTTGTGTCTTATATGGTGCTCCAAATGACCATATGCGGGTGATCACTTTACATCTAGTGTCCCGCCTGCTCGTTTGCCAGCTATAAAAAAATAAGTAAGATACTTGAAAATACTAAAAAAATAAAAATAAATACTAAAAAATCAGTAAAATACTTGTAAATTACAACTCAATAATACACATTTTATTTTATTTAAATTTCATGAACAAATGATCTTTGAACAATCTTTTTGAATTATTCAATGGACGTTTTCTTTGGTTTTTGTTCTATTTATCATTTTTATACTTTTTTGTGATAATTGTTGTTTCCCTATTTATTATCAGATTGCCGAAGACTTTGAGCTTTTTGAGTATATGTATCTTTTTTGTTGTTATAATCTATTATTTATCTAACAATTTTTAAATTATCTTATAATTATACGCCGTTACAAATCTGGATATACAAAAGGTAACTCTACTGACTGTCTGATCTATCAACACAGGTCAACCTAGTGAACGGTTTGCGACCATAAAAAAAAGAATTTTTAGAAACTCATTCCCTAAGGGATTAAACGGAAAAGTTTGTTGGGAGAAATAAAACTAGGCGCGAGCAAAGCCGCGAGCAAAAGCTGATTATGTAAAAAACTTAAAAAAAATAGTTAAATTATGATTCCATGAATAAAGATAATGGATTCCGTATAATCAAGTTGGTTTGTCATTCGAAGTCATATAAAATATTAAAAACACATCTTCTAAAATATTTCTTTTTTGAGCAGTCTCAGATAATATCTAAAGTGATAAATTCACCGAGTATTAGTTTTCGAAGAGTTAGTTTGACGATCGAGTTTGCGTTTTATATCAGCACTGATATAGCGCCATCTAGTGCATGAATATATAAAATAAATTCGGAGTAATGTACTTCGAAAATAAGTTTATGCTAACGTTTTACGTATACGCATTTAACGTTATGTCCGACCATTTTGTAAAAAAAAGTACACACAATCATCCTAACTTTTTCCCGCTAGGAGAGCTGTAGGATTGCTAGTATGTCTTCTACCTGCATTGATAATATCTTTTGTCATTGTGAAATTTATGAAAAGTCAATTATTAATAACTTAACATCTGACCACTGTGGTCAAAAATTTTCACTTCATTCATTCAAATTTAGTGACTGGGCTACTCCTGGCATTTATAAAAGTAGAAATAAATTATATGAATTATACAGTGTGAAGCGGTGGTATCATGAGGAACATTTTGTAGAATATGTAAAAAAGTATTCAAAAACTTTTAAGGCGGTGTGCATTTCTGCTAAGTCAAATCATATCAAAGGAAAAATTTTTAATTCAGAAGATAAAATTAAAGCTACTTGGGACGTTATTAATAGTTTATGTGGTAAATCTAACAAGCAGTTTTTGCCAATTGAATTGAATGTAGAGAATAAACTCGTTAATTCAGAATTAGAAGTTGTAAATATATTCGAACAATTTTTTGATAAAATACCTACAGATATAACATCTCAGTTAAATTCGTCTTCATTAACTGCTTCTACATTGTTAGCAAATAATGTACCCAAATATGATATCGAATTCTCTTTTAAACAAATTACATCACTAGATATTGTAAAAACATTTAATACTCTAAAAATCAAGAAAACAAATGATCTATGGGGTATCTCGGTTAAAGTAATTAGTAGTATCATCCGAGACATTGCTCCCTATTTAGCTTGTATATTTAACAAATGTCTTAACACGGGTTCATTTCCAGATTTATTAAAATGTAGTAAAGTGTTACCACTTTTTAAAAAGGGAAGCAAATGTGATCCTGGTAATTATAGACCTATTTCTATATTACCTTCCCTAAGTAAAATATTTGAAAAACTAATTTTAAATCAACTCCTTGTTTATTTTAATGTAAACAATATTTTTCATGGTGAACAATACGGTTTCACTAAAGGTCGCTCGACTTCAGATGCAGGAATAGCACTCCTCAAACACATATATGATGCGTGGGAGAAATCACAGAATGCTATTGGTGTATTCTGTGATTTATCTAAGGCATTTGACTGCGTGGAGCACGAAACGCTTTTATATAAACTTAAATATTACGGTGTGAAAGGCAAAGCTCTTGATCTCATTGCTTCATACTTGACACAGAGACTTCAACATGTTACTATAAATGGAGTAAAGTCTTCTGGATCTGTCCTAAAGATGGGTGTTCCACAGGGGTCAATTCTGGGTCCTTTTCTATTTTTATTATACATCAATGATCTTCCGTTTTATGTTAAAAGTATTTGTGACATTGTATTGTTTGCTGATGATACTTCGCTTATTTTTAAAGTTGACAGAAATAAAACTAATTATGACGATGTAAACAATGCATTGTCACTGATACAATATTGGTTTACATCTAATAATCTGGTCTTAAATGCTAAGAAAACGAAATGTGTAATATTTACCTTGCCTAATGTTAAACAGCAAACTTATAGTTTAATATTAAATAATGAGATCCTTGATGTTACTGATACAACGGTGTTTTTAGGAATAACTTTGGATATGAAACTTCAGTGGAGCTCCCATTTGCTATCTCTTACGGGGAGACTCAGCTCCGCATCGTACGCGGTTAGAAAAGTTCGTCAACTAACCGATGTTGATACAGCTCGATTAGTATATTTTGGTTATTTTCATAGTATCATGTCTTATGGATTGATGCTATGGGGTAGTGCTACAGATATTAATACTGTATTTATCTTACAAAAAAGAGCTGTTCGTGGTATTTATAATCTAGGAGCTCGAGACTCCCTTCGGGATATTTTTAGTAAAGTAGGTATACTTACTGTTGCGTCACAATACATTTATAACAATATAGTATACATTCATAAAAATATTCATTATTTTGAAAGAAATAGAGATAAACATAATATTAACACGAGAAAGAAAGATAAACTTATAACACCTTGTTTTCGACTTCACAAAGTAAATGTTTCCTTTCTGGGGCAAGGTATTCGTTTTTATAATAAAATCCCCCAGAAATATTTGCAGTTTTCCATAAATAGATTTAAATCATATGTTAAAAAGTCTCTAATAGCTAAAGCATATTACTCTATACAAGATTACGTTGACGATAAAGATGCGTGGGTTTAGTATATGCTGAATTTCGTACAGGATAAATAATCAATTTGTAATCATAAACTGTGTTGTGATGTATTGACAATATTTTAAAAGAGTAACTATCGAGTTTCTTGCCGGTTCTTCTCGGTAGAATCTACGTTCCGAACCGGTGGTAGCTTCATTATTTGATGTAATTTTTTTTTTGTTTTTTCATGTATTGACGATTCAAAAGTGCTCGTGAGAGCCTACTTGAATAAAGTATTTTTTGATTTGATTTGATTTGATTTGCTCATTTTTTTAGATAGGCGAGGGCTTGACGCATTTCAAACTTGATGGTAAGCAATGATGACATCTAAGTTGGTACGGGCTTGCCTAGCAAATGCTTATTTACTCTTCCCTGAAGGGAGCTCAAAGTACCAAAACTATAAGTAATATTGTGTGCATTTTAGTTAAATATTTCATAAGTTTTATTTTCAAGAACATAGGTTTATACAAATTTATACTGAAATATCTAACAATTAACTTGTAATAAAATTCTTTTAGGCCGAGGCCCTCTCAGGTCAGGGGTCCGTGGGTTTTTGCCACCCTATAGATACGTCTATGTATGAAGGTATAATGAAAGTTTTTATACGTTATAAACTCAGAATAAAGTTTATAGTTTGTACTTGTAAATGGCGAAAAGTTACTAAAATTTAAAAAACGGAGCTGCTGTACATTATGTGTATTTATAGCGTTACTTTTAAATATTAAAAGGCAACGTCGAGACTTGCGTCCTTATTTCTAGTATTCCTAATAAAACTAATTACGCGTTTTCTTTTACTTCTTCTAAACTATCACGTAGCACCGTGCCCTTTGTCTCTGGTAACGATAAACAAATTAACGCTCCCAGAATAGGCGCCACACCGAAAATGACACTCGGCATCCAAGAAATAGTTAAATTTGATACAAATGGAGCTATCATAGATCCGATTCGCATGCAAGTGGAACAAGCACCCATTCCCATATTCCTAACAACGGTTGGAAATAGTTCTGATGTGAAGATGTAAGTGCATGTAGCGACGACGGATACGCAGCTGATACCAATGCACCCTAACGTTAACGTCAGCCAGAAGATGTCTGGGACGAAACCTAAAACTAAAACGCAGATTCCTCCTAAGGTGAAGAAGGTGATGACTGCGAATTTACGCCCAAAATGTCTGAGCAGCCAGATAGAGAGCAATATCGAGGGCACCTGCGAAAGAAAGAAAGATATTTTTATTAGTTTATCATCTTTAGACTGTCTTCTGTGATCGTTGTATTCATAACGATCTTATTCTTTTTATTACCAGATCAACGATTCAAGTAAAATTATTTTAAATGGATTTAAAAAGCATATGATAGCGACAACAAAACAAGGGTTAAAACACCGGCTAGAACTGCTGAGTTTTAAGTACAAATTTTATATTTAAATTAATTTTATCCTTGATGGTGGAACCAGAATTATGGGAGAAATTTTGACACACCTATATCTGACGCTATGTCTGAGACTTGTGGTGGTTTAACCATCTAATCTTCTGCGTAATAGAAAAGAAGGTCTTTGCCGAGCAGTGCCGAAAGGGGAGTAATTTAAGCTTTCTAAAAGTACCTGAATAGCTCCCATCACCGCCACCGTCAAGAATGGGTCTGGACTGGTCTGACTTATATATTGGTTGAAGCCATAGAAAGTTAACCCGGTGATCATCCAAATGATGCAGGAGCTCACTGTTTTGATTAATAGAGAGCCTTTGAAGAGGTCGATGTAGTTCGTTTTGACAGCTGATGATTGGGACTTGATGTCTTCAGACATTTTGTTTAACATTTCTTCTACTTTTGAAGTTGGTAAACCATTGCTGTAATTGACGGAATAAGATTGTTTTTTAGCGATTAGATTTTAAAAAGGTAAATATATTTTTTATAAAAGGTACAGGTACCGTTTTATAAAAGGATATATAAGGTGCACGCTGCTTATGAAATTATGAACAAATTTCAATGAATTTTGGTATACTAATTACCTCAAAATCCGTCCTGTAATCTATTCCAGCTTTCATTTTGTAAATGAAATAAAACTTAAAGGGAATTAATATTTGATGAACTCATTATTTCTCCACGAAATAAGCTATTCAAAATTATTCTTCTACGCAGACGAAGTTGTGGAAACTAACTATTCTGCTATAATAAATACTCCTATCCTTTATTAAAATGTCTTCTCATTTAAAAATTATTGTTTATTATTTTATTATCTCATAATTAATATAGCCTATTTTAAATTACTTACAACTTAGCAGCTCTCGTCACAAGTTTGGTAGCTTCATCAACTTTTCCAACGCTCACAAGCCATCGCGGCGATTCCGACAGTACGAAGAAGTAACCCAGATATATTAATGGAGGTATTGCCAAAGCCAAGCTATACTCGTTCCAATTTCTATAGAAATAGGAGAATATAGGTGTTGTCATGTGGCCAATAATAAATGGCAATTGGAAGAGACATCCGCATATCTCCCTGTACTTTGGTCCGACAGCCTCCATTACAATTACAAAGGATATGACCATTGTGCCCGCGGTCGCAATTCCCATGAAAAACCTTAGCACGGTGAAGGTTATGTAGTCAGGGGCGAAGGCCACAGCAAATCCGAAAGCAACGAGCGATACGATTGAGACCAAAAATGTGTTCTTTCTCCCATATCTGGAAAAATGAGAAAAAAAAGATTTAAAGATTAAAATATTTGTAATTATTTTAAATAGAACCTATTTTATTTTTCTTAATAGTAATGCACCTATAATCAATATATTTACGAAAATTGCGCGGAAGAAGGATTATGAAACTCGCACATTTAAAGTTCATGTAGACAAGGCGAGAGAAATGATAATATTTTTTATAAAATATATTACACATATTACCATGTATTTTACGCTCACGCATTTATACTCATTTGTTTATTGTTAAAGTCTGTGGGCAATTTGAGAAAAGATTATCTGCGGTCAACCTTAAATTGATTGAAAAATTAATGAAATACGCTCGAATTCCAAGCTCTAGACGACCACTAGTAGTAATTAATGGACATAAAAATGCTTGTTAAGTTAACTTACTTAATTTGTTTTAAATTGCAAAATATCGTCATAGAGGGCAATGAGTTTGCGCCACCATCTTGATTTAAAAAAAATTGAAAGGCGGTATTCTGTGTACATCTCGCCACTGGTGCAAGACACGTCGATTGAAGTTATTAATGTAGAGCATATTATTTGCTACATTTTTTCTTAAATACTTTCTTTCCTCCAAAGTTTTCTTTCGGAGATACAACGTAATCAAATACAAAATTATTAAGAATATATCATACAAGTAATAAATAAATAATAAATAACGCATCACACTCAACGGCCCGCATTAATATCTCATGACCTTGTGTCGGGAGTCCGGAAACACTCACAACACTAACACAAACACCCAGACCACGACAAACATCCGTATGGCCAATACACACGTTTGCCGTGAGCGGTCGAACCCGCGACCGTTAGCGCTTTAGTCAGTTGCAGTGACCACTGCGCCAACGCGTCTGTCAAAAGTAAATATGTACTGTATTTTGTTTATGGTACCTTGTTGATTATTTTCTATTATATATCGTCAGTATGCACCCTCCCTCTTTCTAGGATAGATTTTACGTCTTCGCTCTCATAAATATATTGGCAGTACAAGTAGGTACAAGTAAACTAGAGACTAGAACCCCAGTTATAATATAACAAAAATTAGATGAAATGAAACTATTTTAAACGGATTTAAATCGCGTATATTAATTATTTTTATCATCCCGACGTTTCGAGCACTTTGCAGCGTTCGTGGTCACGGGTAGACTAAGGTGACATTTGTCTATTTGAGATTTGAGAAAAATATTATTTACAACTACCGCCAACGGTTTCTTAAATGATATCTTGAATAACGTTCCGGTTGCACGCAGAAGGCACTAACTGTATCTTTTGGTCTGGCAGTCTGTTGGACTTGGGATTTTAAATTTTTAATGAGCGGATCCCAGGTGTTTGAAAGTCTCCAACCATCTTCTCTATTGAAGTTCGGATGTTTTTGAATTTCAATAGCCTCGCGTATCATTCTAGGAATGAATCTGTGTTCTCTAGCGAGGATCTGTGGTTTATCAAATCGGATAAAATGGTTAGGTTTATCCAAGGCATGTTCACAAACTGCAGACTTTGAAGAACGCCTATTCTTGACATCTCCTATGTGTTCCTTGACCCTAGTACCGATGCTTCTTTTTGTTTGGCCTATGTAAGATAAACCACACTCACATTCGAGTTTGTATACTCCCGCAGTCTGTAAAGGAATATTACTCTTGATAGGTCTCAAGAACTGGCTCACTTTCTTATGAGGCTTGTAGATAGTTTTAATCGAAGCTCGCTTCAAGATGTTGCCAATTCTGTCTGTAACTCCCTTCACATATGGTAGAAATGCAGGTTGTCGCTCAACTGTGGGTGGTTTGATACGGCTTCAACGATGCTGGCGAGGCACGGGCAGCTTGTTCTGGTGGAGTGCAAGCTTGACGTGGTGTAGCTCGTCCTCTAGGTGTTCAGCATCGCAGAGATGGTGGGCTCTCTGAAACAAAGATTTGCCAACGGTAGCTAACTGACTAGGGTGGTGGTGTGAGTCACCATTAAGGTATTTATTAGTGTGTGTGGGTTTCCTATAAACTGTGTGACTTAATGTGTTGTCAGGATTCTTGATAATAAGAATGTCAAGAAAAGCTAAAACATTATTTGCCTCTAATTCCATAGTAAATTGAATGTTATTATTAATAGAATTAAGATGTTGTAAAAATGCAGACGTCATATCACTAGGTAATATTGTGAAAGTGTCATCTACGTACCGCTTGTAAAACCGAGGTGTGATTGGTCCGGAGTGAAGAGCCCTCTCCTCCAGGTCTTCCATGAATAAATCGGCGACCACGGGGGATACTGGAGAACCCATTGCAACTCCGTCGACTTGCACATAGAATTCATCATTCCACAATAAATATCCAGATGTCAGGCAGTGATGTAACAGCTCTGCATACTCAATAGGCATGTTTTTTGTTTGTAGCTTCCTCTTGACAATTTCGATGCAGTCTTGTATGGGTAGGTTGGTAAACAATGACTGGACATCAAAACTAACCATTGTCTCATTGTTGGTTAATTTGAAATCAAAGATCTTTTTACAACATCTTAATTCTATTAATAATAACATTCAATTTACTATGGAATTAGAGGCAAATAATGTTTTAGCTTTTCTTGACATTCTTATTATCAAGAATCCTGACAACACATTAAGTCACACAGTTTATAGGAAACCCACACACACTAATAAATACCTTAATGGTGACTCACACCACCACCCTAGTCAGTTAGCTACCGTTGGCAAATCTTTGTTTCAGAGAGCCCACCATCTCTGCGATGCTGAACACCTAGAGGACGAGCTACACCACGTCAAGCTTGCACTCCACCAGAACAAGCTGCCCGTGCCTCGCCAGCATCGTTGAAGCCGTATCAAACCACCCACAGTTGAGCGACAACCTGCATTTCTACCATATGTGAAGGGAGTTACAGACAGAATTGGCAACATCTTGAAGCGAGCTTCGATTAAAACTATCTACAAGCCTCATAAGAAAGTGAGCCAGTTCTTGAGACCTATCAAGAGTAATATTCCTTTACAGACTGCGGGAGTATACAAACTCGAATGTGAGTGTGGTTTATCTTACATAGGCCAAACAAAAAGAAGCATCGGTACTAGGGTCAAGGAACACATAGGAGATGTCAAGAATAGGCGTTCTTCAAAGTCTGCAGTTTGTGAACATGCCTTGGATAAACCTAACCATTTTATCCGATTTGATAAACCACAGATCCTCGCTAGAGAACACAGATTCATTCCTAGAATGATACGCGAGGCTATTGAAATTCAAAAACATCCGAACTTCAATAGAGAAGATGGTTGGAGACTTTCAAACACCTGGGATCCGCTCATTAAAAATTTAAAATCCCAAGTCCAACAGACTGCCAGACCAAAAGATACAGTTAGTGCCTTCTGCGTGCAACCGGAACGTTATTCAAGATATCATTTAAGAAACCGTTGGCGGTAGTTGTAAATAATATTTTTCTCAAATCTCAAATAGACAAATGTCACCTTAGTCTACCCGTGACCACGAACGCTGCAAAGTGCTCGAAACGTCGGGATGATAAAAATAATTAATATACGCGATTTAAATCCGTTTAAAATAGTTTCATTTCAATGAATAATAATCGCGAAAATCTAAGACAACAAAAATTAGATGTCTCTGTATTTTATTCCATCTTAGATGTACTCAAATACATACATTCATAAACACTTAAATAAATAACAGAGATTTGTGAAACGAAAAGTGAACTTGTTTATTAACAGAAGGGTAAGATCACATCAAGTGAACTCTCCATTTATCTCTTGATCATGAAATTTAGTTCCATATTTTTTAGTTTTAAGTACATACGAAATAATAATTTTACGAAGAAAATTTTGAGTATTTTTAAATCCAAAAAAATGTATAAAAGCAATCGTTACAGAACTATAGTTAAATATATATTTTTATTAAATATTGAAAATTTATAATTATTTGTTTATAATCTTATTTTTAATTAAGCTATGAGGAAACAAATGAAAATTTTATTGATTTCTAGGGTTCCGAAACAATATTATTCAACATAAATTTAACAAAGCATTAAGTTTAAAAAAATACTGGGTTACGTAAATACACATAATATTACGATAAAATTTATACACCCTATATCACACGGGCCATCATTATTAAACTTTTGACACCTCATTTATTAAAGTCGGTTCAGTAGTTGAGCCGCTACAATGGAACATATGTACATACACTGCCCAAATCATTACCCATTTGCCTTCGTCGTAGTCGGTAAAAATATCATGTTTTGTTTATCACGGATGGGAAAATCTCAAAAACGTGATGATAAACGTGATCCGCTCCAAAATTATATTAAATATTTTTTGCTACCTCTGAATGAATAAATAGTTTAATGTGATATTTACTTTACAATTAAATGTTATCTTAAGTTATCTTATTGATATAATATAATATATGTACATAATTAAGGTTTATTTAACTTCTCTACCCCTAAAGGCTGTTAGTTATATTTGTACCTAATTATACGTATTTATGGAAAACAATATTTAAAAAAAAAAACACAATTAATGTATATTATTAACAATCATTGGATGCTGATAAGCAATAATGTGTCAACCCACAAAAAGTCATATTCGGAGATGTATTTTGATAATGCGTCACGTATTTAACATTATTAAATGACTATTCATGTCGTCTAAATGAAATTAATACGAAAAAAAAAGGTTTCTTTCTTTAATGTTTCGAATTTTGAAGTGTGTTCAATATTTTCCAATATGCATTAATCTATTATAGTTAAAAATGTCATTAATAGATAAAACTTGTTATTATATTAATCTAACTTTAATTAATATATCAAAATAGAAAAGAGAAGATGGATATAAGAATTATACGTCATTAAATAAATTTGTTAAGAATATGTTTGAAATAGACTCCATTTTCTCAGAATGAAGTCCGTTGAGCGTGACCCGATATTGCTGATCAGCGTCCAAATATGGAACATTGTTAATCATTTCACTTTCTTGGGTATTTCTCATAATCTTGGTAGCAAAATATCAAAATATTTTCTAACACTTTTCAGTCGATGTACGGAATATCTTTTACCACACGTCGCTCATTGTGCATTTTTATATACGTTTAAGGTTTATTTTTTGATAATTACACTTGTTTTAGTCTCGTAATTGGTATAAAACTCTGTAACCTAGTAACAAATGTGTAGTTCTTTAACCATTAATGATCTAAGGCGTAGTAAGTCGTTACGAGAGTTGTGTATGTACTTCAGGAAATTTTAAGTTATTTCAGGTAATTCTCGCTTACGAGAGACAGCAGAATAGTTAGCTATTTTAAACTGATTAGCGTCAAGATATTTTTGAAATTATATTTGATCGTATACACTAGATTACAGTCTCATAAAATATACAATTAATGCTTACCAGAATACACACACACACACACGTTGCGACGTCGCGTCCTGACACGATATGATGTCGCATAATGCAATGTCGCGTTGTAAAAATTTACGACGTGCAACGAACATATTTAAGAATTGTTTTATAATTCAAAATAAATAAAAAAAAGCAAGATGCGACACTCGGTTATTATTTTTTACTATGCACGTCGTAGATTTTCATGAAGCGATTTCGTAACGTGTGTATAAGTTTTAATTGTACCACGAAGAAAAAGCAAGCATAAAGTAAACAATAATACATTTACCTGTCAGAAAGAAATCCAAACATGATGCTGCCTAGCAAAATGCCCAATTGCAACACCATTTGAGTGAAGCTCGCCTGCCAGCTACGATCGCATACTAAATCCCATTCGGAAATAATCGTACTCTCGAAGGGGGACGTATCGTAAGAGTACTTCAGACAATCGCTGTAACATGTGTTATTTTCACCGATATTCGTCGAATTTTCACCGAAGTTTGAACACCAAAATGTCAAATTTGGTGTCAGGAATATAATAGCCATTTGCACCCATCCTGAAGATAACTTCACCAAGGATACTGTCGCCAGCACCACGAATTGCCACTTGCCGAATTGTCCGATCAAGTTGGCTAACCCATCCTCCTTCTTGGTTTGGATATTTTCTATTACTTTTTGTACCATTTTCAACAATGGTTTATGGCGCGTGTTCTATTGCGTTGGCATCCTCAATATCTGTAACGATATTGTTAATCTTATTATTTTATACATCTGATGGATCTGTATCGGATCGATAATGGCTGATAAAATTATCTTCGAATACTTTAAATTATGTAACTATATCTTTTATTTGTAAAAATTTAGCTTTTCAATGGTTTCAAGAATTTTATTCACCATTAAACAAAATCAAAAAAAAAAAGATTAATTAACATATCTCAATATAATAATTAATTTGGGAAAATTGTCCAATGAATTGCCAGATTTGTCAATTTGTTTACGATTAAGCGAAATTAGAGAGGAATAACGTTTTAAAAATGTATATTTTAAATTAATCATATATTCTCTGTATTATATTATAGATCATCTCCATCACATAAAAATATTAACTTTATGTAAGAAATATTTATGTGTATGCGTGCAATCTTGAAAATCAACTGATAATATAAATCATCTTCATTGTTATAATGAATCCTAAAAGTAAATAAATTGTCTATTACATTATAATATTCGTGGGTAAATAATATACATAGTGTGATGTCACAATATTATCAAACAAAACCACGCTTCTGAAGATTAATTTCAAGTGTGTGATAAAATTGACTGTTTAGAGTACGCAGATTTATACGTGGAAAACAGGAACTTATACTAACACAATACATAACAAAAACTTTTGAAGATAGGTAAATTATCAACATACAATTATTAAATGTCCTTTTTTTAAATTGGCAAACGGCGGAAGATGTCATTTTAAGTGGTCACCGCCGCCCATGGAATTTTGCAACACCAAAAGACTTACAATTGCGTTAATTAAAAGGAATAAGATATGAAAATTTTGTTGTTAATTAACATTATGAAGTGCCAGTACACACACACACACACACACACATAACGTGGAGAATTCATGACGCGTACTGTAAAAGTTATTCGTTACGTGATTTTATACGATGTTATATATTTAAAACTGACGATGTTTCTTTGTCTAGTGACCAATGATCATCAAAGGTCTCATTAAAGTACTTACTATGTTTCTTAATATTATGTGTTATTGCTTCGGTCGTATAAGTTGTAGCGTGATGTTATATAGTCTCCCTCAGGCCTGAAGGAATGATCTACCTAACGTGAAAATATTTTTTCAAATCAGATTAGTAGTTTCGGAGATTAGCCCCTTAATACAAACTTACAAACAAATACCTCTTTATATTATTAGCATAGAAAAATAAGGAGCACTTAAAATCATAACTTTCATGATTGAATTTACTGGTAATAATCATTTCGATATAAGATAAAATTAAACAAACATGATTAAAAAAAGGTGAATTATTGTTGTATCGTTTAAATATAAATTAATTCCATTTAAAAAAAAATGTCATAAAACATTAAGAAAACAATCTTAAAATCGCCAAATCTAATTTGTACTAAGGCTCTACACAAGCGTCGATTTCAAAATATCGTCCTTTTATGGTTTATCCAAAAACCATAATTTTCAATGCGTTCTTGACCTGCACCGAGTCGATTACGTTATAATACTATATTCAGTTAACATAACCTTAAAATTATTTCATCACTTTGTACGTATCGTATTTAATAGTATCTGTGACCAATTATTGTGTTATTTCGATTGCTTTGCTAATGATTTTAATATCTGATTGAGAAATGGTGATCTCAGTTAAAAAAAATTATAAGTATGTAGTAAAAATAATTACGAGATATGAATTGTTTTATATAAAACTAGGCGCTCTTTGCGGTTTCACTCGCGTTTATAGTTACTGCTTAGCTTCAGTGAGTCGTAGCGTGATGTAATATAGCCTCTCTAAATAAACAGGTTATCCAAAGCAAAAATTATTTTTCTAATAGGATCAGTAGTTTCAAAGATTTTCCTCTACAAACAAAGCTTTTACAATATTAGTATAGATATATTACGAGTATAAGAAGCTTGGACAATGGTTAAGTATTATAGTTTTTAAGCTTAAACCGCTGGATCAAATTCGATGAAGTTTGGTATAAATATAGATTGGATTTTAGAGAAAGACATTTACTGTTACTTTCTGTAAATCGGGAATGAAAATTAGTATTCAACATTTTTCAAAGGAATATGCAATTGAAAATAATTATATATGACCAATTTTTGACGCTATAATGTATTTCACATTCACCAAAAAAAAACAACTACATATGTCAAGTGGTTATATGTATTTAAAAATCATTTTTATTTTTGACGATTTAAATTTTATTAGTAACGATTCTCACTTATAGGCTTTAAGACTGATAGATGGTACTGCTGACTGCTGATGGTGTCGTTACGCTGTCGAGTTTTTGATTTTTTTATTAATAACTTTTTTTTAACTTCTTCAATTCAATATGCTTTAAACTTAAACAAATAATTGCAAGTCATCGAAAAATGATTACAACTTACGAAAGCAAGAAAAAAAAGCTTTTAACATGTCAGCGGAAAGTACTTATACGAATAATGATAGAACTCATGACGTAAATGTATAAATATTAAATTAAATATCCAAGTTGAATGGCCGATTAAGTTACAATTACTTATTTATAACTGACCTTGTACTTAACTGACTAATGGTATGTATGTATAATCTTAACGATATTATAAATAATATCATGTTCAATTACATTTTTTTTATTTTACATTGTTTTTTTAAATATTGACTCGGGGTTCCCCGAAATCGCGGACAATTTTGTTGTTTTGTTTGAAGCTTGTTAACCCCCCATGTAAAAAGTTAAGTTAAGTGTTATGAGTTTGACCACTATTTCTGGCTGTCTATGGCACCGTAGCTTCTAAAGGTTTTCTCTTATTTGAAAGAGGGTTTTCTAGCGATGGTTTTAGGACATGTTCTACCAAAATCTGTTTAGTCATTTCAAGGTTTTATCCTTTTAACTGTAGTAGAAATCTTAGATGCACAATAAGTATTTGATTTACTTTCAGACATATCATATAGTTGACAGGCACGTTGGCGCAGTGGCCACTGCAGCTGACTGAAGCGCTAACGGTCGCGGGTTCGATCCCCGCTCACGGCAAACGTCTGTATTGGTCAAACGGATGTTTGTCGTGGGTGGTTGTGTTAGTGTTGTGTGTGTTTCCGGACCCCCGACACAAGACCACGAGGTCTTAATGGGAGCCGTTGAGTGTGATGCGTTATTATTATTATATCATCATTTCAGCCGTAGGGAGTCCACTGCTGGACATAGGCCTCCCCTAAAGATTTCCAAAGGGACCTATTCGACGCGGCTTGCATCCAGCGTCTTCCAACGACCTTAATAAGATTGTCTGTCCATCTTGTAGGAGGACGTACTACAGCATTTGCCGGTCCGTAGTCTCCATTCGAGAATCTTTCTGCCCCATCGGCCATCGGTTCTTCGAATTATGTGGCCTGCCCACTTCAACTAGCCAATCCGCTGGGTTATGTCGACTACCTTAGTTCAGTTCAGTTCAGACATATGTGTGACCTAAAATTTGATGCACCTATGCATGATACATAACTATGAAAAAATATAAAATTCTTGATCTGATGCTGCAGCCAGGTTCAGCAGGATACAGAACTCCTCTCCAACTTACAGCAGAGTATCGTATTATTGCTCGTTGTCTCAATGAATAGATTGCCGGTTTTTTTTGACATCTTGGTCTATTATTACAATGTGTAGTATTCAGGAAATTCTAACAAAACACAGTTGTTTTAAAAATATTCTATAGCAAATTTAGTTAATTAAATTCTTAAAATATGTAATTTTTTCCGTGTCTTTTGTTTTAAATCATATAAAAAGCGTATTACAATAACTTGACTAATTGGACTCGTAAGAATAATGGGCAAAAATGAATTAAATTATTAATTAAGTGGACTTCAATGATTACCTAGTTATTAGTGTTAGTGGTTAGATCACGTCGATCTTCACCGATGATCGCGAGTTCAAATCTCGGCAACACCACTTACTTTTCAAGAACTAAATTTGTGTTTAAATTCATCTCGAGCTCGGCGGTGAAGGAGAACATCGTGAGGAAACCTGCATGTGCCGGGAGATATTCTTACACATATATCCGCTAACCCACAGTGGAGCTGGTGGATTAGGTTCTAAACCTTCTCCTTAATAGGAGAGGAGGCCTTTACCTAGCTGTGGGATATTTACTGTTAAGTTACTTTACTAGAACGTAAATTTGATTTAACTTTTTGCAATTAACGTTTTAACATTCTTAATTATCTAGTTTCCTTACAGTGTTCTTGAGGGCTAGATACAAATAGTTTTCCTCCTGTACCTTACCTACCTACTGTGTATATATACCTATCTATACAGGGTAAATAAAACGGGGTCATCTATACTAATGTTAAAAAGAGGTACAGTTTGCTTGTAAGTTTGTATGCAGACTACTGATCCGATTTGAAAAATTATTATTGCCTTGGATAACCCGTTTGTTAAAGGTTATAGGCTATATTACATCACGCTACGACGAATAAAACCAAATAAGGCAGGTAATTTGTATATAAAACTAGATTTAGACCGTGTATTTGTGTGCGTTTTTTTTGTACTCCTTAGAAAAATTATAGTCAGGAGGCCTAATTCCGTCTGTTGGGTTAAACCGCAGTTACGGGGGTTACAATGTAGTTACACCTTTGATATTTATACTATATTAAATCTACGATATAATACTTATATATTATAGACTTTGTAGAATTTACAGTTCGAACCGGTGGTAGCTTTGCATTAATTTAAAATTATTTGTTTTGACGATTCGAAAGTGCGTTTAAAAGTCTGCTTAAATAAAAAAAAAATTAAACATGAATATAATGTATATAACTAGTTTAGTCGAGATGGGAAAGATAAAAAACAATCGAACTAATATTTTTTTTAGTATTTATTTACGGACGGGGTGTTTTAATTTTAATACGAATTTTAAATTCAAATGTTAAGTTACTACACGCATACACATAAATACGAAATAATATATATACAAAAGTTATGGTAATTAAAAAAAAATATTTAAGTACTGTTGAAATAAATTTGATAGTTAATTTAATATTATAAATAATAATTAGGACTTTAAAAAAGCAACTGACTTCAAAAGCAAATTACGCAATTTCGTTTGCCTGGATGACATTAATTTCAGTGATTTAAAACCCAAAATTCCGAATCGATTAGGATGAAAATTCTATTCACTAAGTTACCTATCAATTACCATTCAAATTTAAAAAATTAAAATGATAAACTGATGAGGTTACTAACAGTAAAAAAATATATTACATTACGAATTCTCCCTTTTTTGAAGTCAGTTAATATATTTATATTATATTATTCACAATAATATCGTAAATAAATTGAGCATTCCAAAAACGAAACAATTTTCGTCAAAACAACTTTAAATCGCGGTCAATGTCGTAATTTTGCAACAATATTAAAAAAAAAATTGTACTCACAGATAACAAAATTATTAAAATGAAGTCACAATAAATATAGCAAACCTTCCAAACTAACCGACCACAGCACAATCACTGAGGTGAATAAGATGTTACCTCTCAATTCATTCGTTATCGTTGCAGCTGAACTGGTATTATCGACTAATAATAAAACGGCTGGGTTAGTTGTTAACCGACTTCAATAGAGGAGGAGGTTCTATGTTCAACTGTGTGTTTCTCCGCCGATTGTAGACCGATTTTAATTTTTTTTTTGTTAGAAAGGGTAAACCTTCATGATGTAATGAAATTTTTTATAATTTTTAACGTGTTTTAGTTTATTTTTTTAAACTAATATTTGTACTTATTTATATGCAGGTACATTTAAGATTGGTTATATATAAGAAAATAAATATAAAAATTATCCTTTACGTCTACAAAGTCATAAGTATTTTATGTCAATGTCAAGTGCTCTTACATGACAGGCAATGACAATGATCAGTCCTTGCTATGCAGATTTTCCGGGTATATCGTTAAACATATGATTCGTCGCTTCACCTGTAGCATAATAATGAGTTACTTTTCACAAGGACGTACAGACACTGCATTACATTAATCTTAAATCTATATAACATACGACATAATTATTGTACGTTTGTGCAAATGAGATGTTAAAGATAAGTTAAGTTCTTGATAATAGAAAGAGTAGTCATATAATAATTACAGTGCAACCTTAATAAAACGTAAATTAATATAGAGACATTCTCGATTTGACAAATCTTTCGTAATCCCCTTGAATTAAATAAATAAAACGCATCACACTCAACGGCCCCCATTAAGATCGCGTGACCTTGTGTCGGGGGTCCGGAAACACTCACAACACTAACACAAACACCCAGACCACGAAAAACATCCATATGACCGATACAGACGTTTGCCGTGAGCGGGGATCGAACCCGCGACCGTTAGCGCTTGAGTCAGTTGCAGTGACCACTGCGCCAACGTGTCTGTCAAATTGTCCATAAGAGTCAATATAAAATATACCTTTGCAATTTTTTGCGAACGACATCTTTATAACGAATTTTCAACTATCAAGAAAAAATATTCATACCTCTAATTAACGAATTTTGTCAACCCAAAACTTTGATATAAAGTTCCCACCAATATTAATTTAATCTAGTATGTGATTCATGTCGCGTTTCCTCTTTATAACGAATTTTAGACCAACCTAACATCAACATAACAAACCTCAGTTCGACGAATTACTTAATATAACGAATATTTTCTTGTTCCCCTCCGATTAGTTAAATCGAGGGTGCCCTGTATAAGATTTGTATCTGTCTGTCTGTATGTTTGTATGCGCACTGAAAGCACGAAATTGGATGCGGTTTTCATACTTGTATTGTTGCAGGATTTGTTAAAAATGTCGTTTCCGTTTCATCTTGACAAGCCGTTTAGAATAAGCGATTAGAAAACAATTAAGCTTGTTTTCGTGCTGTTTATTTTATTGTCGTTTTACAATGACAAATAGACGCTGATAAGTCGTTATGTCACGAACAGCGAACTTCATTTTGTGAAAATAGCGTCTAATGTCAAACCTATTCTTAATAAATTTGTCTGAATAAGTATCTTATTTTCTACTTTGATAAAAGGTATAATGAATTAAAAGCAGATTGATATAATTAAAAGTTTTATTTAATTATAAGTTTATAACGAAAACATTGAAAGGAGTTTCATATTTGTGCCGTTTGCCGTTGAAACCATGGGGTCCTGGGGCGAGGAAGCGAAAAAGTTTTTCAAAGAGCTGTCTTCCCGCCTCGTCGAAACTACAGGTGACCGAAGGGCTGGCGGCTATCTTGGCCAGCATATCAGTCTGGCCATACAAAGAGGTAATGCTGCCAGTGTTTTGGGCACCTTGCCTCACTGTGACATCGATAGTTACTTAGGTTTAATATAGTTATTTTTAATTTCTCTTTCTTTTTATTTTTAATAGAATTATTTGTATCAATAGTATTAATTGTTATTATTCTTTTATATTGTAAATAATAAATATTATAAGTTTCTCAAATATATGAGATTATTACATATTGCAAAATATTAAGCAGACTTCAACATCGGTAACAAAAAAATTCACTTCACTTGTATCTTCTGAAACAGTATACATATGTATCTGATGTAGCATCCAATATACCATGGACCCGTATCATTTTATAATTTTCTGAAGACGCCGTATCAATATGGCTTCTTTATTTAGTACCTCATCATTCCAGTAAAAAGCCAAGTCGTTAGAAATCTACACTAATCTTATAAAGCTGATGAGTTTGTTTGTTTGTTTGAACGCAATAAACTCAGGAACTACTGGTTTGAATTGAAAAATTATATTGTGTTAGATAGTTATTGAGGAAGGCTATAGGCTGTATTACATCACGACTCATAGGAGCGAAGCAGTAACCATAAACGAGAGTGAAACCGCAAGGGACAGCTAGTCAAATATAAGAGAGCACCCATAACATAACGTAGGATATAAAGCAAAGCGACGAGACGAACGTTGCTTTCGTTGTATCGTTGTTTAGCCATAACGCCCCCTGTTCTGGCTTAACAACGATACTTATAATGTTGCCAGAACGTTATCTTTTTTACATTTTATAATTCCGTGTTATATGAACGTAAGAATTTTTTTCTATTATATCTAAATTAATATTTTAGAACGTTTTAATTTCTCATTAATTAAGTTTAAATTACAACCGCATCTTCTCGCTAAAATTTTTTTCAATTCATCTAATATTATATTGCGCAAAAGACATGTTGCCAACAGCACTGTATTAGCAAACACTGCAAATATTTAGCATATTTATTATTAATAATTTAGTATTAATTATTTGTCAATAATTTAATCCTACTAACGTTATAAATGTGAAAGTTTGTATGTGTGGATGGATGGGTGGATGTTTGTTACTCTTTCACGCAAAAACTACTGAACCGATTTGGCTGAAATTTTAAATGAAGATGGCTTATTTCTTGAATAACAACATGTAGCCTACATTTTGTCCCAAAAAAAAATTAAAGTGCCCACAGGAAAAATTTAAACAGTACTTTTTACTTTTTCACACAAAAATTACTGAACCGATTTGATTGTTTGAAATGAAGATGGCTTATATCTTGGATTTACATTTTATCCCGAAAAAATTTGAAGCTCCTACAGGAATAACTCACTAAGAAAGTACTGAACCGATTTGAATGAAATTTGAAATGAAGATGGCTCATATCTTGGATTTACATTTACTATTCCACGCGGACGAAGTCGTGGGTGAAAGATAGTTTTTGAATAAATCAATTTAAGTATTATTTCTTCGTAATTTTTAATTCAAAAATGTGTAACTTTTTAATAATATATTTGGTCACTTGTCTTAAGTTTTACATCTATCTTATTAAAAGTGTTTTTAATTATTAATTTTGTTTTAGATTTAAATAAAGGCCTTTTTAAACTTCATTATTATTGTTTAAATAACGATATCAATTTTTTTTAGTTTGATAATTTTATTACCATTCAAACAGTTCAGTTTACAATTCCAATAATTCATTAAAGCGCCCATCCCATCTTTATGATTTAAGGACATAATAGAATTTTGAAATGTCACATTTTGAAGTTCACAATTTATCTGTTGAATTCGAATCGAAAAATATTTTGATTTTGTTAAAAATAAAGTATTTAAATCATTAATTAGTAGCAGTTTTTAGTGTTATTCATATCGGATGTGTTTCTTCAATAGTTGTATAATATTAATACAGAACCAAAATGTGTAATTGTTCGAAAATCCGTGATTTTTGTTCCCAGAAGTGTTTGTTTATAAAATAAGGCAACGAATGAAAAATAGTCTATATATTCACACTATAAATGTTAAATTAGCTCTGTCTGTTGGTCGGTTTGTTACGTTTAATCCGCTAAACAAATTTTGATTGGTATGCATATAGTAGATTGGATGTTGGACAAGAACATACCAGTAAGCATATTTTAGTCGCGAAAATAAAACTTGCAAGGGATGTGAAAAATAGGGGATGAATATTTGTATACACGATTTATACAGCAAATAAGTAGGCAATTTAAAATAATTATTTTACAAAGAAGTTCTGAGATTCTAGAAGTTTTTGGAATCGAGTCTTTGATTCTGTTGGTTTGTTTATAGTAAAACACATATTTAATTTTGTTTATCATATTTGTAAGACTAAATTGCTAACCAAATTTAAATGTAATTTAGTATGGAGCTCGAAATATGGAAAAGAACGTCCATATTATTTAAAAAACTAAAATCTAGTATTCGAATACCACACGGGAGAAGCCGACTTACAACTTAGGTATATGAATCATTTATCTTCACTTTTAATTGTATAACTTAACTCGAACGCCAAGTTAAGTGAAAATAAAATTAGAAGCAACAAGTAGAGCAGCCTAATAAGGGCGTCGCTATATTTAGAAATTGAAGGAATATCTTGTTTGTCTACTCTTGTGCTTCGGTTTCCTAGGATTACGGCCTCGTATTATTATGCCCGTTTACGTTACGCTACCCATCCGACACTTGAATTTTTGACGTGTCCTCCCGTTCTGACCTAAGAGGTAACGTCATATTTTGATCAGTGATACTAAACCCCTTCTGCCTTACTACAAAAGATTTAAACAGACGTTAAACGCGTGTTTAAAAAAATCCATACTACAAATCCGCGTCTAAAAACAGTTTTGAGTTAAACATGCTTTAGATATAGATTAACATACGTTTAAGTGAGTTTAATACATGTTTAGAACCTATTTTAGCTGTCAAGTGTAACGTATAAGATTTTATCAATAAGTTTTTTATGAGTTTATTTACTGTTAAACAATTTATATAGTATTTTAAGCAATGTTTAATTTTTAATCACTGTTTAGCTAGACACGCGTTCAACATGGTAATGCGTCTTTTGTAGTATGACAGCTTAATTGTATACATAAAACATTTATTAAAGAAGAAGCTCTGTATAGGTAAATAGCATAAAATAAAAATCAAAATATACTTTATTCAAGTAGGCTTTTACAAGCACTTTTGAATCGTCAATACAGAAACAAAAAGTAAGCAAAAAATTAATTAAATGAATTTACCACCGGTTCGGATTGTAGCTTTTACCGAAAAGAACTGGCAAGAAACTCGACAGTTACTCTTTTAAAAAATTTTACAAAAGGCATATACATTTATGAGTTAAAAATATATTAAGTACCCTGTGTGAATCCAGCTTATACTAAATCCAAGCATCTTTATCATTTATGTAATCTTGAACAAAGAAGCTTTAGCTATTAAGGACTTTTTAATATGTACATATTATTATATCATCATAATACCATAGAAGTTGAGATTAACAAGTAAAAAAAAATACAAGGAGAAGGGGACTCAATAAATCATAAAATATTTTATTTTCTTATTACGCGTGCAAATGAATATTTCTATTGAAATGAAAATTCAGCACTTTGATTTTAATAAACGAATTATTGTGTCATCTCCTTGACTTTAGAATTCAAATGTTAGGTGGGTAGCGCAACATATTAATAATACGGGGCCGTTATCCTATGAAACTAAAGCATTGCCCGGCGTGAAAATAGGTAGTTGACAATTATTACCTATTGAAGTGGTCTATGTGACATAAGAACACGGGTTGCGGTGCGGCGCGGTGCGAATGTAGTGCAGTTGATATTGTTTTGATATTATCGCACGAACGAGTTGCAATACGCTCCGAACTGTCATGTTCCAATTCACAAACTATTAATACACGGATAGTCTGTGCCACAAAAAAATATTTTTGTACATTTTGGATCCTCGGACGATCCCCTCTCATGTGAAAGCTGCATGTGTTTGAAAGTTTGAAAGAAATTCATGTGTTTTGATTAGTATGTTTATTTTATTCATCAATCTTAGTTTTACTTATAGACATATGTACCTATTTGAAAAATTAATAAAACATTGATGTAAGTGAAATAATTATTTTCGAATTTCTTAACGCCGGCATTTGCTTATTTATAGTAACGCCTGTTTGTTTGTTTCAATGCGATAATCTCAGGTAATACCGAATTAAAAATATCCTTTTCTGAAGACTGATCGATAATTATCAAGGATGGAGTAAAGGGCCAATATCTATAAACGTTAATTAATAAGGTAAGTAGGATATAACTTAATCTTCTGTTTAATGTAAGCCCCCCCGGATGGGTGGAAGGGAGGTTCCAGGCCTTTCTTTACTTTCTGTCCCCGATGATCCCTTTTTGGCTTCAATATGTCAATTATTTCATCATCGGCTGTGATTACTTATTATAAAGTGGCTTGTCTGCACCTTTGCCTGCTATTTTCATTAAAAATAAAATAATTTTAAAAAATCACTATTCATATCTTTTTTATAATTTTACATTTCATTGTTTCTATGTGTTCAGCGCAAGTAGTATTTAAGATTGCAATAATATTTTAATGAGTGTTATTAAAAAGCGTAATAAAAATTAAAAGTGTAATAAAAAATCATGGTGCTCCACTTTTGTAGATAAATAAGAGAATTAATTTGATAGCTATTAACACGTGAAATGTTTTCACGAGACAAAATGTTATCTGTTAAAACCTTCCCAGATTTTATCTGTACATAATTTTGTTGGCTTTTAAATCAGACTATTAGATGATCACGTGTGCGTGCGTACATGCGTACGTGTGCGTGCGTGCATGCGTGCGTGCGCGTACGCGCGCGCTTGTGTGTTTATGTGTATGTATGACTTTTGATGAGGTACATTTTTTTATTCAAATACCAGGCCAAGGAGCAGATTGAACACCTAATGTTAAGTAAGTCAGGACAGAGGTTTGGGGGATACTTCCAGCTCGTATACGAGGTGTAGCCAAAGCTAAAGATAGCCTCTATCACCATCCCAATTAACGTCTAGAACAGAATAAATGGAGAATGACTTCGGGACGTGGGATGTGAAATAGGTGTCTCGCGCATTCGTTTTCATGCTCCGAGGAGGAAAGCAGTCGGGATGGATTTAAACTGCTGTATGCACGAACAAGGAAAAAAGTAATGTGAGAGCAACACCGCATCTTGCTCTCCTGAGACAAGCTCCGCTAGCCACGAGGGGAGTGACGTACGAGAGGGGAGTGGATGCGCGTGTGCAAGCGATTCTACAGCCTCTCCATTTCGGCAATCACAGTGATTTTAGTTTTTACTCACGTGACTTTATTATAATAAATAAAAACAAAACAATACGGGGCTTATCTTTTTATTCAAAATATGTTTGTCTTGAGATGAGATTACATTGGAAGTACTTCTTTATCGCGCTGTTAGATATTATTGTCAAACATGTAATAAAAACGATGAAGGAATACGTAAACAGTTTAAGATAAAAATCTATATTTGAAACGATATTAATGATAGTACTGATATTCCTAATCTCGAGTGTGCCGATCGATCTCCTTCAGGTCTCATCCATCCGTCACGAGCATGACTTTAATAAAAATAATAATTCATAACTTCGGACAATCTACTCTTTGAGACCATTACAATGATCTTCTAAACAATACTTCTGCTGTAGGTTGGTGAGAAGTTGTATGTCGTGCTGATTCGAGATGATGTTGCAGCATCGGGTCTAGTTTACGCAATTAAGTTATTTTATATCATTCACAGTATATTAAATTTGATTACCAATTCGATTACCAATAGTTCAGATCCTTTCAACAACTAAAAAGTTGATAACCTTGAAACGTCTTCATGAATTATAACTAATAATAAATTTCTAAAAGATATTACTAGTCGTCTCATTGCCTCCACTGTGACCGGGGGCGCATTTTTCATTATTTGAAAATGCTAGCATTCTTGCCACCATTCCGGGCGGACATGATCTATACAGTAATTATTATGATCTGTAATTAGTTAAGTCTCTTTTTTCTTTATATTATACAGTATTTTTATCAATAAATGTTAACTAGTAACAATATACGTAATTTAGTTTACTCCAAGGAGTTATTTTGACTTTTAAATAAAACTATTGCACTGATTTTGATATCAATGGGACAAAACTAAAACTAGGCATACTCTCTTAACAATTATTTTAAATTTATACATGCTCTACTAAATTAAAACCTCCTTTTTTAGGGTTCCGTAGTAAAAACGGAACCCTTATAGTTTCGCCATGTCCGTCTGTCTGTCTGTCTGTCTGTCCGTCTGTCTGTCTGTCCGTCTGTCTGTCTGTCTGTCTGTCCGCGGCTTTGCTCCGAAACCCTTAATACCAGAAAGCTGTAATTCGGTACGAGTATACATATGAATTACGCCGAGAAAGTCGTACGATAAAATCTTAAAAATATTTTTTTTCAGGGTGTCTTCCCTATGTGTTAAGAGAGACCAAAAATTTTTTTCTCATTTATACCATGTTGTGGGGTATCGTTAGATAGGTCTTTTAAAAATGTTATAGGTGTGGGAAAACCATTTTTCCGAACGACGAACTGTTTCCGAAATATTAAGCTTTGAAGTGTCAATTTTTCTTACAGTCAAGTGTCCCCCCCCCCTCTACCCACTAAACTGCTGCGTCTAAAAATATGAAAAAATTCACGATAGTGGTACATATAATGAATTTAAAAGGAAAATTATCACGGCTATGTGGGTTCTTATGGTTATCGAGTTATAAGATGATCTAAGTAAAAATAAATATTTCACTTTTTAAAGCATCACACTATGTAAATATTAATAATTTTAAATTAATATATGAATTTAAATGAATAAATAAATAAATATTTAATAAGTTTTAATTAAAATAAAATATAAAATAAGATATAAAACAATGTCTCAATAAAACATGTCGCGAATGATTCTGAATCGCGCTTATGAAGTTTTCAACCAAATCTCCATAGATTTCATAGGCGCTAATCAGGAAGGAAAATTATCGGCGCTAAGTATATTTTACAAGTGTTAGAATAATAAATAATCGACGAGAGCGAGTTAACAATCAAACAAACGAATTCACTTTGGCATTTATGGTATAACATAAAAGATACGGATTACGTACATACCTATCTCTTATTCTCTTCTTAAAGAGAAATTAAAAATAATTTTATAATAATAAAAGGTTTAAAATTGTAAGTACGTATATTGTATAAACTGACTTAAAAAAGGAAATTCCCAGTTCGTCGTAAACTTTTTTACGAAAATAGGTACTCGAAGATTGCTTGACCGATCTTGACAATTCTGACAACTACGGAACCCTACATTGTGCGTGGCCCGACACGCACTTGGCTGATTTTTTTTATGAAGTTGGTATAACATAAAATTTAATTATAAATAAATGAACTTAATAGAAAATAAATAATAGCAAAAAACAATTATCTGTTTTTAAATTATTCATATTAATTTAGTCTGCAACTATGTGTTTTTAAATTTTTCTCTTTACGAAGAAATTATCGATTTCGAAGGACGAAAAATATGCAATAATTGTAAACAAAAAACAATAAAAAAATTACGATATATTTATATTAGAAAAGAAACAATATATAATAATATTAGTAGAAGATAAATACATAAGTTACTATCAAAAATACCTAAATCGGTATAGGTGTGCCTATAAAATTTGAGGAGTTCCCTCAATTTCTCCAGGATCCCACCATCAGATCCTGACCTGAAGACAATGGGACCACCTCGAAAGTATACCCTTTCAAACAAAAAAAAATTTGAAAATCAGTCCACAAGCGGCGGAGTAATCGGCGAACAAACATAAAAAAAAAATATATATACGCGTCGAATTGAGAAGACTCCTTTTTTGAAGTCGCTTAAAAATAATATTAAAACATATTTAAAAACTTTGAAGATTTTAATTACATTTTTAGTTAAGAATGTAATCTCACGAAAACCTTAACATTATCTATGAAAAATCATACCAATACGCTTTCCCTCCAAAACCTACTCGTAAAAAATATCTTTAAAACAAATTCACAAACTCATATTTGTAACAAATTGATAAGGTATTTAACGTAAACAAGGTTAGTTGCTTCTGATTATGAAACATAGATTTTTAAAACTACTTTTTAAAAAATATATGAGAATTTATGGACTGTCTGTGGCCATAGGCTATAATGTAAGTTTACGTCCAACAGTAACATTCACACAAAGTTACAATTTGCTTTATCAATATCTAATATATAAAAAAATTATGTTAGTTACTTTGTCTGGCTGTATCATACGTTGCCATACCGTCTATCCAATTGCGGCAAAACTTTATCAATTTATTGTTTGCGCTTGCGCGAAAGTATTTACGGTATATTGTATACATTTTTGTATTTGGGCTGTATGATGCAGATGCAGATACTATATCTATACTAATATTATAAAAAAGTAAAAATTGTTTTTAAATTTGTATGTGACAGTTAGCTCGTGACCACGACGAATGCAACTACGTGAAAACATCGGGCAATACAAAGGTATTACTACCATTAGGCGGTAATCTCATCCAAGTTGAATTTTTTTTGCGTTGGATAGCCCTATTATTGAGTAAGGTTTTATTACATCACATTACGACTCATAGCAGCGAAGCAGTAATCACAAACGCGAGTGAAACAGCGAGATGCAGCTAGTCGTATAAATTAAAAGATCAATCTCTAATTTCTTAACATATGACCTATCAAGCTTAGCAGTGCTAAATACTATTCAATACGTCGATATTACAACATGCTGTCTGATTAGGAGCTGGTGAGTGTTGCGACATTAGCCAAGGTCAATATGAAGCCGATCTAATTCGATGTCGCGTGCGTGCTGCGCGCTCAGTTTTTAAGACCTCTACTGCAAAGCCAAAGGAGGATTATGATTTTAACATGTATATTGTACGTGGGTATGTATAATACATGTTACGTCATTGGGTTCGTCTTGATAGCGCGAGTGACATGGGTACAGATAATAAATAAATAATAATAAATAAATAAACGCATCACACTCAACGGCCCCCATTAAGATCGCGTGACCTTGTGTTGGGTGTCCGGAAACACAACAATAACACAAACACCCAGACCACGACAAACATCCGTATGGCAAATACAGACGTTTGCCGTGAGCGGGGATCGAACCCGCGACCGTTAGCGCTTGAGTCAGTTGTAGTGACCACTGCGCCAATGTGTCTGTAATTCTTAAAAACTCAAAATGTTAGAAGTTATGCGCTTTAATTGGGCAGTCAGGTTTTTAATTTCTTTGTCAATTACTTCAAATTTGTTTATCTTCATTGGTTTGTTGGATAAGTTGGTATGAATTTAAGTGTAAACGGCGTGAACGTTTTATTGTTGCGCAAATGATAATACATTGTAAATTATTTGTAAAATACAACACACTTTGAAATTTTTCTATGCATCGCCGACTTTTGTCCATCCTTCGTTTGTGTAGACCATTACTGTCAACACACGTGACCACGTTTAGACGTCGCGCCACACATTATGACGCCGACGTCGTGAAACGTTACGTCATTTCGTAATGTTTACGTTGTCTATGGGATAGATATCTGAAATCTTCCAGCAAAGAACCCTCCACTTCTTCGGACATATTAGTTATATTCTCAGCATTGCCAGAAGTAGTTTATTTGAGCAAAATGGAAGTCAGGCGTGTTCAGGGAGAAAACTTATAAGATAATCTGACATAATTAAGAATACGGTGGGCGGCAGCATATACTGTGCGGTCCACTCATATGACCGCACTCAATGGAAGCAGCGAGGGAACGATGGAGATGATACGGGGTAGATTTAAAAATTTTAAAATTAAAGTATATTAAATGTGAATACAATAAAAGGGACACTGATTGTGTTTGGCTTTTTATATTATTTCTACCTTTAGGTATGTACAATCATTCTGTATGTAAGTTGTACCTTGTTCAATTTAAGTTAGATATAAATAGGTATTTAATAATATAATTAAGATAAGTCTTAATGTAATTTAACTTAAATTTAAATTAGTTTTGTTCACGTTTATTTTAGTTGTTTTGTTACTTTTTATAATCTTAAATATCTATTTTTTATACTAGTATTTTTGTTATAATTTAATATAAGTAACTTATAAAGTTTAAGAATAAGTAACCTGTATGATATGCAAAACGGGACTATCTAAGTTTATTGATATTTTTGATTAACGTTGTAAGAATGTTTGTTTATCCGTTGGCTTCCTTTTTAATTAATACTTTAACATTAAATGACGTGTCAAATGTACGCTAGTAATGTTTTATATGTAGTGATATTAGGCAGGCCCTATTTGGCCAAATATCGTGTGACCGCTGAGTGACTGGATTTAAGCGTTTGTAATATGTAATGTAAGCATTTTCTAGGTTTGTTATCCGTCAAATTATATGCGCAATATTATTGGGGTCTAGAAAACTCTCTTCCTTACTATATTCCATAATAGTGATGTCATCTGAAAATATAAAGCGGCCGCTAAATGGCGGGCAACGTCATCCCATGAAACCAAAATGTAGGCAGCTTGTTTCACGCCGTAGACTGGAAATAAGTGTTTACAAAAAAGCCTCAAAAGACGCAATGTCCGAACATATATGATTGTGTTTTCCCATTGTGTGAACGAAAACAATTTAATTACCTTTTAATCAAAATAAAAAAATCAAAATAAAAAAAAAAAACTAATGCAAAGCTACCACCGGTTCGAAATGTAGATTCTACCGAGAAGTATCGGCAAGAAACACGATACGTACTCTGTTAATTTTTTTTTTGATAATACATACATTTATTACAAATATATTAAAATCCTGTACGAATTCCAGCTACACTAAATCCACGCATCAGTATCATCTCTATAATCTTATACAGAATAATATGCTTTAGCGATTAACGATTTTTTAATACACAATTAAAATTTATTAATTGAAAATTGCAAAATGTTCTACGGTATTTTATTATACAAACCTTACCCCAAGAAGGAAACATTTACTTTGCCAAGTCGAAAGCTTGGTGTTATGAGTTTCTTCTTGTGTTAATACTAAGCGACTCACTATTCCTGTCAAAATCTTCAGAACCTTCAGAACCTTCAAAATCGGATTAAGTAATATTAACAACTATTAATGTCTTTCAGTATTAGATGACAACCGCAATTCTTTATCTTGTTCTGTGAGGGCATTATTGTATTTCATTGAATTTTGGCGATTAAGTACCTACTACACAGTGAAATAAAACTATCTTTAGCGGGTAGAACAACCCATACGAAGGTTCCCCATCCCATATCCTGTTTAATTGCCCGAGACTTCTTCATCCCCTCTATGACGTCCTCCCTCCTAAAGTCCCCCGCCCTATAAATGTGGACTGTTTATTGATGTTTGTGTTTAGTTCACTGTGTTCGTTTCTGTGTAAATATATTAAATATAATAAAATTAAACTGTAAATAAAACATGTGATTGTCCCTATAAATTACCTGTATTTTTATACTATTATGTATAATATTTATATATATTTTTGTGTTGTTCTAGGTTAAGGACTAAAAATGAAAATCATACTTTTCAAAATTTTGCTAAGGTCGGATTCTTGACTCCACCGATCAATCTCCATCGTGTTTTCTCCATTCCACGTGACATTGGCGAAATAACATGTGTCTAATTGGCACAGCTAAAAGCCATTAACCAAAGAATTGAATTGAATTAGAACAACCCATAACCATTGTTGATAACACGTTAGACAAATTGAAATCATAAAAGTATAGATTACTAATATTATAAACCTGAAAAGTTTGTTTGTTTGTTTGAACGCGCTAATCTTAGGAACTACAGGTTCGAATGGAAAAATTATTTTTGTGTTAGATAGTTTATTTATTGAGGAAGGCTATGGCTATATTACATCACGTTACGACTCATAGGAGCGATGCAGTAACCATAAACGCGAGTGAACCCGCAAGGGATAGCTAGTAATACGCGATTAAATCCGATTAAAATAGCTTTATTTTAAGTTACACTGATATCTATTCGTTCTTCAAACAATATTATATATTCGTGTTATGATTTGTAAACTATAAAACAACGCAGTCTGAGATTATTTAACCTAAATATCTTTCTTAGTTTTACAAGATCTTAATTTTAATCGTTTGTATAATAGATGTTAGGTACATATATATACATTTTTTTTTTATAAAAATAGCGGACACCAGCGCAGGCGGGTTACCTAATGTTAACATCACCTCCGCCTATAGTTATTTGTACAACCGGAAAAGCCACAATTACGTCGTCAACTTAAAAAGGAATAATGGATAAATGCTTATAGATAGTAAAGTATGGGGAGGTGATTAGGCTTCCGGCTCCCTCACTCACCCTACGAAACGCGAACTATACTAATTACTTTATGCTGATATTTTAAGAGTGTGGTACTACAATGGTGGTGATAAGTAGCCAGTCAATTTAAAGCTAGGCTCTATCCAACGCTGAATTTGCTATAGAGGCACGAGAAGCCCGTGGTGGATTTGGATGTGTTAGATTTTTGTTAATTTTTTTTTTAAATTTATTATACTTTACTAAACTTTATCCTTTATTTTTAAAGGGTGCTTTTTGTACTACTTAATTGACATAGGAAAGTAAACGGACGTCATTTTTCACTGTGCTCTAGGGCGACACTTTTTCTTATGGGTAATGGGTAAATCCGGCCCCTCTACCATTAATTTTAACGTACTTCTACACTTTCCTGATATCTGACATCAACACAAGTGTTAGGTTTCAATATTTTCAAATATTGTTGCTTTATTTGAATTGTTATGAAGTAAGTACATTTTTTAAATTATGTTAACAAGTTTGAGCATTTATTGATTTAATAATCTGTGGTGAGAGTTTTTGGCGGTAATTGGAAAAAAGATGGTGGAGATGTATTTTCATTTCAATTGGAAAAATGGATTATAATAAATGAAACTAGACTTATAGCGAATACTTAAAATGAATAATAATATTGTGTCTATTTGAGTAAATATATTCGTGGAAGCAAAATACTAATTGTCGTGCTTGACTTTGTCAGTAACAATAAGTAAGTATTAGACCTAATGTATAAATTATAAGAATTGGTTGACATATGGACGCTGATAAACAATAATGTGTCAACCCACAAATCAATCAGACGATCCAATCGGATCGACGAATCGGAGAATCCAATTCGGAGACGTTGATATATTCTTATAATCCATAACATATTTAACATTATTCAAATTGTTTTTGTAATAATTTCAACTACGAAAAAAATTTCTTGATTTAAACTTTCGAACATTGAGGTCTGTTCTATATTTTGCGATCTACAATAATCAAATATATTTGAAAAACTTATCATAAGATAAAACTTTTTATTATACTATTTTGCTTTTAATTAATTATTTCTTTTATGAAATTTAAAAACAAAAGATTGGTATACGTCTCAAAACACATTTATTAAGAATACGTTTGACATCTTAAGATGCCATTTTCTCAAAATAAAATTCGCGTGGCTTGACATAGTCTTCCTTATCAACGTCCATATTATAGACTTGATATGAACATAATATACTACCCACAAATCTGTTACTATCGAGTTTCTTGCCGGTTCTTCTCGGTAGAGACTACATTCCGAACCGGTGGTAGCTTTATAAAAATCAAAAATGAAAATATGACATGTAACTTGACGATTCGAAAGTGCTGTTAAAGCCCATTTGAATAAAGTATATTTTGAGTTTGAGTTTATAATACTTCACAAGCTGCAGCAGAAACTACGACAATAATTTAAACTACTATAACCTTTTCAACGTCACGCATCGTATATCCTGTTATACGAATTTTCGTAACACAAACTGACCTTTTAGGGCGTTTTATGTATTTAGAAACGGCAAATGATATCATACCGCTTTCTATTATTCGACGGAGAGTGAAATTTTCGCGACATTTGTGTTTTTGAGCTTTGTGTGTGCATACTCTGTTATGGTGAGTTTTTTTTTTATTTGAATTTATTTATTAAAAAAAAAATGAGCAAGTCAGTTCTTTTTAAAGGATTCTACCGGTCCCAAAATATCCATATATTTTTTTGTAATCATTGTATATAGAACTTTTTTCTGTCTTAAGGCGGTTGAAAAAGGTATATGATATTAGAAATAAGGACTTAAAAATGTTTTAAGAAAGAAATTGTGGTACAATATTAATACTATTCTAAATAATATTAAAATCTGAAATATTTATATATATACTATGAGTGTTATACTAATTGTTTTTATTAATAAAATTGATGATTTAATCAATGACTCTATCAAACTATAATATTAATTGACATATGTTTGATAAAAATTGATATTTTCGCCTAATTTCCATTATTTACCTATAGTTCAGTCTTGGGTTCATTTTCTTTATTCTTTTTTGCCGTATTCATAGAAGTAAAATACATTTATTGCAAAATATAATTCGTCGTCGATAGCGCAAAACGACGTACCAAGTTTTTCAAATTTGAATCAAATAATAAACTTAAATATTGATGAAAAACGAAATAACTAAAAATTACATAATCGGTATTTGTATAATACTTAAATATATTTCGATGTAAAAGTGACGCTAAAAATACAATGCGTAATGGAAAGGCGTATAAGGCCTTTTTTGTCAATAATGTAATTTCAAATTTGGACTATAGCAAACGCAAGTTACGCGGTTTTACACTATCACCGGCGATTTATAAAATAGCGTAGTATTAACAAAATAGAGAAAATTAAATATTAATAATTAATTAATTAGTATTCAAAATATTATTTATTACCAGTAAAAAACCTTACTATATTATGTTAGATATTTATATACAAATTTTCATCTTACTAATAGAACATTAAGTTTTTTAACGATTATGTGTGTTGAAAATAATTTAAATTTTATATTACAGGATTATATACATAATAATGATTCGACAAATCACTAAACTTACGTTTTTACATTTGTTAATATTTGTTTTTGGCGAAACGCCTGAGAATAAAACAATAGCAAATTATGATCCGAGCGAATTGCTTTCGTAAGTATTCAAAAGTTTTCGTGTTAAATTGTTTAGTGTGTGTTTTTTAATGTTTGTTACCACAAAACCTTATTAATTTTTAATCGATTTTGAAAATTATATTTTTCTTTGAAAATAGATTGGTTTTTAAATCAATATAATTAAATTATGTCACCCATGTAAACAAAATTGCGTATTTTGCTAGTAACATCACTTCCTTTTACTTAGTTCGGTCGGTTAGTTTAACTTTTATTTGAAATTCCGTCAAATTTCCGACTTTTCCGCCGAATTTCCAATAATTTTCTTTCATTCATACCTTGTCTTGACAACTACATAGTTAAGTCATTTTTGTGTGATGATCATGCAAGCGAAAATTGGTTTATATTTATATAAATTATTAATTCGATTTCAGAAAAATCTTTAATGTCAACGAGTCCGTGCCTCGAGCTCCATACGGTTCCGTACAATTTTTTAACCACAATAATGAAAATAGTGATTATCTTCATAAAGGAACTGTAAAGTTTAGAGATGATATCAATAATAATTATTATGATATAACTTCTGATCAGACAAATTCACCAAATAATGGAGAGTTTCAAGATAATAATAAAGATGGCTTGAAAAAGAGGCGTAGGAAAAGGAAGCAAAAGAAGCAGCATTACGGCTTGCTAAGCCCAGATATTAGACCTAATTTAGGCTTTAATGGTGTACCAAATCCGGCGTTTGGGGGGCAGTATTATAGTGAGTATATATATATTTGAATTATTAAGTTAAACTATATATTTAGCAGTTTCTGTCCGTGGTTTCCTTTAATTAAGTTTTACAGTGTCTTAATGCTCAAGGAGGTAGTGTAGAAATTGTTTAAAACTCTAACGTTTAAGCATTATCTGTCATACTACAAAATACGCAATAAAAATGGTTTTATTGCGTCTTTTTTAGTATGGCAGATAATGGGTTTTGTAGTATGGCAAGAAATGAAACATTGGTTCAACACGTATTCTGCCTAGCCGTGTTTATAAATTAAATATTGCTTATATAAATTGTTTAACGGCGTATAAAATCATGATAAATATAATAATATAACGTCACATGATAGGTTCATATTACATAACAGCTTAATTAAGTTTTAGAGGTTTAAGCTTTCTTAACCGTATGTTAAGCTTTTCAATCATGTTTGACACAAAACTCTCCTTAGACGGGCATTTGCAGTACGGTTTTTTTATAAACACGCGTTTAATGTATGTTTAAATCTTGTGTAGTAAGGTAGTATGAAGTTAAATAATTTTAAGATATTAGAATTCCGCTTGCGACTTTATTCACGTGAAATTCGATTTCTTCGGGATCGATTGTGATAACATTTTCATCTCTGTAAATCGATCGCAATTGATCCTGCTTTCGAGCTTAATCGTTACAAACATACAGACAAAGATGCAAATTTATTTTCTTTATATTATAGGAATAGATTTAAGTATCCATTTCGATGTCTTCGTTTTGTTTTATTGAAATAAAAGAGGTAATTCCTTTTCCAATGCTCAAGTTATCAACAACAGTAAATATTATAACAATTTCTTCTGCCAGCTTATTTTAATGAAATAATTAATATAGATATTTTTGTTGTCAAAGACTTTGCTATAAATTACAAACAGGCACTATTTTTTTCAAAATGACATAGATATTTACATATCTATGATGTGTCATTTTGAAAAAAATAATGCATCACATAAATGAGACATCATAGATATTTACATATTATAATTTAGTAAACTTGTTAGTATTTGTATTTAACACTTGCTTATAAACTTATATTATTAGGACCACCACACCCAAGACCTTCGATAGCATCAGAAGCGTTATCAGCAGTGACAGACGCGTTGACTTCCATTGCACTAAATGACGACTACCAGTGTGTGGCGCGGCTCTTATGTGAAGCCGCAGGGGGCGGAGCTTTAGGCAGTTCGGGAATCTTAAAGACGATATCAGGACTTCAACCATTGCTGACGTGAGTTTACTGCTGCTATATCGTTTGCGATGAAACTTTGTGAACTTATTGTTTGCACTTGTGAATGTATAGATGTTGATGGACTTACAGTAATAAATAAATAGACGCCTCACACTCATCGGCTCCCATTAAGATCGCGTGACCTTGTATCGGGGGTCCGGAAACACACAACACTAACACAAACACCCAGACCACGACAAACATCCCTATGGCCAATACAGACATTTGTCGTGAGCGGGGATCGAACTCGCGTCCGCGCTTGAGTCAGTTGCAGTGACCACTGCGCCAACGTGTGTGCAGTACTTGCACTGTATTGTGTACTTCGCGAGAGGATTATACCGCCCGGACAGAAAAACATGTATTAGATAGTCGTCACTCCCTTATAAGTTCTCAAACTTTCATAAAGATTTACATAAGTTGTTTTTCATTGATGTACACTTGTAAGAATTTACTGGCAGTGCCTATTTTGATATCCATATTTAAAATTACTTACGACGTATCAGTTACTAGGGTTTTTTTTCGCTATTGAGATTAAACTTATAAAAGTAATTCTTCAAAATTTGGGTTTTAAAGTAAATTTTTTTAAAAAGATTTTTTAAGGTAAAAATAATGAAACTATATGATGATTGGTAGAAAATTATGTTTTATTTTTACAATATTTTTATTTGTTCATGTAAAAAAAAATATTGAATTAAAATTATAGTTATTTTGTACTGAACTAAACTTTTTTCTTTTTTTTTTAATAAATTATTTTTCTATTACAAAAGTAATAGTTTAGGTAATGGGCATTTTTTACAGTACCCCGAGGCGGTGCTCAGTGTATATCCGGCAATGCAAATAAATAAATACATTTTTAACCATCCAAATTTCTTTTATCACAGACTTCTATCAGCTTATAACGGTATAAGTACGAACCCTCTCTTCGTCTTCGGGCGCGCAGTGTTCCTGGGCATGTCGTCGACTGGCAACACTGCTGCGTGCCGCTACGCGTATCCGCTGTGCCCGACAGATCCGGAACAACTCGTGCATTATCTGAATAACCATAATGGAGGCTTCTTCAGGTGAGTTAATATTTTGGTAGACTACGGCAAAGCGAAGGGATTATGATTTTAAGAGGCTATGTATGTTTGTTCATCTGTTCTCTCATATATCGTTAGAAGCGTCTTGTTTTTTAGCTGATTGTAGGCTATATGGTATGTAACTTATTCTAACATGTTGCCCTCTTTATATAAAGTACTCACAACAGATAGATATAGCGTGTTTGGTGTCATTCGAAAGGGCGTTAGCAATTTCAAAAATATATACATTACTAGCATTGGGTTGTAGCTTTGTACGTATTCGTTCGGTAATTGTAATATTTCTATATATTTTTTTAATTTGTGTTAATTGTCGTAGTTTAGTTGTTTTATCCACATTTTCTTGCGTTGCTCAGCTTATTCGTGTTAATTAGATTAGGAGAAAAAATATTTAAATAATACCATAATACTAAATGCAATATCCACAATTTTCATGACATGTATTCGTTCCCTATATACATAGCTGTTTTGGGATAGAACTTGCCGTGATTGTGAAGAAATAGAAGGTCAAGACATAGTGTGCCACAGTTTTGAATTAATTTTAAATATTTCACATTCTACAAAAAGATCATTTTTAATACTATTTTCTGCCCTTTTTAGATTCTTCAACTCACCTCAACAGCATCAAGGACAGCAGAATGTTGAACAGTTTTATAACCAACTTTCACAAAACTATGGACTCTACAATAATCATTATCAAGATAATAATCACCAGGAACAGCAAAATTATGGATTTCATAACCCTAATCCACAAAATTATGGTCACAGACCTAATCTTTATTCCGGTTATGGACAACAGAACTATGGTTTGGCTTTTCCTTATAATGATAATAATATTAGATACAAAAAATCTGAATTCAATGCAAAGGAAAACGAAATTCAGAAACGTATACAAAATAAACCGATACATGATGATTCTGAAGATTTTCATACGAAATGGATATTTCCAGAAGCATTTGAAAGTAATCGCATTAATTATGTTAATAGTGATGTATTTAGAGATTACAATTTCGATAAAGATAAAGAAAATACTGTAAGAGAAGTTAAAACACTTAAATTTCCTGAAAACAATAATGATGAAACTGAAACTGATATTAGATACGAGAGAAAGACAAGAGGATTTACATTTCCAGACAGTAACAGACAATATAACGATTATGTAAAACCAAATAATAATGTTTACAATCAATATTATGTAAATAATAATAACGATGATGATTTAAGAGGAGTTAGGACGGTTTATGTTGTTAGGGGGAACGGTGATCCGAATAAACCAGAAGTAATTAAACTAAGACCAGGTGAAACGATACAGTAACTGTGAATTAGAATTATTATTTAAAATATTTACACATTTGACGATAGGATATACTTGTGTTTTCCTCTCGGACTTTCATAAAGATTTTCACAAGTGGTTTGTCATAGTTTACACCTGTAAGAATCTACCGTCAGTGCGTTATTTTTGACATTCATAGTTTCCTTAACTGCTTACGACGTATCTGTTGCTAGATTACAGATTGTTTTACAAATTAAAACTTACAAGTGTTATTCTCGTAGAACAATATATTATATGTAATTTTTTTTTAAACCATATAGGGACCTTGGGTATGCGTTTACCAAATGTTTGCATCCAGAAGTTAAACTACATGCTTTGCGTTCAGTCTCGTCATATTATAAATTAGCTTGTTCAATGTTATGCGTTTGTTTTTAAATATCAATTCTACTTACGCTGACAACCTGTATGATGATGCACAGTTGACACCCTGTATATACGAATTTTAATTATAACAGATTATGCGAGAACGCCCAGCCTGTACATAGCTTTGTATTCCTGTAAATATAACGAAGAATATAACAATTTTATACGGATTTATATCGCGCAAAAAACTTTATTTATTAAATCATATGTATTTTTTTACTTAGTTGTTTGTTGTGATAAAAATAAAAACATAGTTTTTTTTACAAATATATTTCCCAATTTTTATAACGACATCGTTATGACCTACATAAGCAAAATTAACCATAGTTTAATACGTTCATTAGGCTCCTTTTCCACCAGAGACGTGCAACAATGCTAAGCTATGTGGTGTGGTTAAGATCCCTTGATTTCCATAGTTTAACCCTGGTGTAAAGAAATTCAACGATGCAACGTTTTTTACATACTTGTTGAACGATGAACTATTTCACTGTATAACTTATTTCGCCCGAATAGGATTGAAAATCATTTCTAACAGTACAAAGCAGTACAGTTAATGAACTAAAATCAGCGATATTTCATGTAGCTTGTAGAAATGCAAGTACTATATGAGACGCAACGCAAAAGCTACAGTCTCAAAAGCTGTCGCAGCTATTTAGGATGACAACGGTGCTTTCGAGTGAATCTGCTAAAGTCCTTCACTGTGGATAGCAACGATACGTCCTCCTACTTACATAAAAGCAGCGTAGCTTGTAACAACACTGCTTGTGACACCCTGTTTTGGTCAACTTGGATATCACTAAATCGGCTCTGAACCCAAGTTGCTGCAAGTTCAATTTGAGCAAATAGAAACATTACTGGTATTCGCGGTACAAGTACGGCGTTGATTCCAAACACGGTCACATTTTAAAAAAAATTAAATAGCTGACAAACAAGCAGGCGGGATACCTGATTAATTAAAAAAGAATAGTTAATTACCGCAGCTCATAGATTTTTTTAATACGAATTTATTTCAAAGTCCGTTTCGTCGTGAAAATTCATTGAAATACAATAATGCACCTTTTCCTCATAAAAGAAGGTAAAGGATTGCGGTTGTTAACAAATACTGAAGTACATTAATGGTTGTTAATGTTACTTAATCTTATCGCACATATTTTGATTTAAATGACTACTTTATTAATTTTGATGAAAATTCTATGTAATCATTGGGAGAGTGTATCAAACAAGAAGAATTAACCAAATCTGTCAAGCCATTCTCGAAAGATCGGTGACCATCAATAGTTCTCGACGATTTGAGAACCTCCTTATATTTGAAGTTTATTAAAATTGCTATTGAATCGCGTGAACCCGCTACATCGCACGTCTCTAGTGGAAAGACAGCCTTAACAAGAACTGCAGTTATGTTACTCCTATAAATACTTTTGTAAAATATTTACATTAATTTGCAGTTCGACAGAATTAACATACAATAACAAGAGATAATGTTGTTTAGTATAAAACCTATTTCCTTATTGTTTGATATTAATGAACATGATATGTGAGATATTTTAATAGACAAGAAATGAATATTAACATTAATTTATACTTTAATATTTGTATAAAAAACCTAAATTGTGATGGATTCTAAAACGTTGATAACAATTGTTTGAGACAAATATATTTTCATATTATATTGATATCATTATAAATAACACTTTAGAAACAAAATACGCAGTTTCGTTCACTCGGACAACACATTAACTTACTGTACCAAACTAAATACTTAAACCGATTTTAATGAAATTTCTATGGGAAAAATCTGAAAGGATATCCTTCCAAACAAAAAAAGGATTTTCAAAATCAGTTTAGAAAAGACACAGTTATAATGTAACAAGCACTAAAAAAACATACGTTACGAATTGAGAACTTCTTTCTTTTTTGAAGTTGGTTGAAAATCTTATTAAACACCAGACTCACACAGAAAACCGTTGTAATATAGATAGTCGTATAGCTGTATTTCTTTCCTTCGACCCTTACTCCTCTTAAAGCCGACGCATTTATAGAGACTCTGGTGCTACACGAGTAATAAGCGAATGATCAGTTTACATCAGGTATCATCAGGTCAGACCTGCTTGATCGTTTGCCCTCTACTTTCTTAAAAATATTTAATGTATGTGTATATTTTGCTAGGATAGAGTCTAGCTGTAGCCCGTTGATAACACGTATAGAAGCTGGCTCGACTAGAAATGATTACCTCACTATTACAGAAGATCAGCGTAAAATAACTATTTCAGCTGCGTTTCTGTCGATGATTGAGAGAGCAGGAAGACTATCTGCCTTACTACAAAAGATTTAAACAGATGTTAAACGCGTGTTTAAAAAAATCCATACTACAAATCCGCGTCTAAGCACAGTTTTGATTTAAACATGCTTTAGATATAGATTAATATACGTGTAAGTGAGTTTAATACATGTTAAAAAGCTATTTTAGCTGTCAAATGTAACGTATAACATTTTATCAATAAATTTTTTTATGAGTTTATTCGCTGTTCAGCAATTTATATAATATTTTAAGCAATGTTTAATTTTTAAACACTATTTAGCTAGACACGTGTTGAACATGGTTTTAATGCGTCTTTTGTAGTATGACAGTATATCTCTTTTAGCATTCCTTTCACTATTTCCTATTCCCTTTTTTTTAGCTGGCAATGAAGTTGGCTGTGATCACTTCATCAGCTGTCCAACCTGCTTGTTTACAAGATAATTAAAAAAAAATAGTAATAATATTTGTCAATAACCTTTTAAATAAAAAAATAGAACCGCGTTGAAAAATACACGAGTATTTTCTAGTTATATAACCGAGTTAAATTAAAATGTTTAATTTTTTAAAGTAATATCATAACTGATGACCTTAACTTAATTTACTTTAAGCTGGTCACCCTTTTAAAAAGGCGTATGAGACGTCTTTACAACATACGACACGGTTTTTTATTGGATACGATTTTTGATGGGTATGGAACTGCGACTTTAGACTTGATTGTGACGTACGAAGAAACATACAATTAGTCATTATTAAAGAAGAAGTAGAATTTCTTGATGTATTTAGATGAAGTATTGATATTTGACGCTGTTTAATAAGAAACGTTTTAATCTCGTTAAGTCTGTGGTTTGTATATTCATGCAGGGATTCACACAAGGGACAACTATCATTTCGCACGATTAGTTTTTAAATGACCGAATTCAAAATCTGTGTAAAGCGAGTTAGCTAAGTTAGTAATTAAAATAAAAATAAAAATAATAAAATTTATCAGCCACATCGGTGTCACTGTGGTGAGGCAGCAGACGAATATGGACATCATGGTTTATCATGCATAAAAAGCGCAGGCCGCTTCTCCCGTCATGCTTCCTTGAACAGTGTCATTCGTCGGTCTCTTGTCACCGCTAAAATTCCGACGGTACTAGAACCTAACGGACTAGTACGCAGTGATGGCAAGAGACCTGATGGAATGACGCTTGTTCCGTGGAGGCTGGGGAGGTCGCTTGTATGGGATGCTACCTGTGTCGATACATTGGCTGCATCACATATACGAGGGACTTCCTTAACGGTGGGAGCAGCGGCATCCAATGCTGAAAATGTCAAGCGGCGCAAATACGAAAACATTGAAAGGAGTTTCATATTTGTGCCGTTTGCCGTTGAAACCATGGGGTCCTGGGGCGAGGAAGCGAAAAAGTTTTTCAAAGAGCTGTCTTCCCGCCTCGTCGAAACTACAGGTGACCGAAGGGCTGGCGGCTACCTTGGCCAGCATATCAGTCTGGCCATACAAAGAGGTAATGCTGCCAGTGTTTTGGGCACCTTGCCTCACTGTGACATCGATAGTTACTTAGGTTTAATATAGTTATTTTTAATTTCCTTTTCTTTTTATTTTTAATAGAATTATTTGTATGAATAGTATTAATTATTATAATTCAGAATTAAATAAAATATAATGGATAGCAAATCGTAAAAAAAATAATTAAATTCTTAATGTAATGTATCGAATATTTAAGGGCATTTCAAATTTAGCAAAATGCAATAATATCATATATTTGAAACTATTATTAGATAAAACTGTTTATTATACCTATCTGCTTTTGATTAATTATAACTTTTATCAAAGTAGAAATTAAAAAATGGATATCAACACAAACACATATAGAACAAATTGATTAAAAATACGTTTACGAAACGTTTTAATCCCGTTAATTCTGTGGTTTGTATATTCATGCAGGGATTCACACAAGGGACAACTATCATTTCGCACGATTAGTTTTAAAGTGACCAAATTCAAAATCTGTGTAAAGCGAGTTAGCTAAGTTAGTAATTAAAATAAAAATAATTAAATTCTTAATTTAATGTATCGAATATTTAAGGGCATTTCAAATTTAGCAAAAAGTCAATAATATCATATATTTGAAACTATTATTAGATAAAACTGTTTATTATACCTATCTGCTTTTGATTAATTATAACTTTTATCAAAGTAGAAATTAAAAATTAGATATATACTTCTTAAAACAAATTGATTAAGAATACTTTGCCATCTTTAGATGCCATTTTTTTCAAAATAAAATCCGTGTGGCTTGACGTAGCCTATCAGCGTCCAATTGTAAATTGTATTGTTACATCTATGGTATGTCGGTAGAACAGTAATGTGTATTTGTAACAAGTTTTTCCTAGAATATACATGTTGTAGGTTTTTTTCGCCACTGTAAACCACGAAGTCATAAATATTCACGTTACATTTATTTGCAAGAAAAATTTCAAGTTTTTGTATGTGTTCAAATTCCTTGTTGATTAAATGTTTTTTTTGTTAAAGATAATAATCTTATTTTCTTAATATTTTATCCTTACTATTTATGACATAATTAAATCCTAGTATTTTTTCAATTAGATTTATTAGCTCAAAAATGAGTGTTATTTGTTAAACCATGACAGATCAGTAAAATTCTAGATTTTACTAAGCTGTCACCTAAACATGTTTTTAAAAGGATTTTCAAAACTAGTTCAGAAAAGACACAGTTATAATTAAAATGCACTACGATGACAATTAAAATGCAATTTTTTTCGTATGAGTTTATGTATTATTACTTGATCTTTTTCCCTTCTTTGTCATTCGTCAAACTTTTTCAAAATGTATTTTATAAGTAACTACCTAAAATATATAACTATTATCCTTAATTATTTTATATAATTAAATGAACTAACTTTACGTTATGCAAAGAAGACGATATAAAAATTACATGATTATAGATTTATAAGATTATTTATTAATTATTCATATTTAATGTAACCGATGAGACCCGTTATATTAAATATAAATAGTATAAATCGCGAAAGTTTAAAATATATAATTTATTAATTATATTTCTATAATAAATAATAAAAAAGGCAAAAAAACTCGTAACGATAAAACATCGAATAGTGTAAAGAGATCTCACACGTTACGTTCGTGACATTAGCCGTTTTGGGGAAACGAGGCATTATAAGGGTTCGCCTTGAACTTAAATTATTTTAAGTTGCTCTATTAATTTATAAAGTGATATTATCCTTACCTCAGGACAGGTGATACTTTAAAAATGGCTTTTCTTTTTATTTACAGTTATAATTACGCCGTCTATTACAAATAGATGTATTTAAAAAGCTATAAAAATTTATGATTTCGATTTCATCTTATTTAAATCGTTTTAAAGGAAAGTTTGTAATCGAAAGTTTATTTGAATCGATTGATTAATTTTAATAACGATTTTTAAATGATCGCGCATCCACCATTGATCAAATCTATTCGAAATATCGGAATGCTAAATCCTAATAAATAAATAAATAATAAATATACGCATCACACTCAACGACCCCCCATTAAGGACGTGTGACCTTGTGTCGGGGGTCCGGAAACACTCACAATACAAACACAAACACCCAGATCACGACAAACATCCGTATGGCCAATACAGACATTTGCCGTGAGCGATCGAACCCGCGACCGTAAGCGCTTGAGTCAGTTGCAGTGACCACTGCGTCAACGTGTCTGTCGACCGGGAAATTTACTTATAAGTTTTATTCTCGTAATTTATGTATCGTGGTAACGGTTATCTAAATAATCAGAAAATCATACGTAAGTTGTAAGTTTTAATGAATAAGCCACTGATAGTAAGTTTTTCGAGGCCTAAATGCAATGATAATTTATGTAATCCTTATGAAAGTCGGTGAGCTGAATTTACAAGTGCAATTCTTCCTAAGTAAATACTGTTTATTCTGTTACATATAGTTGGTACATATGTATAGGTATTATGGGTATTTAATTTATGTATTAATAGAGTGGTTTTCAACCAACTTCATATTGTTTTTAATGTTTTATATTTCATTACTCGGTCATTTCTTAATCAATTTGAAATATTAATTTTTTGTCTGAAAGGGTACATAGAGTCTGGTCTCATACAGATTTTATCAAAATAATATATTCAATTTGATTTTATAATCAAAGCAATAGCTGAAATAATTATGTTTTCTAGATTTCTGTTCTTTTTTTTATTTAATTATATAGTAAATGATTTTTATCGCAGAAACTTCTTTTAAATTTCCTGCAGAATCTAAAAATATTGAAAAATATAAGATTATAGTTATTGTTTTATAGTACAAGTTTTATAGTATTTGTACATGTTTTTATTTTGAATTTACCCTAATATAATGTTTGTATGTGAATATCTTGATATCTCTAAACTAAGACTAAGGTAATATGGATGCTGATAAGCAATAATGTGTCAACCCACAAAAAGTCAAATTTTAAGATATTGATGTATTTTGATACTACGTCACCTATTTAACATTATCCAAACAAATTTCAAGTCATCTAAACTAAATAAGTATGGAAAAAAGTTTCTTAATTCAATGTTTCGTATTTCAGGTGCGTTACATATTTTGCAATTTATAAAATAATCTCAAATATTTAAAAACTTATTATTATATAACATATTAAATAAATCTATCTGCTTTTGATTCAATATACATTTTATCAAAATAGAAAAACCAAGATGAATATATACGTCTTTAAACTAATTAATTAAGAATAGGTTTGACATCTTTAAACGCCACTTTCTCAAAACGAAGTCCGTGTGGCTAAACACAGTATTGCTGATCAGCGTCCAAATAAGAGCGCAAAAAGTGACTTACTTCGGAATATTGAAGTGTGTTCCATATTTTGGAATAAGCGATAATCTCATATATTTCAAAAACTTATTATTAGATAAAAAATTTTTATTATATTAATCTGCTTTTAATTCAAGACGTCTTCAAACTAATTTACTAAGAATAGATTTGACAAGTTTGGGCGCCATTTTCTCAAAATTTAATCCATGTGGCTTGACACAGTATTGCTTATCAGCGTCCTTATATCGTTGCCACTTATTTACTCAAGCAGTGTCTTAACACCTGCAATATAGGATAATACGAGATAACAGTAGGTAACTAAACTGTTTACGTTGACAAAGCGTATGCTAATAGCAAGGAAAATATGCAGAAAACATAGTTATATAACGCGACGTGACTCGCGTTTTAATGAATAATGGTGTTCGTATTCTTTACACATAGAGCGGTCTTTTTGTTCATGTGTTCGTATGATTTGTCACATCGGGAAACGCTTTGGAATTCTTTTATGTGCTTCCGTAGGTCTTATTTGGTGCTTTGTTATTTATAATGAAATAGCTTTTACTTACGCGTACGTTTGTGTTAGTATATATTTTTAACCCCCACTTAAAAAGAGGCGTGTTATATCTTTGATATGTGTGTGTTTGTCTGTGGCATCGTAGCTCCCTAAGCCATGATTCCCAAACTTTTTTTTTCCAGAGCTTTCGTAAAATACTTGATCATATGGCACATCTTTTTTTTTTAGTTTTTAGTTAAAAATTGTAGTTCGTAAAATTTTAATAAAATACATCTAGGCGCGTTTTTAATATGTCCTTAGCTATATGTTACGTAGTAGTACTTGTTTGTTGCTGCATTTTCATTTTTTTTTCAATCCTGGCTAATATTCCCATCTAGGGAGGCGCGCCTCCCATATTGAAAAACGCTGCCCTAATGGATGGGAGATTGAAAGCTAATGTAGTCGCAATCTTAGCTAAAATTTAAGACTATTTTATATTTTAAACTTTCGCGATTTATACTATTCATTTATAAAATATAAATAGTATAAATCGCTAAAGAACAAGAAAATAAACTCGTGCCCTCGCCGCTCGAGAGCGCGCGGTACACCAGTGCTCGCTACTTCGTCTGTGACGCCTACATCATAATAGCTTTATGCATGCAAAGTCTCAGCCCGATCGGTTTAAAATTGACAAAGTTTCATACAAACTTTCATCCCCTATTTTATTTCTTTGGGGGTAGAATTAATGAAAATCCATTCTTAGCGGATGTCTATATCATAACATCTACCTGCATGTCAAATTTTAAGCCGATCCGTCCAGTGGTTTGGGCTGTGCGTTGATAGATCACTGTGTCAGTCAGTTAGTCACCTTTGAATTATATATATTTAGATTTTAATTTCGTGTTTTCACACTAACAATGATTGATTTACACAACCGTCAAATTTCCAAAAATCCTTTCTTAAAGGATGCCTGCAACATAAAAGGAAGTAACTACCAAAATTTCAAGTTTATAATCTCAGCTGTTTAGTCTTAGCATTAATAAACCAACCAGTCAGTACAGGTAAGTTTTAGTTAGGTTTTATATCGTGGTTGCGATTGGAAATCTAGATCTGTAACCGCCATTGTTGGTTTTTAGTTTAGTTTGTTGGTTTACAGTTATAATTTATTTATATTAAATTTAGAGCATAATACAAGATAATCTTATTTGTACGGTATGTCTGTGTGTAATTACATACCTTCCTATATTGGTTTAAAGTTTAAACAATGCTTGGTTGAGTTGTGGTGGTTTTAAAATCATAGTAGATGATAATGTATGCATTACTCATCTATATAATAAAATGCGATATAACTATGTCTGATCAGTAATAACATTTTTAAGGATTATTCAAAAGAGATGTCACTAAAAACACTTGGTGGATTTCACTCAGCATGATCATTACTTGCATGTAACAACATAGGTAATATATCAACAAGTATAGTTACTTATGTTTACAGTATAATATAAAAAAAGATAGAAACAAAAAAATCACCACCACCTTGCATAAGCATTAAACATAACTATGATACGATGTCGTGTTCTGACGGGTTACAACATCATGGTGCGATAGTATTATTTTTAATTTAAAATCAAACAAAAAATCTGATGCGACATCGGATCGTGACTTTTTACGATACACGTCGTAATTTTTCACGACGTAAACCAGTTTAACCAGTAAAGAAGTTGAATAAAGGGATGAGTTTGTCGTAACACGACAAGACTCTACAAATAATATAAATGACCTGAAGGTACGGGGTATAGAAGTAACGAAAGTGATTGATATGTTTCAATAAAAAAATATATGTTGATTAAACTGTATTATATAGGTGCTAGCCGAACTATTTCTTGAAAGAAATAGTCGACGTATTGTAGAGCCTAGCTATAGCCTATTAACTAAGGTATATGGCCTGTTTCGATGTAGGAAGTTACCACATGAGCTCAGAAAATCGGAAGTTGTTAGAATAGGTGCATTTTGTATGGGAAGCCTACTGTTTTTTTTTTGTTTGTATGTACATATGTATGTATGTGGGTTTGTACCTTTGTGGCACTATTTGGACCAAACGCGTGAGCCGATTTTTATAAATGATACTTCGTTTAGTTTGTCTTGATCATGCGATTCAAAATCAAAATGGCCGGTTTTGGACGCCTTAATATGAAAAAGATAAAATGATAATCGATGAACTATATCAAATGAGGTCATCAATAGGTATTTAAAAATCATGTTTAGGTTTCTCATATCGTTTTTCTATCAGAATCACAGTTTAAAGTTGGTTAGTAACGATTTTCACTTATATTAAACAGGACTGCGGAACGGAACTACTGAAAGCAGATTATCTTGTTACGGGTCGGGTTTTTGATAATTTTAATTATTTAAACTTGTCCATTAAATCCTATTACATCTCATTTTGTTTTAGCCCAACAGTTCCTGGATCATCTGGTGTTATAAATTTCATTTGTGCAGTTCATAGACGGTTATTTCTTAACGTCAGGTAAATTGTAACAGCCTGTAAATGTCCCACTGCTGGGCAAAGGTCTTCTCAGTTACTAAGGAAAAGGTTGAGAGAGCCACTACAGTACTCTGATCCACTGCAAGTTGAATTTCTTTTAACACGAAAAGGTTTCTACATGATGTTTCCTTTTAGCGTAGAGCACAAGATGAATTAAACGTTAATTTAGCACTTAAAAACACAGCAGTGCTGGGTTTTGAACTCGCGATCATAGGTTGAAATCGACGTGTTCTAACCACTAAGCTAGGTGAGCCAGCTGCTGGTAATTAATACATGAATATCACTTTTTCAACTTATTTTTAAATTGAATCATAAGTAACCTTTTTTAAATGTAAACGTAGAGATTAAGGTCAAAGAAATGAAATTCTACAGCCTTCCTTTTATTACTCGTCAGTTTAACGTGTTTTATTGATGACTTTTAACAAAAACGTATTTTTTTTTTTTAAATAAAAATGGATGTCTTCCATTATTTTTAAATTCCTTTTTGAGATTTTTTTACAGAATAAAAAAATACACTAGTGATAAGATTTACTACGTAAAGTAATATATCTCCAATTACCACTGACAAGTATTTGACAAAACATATACAAAATGTGAAAAACATGTAAAAATGTCAAACAGAATTGCCTTCCAAATAACAACAATCTGCCAGTCATCAAAATAACAAAAAAAAAACTTAACCTAGGCATTCAGACCGCGCCTAAGCTAAACTAAACTTAGTGCTACAACTTAGTATTATCTTTTAGACGCTTATAGTGAAAGTCGAAGGACGCGCGTCAGTGCGCTCACGACGCTCGAACCGTGTGCATGTGTCGAGATAAAAAAAAAATCGCGCGGTAAAGTTTGACGTTTGACGACTTTGACGTTTCAAAACCGAACTTCTGATTTAAGTATGTCACTTTTGTTTTTATTATATAATACGGAATACGGATGTTCGTTGTGTTTGAATTTTGACCGTTACGAATTCGCTCTATTGTTTTTTTTTTGTGTTTTTTGGTAGTGTCCTTGGTTTGAAACTTTGAAGTTGAGTTTAAAAAAATATATTATACTTATACTTAAAAAAATATTTTGTTTCCTTTTTAAATTATCGTAATAATTTTAGGGTTTATGACAAAGATTCTAGAGGTTTGAGTGTGCGTCGTAAGTTGTTGGATTTTTTTTTGTTATTTTTTTTTATTATTATTTTACATAGATAATAAAAAATGTGTACGTGAGAAAATGAATGAAAGTGTGTGTCATCGTAACATTATATATTTTATCAAGTAGATAATGCTTTAGCAAAACAAATGGTAGCTATTGATATAAGCCTAAAACATTTGATCGCAATATGGATATATATTACACAAAATATATAATGCGTAATTGAATTAAAAAAAAAAAAAAAACTTTGATATAAAGATTAATAAAAAAACATATTTAAAAACAAACATGTACATCAAACAAATTGCAATAAAAAATTCTATTTAATACTTTGAAAACGTAAACCTTGAAAGTCGTTAAAAATATACATATAAACGAGAAAAATATTAATATATTATAATTAACATTTATTTAATTAAACATTTTAAAACGGGTTCTAATTGTAATTTATATCGCATTAAAATTTGCAGACATACTGATAGACAGAGAAAATATATTAAAATTGACAGTTTATTCGATATGAGACACATTACACAAATTGATTTTTTTTACATGTCTTCTAAATGTTCTCGTAATTTATTCCGTTGTAATTGACACTAAAGATAGTGATAAAAATGTTTTCAGATTTGTATGTACATTACCCGTTATCAGCTGATAAGGTTTTATTTAAAAATCTGATAAGGAATATAATGGCTTTTTACGTATTCTGACGTAGTACGCAAGGCTGCAGATGTTTATTTTAATATTTAGTATCTTTTTTATTTAATAGAACTCTAATAATTTCCTAGTGAAAAAAAAACTATTTTATTGAATACCATTAACGATTAGTGTAATAAATTTCGATAATCAAAAATAAATTAATACAATTAAAAGTATTACATAAGTACAACTTGGCATTTAATTTAATATTCGAATTGCCATTTTAGTATTTTTCTTTACTATGTAATGATTAATGTTTTGATGGCTAATTTTTTTTAATAATAATTGACGGTATGAGTTCGCTAGTATTGTATGTTTTTTTTTTAAATATTTTACTGTGTTCTTAATTACTACAAACAGATTAATTGTTTGTTTTGAGCAAATTAAAATGTTATGTATAAACATTTATGTTGGTGGTCTATGACAAAGATCGCTGAATACATTTTTTTATGAAAAGTCTACTTATAGCTAATAGCATCTCGTACGTATGTTGTCTGCATCAATTAGTACAGTAGGGATCTCACTCTCACATAAAATTAATGAAGTTTTGATCAACTTAAAATAGTTTTAAACACTTGTTTATATTCATCAAATCATTAAATAATTGAAAGTTGACGATCGTCGACATTGAAGTGCCCTCAAGTGACAAATACCCTCGATTTGGATAGAAGTACACTTTGACAAGCAATAATCGTAAATATTTCGATTGGTAATTGTCAAATATAAATTATGATATTTAATAATCGAAAGAGTATTAATAGCGATTGTAATTTAGTAGCAATAGTAATTAGGTACATTTAAAATCTGATATTAGAAAATTATATCAAAATGTATTGTGTATATCAGAAAAAGTAAAAAATTCGATTCAGATTAGATTCTTTAAAATTATAGGGAACAACCTCGGAAATTATAATTAAGAATAACGTTTAACTTCTCAATAGGTTAACCGTTATTGAAGAATTGCTGTATTGAAATTAATATTCAACCTGTAGTTTTTAAAGTCGGTTAAAATAATATTGAAAATACTTTTTTATTAGTCTAAAATAGAAATTAATTAAGTATAATCACAAGCTATTATTACTTAATATGAACTTTAACAGCAAGTAAATGTCCCAGAACTAGACTAAATTTCTATTACGGATTATAAATAAAACCTAAGCAAAATATTGATTGACTTTTTCATAAAATAAAATAGAATACGAGTAGGCGGGCCACCTGATGTTAAATAATCAGTTGACCATGAAAATTTGCAGCATCAGAGCAGCGAGAAATTGATTTTGATTTGGGATAATAAATGACTAGGATGTTAGAAAAGAAATGGGGAGGAGTTAGGCTTGTGGCTATATCTGATTCACCGTACGAAATGCAGTGAAATAGCTACTTTACGCCCATTTTCTGTGAGAGTGTAGTACTGCCTCTACAGGCCCATTTCGAGCTGTAGTCAGCATGCTTCAGTTAGGCTTTACAATAATGGATTATAAATGGAGCTATAATAGAGGCATTTTTTATAACAATTAGTGGAAATATACGCGTGGGTCATTTAAACTGGTTTATCTAAAGCACTCGTGGCTGTCAATGTCAGCTTTTGCTTTTAATAAGCTGACACCTACACTTGTAGAGTGATTTGTAGTTTTTTTTTGTCTAATATATAAAAATTAATGTTTGTTTGTTTAATTGTTTAATATGTTATCTGTTATCACATCTCCAAGGGATAAAATTTTATTGTAAACTTGGATGTTACACTGCTGTGCGTCTAAATCAATTTATTGTTTGCACTTGCGAGGTTATAGGGATAGTACAATTAACTTTTAGCAGGTGGCGCGGGTGTCTTACCGGTCAGAAAAAAAATAAGTTTTAGATTTCGACGGTTGACCGGCATAATAAAATTTACGTTGATGCGAACGAAGCCGTGAGCTTTTGCTAGTGAAATATATGTTGAATAAATAGAACATTTGATAACATCGTGTTAGAGTTCATTTGAAAGGATAAGTGAATGACGCATACTTTTTTTTTATTGATTCAAATAATCATTATTTCGTTTGCGTTGTTGTAGAGATTCAGTTTATTAATTTTGGCCATGTCGAGTGCAATTCAAATTTATTAATGGAATACTAAACAATTGTCACAGAATACATCGAGATGGACTTCCAATTTTAGTAAGTACCTAAATGAAGTAAAATACATAGAAGCAATTTAAGATGAAATCTGTAACCTGGTAACAGTTACCTAGGTCGCCTTACGAAAGCTGTGGTTGTCAAAAATAAGGCACCGACACTGAATTCTTCTAGGTGTAAATCAATGATAAAGAACTTCTGTTAATATTTATGTAAGTCTGAGAGCAAAACTGATAAGTGTAATTCTCGCCTTATGAAATACAATTAAAGAATGACCAAACGACGAAGAATTTCTGGGGTACATTTTTGTCCTACAAAATAGATCGTTTAAAACTGAATCGCATAATCGTAATACTGAGGTAAGGTTTAACTTTAGTCTACTGACTTCAGGTCGTATACAAGCTGTGTCGACTGAAGCCGCACGTCATTCTCACAGAACGTCGGCTTTTTTTTCTCTGAAATGTGTATTGCTGTTGGTCCTACTGACTGGTTGAGGGGCCGGGTATTGAGACTCGGCCTTGAAATTGGGAGCCCCCGTTGGAGATCAGAATGAACGTCCGTCCTAAGGGTATCTCCTAGTGAGATAGCACCTTGGCTCAGAAGATCGGCGCGAAGTAGCTAATATACATAAATTCGTTTCATACGTGAGTGAGGGAGACGGAAGCATAACCTTACTTTCTATTCCCTTTCATTGCTGATTCCTTTTAAAGCTGGCAACACATTTGTGGTTCTTACGGTGCTCCTAATGTCCATGGGTGGCGGTGATCACTTCACATCAGTTGTCCCGCCTGTCCGTTCGACAGCAATAAAAAAATACGAGATACCTAAAGAACCGCGTACAAAATTTTCCTGAACAACGGTTTTTCTATGACAATTTAAATTTAAATTATAGTTCATAGAAGTATGTTCTTTAAACACTTTTGAATCGTTAATTTTTACCAATCAGTCTTTAAGATATAAATCTACCATCAGTTCTGAACAGGCGATGAGATAATAATTTTTTTAATTAATTATTACAAAGGTAATTTTTAAATTACAGATTGCTTTTAATAAAGATTGTTTCAGTCCTCCGCGAACAAAAGTCCCTAACTGCACAGGCCATAATGATTAAGAGAAGTTAAAAGTAAAACGTTTCGATATATCTATGTACCTCGAACATTAATAACTGGGTCATAAAAACAGATGCATCTTTAACCTACTTGAGACTAGTTCCGTAAAACCTTACCATATTCAAAAGCATTTAAAATAGTCACCGTTACCCACATCGGATGGTGTCATTCAAATTTATCGGGTTTTAATCGACGATTGATCTCAAAAAAGGGCTCTAATATGAATAATTCAATAGCTATTTGTTTCTTTAAATGTTTTGGGTCAACGGGTCAGTTTTGAAGATTCGGCCCTACTAATAGGGATCATTAATAATGGTATATTAAACATTAATAAGAATAAGCGGATTGGGAACTATTGTGTTTATAAGCCGAAAACGTGAATGGTTATATTTATAATACATTCGTAGGCGAGGTGTCTTGGATTTAAAAAACCTTTTAAATAATTTTGGATAGGTATACTTCGAAATACAATCCAAAATGATGGCCATTCTTAATAATACATAATACGTCAATGTCGAATAAGGGATAAGGGATGAAATAAGGAAAAAAGATATAAGGGAATTAAGAGAAGAACTTCGCAGCACTAGAGTAGCTACAAATGCATTGCAAGCTTACAACTAAATTCGGGATAAAGAAGAATGGATTTTAAGGAGAAGCTTAAAACTAAATTAGGGAGAAAGAAGGCTTTCATCTGTCGCATTCATAGTGTAAAACGCTGGTATATTAACTACTTCAATCGCTTTTCTGTGAGAGTATAGTATATATTTTCCCGATAAAATTGTCCATATACGAGCTGTACACTTGACAACAGCTAAGTTCTACCATAGTCACGGGCGTAACTTTCAGATGGAAGAGATTCATCCAAGGGTCAAAAATTTACAAAGATATTTTGTGCCACGGATTATCCGTGCCATTCATCCTATGTACTAATTATAAGTAAGACAAAGATGGAAGGGGGTCCGGATCCTCTAAACCAGTCCCTCATGTTCGGACATGATCACAGTAGAAATACGATTGTATTAAATAACAGTTATATTCGAAAGAGCTTCAAGAGTGGAGATCTTTACTATACTGCATTGTAAAAGTCTGTAAATGTATGCTGGGAAAAATCCACCTCGCGTTATAAGAAGGTTTAGAGCTTAATCCACCACGCCATTCCGCTGCTGGTAGGATATACATGTGTCAAAATTTCTCCCGATTTATACAAGTATCCTCACGATATTTTCCTTCGTCGATAGCGAGATGAATTTTAAACACAACACTCAAAAGTCAATGTTGCTAGTTGAATCCAGTGTGTTCTAACTACTAGACCATCTTGGGTTATCATTGTCTTTATTCTTTACTATCGTAAAAACGGTTAAACTTATTTGTCTGTCTGTCTGTATAGTTATTGATATATGTATTTATAGGCTAGTTGAATTGGACGATGATAAAGATCTGTCCAACGGAAAGTATTATGTTAATTTCGTTTTCTACTAACTTGTTTCGTAAACATAATTCTACATATCTAATGCAACATCTATTCAATTAATCCAGAAACTAACAAGTTTACTATGAAGTGTTAAACTGAGTTATTTTTATTGCTTTATTAGGCTTTTAATTTGAATATGTGGTCAGATTAAGAGTGTATATCTTGACTTTTAAACTACATTTTTATACAAACTCTAGCTGTTCGTCCGACTTCGCTCGGATGTAATGCGAGAATTAGTATAATCTAGTAACAGATACTTCGTATTAAAGTAAAGTAACAGCCTGTAAATATCCCACTGCTGGGCAAAGGCCTCCTCTCCTATTAAGGAGAAGGTGTAGAGCTTAATCCACCACGCTGCTCCACTGCGGGTTGGCGGATAAACATGTATCAGAATTTCTCTCGATACATGCAGGTTTCCTCACGATGTTTTCCTTCACCGCCGAGCTCGAGATGAATTTAAACACAAATTTAGCACTTGAAAAATCAGCGGTGCTAGCCAGGGTTTGACCGCAATCATCGGTAAAGATCGACGTGTTCTAAACACTAGGCCATCTCGGCTCTTTATACTTCGTAAGTAGTTACGAAAGCTGTGATTTTCAAAAATGTGGCACTGACAGTAAATTGTTTCAAGTGAGAAGCGATGAGAAAAAACTTATACAAATCTTTATGAAGGTCTCAGAGAAAACCTTTAAGAGTGACTCTCGTGTAATAATTAAAACTTACTCATTTTAATATGAAGATGTTTGACCTACATTTTTGTTTTTCCGTTCGATTTTTCAAATATTTTCTTTCAAACAAACGTGGTCCTGACAAATAAAAAAAAGGATTAACCATAGAGGTGCAGCCTTTCGCGCTTATTTACATGCGGCAATTTATTTTATTTTTATACATGAATTTTGCAATTTAGATATACAAAAGACATATCAATTTCATCGCCTCCTTCTCATCAAAATTCCGTATTCTGGTTTTCCTGAATTTATTTTATAAAATAAATTGTCCGCTTTAGATAAAAATTTAGATACAAATACCATCAATCTTCTACTGAAAAACTAAAGGCTTGTTAAAATTCCGGCGGGAAAAAGAAAAATGTTTTGTAATGGCGGATGTTGGTCACAAACGGAAGGTGGCGCGCGTTTCGCTACGTGGCATAAATATAGCTGGGTCACATTCTAAGGGCCATCGCTTCCTCGTCGGGAAATAGATCAAACGGTGCATGCGCGGCCGAATATTAATTTTCACCACAATTACTTTGATAAGTGCTACAGTTTCAACTTTTAATTATGAGAGATATCTTAAATATGTTCTACTAGTGATGTTACGAATGTTCGACTTTTTACATTTGTTATAAACTTAAAAAAAATACTTTAAAAAACAACAACGCAATTTTATTTTACCTGGATAGTATATCTATAGTAGCTATTAAATTTAAAAACCGAACTTCTGAATTGATTTTGATGTTAATTCCATAGAACTGATCTGAATCCCTTTTAGTTCAAAAATAATTTTGGAAATCGGTTAAAAAATAAGGGAGTTCTGAGGTAATAAACGTAAAAAGAAAATTATATGAAATTAATGAATGAAATGAGAAATGAATGTAATAATTAAAAACCTCCTTCTTTTCTAAAGTCTAACAAATCTAGCAAGTACTGTAACAGGAGTGAAGCTGCGAGGCGCAGCTACTATAGTACATGCGCTTACGCAATATTTTGGCGCCATCTTGAATATTCTGTGGGTAGCTCCTTGGAGGCGTTTATTTTGTTAAACGAATGTAAACATTGATGATGTATTATGAATATTGTTAACAAAATATTGGATAATAAAGATATTTTGAAGTAGCAAATAAAATGTTGAAGTTCTAAGCGATTTACTTTTTGAAATTAAGGTGTGTATTTGTTATGTTATGGTACTTTTGAGACATACAAACAATACTTCTGAACTTAGCATTTGTTTAAGCTATAAATTTTATCATCCCCGAGAATTTTCCAAAAATTAAAAATTGTATTACATTGATAAAACTTGTCTTCATAATTTTTTTTCTTCGCGTTAAATAACCAAGTAATAAATATATCCTTTCATATGTCATTAATAATGATTCAAAATAGTGCTCTTGTAAAGTTATGTAGCTCCACGTTCTTCTTTCAAGTTAATTTTGACTTATATCTATTTTTCTTTACTTGACTTATTTGGTAATAATACCCGGAATGACAATCACAAATTTCGAACTTGTTACTTACTATTTATTTTCCATTATAAAAAATGATTTAATTCATTCATTCAATCTATATAGACGATATGACCTAGTGGTTAGAAAACGCCGATCTCAATCGATAATCGTGGGTTCAAGCCCAGGCGAGCACCGCTGTGTTTTTAAGTGCTAAATTTGTGTTTAAATTCATTTCGAGCTCGGCGGTGAAGAAAAATATCGTGAGGAAACCTGCATGTGTCGGGAGAAATTCTGACACATGTATATCCGCCCTGCGGTGGAGCAGCGTGGTGGATTACGCTCTAAACCTTCTCCTCAATAGGAGAGGAGGCCTTTGCCCAGCAGTGGGACATTTACAGGCTGTTACTTTACATTACTTTACTATTCAATCAATAATTTCTCATCTAACTTGTGAGTGATGAGATTAACCATATTTATCTGCTAAATAAGACAATTAACGAAAAATACACTATATTAGCGTCCATTTATTTTCTGCTTCATTTCAGCGACGATATGACCCTATTTTATTCAGTAGCTAGGACAGTTACTAAGAGTGCAGTTAATGAAACATTAACATACTCATATTTCACAATCACACTAAAGATTCCAGTAGCGTTATATAAATACAAATTCTTTTTCTGTTTCGTTTCCTGATCCATGAACCATTATGGCGGCTATCAAATTATATAACACACGATTATCGACCTTATTTATAATTTAAAATAAAGATCAATTCGCTTTATTTTTAAAAATTATATCCACAATCGTAACACATTAAGCGATTGCACGTAAATATATTAATAACGTTCTTTTTGTTATATTAATAAGGATTAAAATTGTTTAATTTTTATTGTCTTAACGGAAAATTGTTTGTTTTTGAACGGATGCGTTTCGGGTATCGAACGTGCGGAGGGTTTTTAATTGTTTTTTTTTTGGGTGTCAGTTTTTGTGAGTCTATGGTTTTATGTCGTTCGATAAGTAATTCGAGTTTTTTTGCCACTCGATTTTTAAACGATTTGACGTATTAATATCATAATCGTGTACTAGCTGCGCTGCGTGGTTTCAACTGCATTAATTTGAAGAAAAATATTGTTCAATATTTAATTGATTTCAATTTTGTTTTCGCATGTTTTTTATTTTATATTTATTAGTTAAAATAAATAAAAAAAATTAAATAAAAGTAGCCTTAGTTATTCCTTATAACATTAGCTATCTGTGAGTGGAAGTCCCACCAAAATCGGTCCAGCAGTTCCAGAGATTAGCCAGAACAAACTGACAAAGAGACAAATAAAAAAATTACCGTTTATACTTTCATATGTGTTAAGTTAATTTGATATTACAAACAAACAGTTCAATTTTATTTATTTGTATAGATATAAATTAATAAATAAGCACATCACACTCTACGGCCCCCATTAAGCTCTCTGTCCTGGGTCGGAGGTCTGGAAAACACACAGAACACAAACACAAACACCCAGACCACCACAATCATCCGCATGGCCAATACAGACGTTTGCCGTGAGCGGGGATTGAACCCGCGACTCTCAGCGCTTCAGTCAGTTGCAATGACCACTGCGCCAACGTATTGCTAGATGATAATCAAAACTCTTTATTAGTCAAAAGTTCTTTTTACAAAACTTGCAAATAGTTTAGGTCAGGTTAGTGTTTTTTATTTATATTAAAAACAAATATAATAGACAAAACACTTGCAAATATATTAACTTAGGTTAATGTTTTTGCTACAATACTGTTAATTATTTTTTCAGTCAAAACTACTATTGTCGAAAGCTTGTGGTTAAAAGTAGTTTAGACTAATTCTGTCAGTTAAAAGTGCATAAGCACTGACAGAGTGTTTTTTTATTGTAACATATACACTTATGAAAATATCGTAGTAGATAAAATCCGTTTCGCACGAATTTTCTTCTTAATATTTTAAGTTTCACATTGTTATTTATTTTATCAATTTAGTTGACGTACTATTTATATATTAAATACAGATTAAGAGGCAATTAAAAATATACAATTATGTATATTGTTATAATTTATTTTTATTAGTTTCTGTAATTAATATTATATCATAAAAGCAAATGATACTGTATTTTGTCTATGGTAGTTCGTTGATCAGTTATTATTATGTATCGGTAGTACGCACCCTCCCTCTCTCTACGATAGATCGCTCGCTTTACTCTCACAAATATATTCATAATTACAAGTAAGCTAGTGATTAAAACCACAGAGATAACAACAGTTTCAACTATAAACACATCAATTTCGTCGATATCAAATAAAAAAACAACTGTTTAAAAATTCTAATAAAACAACACTAAGCACAGACATTTCCAAGAACCCATGTTGTTATTATACTAAAACAATCTTTATCCACTACGGAATAGAGAATAAAATCAACTTGTACGTCTGTCCGTGTGTTCGTTTAAGGCGTGCGACCGTGAGCGCTGTGACTAATGAGGCTAACCTTAAGACTCGTTGCTATCCTCGGCTTTTGTTGGATTCAATCGAGCAAGTAGATACTTATTTATATCCTATCCGGACTTGTCTGCGAGGATTTATAGATAAAGGCTATATTAGGCGAAAACTAAAATTTTGCTTTCATTTATGTAAATATACATAAGTTGTTTATCATTTTACACTCAGACAAATTTAGTGTCGATGGCTTATTTTTGACAACCACAGCTTTTGTAAGGCTATCTAGGCGCTAGTTACCAGGTTACCAACTCCATCTTCAATTAATAATGTATAATACTAGCATTTGCTCGCGGCTACGCGCGCGTATATTTTGACATTTCAGCTAAATAAATCTACCAGCGAAATTGACCGTTTCAGAATTTATTACCCCCTAGCGTCATTTAAGGGTTGTTTTTGAAATTCTGGGATACATATATTTAATTATTTTCCTTAAGTAATATTTGTGCTGAATTTAAGGATAAACGGCCAAAAAAATATATTTTCTCCATACAAACTTTACTACCCCCTTGCACCCCAGTGTGGAATAATAGTACCCCCGTTTTCTATTTTATATTTCATTACTATCACCCAGAAGTATGTGTATTAAGTTTTAAGTTCATACGACCGCGGGATAAGATTTTGCATACAAACGTTCTTACCCCCTTCACCCTATTAAGGGTGAATAATCAAAAAACCTTTTCTTAGTGGATGCCTGCAACCTAAAAGCCAAACTGCCAAAATTTTAAGTACGTAGCCCCAGTGGTTTAGGCTCTGCGTAGATGAATAAGTCAGGACAAGTGATTTTATATAATATATAGATAACCATATCTTAGACGTAACCTGGTTCTATGTATTTTACTTTATTTAGGTACTTAGTAAAACCGTAAGTCCATCTCGATGTCTTCTGCGACAATTGTTTCATATTCCTTTAATAAATTTGAACTGTACTCGACATGCCCATAATTAATAAACTGAATCTCTACAACAACGAAAACGAAATAACAAAAAATCAATAAAAAATATGCGTCATTCATATTTTTGACAGTCACAGATTTTGTAAGGTTACATAGGTTACTGTTATTAGGTTACAGAGATGTTTTATAAAAAAAAAATACTGCAAAATTTATAAAAAAAAAAGAGAAAAAAAAAAACAAAAAATCCATTCTATTTATTCCTTTTGAGGAATAACTATTTTTTTTTTTGTTTTTTAAAAAACAAAAAAGAAGATTTTTAAATTAATGTTAATGAATATTTAATATAGATTATATAATAAATTAATTCATGATTTTTAATGTAAAATGTAATTGTAAAATTTTCTACAATCTTGAAAAGCATATCAAAGCATACAAAAATAATACATAAATAAAAATATTTATGAAAAAAAGTTCGTTTTAAGTTAATATCGCTTGGCAGGTGAGCAATTAATTGGTCTCGTCTTAATTGGTAGATCACCTTGGACGTGTTTCTCGGGTTCAAAGTTCCAATTAATATTATTTTGTTACAATTTCTAACATAGAATCTTAATATTATTGTTTATACGCTAATCGATATGATAATTTATATAGTCATGGTGTCCGTACAATTTACAATAAACTTAACATATTTTAATCAAAAAAAGTCTTTTACAAACGTCCTTTCATTTTTACCTTTTTTTATAGTGTTAAAAAGCTGAAGAATTTGTTTGTTTGAACGCGCTAATCTCAGGAACTAATGATTCGAATTGAAAAATTATTTTTGTGTTAGATAGTTTCTTTATTGAGGAAGCCTATAGGCTATATTACATCACGCTACGACTCATAGAGGCGACGAAATCGCGAGGGGTAGCAAGTCGGTAATATCAGCTTCGCTCGCGTCAAATTTAATATTTCCATACAAAATTTGGACCTAAATTTTATTCCATTAGGGGGGAGGGGAATTTTGGAATATTCGTTTTTAGCAGATGTCTTCGTCAAATTTACTATATGCGTGACAAATTTCAACGTAATCCATTCAGTGGTTTGACCTGTGTGTTGATAGAACAGCCAGTCAGTAACGGTTGCCTAATATATATACAGATAACGAAAAAAGATATTTCTACGACTCACAAGAGCTAAGCATTAACTTTAAACGCGAGTGAAGCCGCGAGGAGGAGCTAGTTTAGTATAAATATTTGATTATCGGAGAACTTTAACGTATTTATATTAGCTTTGAAACCTTCGTCGAAGAAAGTGTTAAATATAAATAAGTTAGAACGATCGCTTAGTAAACATTATATTTTAAACAAAAATATCAATGAAAGTTAAAATATCTCGAAGGGCGTTAATAAGAGAAATCACGACCTTGCCTCGTCGTTCACAACGTCGCTTGTGACAAAGTAAATACGGTACTTACTTTCGATTCGGATATTTACAATATATCGTTTAAACTGAATTTATTAAGTATGTCGAATACATTAAAAATAATGAATGTGGTATGGGCAAATTAAATATCCAAATACTACATGTGAAGCAAAAACTGTGTACCCCTTTTTAAGAAAATTGCGTGGACGGAGAAGTGTGAAATTTAGCACACTTATTGTTCATATAGAAAAGAAGACCAGAATGGTAACATTTTTCAATAAAAAAAAAACATTACACACACTACCATATATTTGACACACACACATATATACTTAATACTTTTTCGTTCTTTGTTAAAGTCTGAGATCAAATTGAGAATAGATTATAAATAAATAAATAAATAAACGCATCACACTCAACGTCCCCCATTAAGATCTTGTGACCTTGTGTCGGGGGTCCGGAAACACTCACAACACCAACACAAACACCCAGACCACGACAAACATCCATATGGCCAATACAGACGTTTGCCGTAAGCGGGGATCGAACCCGCGACCGTTAGCGCTTGAGTCAGTTGCAGTGACCACTGCGCCAACGTGTCTGTCATCATGTTATCTGTGGTCGATCTTGAAATCGGTTGAAAATTTAATGAACTACGGTCGAATTCCGAACGCTAGGCGACTAATTATATTAAAAAAACTCATTAAGAATTCAGATATTTAACGAGATGCAAGAGCAAAATAGATATCGTTCTTTTCTTAGTCTGTACCGACAGGTGTGAATATAGGCATAAGTGAGAAGTGAATAGAGTTGTCGCCATTTCTAATCCTGTTTTATCTGTACGCATTATAAATGTAAAGCGCACTATTTTTTTTACTAGGTTTTGTTTAGGGCTTCACTCATATTAATATAGATTTTAATAAACTTATTTTTCTGAAGAGCCGGTAATATACACTCGTCGTTAAATGGAAGTTAATTGTAATATATGGACACTCATTCTCTGGCATACGCAGTTGCTAGCTGGTTTCTAGGCAACGTCGTCCAAAGTGATTGTCGTTTTGGGTGCAAAAATCCATGAGCTAATAACATGTCTCTAATTGGACGCTGATAAGCAATACTGTGTCAAGCCACACGGACTTTATTTTGAGAAAATGGCGTCTAAAGATGTCAAACGTATTCTTAACTAAATTGTACGAAGACGTCTATCTTCTATTTTCTATTTTAATAAAAGGTATAATTAATTAAAAGCAGATTAGAATGATAAAAAGTTTTTTTTTTCTAATTTTTTTTTTCAAATATATATTAATGCATATTGCAAAATATTGAGCACACTTCAATATTCGAAATATTAATTTAAAAAAATTATTTTTTGTAATAATTAGTTTAGATAACTAGAAATTTTTCGAATAATGTTAAATACAAGACGCAATATCTGAACCCATCTATATCTCCGAGTTCGACTTTTTGTGAGTTGACACATTATTGCTTATCATGGATGCTAATATGCATAGATAAAACATAACATAAGCGCAAGTGTAAACAATGAATTGACAAAATTTATCGTAATCAGATAAACGGTATGGGAGTATAATAATTATTTCATTGATATAGAGCTCAGCTCACTGAATACAGCTTGTATAGTCTAGCTACACATAAGAGTTAGATAAAAATTGTCGACTGAATGATTGAACTGAATTGTTTTTATAATGACAAAAAAAATGTTCGAAAATTCCTGATTTTCGTTGGGGGTATTGTTATTTCGTATGTTGGGGGTATTGTTATTTAATATATTGTATCTTTATTTAGTATAAAGACAAGTATAGAAGAAAAGACTAAATATACTCCGGGCCTCACACTCACAAAAATCTAGGAGCTAATATGGTTTATATACATAAATGCGTTTTATATGAGAGTGAGAGAGCTGGAAGCCTAAATTCCTCCGCAATTACTTTCTATATTTTATTTCCTTTGATCCCTTATTTATTTTTAGTCTGGCAACACACTTGTGCTGCAAATGTCCATGGGCAGCGGTGATCACTTAACAAGCACTGATAGCAAAAGTATAAAGAATATTTTGTTTTAAATAAGATACATTAATTACGTGCTAATTTGACAAGCAGTGGAAAAATGTCCAAATAATATTTTCATTATCATATTTATAAAATAATGGTTGTAACATTTGGGTTTAGTACTCAAAAGGTTCTCTGTAAAAATATTAAAAACATGTTCTAAGTTTTAACTTACGGATACGAATCGTTTCATAATATAAATAAGATATCAAATATAAAATTTGACAACTAGAGAGTTTTTACGTACATTTACATAAGCTCTTAAAGCTTTTTCATAGAAAGTGTTAAATGTAAGTTAAAGTTAGAATGATCTCGGAAACGCGCGTGTTGGCGGCGCAAGGCTGCGCGTGGGATGCGCTGGCGCACCTTACCGCTTGGATATCGGAAACTTGACTAACTTGTTAAATTTTTATGTTCCAAAACTAGCTATTTTAAATATACCATTTTAATGAGCTTATGGCTGTGATTTTAGTGGAGTTTATTAAAGTCTTTTGTCTTTTAACTGTGCTCGGAACAAAAACTATAAAGAAAAAAAATTAACTTAGGAATCAATCAATTTTTTTTTGTCGCTGGGGAATGCGTGTACGAATCCCGCCTGGGAGAGACCGGGCGAGTATGTGGGACTCTTGGAACTGAGTTCACCAGACTACCCACTAAACCCTAGCGGTGCCCTCATCGTTTTAGTTGGACGTCCCAGGACCGCTTGCGCATACTACCGTAACGGAATCAATCAATTGCTATTAAATAGTGATGTGAAATATTCGATGCTACAATAATTCTAAAAGAACCTCTCGTACTATTGTAAGTGTTGATAGGGGTGCGCAATTTTTAGCTCAGAAAATCGCAATAGCGATTCAAAGGCAACGCTCTATATTCTCGCAATTATTCATCGTAAATTTTCCGTGTAATAAATATTGAATTGTAAATATTTGAGTTTCTTTGTTAACCGACTTCCGAAAAAGAAGACGGTTCTCCATTTTTCACGGAGTGCTTTTATGTATGTTCTTTGATTATTACAAAATGGTTTGACTGATTTGGTCAATTACTTTTTATTTTTAAGGATGTACTTTCTTGGTCTCATGAAATTTCAGGTTTTCGGGTCCGTAGTTTGTTTTTTAATTAAAAGACATGTAATTAGTATGTCGTTCCAGTGAACGAAATTATTTATTTTTCTTTAGAAGTTCTCCTTTTATATAAAGGGACTCGTACAGTACAAAATTTCAAAATTCTATGGCTAATTTTTTAGTTATTCCAGTCACATATTTACAGTTTTATACATATATCTACAATTATACATAGACGTACAGACATCACGTAAACACCTTAAAATTGATTTAAAGATTATAAAAACATCTCTCGGAATACTTACATTATTTTCGATTAAAATACATACGTCACTTGGTAGTATAAGGAAGTATTTTTTACTATCGTTAATAAGAGCACTATATTATCACCACCCACTAGTAATCTTTAAAAAAATATGAACAATGTTTATGCGGCGCTATTAAAGATTTACAATAAGTAGAAATAATTGGGACTAGTTTTTTGTGAATAAATAATAAGCTTGACAGAAGATTAACTTTTTTGTACGTTATTAGTAGTCTTGATAATTAACTGCTAAACATTAATATAATACTTTATATTTTTAATAGTATTTAGTGGAACAAACAATAATCTTGTAATTAAATACAAATTTATAAGTAAAGCACACATTTTGAAACTCTTTTTAAATTTCGCAAACTAACTGCCTCACTACAGAAGATTTAACCATACGTTAAACGCGCGTCTATAAAACGTAAACCGCGTCTAACGATAGTTTTGAGTAAAACATCATTTAGATACAGTTTAATTACGTGTAAACAACGCTTAAGTGAGTTTAATAGATGCCTTAATCGTATTTTAGCTGTCAATTGTAACGTATGTTATATAATTAATAAGTTTATCATGTTTTCATTCGCATATCGGCAATTTAGACTAGATTTTAAGCATCGATTCATTTTTAAACACTGTCTGCTTTACTACAAAAGATGAAATAAAACCATTTGTAACATGTGTCTAGCTAAACATTGTTAAAAAATTAATCTTTTACGTGCAAAATTATAAAAAAAAAAACTTATTAATAAAATATTACACGTTATATTTGACAGCTAAAATAGATTTTAAGCATATTTTAAAATAACCTAAGCATAAGTTTATACATAGTCAAACTAAGTCTAAACCATGTTTTACTAAAAACTGTCTTTAGACGCGGATTTGTAGTACAAATTTTTATAAAAACGCGTTTAACGTATGTTTAAATCTTTTGTAGTAAGGCAGTGTGTAGCTAGACAAGTGGAACATGGTTTTATTTTATCTTTTGTGGTGTATTTTATATAAAGAAGTACTGCGTAATGGTAATATTTTTTTAAACTATGCGTTACATTATATCAAAATGGAAACATTACACACACCACCAAGTATTTGTCACACACACATATGTATATATATATATATACCTCTTTTGCTTATGTTCAAATTTATAATTTAAATTAATTATTATCGAATATCGACCACTAGGCGATTACTAAGTGTAAATTGTAAATCCCAAGACGTATATGTATGTTTTTAGTGATCTATATAAGAGCGTCGCGTATTTTCTTTTCCCGAAAGAAAACCTTTCTCAACCATGAGACAATTACGTCGTCTCTTAATACATTTATCTAAACAAAAATATAACATTTATAGTAAATAACTTTATGCTTCCACGATCACACCATCGATTCAAGACGTGTTCTCCCCATAATTACCTCCGACACTTCCTTCACCATATACGATAGAACATAACAAGTAAATAATTTTAATTAACTGCTTTTATCTCAGGAACTTCATACTTAAAAATAACTTTATAGATGCCGAAGTATTTATAGAAAGCTGATAACTCCACACATATGGTGTATCGGTCGGTGATATTTAGTCTAAATTGATCTCACTGAACGCGTGAATTAGCTGCGTTTGGTACGGTGAGTGAGAGAGTCGGAAGCCGAACCTTTTTCTCTCACTGGAAAATGCATCAATGCATCCCAGCGTAGGTAAATTCATGCAAGTATGTGGGTTTCCTGGTGACGACTGCCCCAGACTATCCACTAAAAGCCAGTGGATCCCTCATCGTCCTAATAGGGCACAGTATCGCTTACGCATACTATCGTACCGCCTTGATAAATACCCTCTGCAGGCCTGGTTCACCTAGAGAGTGCTCACGGTCACTGAAAGCACAATTCCGCCCCGGTGTGGGGTATTAGCTCCCACATAGATTATTTTATGGCGGAAGGAGAAGGTGCGCATAACATCGTCTTCTTCCTCCGGGTAGTGTTCTGCGTATTAGGTCAGCGAGAGCGTCCGCTTCTCATTCACTTTCCGCAACCTCCTTTAGCGACATAACGGACTCTCAGACAGAGACAAAAGCAGATCCCTGGCTCCTATTCCCTCCCACGTTCCTTTTCTTACTTCCTATTAATTTATTCCATTTTTAAGATGGTAACGCTTTTGTAACTCCTGCGCTGCAAATGTCCACGGGCGGTGATCACTTAACATCAAGTGATCCACTTCACATTTGCCATTTATTTGTAAAAAAATCCAGAAACTTAACATTTAAAATAACTACTGATATACGCCGCAGTATTCATAGAAAGCAGATAACACCTCGCATATGGCGCATCGGTCGATAAAGAAAATTACTATATAGGAGATATTTAATGGTCCGGCTACACAAAACGAAAAGTCCGGTTTGCGTAGCCGCGGTGAGGCGGAATGGCGTACGTGTACGAGCAAAGTAGATAATTGGACGTTATGCATATTTGGACGCCGATAAGCAATACTATGTCAAGCCACATGGTTTAAATGTCACATCTATTCTTAATAAATTTTGTTGAAGGCGTATATGTATCTGTATCTTTTTTTTATTTTTATTAAAGGTATAACGAATTAAATGCATTCGTATAATAAAAAGTTTAATTTAATAATATTTTTTTCTGATATATACGATTATTGCATATCGCAAAAAATGTATTTTCAATATTCTTAACATTAAATCAAAGATACTTTTTCCGTATTTATTTAGTTTAAATGACTTGAAATATTATTGAATAATGTTAAACGTATAACGTATTATCAGAAAACATCGATATTTCCAAATTTGACGTTTTGTGGCTAGACACATTATTGCTTATCAGCATCCTTGTTTATTCAACTGACTAATCGATTTAAAATGGACGAGGTCATTAATTCGTAGTGTATAGTTTTTTTTATTAGTTACGTCAGAACTCGGTCATGTCTTAACCGATTTTTAAAATTTGTTTTTCATTTGAAAGATTATACTTTTAGTTTAATGTCATATAATTTACAATAAATTCGATTCAGTAATTTCGATTTTACATCAAAAGAATTGGAATAATTGTTTGACAGACAGTACGGCGCAGTGGTAACTGCATCTGACTGAAGCGCTAATGGGCGCGGGTTCGATCCCCGCTCACGGCTAATATCAGTATTGGCCGTACGGATGATTGTCGTGGTCTGGGTGTTTGTAGTGTGTGTTACCGGACCCCCGGAATTTAATATTTATTATGCTATGACAGCTTCCTTTAAAAAGACTTTTATTTATATATATATATATATCTATGAATTGCAACGATTTTGATCTGTTAAATGAGGAAGTGACGTACCCAAAATAATATTTTTTACAATACGGCTTATTGTATCATATATTTGTGTAAAAATATGTTAACAATATATTTCGATATTAATTTTTATAATATTTTGTTTCAGGTTAAGAAAGTAAGACAACTTAAATACAGTGCAAGTGTTTACGACTCGATATAAATATGAAAATTGTGTGTGCTGTGTGTGTGACCGTGGTGATGTTAACGGTTCTGTGAATATTGGTGATTGCATCGGTAAGTTTTTTTTTTATTAACACTAGTAAGACTGAAACTCCAAACTATTTTTTTGCTTGTCTTTAGCAATACCCCAAACGAAAATCATGAATTTTCAAAAATGTTTGTTTCATTTAATTTTGTACTATAATAAATGTTTCAGTTTAATAATTCAATCGATAATTTCTTATCTATGTGTAACCAGAAGTACGCCATATTTATCTGCTAAATAACACAAGTTAAGAAAAATAGAATAAGTATACCTATATTGCCCAAAAGCAGTTAAAAAAACTGCTTTAGGCAACATAGGTTTAACATATACAATTATACATATATACCAGAAATAAAGGAGGAGGTGGTAAATACAATTAACGGATATATATGTCGCAGAAAAATCAATTCATAGAAATTGTTTTTCTAATTGAAATTAAAAAGCAGTCAAAATTAATTCCTTTGACAATTTAGTGTTAAGAATTACACTTGTCAGTTTTGTTCGCACACTATCATAAAGATATTCATTTTTATCATTGCTTTTACACCTGAACTTTTGAGCAGTCAATACAAGCACTTTTGAGTAGTCAATACAAAAAAATATATCAATAATGAAGCTACCACCGGTTCAGAATGTAGATTCTACTGAGAAGAACCTGCAAGAAATTCTTTAGTTACTCTTTTAAAATATATCATAGTCATTCTCAGTGTAATTCTTGTCTTATGAAAAGTAATAACTTTCTTAAAAAGCTATGTTCATATACAAAAAGTACACCGAAGATTTTTTTCGTTTCAAAAGTGAAAAAATAAAGTCTGTCTTTATATATTTTTATGTGTAACAATATAAACTTATACTATACTTAATAAGCTATCTTATAAATTAAACTAATTAAAAATTAACCAATTATCATCGCCATACAGATAATACACTATTATTGTCTATTATATCTAATCCTCTTTTCAAAAAAATTACTATCTATAATCTATTATAATATAATTATAATTGGCACACCGATATAACAATGCCATTAGTCACATAATAAGCTATGTTTACACGGAAATTTTATTAAAACGAAACTCATTAGGACGTTAACATACGTGGCGTTTTTTTTGGCGTGCGCTTAAACGTTTATGCATGTGTTTTTTATGCAAGCTTGCACGCTTTACTCGACACGACGTCAAGGTCATGTTCCGAATGTTGAAACGACAACAAAATCGTTTTGCTATAATCCTCTAAAACAACATACAACGTACTAGATAGTGATAGATCGATAAAATCAGTAATCGGTAGCAAGCTCTAACCGAAAGTCTATGTCAACGTTGAGCTCTCTGATTTGAGGACTCACGCGACTCATGGCTCACGACAACTTAAGCTCTATTCGAAGTTCCCTTGTTTACTTTACCAAGTTAGCAAATACTTTAATCCCAGCTATACAATATAAGTTCAGTCTTTTCCTAATAAAAGTTAATATCAACGCAACCTAACTACTAGGTTTTAAAATCAAAATATTTGAATTATGTTATCCAAGCAGTGCTTTTACAATTGGTTGATTATTAAAAGGTATTGTAGAAACATTTTCGAAATGAGCAGCGATACTTGTCATTCTATTAATGAACAACATGAACAACACGCGCGTATTTAAGAAAACGCGCGCGTTTGTAAACGCCTAACGCGTTAAACTACACGTTATGGTTCTATTCACAGCATTTGTAATATAATTATTTGATTATGTAATTTAAGTTATTTTTATTTAATTAGTTTACTTAGGTAGATTTGACACGGTTAACTCTTTAGGTATATAAACGAAATTGTTTATTGCTGCTATTAAAAAAAAATTACCTGTTATTGACAATGATGTTATAAGATACTACAGTTATGTAAGCACCCAAAATGCCGACTACTTTGGATGACGTTGCTAGCAACCAGATAGAGAATGAGTATGAAAGCGAGAATATCTTTAAACCTACAATTGAAGAGTTTGTCAAAGTTGAAAATAGGTATAGATTTTTAACGTCAAATAACGTAACGTATTCGTCCCTACAGTTATAAAATGTAATTGGTTATTGACATTAATAGCCAATTATAATTTACGACGGGATCGGTGATTTATAAAGACCGAAGGGCAAAAGAGTGAATGCTCTAATTAATCGCTATGTACAATGAACTTTTCATTAATTATAATTTATGGAACATAATAGTTAATTATCAATTTTTGTTAATTCATTATGTTTGACGTATTCCAATAATTTTGTTTTTTTTTTTTTTTGGAGCATTAAAACTCGAAATAAATTAAAAACATCGTAAGGTGGAAATCACAAAAGGTTATAGACAGTTTGAAAATCAATTGATTTATGAGTATTTCTCTTATAATCAACAATTATCTCTATAATAAATCACATTATATTTAAACGGGTTGGTCCCGCAACTTCGTGTGCGAAAATATTTTAATTAGCTAAACAAATTCATACTTTATATAACGGGTCTTATCGCGATAACTAATGGTAGTAATACCTTTTTTATTGCCCGACGTTTCGACGCATTTGCATCCGAGGGTAGGCGAAGAAAACTAGCGCATTCGCCGCCGGAGGGCGCGCGGTACACCAGTCAGCTCGTGACCACGACGGATGTAACATCGTCGAAACGTTGGGCAATAAAAAAAGACGTGATAAGACCCGTTATGCAAGTTATGAATACTATAAATCGCGAACTATATATGTATATAATCCCTAAACGAATCTCTTTACGTTTCAATTCGCGACACAAAAACATAGTCTACATTCTTCTTCGACACAATGCATTTCTGTAGCAAATATAATTAAAATTTGTTCGGTTATATTGTATTTAATAATATTTGTACAGAATTGTATTTACACTAAATTTCGTTATATTTAATGCAAATTGATTAAACATTGATAAGGAAATGAAACTGACCATTAACTAAATCGAGGAAAATGTTTTAAAAAACATTGCAGAAATGTACATTTCGTATTATTCGTAATATTGGCATTGACCCAGTACCGTTGTGCACAGAATAGTAACTCTTTGACAACGATTCGGACTTACGATTGATAGAAATTACACAATTGCTCTCACTCAGCGATGGTTGACCAATTTTCTAATAGGACAATTTATTAGCGGTAGCGGAATAAATAAAACTAATTGTTTATTTAGTTCTTTTTTCAGATTTTTTAAAATTAAAAACGAGGTTATAACAGTAATGTTATTGTTCAATTATATTTCATAACTGTAAATATGTCACGTTTATAGTATTTGATTAATACCCATACTCTCGCCTGTCGTAGTCGCTGACTAGTTGTTAAGCAACGTCGGCCAAAGTGGTAAGCATTTTGGGCGCTTATCACATCTATAGTAATATAACATAATTGACGCAACAAGCCTAGCCGAGATTGTCTATTAGGAGCCGAGATGACCTAGTGGTTAGAACTCGTCGATCACAACCGATTATCACGGTTTCAAACTCAGGCTAGCTTTTAAAAGTGTTTAAATTTATCCCTTCATGTCGAGCTCGGCGGTGAAGGGAAAAATTGTGAGGAAACCTGCATGTGCTCGGAGAAATTCCGTCACATGTTTATCAGCCAACTCGTAGTGGAACGGGGGTTTCAGCTCTAAACCTTCTCCTTAATAGGAGAGGTGTCCCTTGCTGAGCAGTGAAAGCTGTTACTTTATTGTTTTACTTTACTGATGCAACATAGAGCAGTTTGAATGAAAAAAAAAAAACGTTTTAATGACTATATATGGACGCTGATAAGCAATACTGTTTCAAGCCACACGGACTTCATTTTGAGAAAATGGCGTCTAAAGATGTCAAACCTATTTTTAATAAATATGTTTGCAGGAGTATATATTTATCTTTTCTTTTACTTTTTGATTAAAAGTATAATGAATTAAAAGTAGATTGATATTTTTATTATATAATCTAATTAAAAGTTTTCTAATAAATTTGAGATTATTGTATAAATTGCAAAATATGGAACGCACTTGAAATTAGAACCAATAAATTTTTTCAGTACTTATTTAATTTATATGACTAAATTTTTTTTTAATAATGTTAAATAGGTGATGCAGTATCAAAATACATCAATATCTCCGAATTTGACTTTTTGCGGGTTGACACATTACTGCTTATCAGCATCCATATAATGATAATAATTACAAATATAATGATTTTTTAAATTGTTTTTTTAAAAGCGTTCTATATATGCCACGGATCGATTATTTTAATTTCTTTTTTTTTGAAGTCACGGTTCCTCCGTTTCGATGATATTGTCTCATATAGCTAATATTTCTCTGTTAGATTTATTTTATTACTTCATAAAGAAATTATATTTTTAATAGAACGAGGTATTTGTTTTAATTAAATATAAGTTTATACTTGTATTAAAAATAACACAATAAGTTTTTTGTAAAGTATTTATTTAATTAAAACGCCAAGTTCTTTTAGCTTGGACCGCACATATGTAAACAATTTAGTTATCGGTGAAGAAACAAGCCTGTCACATACTAATTGAGGTATTGCTTACTGTTCATATTTTAGATCATTTCGTCTGCTTGTTTGTGTTTGTATATGAAGATTAATATTCATATGTTTTTGTAGTGGACTCGGAATATTATTTTATTTGAAAAAAGTGATCCCGAATCTCCTGTGAAATCTCCTGAAATTCGCCCGTCTGAATCTTTTAATTGTGTGTATTGGCCATACAGATGTTTGTCGTGGTTTGGGTGTTTGTGTTAGTGTTGTGGGTGTTTCCGGACCCCCGACACAAGGTCATGAGATCTTAATGGGGGCCGTTGAGTGTGATGCGTTATTTATTTATTTATTTATTAAGATCTTCAGATGTCGTTTATTTAATTATTATTTATGTACTTTATTTGAACACTGAAACATGTATATATCTATATATGTATATTATATATGTATATATCTAGTATGTATTTATGTATCGATTGTTGTATTATATAATTTAGACAGTTATTTATTTGTGTTAATTTTTAACAATTTATTCGTGTCAGCTATTGCACTACCCATATATGCTTGACTTAACTTCTTTCACAAAAGGTTGTCTGGAAGAGATTGCAAATAGCAATAAGACCGCCTTTGTGCACCCGTATTTCATTGTTTGTTTTTTTAATTGTATGTGTGTGTGTAATAAAGTTTTTATCTATCTATCTATCTCCTTTCTTCTTACTTTTATATTCTCTTTCATGCTATCATTCAAGCTGGCAACTCATTTGTGACTCCTCTGGTGTTGTAAATGGTCATGGGCGGTGGTCACTTAATGTCACGTGACTTTTCTGCTGGCTGGCCCGCTAATTTCAAAAAGTCATTATTATAATCGAGATTTGACAAGAATTATTGTTTTCAATTCGGCGGATTTTTTTATGTGCTAAGGAATGGTGTTTAATTCTTATTTCAAGAAAACAATTTCTATTTGACTTTTTAAAAAATATGTATAATTTTTTTTTGACATTGTTAAGATAAGTGATTCGTTTAAATAACATGCACATTTATGATTTAAGACTTTTTTGAAAATTCAATTGTTGTGATGAAAAGAAATAAATAAAAATTAATCTTTATTATAAAATATATTTCGGTGTTTTGTCATTGGTGATTCATATTTTTTCCCGACCTTTGCAATCGATCCAACGTGACAGTTGTAAACTACAAATTAGAGTGGTTTATAACCACATGTCACGCGATTATGAAAGAAAATCGATAAGAAACTATTTTTCTGTGCTCATTTTTATACCGGCTTTAGCTGTGGTTATAAGATATTACGTATAGATGTATAAAATATAGCCTAGAGGCTATAATCATCTACAATAATGTAAATTTCAAATAGTACCACAATTTTTTAAATGGATTTTAGGGTTCCGAAGTTTATTTCAGTCTCGCACACAAACAATTCGCTCTTTATTGTCTATATTAATATTATAAAGCTGAAGAGTTTGTTTGTTTGTTTCTCAATTCTGTTCATTCAATTCTGAATATCCGTCATAGCAAATCTCTTTACTAAGCTGTAAGTTTTTAAGCGAAAGATTCAAATATACGTTGTATTTATAGTTCTTTTAGTGCTTCAAATAATCGTTTGTGTCTTGGAACACTATACATAAGGTGACCTGCTCGTTTGTTATCGTCATTAAAAAAAACATTTAAATCGTTTTACACTCGTAAAAAATCCAAAAAAGCTAATTATGTACTAATCACTTATTTTATACAATATTTTCTCTGTGATGTTTGAGTGAGTTTAAGTTACCTGAGAACGAAAGTGTAAAAGCATTCATCATCCCTACCTTTTGAAAATCGGTCAAAAGCTCGTCTAGAAACTTATTTATGTACTAAACGTAGTGGGTAAGTTAATAAAAGAAATATCGTCTTAAAAAATAAAGTCTAATCAACCAAGTAGGTAGTAACCTTAACGAACATCTGTGTGCGGGAATGTTAAGGTGGGTTTTCGCAACCGCGTCCGTATATGGCGAAAGGGGTCATTGCTAGCGAAACTCGACCTTAAGGTACGCCTGATTCGCGGTCCTGACTGTATACATTATATCATATCTGTACACGTTTTAAAGATCGAATTTACTTTGATTTTTTAAATTTTTTTTATTGCACGTAATGATACGAAAAAATAGTTCTTGTTTCAAAAAGTTAAACGGTTAATACGTAGTTTGATTTATTTTAAAACAAGATTTTGTTTTTTTTTTTTGGTACTGTCATTTTTTTTTAATTTAGTGTTAGTATATAGTTTAATATTTAAAGTTTAATGTATTCTTATTTGATCGCATTTTATACATTGGTCCGATTGCGATACAACTTTGTCAAACATTGATTGCACTTGCGAGAAGATTATATGCATAATACAATTCACTTACAGTAGATGGCGTGCGCGTCGAGCCGCTAAACAGAAAAATAAATTTTAAATTGTTCGTCATAAGAATATTTTAATTAACGTAAGCAGAGTCGCGAGTAAAAGTTTGTTATTGATAAGAAATAAATAATAAAGTCTAAAACGATTTCTTCACTTATTGTTATATAAGACTAAATTGGGACGTATTCTTTAACAAACTCTGACTGGCAATGTCAAGGGCACTGGTGAGACGCGCTTAGTCATTTTAACTCGTGTTAATACTAATAAAATCGATACGTTCAGTCTATTCGTATATGATTCGAATTTATTATACACACGAGCGTACCTAAAGCTTTCATATGGAAGGGGTCATTTCATTTGGAGGCGGTCCAGGGAAGGATACGAAAAGGATTCTAAGCCCAATATATGCAAAGTTAAGCTAGTTTTAGATCGTATGATTCTTAATGGTAATCTTATATATGAACATAGTATATAAACCATTGTCATTGTTATTCGTTCAATGTATTTAAGTAAATCGTTTACTAAAGGGGGGGTGGGGGAGGTGCCGGAATTCCTAAACCCTCAATTATAGACGTCCATGATTATACATACATCCCCAATTAGTAATGTAAAAGTAGTAGATGTTTTAAGTACTAAGTACTCAATCCGTAGCGTATGCTTTTTTTAATGTTTGTGTCCTCAGAATTTCATCACTTCTTAAGTGATTTTTTTTATTTGAAAGGCATTTACAATTTAATTTCAATTCTTCGTTTTGTGGTTTTTAGTTGTGCCAATTGTGTACGTATTATTTCGCCATTGTCACGTGGAGTAGAGAAAACACCATGGAGATTGTTCGGCAGGGAAGGCATTTATACTTTTATATTCACCTGATTTAATTATATATTTTAAACTTTCGCGATTTATACTGACTTAGTCAGCTCGTGATCACGACGGATGCACTCGTCACGTCACGTCGGGCACTAAAAAGCTATTACTACCATTAGTTATCGCGATAAGACCCGTTATGTTAAATATGACCTGATATAATTATTATCAAAATCGGTTCAGTAGTTTGCTTTTTAAATTAAAACAATTAGAATAAGTAGGTCATTGAAGTAAACAAAATTACGTACTTTGCTTTTGAGCTTCCTGTTTTACATCTTAGTTGTTTTTGAATAAGCTCAATTTAAAAAAAACATCGTCAGATTACTGTACGCGTCAGGGAAAATTCTGAGTTATTCTCTTTCTGAGCAGTTTCGCCGATTAACAATTTGGATAAGCATAGTGGAGCTTCAAACCCTTCTCGTAAGGGAAGATCTTTTCTACGCATCTATACTAGTCTAGACATATTATAAAGAGGTAAAATTTGTTTGTAATTTTGTATATACGGGGTTATCTCTGAAACTACGATCCGATTTGAATTTTTTTTGCGTTTGATAGCCCGTTTATTGAGGAAGGTTAAAGGCTATCGTCACGCCACGACTCATAATAATAAATAATAATAATTAATAACGCATCACACTCAACTGCCCCCATTAAGATCTCATGACCTTGTGTTGGGGGTCCGGAAACACTCACAACATTAACACAAACACCCAGACCACGACAAACATCCGTATGGCCAATACACACGTTTGCCGTGAGCGGAGATCGAACCCGCGACCGTTAGCGCTTTAGTCAGTTGCAGTGACCATTGCGCCAACGCGTCTGTCAAATAGTCACACATAGGAGCGAAGCAGTAACCATGAACGTGATTGTAACCGCGTGGGGCAGCTAGTGTGCAACGTATTATTACTAAGAAATTAAATATTAATTAATAATAAATTATGCCAAGGAGTCGAATGTAATACAGAGCTACAATTCACGATAAACGGAATAACGCCATATGGCGTAATGTGTAAACATTGGCTGCCCTTGACCTGAAAGTGAACCACATAATGTGACCTTAAATTGAGGAAAACATGTAATTTTGTTTATATCTTTTGTGCAATGCGCTGTTGTATTATTACTAGTGGTCGCCAAGTGGTTGAAATATGAAAATAATCTATACTAATATATAAAGCTGAAGAGCTTGTTTGTTAGATTGTTTGCTTGAACGCGCTAATCTCAGGAACTACTGGTCCGATTTGAAAAATTCTTTCAGTGTTAGATAGCCCATTTATCGAGGAAGGCTATAGGCTATATATTATCACGCTAAGACCAAAAGGAGCGGAGCACCAATGAAAAATGTTTCAAAAACGGGGGACATTTTCCTATTGAGAGAGTTTACGCTGCGTGCGCTGCGTAAACGGTTAAACTTTCGCAAACATCATGTATGACGAATTTATAGTCCTTTTGGTGCTGTTAATATCCATTGGCAATGGTGATTTCTTGACATCGGGTACAGGTTTGCCCGCTATTTAGCCCTTAAATGTATCAAAAATGAAATGTTTATTTCAAAGCTAACTGTTAAATAAAAATTTTACTAAACGTCTTATTTCGCTGTATGTATATATTTTACATGACTTTTCATTAAGCTACTGGTTAGTCATATCAATTGTTTTTTAGAGGGCTAAAAACAAGTAAACTTTTAAGGTTTTATATGTTTCTTTATATATTTGTAAATGTTTCGTTAAAGCATATAATTCTATTGTATTTAAAACTAGGGGTAATGTTTGTATCAATAATAAAATCAAAACGATTCAAGAATGTTAAGTGAATCAGCAAGTGCGCCCCGTCAGCGGATTGTAGCTAAATATAGCGTCGAGTGTTTCGCAGAATATTTGTCATTTTAATGATATTTCTGTTTGAGGGATAACGGCATTCGTCATGACATTGAAATACTAAGTATTCTAAGCTATGATGCTGTTAACTTCGAGGTTCTTTTAATGTTAAATTAATTCATTCATTTCGTAGTGAAATTGTCTGTTGCGACAGTCGGTTTTGTTTCTTTCACTTTGTTTGAATTGTGTTTTTTTTAGGTTATTTGTGCATGTTGATTGTGTTGTGTGTTTGACGAGTATTAGATGAGTCTGTGAGAGACAATTTTTTGTGGTTTTCGTAAGGACTATAAACGTCTTAGATTTTGTGGGTAAGTTTTTGTTTTGTTTTGTTAAAAATTAAAACTGTTTTAATTATTTTTAATTGATATATATAACGTGTTTTATATTTCGATTTTTAATACATAAAATAATTAATTAATAAGTATAAATGATAAGTAACAGACGTTTAATTATTTTGATAGAGTAATCAGCGTTTTGGTACACACGGTATGGTTTAGTTTAATTTTTTGTGTTATTTTTATCAAGGTTATTAATTTTCATGTCTCAAAGTCTTGATAAAATTTAAAAAATGTGTCGTAGGTTTAAATAGTTTTATTTAAAAAACGTTACATTTGAACGGCCTAAAGATTCGATTTCATGAGCAAATGTTTGACAGATGTGTTAACATTATAAATAAATCTTTAAAACATAAGATCATTAAGTATTTTTTATGCGTAACCTTTTCTAAGTTTTTTTTATAAAATCCATGTATGGTTGTAACGCCAACTCACTGAAAGTGACGTTTTTGATTCATTTGATAATACGTAAAATTATGGGAATGTTATGGTAATATGGATGTTTCGCCTTGAGCTGCGAGAAATTTTATGGTGTTTCCAGTGGAGATGACACAGTGGATAAAATGTCGTGATTATTAACCGACGGTCACGGATTTGAAGTTCCATTGAAGATTTTTAAGTTTTATTTTTTATAATTTTTTCTTGTTCTTAATTACTATTTTATTTAATTTTCTTATGATACATACTCCTTGTATCATTGGTCACTTGGTTAGAACGAAGCTCCTTTCTATATATTATATTTAGATAAACTATAAGATAGCTACGTGTGTCTGCCTGTGCCACCGTAGCTCCTAAAGAGGTGAACTGATTTGGATGCGTTTTTTTTTTATTTGAAAAGGGTTTTCTAGCGACAGTTCTTAGACATGTTTTATTAAAATCGCACCAACCATTTCAAGATCATGAACTGTTTTCTCTACTTTTTAAAACTTTTTTGTATCGGGGTTCTTTTTTAATTTTTATAAAATTTATTGTACCATTTGAAAGGTACAATATTCTAGATGATCATAGATTATTATGTATTAGCTGTATCTTGCGGGTTCGCTCGCGTTTATGGCTACTGCTTCTTTCCTATATTTCGTAGCGTTATCTAATATAGACCATAGCCTTCCTCAATAAATAAATTAACACAAAAATAACTTTTCAACCGAAACAGTAGTTCATGACGTCAAACAAACAAACATTTCAGCTTCATTCATTGGTATAGATATGCGAGTTATTTAAAACCAAACCTACATTAACGTGAGCATATCCTTGAGATAAAGTTAATCGGGAAATAAAACTCCAATTCGACCGTATGCGTTGTTAAACTGTCACCATACTCTGTAACCGAAATGTTTTCCAAACAAAAGGAAATTCGATTTCAATATCGGAAATAGCATGTTTTTATAAAACACCTGTTTTCAAAAATTCAAGCCTAAATATATCCCGATTCCCGACCTATCCTCACATCCTTCCTGAATCCTATGGATTATTCGAGATTTATAATATTTAATCCGTACTAAATAGAGCTGGACAAGGATGGGCGTATTAAAATCGTTAGTGGGGAAGCGGGATGGAGTTATATCGATATTTTTACATTGATTTGTTCCAACAATTAAATGGTTATGCGTTAAATTCTCCGAGGTCAGTGACACGGAATGTTTTTGTTGGTTTTTGAATGTGAAATATGTTTAAAATATTTAGTTTGTTCTATTTATTATAATGGAACTAAAGATTCAACTTAACTTTTTCACTTTTATTTAAGTTGAATATTTAGAGTCAAGTTGTGTAAAGTAACTACTACTCCACTGTAGGGTTTCCTTTACCGCGGCGCACGAGATGAATTTAAACTCAAATTTAGCCCTTTAAAAACAGCGTAGCTAGCCGGGGTTTGAACCCGCGATCGTCGATTGAGATCGACGCGTTCCAACCACTAAGCCATCTCGATTCTTGTTTACTGTAAATGTAATGGAATATGTATATCTACAAAACGCAATCATATGAACGATGTCTTTGTACAAAATGTGTCACAATTACCTACTTTTAAAACAGTGTAACGACGTTTTAAGTTTTTTATACGATGCATTTGCATTCGAGATTGATATGTATAATGTCATATAAATTGTAGTCTTAGTATTGTTATTATTTTAACATTATTTCCTTACTAATGCACTTATATTGTTAACACCTTTTTCTGACCATTAGTGTTATTTAAATGGATGCTGATAAGCAATGATGTGTCAACCCACAAAAAGTCAAATTTGGAGATATTGATGTATTTTGATACTACGTCACCTATTTAACATTATTCAAAACAAAATCAAGTCATCTAAACGAAATAAGTATGGAAAAAAGTTTCCTATCTCAATGTTTCGAATTTAAGGTGCGTTCCATATTTTGCAATTTATAAAATAATCTCAAATATTTAAAAACTTATTATTAGACAACATATTAAATAAATCTATCTGCTTTTGATTCATTATTATACATTTTATCAAAATAGTAAAGAAAAGATGAATATATACGTCTTCAAACAAATTTATTAAGAATAGGTTTGACATCTTTAGGCGCCATTTTCTCAAAACGGAGTCCGTGTGGCTTGACACGGTATTGCTTATCAGCGTCCAAATATGAGTTAAATTTATATGTTTGGTTTTTACCTGACTGGCAAATAAAAAACTTTAAAAACCCAATTGCCCAAAGACACAAATACTTGCGAATGGATGCTGATAAGCAATAATGTGTCAATCCGCAAAAAGTCAAATTAAGAGATATTGATGTATTCTGATAATGTATTTCGTATTTTACATTATACAAAAAATCCAGTCTGAACTAAATAAGTACGGACTTGACACAGTATTGCTTATCAGCTTTTAAATATGAGTTAAATTTATATGTTTGGTTTTTACCTGACTGGCAAATAAAAAACTTTAAAAACCTAATTGCCCAAAGACACAAATACTTGCGAATGGATGCTGATAAGCAATAATGTGTCAATCCGCAAAAAGAGATCAAATTAAGAGATATTGATGTATTCTGATAATGTATTTCGTATTTAACATTATAAAAAAAAGTCTGAACTAAATAAGTACGAATAAAAGTTTCTTAAACAAATGTTTTGAATATTGAAGTGAGGTCCATATTTTGGATTATACAATAATTTCATATATTTGAAAAACTTATTATTAGATAAAACTATTTACTAGCCTATCTGCTATTTATTAATTATACTTTTTATCAAAATAGAAAAGAAAATATGGATATATGCTTCTTCAAAGAAATGTGTTAAGAATATGTTCGACATCTTGAGATGCCATTTTCTCAAAATGATGTCCGTGTGGCTTGACACAGTATTGCATATCACCATCCAAATATTATACGGGTTGTCAACTAGACATGTGTTGAATATTTTACCAAGCGTTAGCAGAATCGATATTAAAAAGTAAAAAAACTGAAGAAAACTATATTAAAATTATTTTTCATAAATGGTAAGTCAACATTTCGCTATTGCGGCAGTCGGGTGATAATAACTAAGCCTTGAAACGATAACCATATTTGGACGCCGATAAGCAATACTGTGTCAAGCCACACGAACTTCGTTTTGAGAAAATGGCGTCTAAACATGTCAAACGTATTCTTAATAAATTGTTTGAAAACATATATATTCGTCTTTTCTTTTCTATTTTGATAAAATGTATATTGAATTAAAAGCAGATAGATTTATTTAATATGTTATCTAACAATAGGTTTTTAAATATTTAAGATTATTTTATAAATTGCAAAATATGGAATACACTTGAAATTCGAAGCATTGAGTTAAGAACCTTTTTTTCATACTTATTCAGTTTAGATGACTTGAAATTTTTTGAATAATGTTAAATAGGTGACGTAGTATCAAAATACATTAATATCTCCAAATTTGACTTTTTGTGGGTTGACACATTATTGCTTATCAGCATCCATTTGTAAATAACAAGCTGTACTTCGCGATTTCACTCGCTATTACGGTTACTGCTTCGCTCTTATAAGATCTAGCGTAATGTAATAGCCTATAACTTTCCTTAAGAAATAGACTAGACAACGCAAAAAGAATTTTTCAAAACAGATCAGTAGTTTTAGAGATTAACCTCTACATTCAAACTTACAAAGAAAAACCTCTTAATAATATTAGTAGGTACAGATCTTCCTTCTTAAGAAATGAAAAAATTAAGACAAATCAGATAAATTACGTCATCATACAGAACCTAAAACCGTGACATCAACGCGGCTACATAAAAAAAATACCTAAGCCCTATTCTCAGAAGTATCGTGTGGAATACTGAACGATATGCATTAAAATATTTGATCGTTTCATAAATCCTTTTTTAACTCGACTCGTGGTCGCAGCCTGAAATATAGGGGGGGGGGGGGTCACTAATAATGTATGTCTTGACATAGGTGTAGCTAGTATTACTTATTAGGGTTGGGGAGGGGGTACTGTTTATTTATTTATTGTAGCTTTTACATACTGAACACAAAAGTTGTGTTTACCTATATTCGTTATAGTCTTTGGAACCATCAAACTGATGTCCTCCAGATTGGTTTTTTAAGGCAATATACGATACGACGATTGCTTTAAAGTATTATACTTTTAGATATTTTTAGGTGCATTGTTACTATTATTTTTAGTATCAATATGCTAATGCGTGAGAATTTTAAATGAGGTAATTTAATAGATTGTCATACAAAATGCATTCACTTACGATATTTTTTTTTTATATAAATACAATTTCAATCTGTGACCTCTCTCTTGGGACCGCGCTTGGCTGTCTGTGGCATCGTAGCTCCCTAATAGATACACCGATTTTGATGCTTTAGACTTATTGGCCTTAAAATACTCTCGCCTGTCATACTCAGCCGCTACCTGGTTGCTAGGCAACGTCATCCAAAGTGATCGTCATTCTAGGTGCCAAAATCCAAAATCTACGAGCTAATAACGTGTCTATAGTTGGACCCTGATGAGCAATATTATATCAAGCCACACGGACTTCATTTTGAGAAAATGCCTTCTAAAGATGTCAAACCTATTCCTCATAAATTTGTTTTTAAAAGTTTATATCCATCTTTTCTTTTCCATTTTGATATAAAGTATAATGTATTAAAAGCAGATTGAAATTCACACTTGAAATTCAAAACATAAAAATAACCAAAAATTTTCAGTAATTTCTTAGTTTAGATGACTTGAAATTTTTCTAAATAATGTAAAATACGTGCTGCATTTTCAGCATACATCAATATCATCATCAAATCTCCAAATTCCATTTTGTTGGTTAACACATTATTGCTTATCAGCATTCATTCATATATTGTATGAATTTATTGCAACAATAACAAATAAAATACAATACATTTTATCATATACAATATATTATATGAAACTAAATATAAATTTTCAACTTAGATAACTCATTTTGCACAGATTTTGACTTAGGTCACTATAATACTAAGCGATATGTTGTTTACATCATCAATCAATTGAAATTAACCAAAGACAAAAAAAGAAGTACTGTTTCGAGAGACCGGCAACAATGAGAGACGCCACAAAAATAACTCTTCTTAGAAACGCGTCAATGGAGAATTAATCACTGGAATATGGTCATAGGTTAATTCAGAGAAATGCCTGGATTTAATAACAATTGTCTTGATGGCAATTTTTCCTGTCTTGACCGCATGTCAGTTTTGAGGTTAGAGGGGGGAAGATTCATAATATGAGATTATTGTAGATTAAATTTACATTGATTTTTATTTATATAATTCACTAACTGATGTTCGCGACTTCGTCTGCGATGTCTGATGCCTACGTCATAGTAGCTTATACATGCAAAGTATTAGCAAAATTGGTTTAAAATTTACAAAGTTTCGTACACACTTTCATCCCCTATTTTATACCATTGGGGGTAGATATAGTCAAAATCCTTTCTGAGCGGATGCCTACGTCATAACATCTACCTGCATGCCAAATTTCAGCCCGAAACGTCCAGTGGTTTGGGCTGTGCGTTGATAGATCACGTCTATGTCAGACATCTTTGAGTTATATATATTAAGATATAATATATTTGAGTACCGTAACATGAAAAATTAATGAAAATAAAAAAAAAAATGATTAACGACCACTTTTTAAAATGTCTAATATCTTTAGCGACCCCTCAATTTTTAGTGCTGGTTTTAAAAACACGATCAACTGACATCGTTTCTTTTGTCACACTAATCGAAAATTAATTAAATAGCTAAAACCTTTAAACGAGCAAAACTTGTATAGTCTATTTTCCTTTATTGTCCTATTTGGTGACAATACTCGAAACGATAATCACGAATTTTCTAACATTATTTCTCATGATAATTTCTCATTCAAAATAATGATTCAGTTCAATCATTCGGTCGTCAATTTCAAATCTCTAATTCTTTTGTGTGGCTAGAATTACGCCATTTTTGTCTTTTAAATAAGACAATTAAAGAGAAATAGACTATATGTATATTATGCTGATTAGCAATAATGTGTCAACTTACAAAATGTCAAATTCGGAGATATTGATGTATATACTGCATCACCTATTTAACATTATTAAAAAATATGAAAGTCAGATAAACTGAATAAGTACAGAAAAAATATTCTTAATCAATTGGTTCGAATTTCAAGTGCGTTCTATATTTTGTAATTTATACAATAACCTCAAATATTAAAAAAAAAAAACTTTTTATTAGATGAAATATTAAATATATTAGTGTGAATTTAATTTATTATACCTTTTATCAAAAAATAAAAGAAAAGATACATACCTATACTTCTACAAACATATTTATTAAGAATAGGTTTGACATCTTTAGACGCCATTTTCTCAAAATGGAGTCCGTGTGGCTTGACATAGTATTGCATATCAGCGTATTGCATAAAAGCAGATTGATATATTTAATATATTATCTAATAAAAAAATTTTCAAATATATAAGATTATTGTACAAATTGCAAAATATGGAACGCACTTGAAGTTCGAAACAATTAATTAGGAAACTTTTTCCGTACTTTTTTTAGTTTATATGACCTTACAATTTTTTTGAATAATGTTAAATAGGTGATACAGTATCAAAATACATTAATATCTCCGAATTTGACTTTTTGTGGGTTGACACACTATTGCTTATCAGCATCCAAATATAATTTTAGTCACCCAGGTACTTGATATCTATATATCTAAAATATTATTATATATAGGTAAATTTTTTTTGTAAGTTTGTATGTAGGGGGTAATCTCTGAAACTAATAAACCAATTTTAAAAATATTTTTTGCGTTGGATAATATGTTTATTGAAGAAGGTTATAGGCTATATTACATCACGCAATGACTTCTAGTAATTGAGCAGTTGCTATAAACTCGAGTGAAACCGCGAGGGGCAGCCACTTATAGGTTTAAAGAAATTTATTCTCAAAAAGACATACATAGTCCCTTACATTAGAACATATATACATAAAGTGAAAAACAAAAAGGTGGTCGCCAATTAAGTTGGAACTCAATTAACAAACTACAAAAATATTCCAAGTAGGCACGTTTAAATAATGGTAAATTATACATAATTTTAATAAAATATGTTGTAGGAGGCATTGTAGTTAGTAAACATACACTTATGTTCTTGTAATGTAAAGTCTAATTAACTAGTAGGATCAGTTTACCACCGAGAGCAGACATAATACAATATTTTAATCAATTCCGACAAGTGTATGTGCGTCTGCGTCGCTTCATATGATATAGCTCCTTATTCTAAACAATGGCGCGCAATTCGTTAACCATTAGGGTTGTCGACTTAATTAAATGGTAAAAGTATCAGTGTTTGAGAAATCTATACTAATATTACAAAGAGGTAAAGATTTTTGTATATAGGATGTAATCTCTGAAACTACTGATCTTATTTGAAAATTTTTTTGGTAGATAGTCTGTTTATCGAGGTTATAGGCTATATTATATAACGCTCCGACTCACAGCAGCGAAGCAGTAAACATAAACTCGAGTGAACTTGCAAAGGATAGTTAGTAATTATTATACCTATTTTAAACAATTTATGGTAAAAAAAAGGAGAACTGACCTTAGAAACACAAGACGTTTTAAAAAAAGACTATAAAAGCGAAACAAAATACGTTAATTCGTTAACTTGAATATACGGAGTAAAAGTAAAAGTTCTTTTGATTTTTAAACCAAAATACTGAACCGATTTTGATGAAAATGTCATGGAACTAATGGAAAAGAATACCTTTAATAAAAAAAGAATTAACCAAATCAGTCAAGCCGTTTTCGTGTAGTCAGTGAATATACAAAAATAAAAACAAAAATGAGAACCTTCTCCTTTTTGGAAGTCAGTTAAAATGATCCCATTGCCAACGATTAGCTACGGAACCCTATTGATAAGTCACCACGACGTCGACTCAGAAAATAGATTTTACAGACTAGTATTCGGAAAGATTTTTTTTATATTCCAATGTTATCAAACCATAACTTTACCTAGCTCTTTAAACTCAATTTATTCACAACTCAATCTTATGGTACCGCACCCGCCAACCACTGGTCAACCCGCAGTGGAGCAGCGTAGTGGATTAAGCTCTAAATCTTCTCCTTAATAAGAGAGGTGGTCTTTGCCCACCAGTGGTATATTTACAGGCTGTTACTTTACTTTACTTTAAACTATGTATGCATTTCTTTGTTAGACCTTAACCTAACTCCGTGCTGAGGAATCGCAGGGGTTTTAGTGGGTATAAATCGCCATATAACACGATCTCCCCCTCAGGAAGCGGGTATCTTTTCGAAGATATCCCCTGCGAAAAAAAAACACCTTAACCTAAAACCAATATAAAATAAAAATCCATACACCCACTACTGTTAATTTAAAACCGTACTCAATTTATTCACAGCCCTAAGTATTATAAATGTCAGTTATGTCAATGTGTCGTTGGAAGTGGGCGTCCTTGGTTCGATTCCTAGTACGGACAATAGATTAATAATAGCCGCTGACATCTCGTGTATAGCGAATAGCGATCCTGTTCCATAACGAATGTTTTTTTTTTTTTTAATTTTGACCGTTAAATATTAGATCATGTTGATTTGAATTTCTCTTTTTTTTACTTTATTAGGTTACTCGATGTTCCTTGCGGTATTATTCGGGGTTATGGTTATCCGGAAGTCAAAGATTCTTCTCCAGTGAAGAATTTGAAACAGAATACGATTCATCATGTAGAATTATTGCAGATTAAATAAAATATTCACACGTCCAAATATCTCGAAACTAACAATATGTGGCCATCTTAGCTCTCTATCTTGTGGAAAGACTTAAAGAAGCCGGTCAAGTTTAAGTTGGACTTACACACGAAAGGTTCCGTACCAACAAGACTATTCAAACGCTTTTGTAAAATAAACAAAAGAGGCGCTTTATGTAACAATATGTAAAAATTGATAAAGTCCGACTTTACCGAATTTTATTATTTGTTGTTACACTGCAAATTTCAACTCTCTACATATTACAGTTCATGAGATACCTACAGCTCGTTGAAAGACAGATGGACAAATGGCCTTATGATTGGTTTCCGTTGCTACTATTGGGTACATTGGGCTTAGTATGAGTTTTTGGGTAGATACTTGATTGTTTGTTAACTATTCGACGAGAATAACATATGTAAGTTTTACTCTCGAGAGCGATATAAATCAACTCTGTTACATAGTAACAGATACCTTGTGAATAGTTACGAAAGCTTTGAATGACAAAAATAAGGCACTGTCAGTAAATTTTTTGCTGTAAAGCAATGAGAAATAACTTATGTAGTAGAAGTATAATTCTCGCCTTCGACCCACACATACTATAAGAATCCACCAATCACTTTAATTTGCTATACTTACTAATTTTGTTTCCCTTTGTTAACACGAGATGGCGCTGATTAATCCCATACAAATATAAATTTACTTTAACGCAATCGAGTTATTAAAACGCCTAGGTATATGGAACCCTAAAAATACCAGAAAAGCTAAGCTACTTCCATACAAGAGATCTTAAGCCATACTTAAGATAAGGCGAGAAAATGAAATTAGATGAAAGTTTTAAAAAGTTAACAATAAACGCATCACTCATTTTTACCAGTTCTGTTTATAGATTGAAAATAAGATATAATATCCGTTGGTTCTAGTTAATCGGCGGTTTTTAGGAATTTTACCACAGTTCGTTGACTCGTAACGGTCTCTATAGTCACGTGAATATTAACACCACAAGGAAACATGGTATTTCTTAAATTGGCGACATTGTCATGAATACGGTGCGATGTTTGGCTTCGACGCTTTGTTTATTACCCGACTGCGCGGCGAAAGGGAGGGTAATGTGTTTATCAGCCTATGTATGTATGTGGATTCTTACCTTTGTGGCTATTTAGACCAAACGCTTGGCTGATTTTTATAAATGTAACATCGTTTGATTCGTCTGGACGGCGCAAATATGTTGGAAAGCAAATAAATTTGAAAAAATCAAAATGTACGGTATTGGACGCCATAATGTGAAATGTATAAAATATTAAAGAAATATAATAAATGTATGTATTTGTTTCTTGCTTGTAAGGCTGTAACGGTTTAACGAATTTTAGTGAAACTCGGAATGGAGATAACTTGTGTTCTGAATTAACTGGATTTGAGTGTCTAACTGACGCCTACTGACTACGGTTCGTATACAGGCTGTAACATAATTTCACTGCTGCATAGCTGCTTTCCGTAATGTGAGTGAGAGCTGGAAGCCCAACCCATTGGCCAGAGAAACACAAGCTTGAAAGGTTCGTTCTGGACCAAACTTCATATTAACGACAACGAAGCCATGAGCCAATATTTATTAAAATAGTTTTTTCTTACATCAAAAATTCATATTGTTCAATTTTAGTTCTTTAAGATTGAATGTTTTTATAACTTTTTTTTTTATTATAACACAAAAACCGTAGCGTATAATTAAGTGAATAATTTAGCAGTTTTTAACCGCAGTAGTTTTTGCGTCAGCTAATCGGCGTTTCCGACCCGTATGCTGAAAAACGATAATTTATTTAATAGTTTAGTTGCTAACGAACTTTGGAGATTACCGTTTTAAAGTCTGACTGTGTTTGTGAAAATAAACTTTAAGCTGAGTATGTATTTTTTTAATTATAAATGTTTTTTTTTTTTTATATATATAGAATGGATGCATTTATTAAATAGTCCTTAACAATATAATTAACATTAACAAAAACAAATAATTCTATTAAAAAGAAAGAGAAATTAAAAATAACTTTCTATGTCACAGTGAGGCAAGGTGGCCAAAACACTGGCAGCATTACCTCATTTTTCATTTTTTTATTGTGTTAAAAATTCATTAAAACATCGCAATGTAATGCTCTGTGTGTTAGAAAAATGTCTTACACATGCTTATTGGATAAAATTCAATGGAGTGTGGTAAATTAAGCGCAGTATACTCTCTACTTCTCAACAAGGGATGTTATCGAAGAACTTTTTATTTATATTTTTTTTGATAAATAGTCTTCTATTCGGCTTGGTATAATATCTTGTTTAAATATATAATGTGTACAATCTAACGTAGTGGTAAATTGGTAATGAAGTTTATGCTCATTTTGCAACTAATATGTATTTAGTTTTGCGGTTTAAAAACAGTCATAATTATTAATTATATCGCCGTTTATATTACAAACCGCAATTCATAGCTTTATTTATAGTACAAACTATCTTGTAAAAAGTCAATTGCAAGAATTCAATTGTTTATGAAATAGAAATATATTTTATAAGATAATGCGATAATATTAATGCAAACACATATTTGCAATGTTCTTACACATAATCGTTATTTAAATTATGTCACATAAAAATATTACGTGATTTAACTTTATGCAACAGTAAATAGTTGGTTGTCGTTGGTTGGTGTTCAATGGTTGGTGTTCGTTGTCGAAAAGATGGTTTTCGTATTTGCCAACATAATTGGCTCAAACATTTGTTCAAACATACCAGAGACAAAATAGTTTGATTGGGAGCAAGTGTCAGTCGGCTGAATGGGTGGCGGCGTTATATTCGTATAAAAAAAGAAGATCCGAAATAGTCGACGGGCGCCGCGTGCCGCGCGTGGCGACGCGCGCACCTGTCAAGAGTGCGCCATTTTGGAAAAAAATGCTGCCGGGATTTGGCGGGAAATGTGACAGTTATTTTTTTTTATTTGCTCTTTTGTCAAATGAGTTAGGATTGGAATTTTAATCAGTTTTACTTTTGTTTTCGATGTAGTGGATTGATTGAATCATGCAAATGATGAGCCCGAAGTTGAGGGTATTTTAATACTTTTTTAGATACTGAGTGTATATATTATGAGCTATGGCTATAAAATAAAGTTTTAGAATATTATGATAGATTTTATTTTTTAAACAAAAATTCTTAATAATTATTGTTACTTATTATTATTACAATTACATAGTGTCTTCTTAACTTAAATCGCATTAAAATTCACTACCATAGTTTTTTTACTCGGGAACCCTATATTTTTTAATGGAATAAACACTCACAGATTATAACAGGAAGAGATACAGATAATAATATACATTAAGATTTATATGACAGGCTGTGTAACAGTCAATTGGATAATGCTGGGCAGTGCCCTTGCACTATTAACTGTTTTGCAATAGAATCATGTTTTACATATTTAATGTATAATATCAGGTATATAATACTACATTTACTTTAATGATAATAATTATTAGAGCAGAATTAAGTTTTACTGCTTACCTTTAATGGTGCTAAATATGTATGTAAATTTTCCTTGATTTTGTTCATAGTTACTCAAATTTTAATTGAAAATATACTTTATTCAAGTAGGCTTTTAAGCACTTTTAAATCTTAATTTCAAAGTCAATCTATATTATGTTACCACCAGTTCGGAATGAAGTTTCTACCCAGAAAAACCGGCAAATTAAAATTAATTAAATTGGTAATTAGAATAAACATTTTTTTATTCAATACCTTTGTACATAAAATAGGCAACGATAGGGAATAACGTTATGTATTACTTTCTAGATATAGATCTTTATCGTATAAAAAGCTGGACGAATTATTTTTATCATAATACGATGTCTATATTCCATCCTAAAATATCAAAAACAAAATGGACGTGCTCGTTGGCTATGCAAAAAATAAACATTAACCTCGCTGCCTGTCTGAAATATTAATCAGGATGTGAATACTTATGTGAATGGACTCTGGCATAACTGGGTCAGTTTTCACGATCTTTGTTTAGGCTGAGTACACATCTAGACAGTTTAGTCAGTGTTGCCAGTTTTGTAACTTTTTTAGATTGTAGAGATTAGTGTATATAGAGTAAAAAATACCCCAATTGCGTTTTACTTAGACATCATTTATACAAAAATATAAGTGGTTTTTTTAAATTTTGTTTGTCTATATGTTTTGTTTTTAGAGCTAAATTGAAACGGATTTGATTTAACTAATTATGGATTTAATTTAACCTATAAGGCTTCTTTGGCAGACACATTGGCGCAATGGTCATTGCAACTGACTGAAGCGCTAACGGTCGCGGGTTCGATCACCGCTCACGGCAAATGTCTTTATAGGCCGGATATTTGTTGTGGTCTGTTTGTTTGTGTCGTGTGGGTTTCCGGACCCCCGATAATTGTTAGATTCAATGGGGAGCCGTTGAGTATGATGTGTATATTATTATTATCTTTAAATGACTTCTTTAAGTTAATCAATGACTTTAAAACACAATATGCAATGTATCTAAATGTCGTTTTTACACTTCCTTCTTACATAAATCGAAATCCATGCGGGCGAAGTTCAAAAATTCGTGTATGTTACAAAAAATTAAATTATTTGCATTCGACGAATGTAATGTCGATTTAGAAATAGGTAAAGTCGTTAACCTCGTTGCATAAGTTCGCGTATGATTCATTAGGATGTACTATGTTTTAAAATTGAAGTAATATTATGGTTCATGTACTATATACAATCAAAGTCATATTATGTACATAAAATAGAGATTATGACTTGATGCAATTAGGGTAAATAATTGTATAGTTAATATGGATATTTGTCGTGGTCTGGGTGTTTGTGTTTGTGTTGTGTTTTCTGGACCTAGGACATGATATTATGGGATGTTGTGTGCTTTTATTTTATTATGAGCACGTTCCTCCTCTATCGCCTCAAAAGAATTACTTACTTTAATTTTCTAACCATTATATATTTTACTAGCTAATACTCGCGATTTCGACTGCGATGTCGGCGATGCGTACGTCATAGTAGCTTTATGCATGCAGATTTCGGGCTCTCAGCCCGATCGATTTAAAACTGACAAAATTTTGGTAGAATTAATCAAAATCCTTTCTTAACGGATGCCTCTGTTATAACATCTACCTGCATGCCAAATTTTAGCTCGACCCGTCCAGTGGTTGGGGCTGTGCGTTGATAGATCACTATGTCAGTCACCTTTGAATTATATTGAGATATGAAAACGTGTCATTTTCGATTTTTTCGAAGAAGTAAATAAACATACATATTTGATAACTAAAATATGTTACGTTTATAGTAGTTGACGTTAAAAATCAGAGCCGATTTCCATCTTTGAAAAGCTCGTCAATTGACTTTCTGGCCCAATACTGCTAAGCAACGACGTCTAAAGTAGTCAGTATTCTAAATGCAAAATCCATAAGCTTATAACATATCTATAATACCATTGGTTATTAATATACAAAAATTAAAATGTACACTATATATTTTTTTAAACATTAAACTCAATATAGGCAAAACTAAACCAAACCGAATTCGAATAAGAATATTTTTGTAGTGCTTGCTAGTATTTTGTATTTGAAATTCATCTTGTGCTCCGCGATAAAGAATGAAACGAGAATAGCATGGAATTTATATATTGTTTCTACAGAGCACAATAACTTTTGAACGCAAATAACTCTCTTTTAAACTATAGTTACACACATACCAATGTATATGACAAGTTGACTGCACTTTTGACTTTAACACACATTTAAATCATACCTGACTTGTATAGTACTAAAACAATTTTAAGGTTTGTATTCGAAATCATCTTCCGACTTTTAAACATAAAATAATATAAATTGAGCAATTAATCTTAAATATTAGACGCAGATTTTTTTTAATTAACCGAATGAAACGGAATCCAACGCAAACATATCCGCAGGCGTTAACCAAAGATAAATAGTGGACAGTGTGCTCACGTCTTTAATCGTTAAATCTTGATTACGATATAAGTTAGTCATTATGCGTTATAGCAGAAACTAAAACATTTAAATTTCGAGAATGCATACATAAAGTTAAACTGACTAGAATAAGAATAATATATTTTTTTCTTTACTTATCCTATTTAGCAGACAAATATAGCGTAATTCTAACCACACGTAAGTGTTAGAGATGAGAAATTATCGATCTAATGATTGAACGGAATAATTTTTTTATCATCTAAAAAATTATCATGAAGAATCATGTTCGAAAATGCGTGATTTTCGTCCCGGATTTCCGGTACTTTTATAAAATTATCATTATAGGGTATTTGTAATAAGAATCCGGACCCATCACATATGGGTTTTTAACCAGGGACGCAAAGGAGGGTAATGAATTTATCAGCCTATGTGTTTATGTAACTTGATGATCATCATTCTATATGACCAAACGCGTACACAGATTTTGATGAAGACCACGACGTTTGATTTGTCATGAAAGCGCGAATGTTATAGAAATTTGAAAAGGAACTCAGAACTTCACTGACGAAATATCAGTTAGTGCATTGGAATTGAAATCGCAATCGAAATCAAACTATTCAAAAGTTAGTAATTTAAATCCAAGCCAGTACATTCCAAGCGAAGACATGGCGCCTCATTTTTATTTTATTATTGATATGGTTTATTTAAACAGACACGGTAATCGTTGTTATTCGTTTTGAATGGATGTAAAATTTTATGGAGCAATTTTAATGAATGCGAATCAGAAGATTAATGATGCGTTGTTCCAAAATACTTATGTTATGTAAGGTAAAAATAAAGACTTTCTGATGTCATATTTAAGAAACTAAAACATTTTTTTAATCAGATTGTTGACTTGAGAACTTTGTCTTTGATTATATATTCTAAGATTTCGCGATTTATACTATTCATATTTAATATACCAGGTCTTACCGCGACAACTAATGGTGGTAATAATAATAATAATACCTTTTTTATTGTCCGACAATTATATCTAATCAGATGATAAATTCTATTAAAAACCCTTAGTGCTAAAATTATCTGTGACATGGAAAAAATATTCAGTTATACAACTATTAAAAAATATTAACGATTTTTCAATATAATATCTGTTCTACTAATTAAACGCATTCATCTTAATCTACCATATATACCACATCTCAATTAGTAAATTGAGATACTGACACCAAACCTACATCATCTCACGTTACAACCACTGAACGATAAAAGCTTTGACCACTCAATTACTATTCGTGGTTAGTTAATTTTATTACAATACTATAAGGTGATTGTAAAATTCGATTGCTCATAAAACGACACTCGAAGCGTTTAGTTTGGCTATACCGTTAAGGCGTGGGCGAACTTTTATGACATTTTATGTGAAATAATGACATGTGAAAAGTTGGGTGACGTATTTTGTATAAATAACATGTTTTGATACTAATATACTATCGAATTTCATGTTTGCTCTTCTCTGTGCTACAGCTGATGTTAGCTTCAATAATAAGCAAATATTTTCAGAGTCAAATTTAAATAAAAAATTCGAAAGGAGTTGAAAATGCCTGTTTGAATTAAGTAATTTAAAAGATGTAATGACAACCATTAAAAACACTAGTATAATAACATTTGATGATTCAATCTGATTCTGATTTCATTCTCTCTGATTGAAATTCCACATAAAAGTAAAGTAAAGTAACAGCTTGTAAATGTCCCACTGCTGGGCAAAGGCCTCCTCTCCAATTAAGGAGAACGTTTTAGAGCTTAACCACGCTGCTCCACTGCAGGTTATATACATGTGTTAGGCTTTCTCCCGGCACATGCAGGTTTCCTCGCGATGTTTTCCTTCACCGAATTTAATTGATTTTAAACGCAAATTTTTTGAAAATCAGCGGTGCTAGCCGGGGATGAACCCGCGATCATCGATTGAGATCGACGTGTTCTAATCACTAGGCCATCTCGGCTCAAATTAGTTTAAGCATGGTGGAAAATAATTGGCAAAACTGGCGAACCGTTCTGACCTTTTGTAGCCTAAACAATTTAATCGAGTTTAAAATACGATATTTATATAATTTAATCGAGTTTAAAATTAAGGCGTTGTTATAAGACAGTCGGGTTTTGCTTAACTTCAATTTTATATTATTAATACATTGATTTTCTTATATATCTCGTATTAATACTGCTTTTGTTTTAAAATGTACTTTTTTTTTGTTTCTAAATTTTAATTTTGTTTTTCTTGTAATTGATTTGTCACATTTTAATTTTTAAAAAAATAGATTATTCTTTTTTTTTGGTTACATTTATTATGAGCAAGCTGTGATCTGTAATTGAAGAACACACATTGTGATAAATGGCATAGTTTTTTTTTATTTACAGACAGTATAGTGTGGATCTTTTATTGGATATCCTTAAATAAGATAAAACACTAAAATAATTATGTAACGTGGCTTGGATAAGGCCTACAATGTTTTGTAATACATTATATGTACATAATTCAGTAATAAATTTTAATTGTATTAATTATTTTTAGTTATATTCGATTCTGGTTTTATTATATAATATGTACATAGATGTTGGACAAATAGTATATTTACTATGATTCATTGATCTCTCGTTTTCATTTTAAAGACAATGTAAGACAATTGTTTCTAGCAGATCGCTCGGTTCATTTGTTATAGTTAAATTGATTAATGGTTCATTAATTGCTTTCCGAGCTCGTGTTGAACCATTGTGGCGTGGAGAGTGTGGGAACGTCGACTACCGTCATATTGAGTCATTACTTTTTATTACAACGTTAATTACGTTAATTTCTCTGTGAAGTTCTTCCGGCAATATTGATGGAATAATGATCCTTATTTTAAAGGTTACCAAAAAAAAAATCAAAAATTGATGCTGATGAGCAAAAAAGTGTCACAGCTTACCCGCGTTTACGACTACTACTTCGCTTCTTTGAGTCGTAGCGTGATGTAATATAGCCTATAACCTTTATCAATAAACAGGCTAACCAATACAATACATATAAATTAGTATATCATCCAAGAAGACGAAATTGTGTATTATGTTTTTGAAGTCGGTTTAGTTTTTTAAAACAAATTCAAATTTATACCTCATTCAAGTAGGATTGTGAAGCGCTTTTGAATCGTTAATTTACAAAATAGTGTTTTAGTATATCTAAATAAAGTACGCTATTCGAAATGTAGATTCTACCGAAAGAACCGGCAAGAAACTCGATTGGTAACTATAATGACAACACGTGTTGTGTAATATCTTATTTACAAGCAATAATCTTATAAATGAAAACTTAAATTCTATCAACACAAACGGTACAAAGTCTGATAAAATCCACAATGAATCATCCTCAGCGCCGAGACGTAAAAACAAATTAATTTAGTGCATTTACCATTAAAACGTTCTTTATTATCACAAGGAAGGAAGCCCGTGAAATCACAGTCACGGCGAATTGCGCTGAAGTGGGGACGCAATTAGGGTCAATTTGGCTTCCTTAATCAATTGGAGCCAAACACTTCGTCTGCGCCGGTGGCTAATATACTTAGGTAGCTACATTTGGTTGATGTAGATTAATTATGTGGTAGATGTTTTTAAAGTTGAGACTTTTTCGCAAGTTACTCTATTTTTTTGAATGGTAAACGCAACTGAAAACATTACGATGTTGTGGTGTGATTATTTGTCGTCTGTAGATTTTTAAAACGAGTTCGTAACGACCTATTGTCCTTACTATTGTCTTTTAGCTAGTTTTTCTCGGTAGATCTACATTCCGAACCGGAGGTGACTTTTCATTGATTTCATTTTAGTTTTGGATTTAAAAGGTCTCACTTATTTGAATGATGTATATTTTGATATCGATTTTTAACTTGTCACGGTGCGACATCGTAACATGCCACGGCACGACATCATAACGTGCCACGATGTGACATCGTAACGTACCACGGCGTGACATCACAAAGTGGTTATACTTTGACCGTTATTGCTTCAGGAGCAATGTAAGTGTTTACAACCATTGGTATTCCAGTCATGAAAATTGAAATTGTTCTATCTATGTATCGGTTAATCTATGTCTTAATTTAGACGAGTTAATATGTATGAGTAATTCTGATCGTAATGGCATGACGGATTGTATACGAACCGGTAATCCAATGGATGGTTGAGAGATCACGGAGTCAGAAGCAGATGTATGAGTTTAATGTATTATCTACTAGCTGCCCCACTGGTTTATTTTTAACCCCCGACGCAAAAAGGGGGGTTATAAGTTTAACCACTATGTGTGTCTATCTGGCACCGTAGTTCCTAAACGGATGAACCGATTGGGGTGAGTTTTTTTAAATTGAAAGAGAGTTTTCTAGCCATGCTTCTTAAACATGTCCTACCAAAATCGGTCCAGTCATTTCAAGATCATAAAATTTCTTCTTCTTAGCTGCGATAGAAATTTTAGATGCACAATAAGAATTCGATTTAGTTTCAAACATATGTGTGACCTAAAATTTTAAATACCTATGCGTGCAACATAACTATGCATAATTATGGAATTCTTGGTCTGATGCTGCAGCCAAGATATACAGCACATTATTACACTCTTGAGCAAAGTTATTTTTATTTATTTATACTCTTTATTGTACACCACATTTTAACACAAAAAGAAAAATTACATTAAATATGAAAAAAAAAATTACAATAGGCGGTCTTATCGCTTTATAGCGAAATCTTCCAGACAACCAGACAAAAGTTATCGTGTGGGTGAAATGGTTTTAACGAAAAGATTGACTTATTTTACGTTGATCGGAAAGAGGTTTTTTAAAAATAATTTTTATTTAATTTTTACAATATAATAATTAATTAACTTATAAAACTAATGCTATTACAAGACTGCCTTTTTATTGTAGTTTTAATAATCCACGAAAACTATGACGAAACGCCTGTCAGCAGTTTCATTGTTTCCAGAATTCCATATTGTGCTATTTATGCAGGGTTATCACGCTGTAACTATTGTCGGGATTTTTTTTAATGATCAATATTAATCAATTATTGTACTAAAACGAAACAAATGTGTATGTATCTTACATTATCTATTAGGTAATTGTTTTATGGCTCTTAAAATAATAACAGAAACGTCACAAATATGTTAAATCGCGCTTTATCTCGACAAGCAAATGAGATATAATTGGATTTATAATAATTATCTAATTATTTATATATCTGCGCCGTTGGATACGAAGCCGAAAATACTTCATAATTCTTTTTTTATGGTTGATAAGCAAGTGCTTAACGCCAGTCAAGCCTTATTGCTAAGCAATGGTGAAGTGTAAGTCGGAATGCGCTTGCCTAAAAAATGCTTATTCGTTTTTCCCTTGAAGCGATATAAATTTGTAAGAGGCAATTTTTTATCTTCCCTTAGTTGCCCATATACGTTTTAAGAGAAGCATATATGCTAATATGTTGTACTTAAAAATATTTAAGATAGAGTGGTACATTTCTTGTCATTTATATTATTCTTAACTTTAAAATTTCGTTTGTGAAGTTTACAGTAGTTTAGATTTATACATTAAAATTACATTTTAGTGTCTCACACATTATTACATCTAAAAGCCATTAACCGAATAATTAATTTGAAATTAATTTACTAGTGGTGGATAATAAATAAACTGACTAATCTACGAGGTAGTGTGTGTAATAGTTATAATGATTTAATGTATTTTTATACACACCTCTACATATGCTCTATGAGTGTGCGAAATTTCGTAAAAAGTCGTACAAAGTACTTCACATATGGATGCTGATATGCAATACTGTGTCAAGCCACACAGACTTCATTTTGAGAAAATGGCGTCTAAAGATGTCAAACCTATTCTCAGCAATTATGTTTGAAGAAGTAAATATCCACCTTTTTTTTTTATTTTTTGATAAAATTTATGATGAATTAAAAGCAGATTGATATATTTAATATATTATCTAATGAAAACTTTTTCAAATATATAAGAACTTTGTATAAATTGCAAAATATGGAGCGCACTTGAAATTCGAAACAATTCATTAGGAAACTTTTTCCGTACTTTTTTAGTTTATATGACCTTACATTTCTTTGAATAATGTTAAATAGGTAATGCAGTATCAAAATACATCAATATCTCAAAATTTGACTTTTTGTTGGTTGACACATTATTGCTTATCAGCATCCATATAATCATGAATAATTTGTAAAATATGATATCGACATGTAAAGATACAGACAGATTTAGATATTACATTCATAGTAAATACCTTGAATCCATTGTTATTTAAAATAAGTGAAAATTGCGTAGCGATATAATATCGATATCGTGATAACGAACGACCTTCTCTGCATACCTTCGTGATTACATTGATGAAATCATTGATAGTTGACTAATTGATAATAATACAATTGCCTTGTATAGACTGCGCGTTTTGGAGTTCGCGTAGTTGGGCACTCGTACACTGGAACGTTTTCATTTATATCATACCTGTCACGCGTGATAGGCGATTAATGATACATCTTATCATATAAGAGCCAAATCACGGAACGATGCAACGTTCTGATTTTTTACGATGTTTATTTCATGTTTTTCATAACGCGACTCGCCACATCGCAACGCAACACAACGTAGATGTTAGTTTTTGACGCAAATCAACGGTTACGTGCATTAATTTTCTTTATTTGGACGGCAAAATTGCTTGCAAATCGCTTCGCTTCGCGCTTAGAATCATTGGTTCGATTAAGTATATAACATAGCGCCTACGCGTACACTGAAACGCGCCGTTGGTACAAGACTTCATAGTTATGCTAGAAATACACAATATAGTGTCGTGATGTTCTGACAAGTCAAAATCATATCGATTTCATATATTTAGTATTAATAGAGAAGTGTTATACCATATATAATATATGGAATCGACGAGTCAGTACATTCACGATGGAATAGTGTATTTCTAGCTTAAAAATGTTCGACTATGTCGATATGTGTAAATCGGAAAATGAGTAATAATAATTATAGATCGTAGATAGATAATTTAATAAACAAATAAAGATTATCAAAGCTTTAGTCACTATTTATTCGTAACTTTACAAATGTTAAAATTAAAAAAAAATTTAATCACACAAAATCAATACACATTTGCCAAAGATATTAAAGACAGCCTTCCCCCTTTTTTAGAAGTGAATAAAAAATTAATGTCTACATGACATCGCTATAGCCTGTTATATGCATGTAATGTATCAAATTCTCTGTCCACGTATTAAAGAAGCTGATCTCATTTAAATATTTTTTTCACGGCAACTACCATAAGTGTATAACAATTTATCACTTAGAGATAACGTCTAAATCGATTTTGACAAATTATGCGTTGTTTCATGTGTAAGCAAGCAAAAAGAATAAAAAAATAAACAGATTAAAAATTAAGTGGCAAACACTCAGATTACGACCAGGAATTATTTTTGGCCATCTACATTATTTTAAACATGGTTTATATGCGATTGCGGGTTCGATATCCGTTGGGGATATTTGTATTTGTACAAATCGATACCTCCCACGTAAGTTGTTGTAACCCCAAAATTACAATTTTACAGTAGAGCACTTTTAATCCGTTTTAGTTTGAAAGCTACAACAAAATACGCCTTTTTTCAGACGTATTTTGTTGTATCTTTCCTTGAAAAAAAAAAAAGATTTTTGGTATTTTTTCACTTTGAATGCATTAAGCAATGCAAATTCGTGTAGTATTCAGTAAAAACGCTAACGGCAGTTTTGTGGCTTACAATAACTTACGTGGGAGGTATCGAAATACATATTTGTTACTATTTATCTATGGTGTTTATCTCTAAGGTCTTATCGTGCTTTGAGAAAGTATAACTATTGGTTTTAAATCATATCACAGTCTTTAATTAATTAATAATTAATTAACGAATGTTAATTTCGTTTATTAATCGTTATAATTAGTATTTATTACTAGTGAGCGAAGGTGGCCAAGTGGTTAGAACCCGTCGATCTCAATCGATGATCGTTGTTCAAACCCTAGCTAACACCACACCAGCTTAAATTTAAAAAGTGGTAAATTTGTGTTAAATTCATCTCATACTCGGCCGCAATATCTGATGTTATTATTAAATATTATAAATTAAGAAAGCACCAACTTAATTATTCTCCTCGAAAATTCTGATTTATGATTAAAGATATAGATAAAAAAAACATACATATTCGTTTGAATAAAAAAAAAATCTACCACATTATTGATAAATTATGATTATTACATTATGAAATTATCTTCGCGTCTTCGTGATTACATAATGCACTTATCACTTTTATAAACGCACATTTACATAATTTTACATGATTTATTGCAATTTCTAAAGCTATTGCAATAATGTTTCATATGGATGCTGATAAGCAATAATGTGTCAACCCACAAAGAGTAAATATCGAAGATATTGATGTATTTTGATAATGCGTCACCTATTTAACATTATTAAAAATGATTTCTTGTTATCTAAACTAAATACTTACGGAAAAAAGTTTTTTATTTAATGTTTCGAATTTCAAGCGCGCATTTGCAATTTATACAATAATCTCAAATATTTGAAAAACATATTATTAGATAACAAATTAAATATATCAATCTGCTTTTAATTCATTATACCTTTTATCAAAATAGAATAGAAAAGGTCGATATATACACATGTAAAAGTCTTTAAACAAATTAATTAAATATGGGTTTGAAATCTTTATACGCCATTTTTAAGTTCATGTAGCTTGACACAGTATTGCTTATCAGCGTCCATATATTAGTAATGTTACGAGTGTACATCAGGTCTCTAGGATTTTTTAACCGACTTCCGTATGTTCACCGATTGTTCAAAAACGGTTTCACACATTTGGTTAATTTTTTTTTTGTTTTAAAGGGTATTTATTATATTGCTTATGATCCAATAAGGAATTTTGGAAATTTCATTAAAATGGGTTTAGTAGTTTAGTTTTAAAATTAAATTGTAGATTTCAAATCAAATTCCTTATTTTGAAAAAGGCTTGTATATTAATATTGTTTTTAATTCATATTATACTATTTTAAGTAGAAATAACCAATCAAAAACATAAATGTGAAATGAGAGCCAAGTTCAATATTATTATAAATGCCTTGGTTGTTGACTTCAACGACAAAAGAAGTGAGATCTAAATGGGTGCCAAGTTCAATGGTCAGTCCTGAAATTTATTTATAAGTAACAGTATAACATATCATATCTTCTTATAACATAAGATAATGTATTGTGGCTTCAAATGGTTCGTGAAATATTACACACGGTGCGGCTCGCCAGTTCTGTTTCTCGAACTTGGCTTGACATGCTACCGCATGTCTAGATATAGAAAATCAACACGCTACAATTCATATTATTATTGCATAAATAATAAAAATATAAAAATATAATCATTGTGATGAAATATAATATTATAAACATTTGACAACTCATGACTAACTAGACGACCTCTTCAACTCTACGAAATTAAAAATACATAATTAAGATAATCATTAAATTCTATCATTGCGTAAATTATTACAAAATCGCGAATATTTTTTGCCAATCAAATAAATATTAGATATCATCTTAAGGAGTTGACACGTGTTTTTTAATCGAATCAATTAATTCTGCCATAATTGGCTGTCCCAAAGATAAGATCAACATGTGTTTATATGTATATTAGTTAGCACTTCATAACGGTTTTTTAAATGTTATATAATTAACACGCGAATTAAACAGAAGTTAAGTAGGATGCCAATAAGATTAGTACGGTTTAGCTATAATGAAGGAAATTTAAAAAGAAACAAATACCTCTAATATAATATAATAATTAAAATAAATTGTCTAAAATAATAAAAAAATAATGAACTAGTTTTGTCAAATGATGCTTGTTCAGCAGCTTTGAGCAGCGGCATCCAATGCTGAAAATGTCAAGCGGCGCAAATACGCAAACATTGAAAGGAGTTTCGTATTTTTGCCGTTTGCCGTTGAAACCATTGAAACCATGGGGGGCAAGAAAGCAAAAAAGTTTTTCAAAGAGTTGTCTTCCCACCTCGTCGAAAAAACAGCTGACCGAAGGGCTCGCGGCTACCTTGGCCAGCATATCAGCCTGGCCACACAAAGAGGTAATGCTGCCAGTGTTTTGGGCATCTTGTCTTACTGTGACATCGATAGTTACTTATGTAGGTTTGATATATTTTAGTTATTTTTAATTTTAACTCTTTTAAGTTTCCACTTGACATTTATTCAATTTAAAGAATTTTTCTAAAAGACGCATGTTATCTTATATTGTATTTATTATTAATACATATCATCCAAATGAAAAACAACAACAAAAATATACATTATACTACACTAACTCGCTAAATATAAAAAAAATCCAAAAATTATATCGACTTCAAAAAAGAATTTAATAGATATAAATGAACTTAAAGGAAAAAAAATCTAGAATATTTGTAGTGCCAAGTAAAACATTTGACGTCGGCGCCAAGTTAAACCTTTTACGTGTTATTTAAAGTTGATTTATTTTCTTGTAAAAAGTTTTTATTTTACACTTTTGAGTTACGAATATAATAAGATTAAGTGATTTACCTAAGTTACAATAGCCTAATGTCTAAATTGTATGATTCTAAATACTAATCTCAGCTATTCAGAAATTATAAAAAACCGTCTTTGCCATACGTGCTATGTACTAAGTATAAGTCATATACTAAAGAGGGGTCCGTACCCAAGCTTTCACATTTATAATATTTGTAAGATAAGACTATACAAAAGAGTTCCCTATTACTTAAAGTTATATTTAAGGGGTTCAGTATATAAATTGTTATGTATTTGAACAATATGTTATGCAGCTGCGCAGTGAGTAATATGCCATTACAAACAAGTGATTCAAATATTGTATTATTACTTTCTCGTACGATGAATATGAGTAACTGGTACGCTTTTTATTTTATTTTTACTAATGGTCGCCTAGCGGTTGGAATTCGACCGTAGTTCATTAAATTTTCAACTGATTTCAAGATTGACTACAGATAATCTATTCGCAATTTGACCACAGAATAACAAACAAAGAGTGTATATGCGTGTAAAATGCATGGTAGTGTGTGTAATGTTTTTGTTTATGCATAATTTGAAAAGAATATTAACAAGAATATTATTATGTTCTTCTTTATATAAACTTTAAGTGTACGAAATTTTATAAAAACAGTACCTATTTTTTTGCATTTTTCTTAAAAACGGGTACAAAGGTTTTGCTTCACGTATTGATAAAATGCTTAGTTATATAAGAAATTTAGTACTTTAATACTTTAAATTACAAGACTTTTCAAAAAGGAACTGACTATAAAAGCAAAATACATAATTTTCTTTACACGGATGACATTATCAGTTATTTTGATTTTAAAACCAAACAACTTAACCAATTGTGTGTTGACAAAAAATAATTTTCAATATCTGTGCAAAAATAACGGAATTCTGAGATAATAAACATTTAAAAAAAAGAAAAAAACACGCTATGAGTTGAGGACCGGAATTTTTGAAGGCGGTTGAAATCTGGACATATTCACCTGTATCTTAATGATATCATCGTTTAATAAGAAAACAGCTGTGTATTTATTATCTAATTCCCGTTGTTTACTTCCTTAAAACACCGACTTCGCTCACATCACAAAAACACCAGAAACTCTCGTGACAAGCGTGTCGGTTTCGCTAAATTCCATGAAATTATTCCGCTTTGCATAATAGAATACGACCATTGTCTCTTGGACTTTAGTTCACACGCGCTTCTTCGTAAATAATGCGCCAGGAAAGTTCATAATTGACTGGTTATACGACATGATGATCCCTACATTTTGCTGTCCAATTTATTGAGGTCTGTCGTTGTTTAGAAATTTGCGTGCATTTGAATGTAGTAGGAGGTTCAATTTGAGTAGCTAGTATATCCAGTTTTAATAGATCTCCAATGTTTATAGTGAAGTTTGTGAATAAATAGGAGTGTGAGTTCCAGTTATGTTGGTTCGTGGGGCAGCGTTATGCATGCATTCTGCAACAGTAGGTATTTATCACGATGAAAAGCTAGACACGCGGAGATGGAATAATAATTAGTATATACCGACTTTGAGAATGTTTTGCTTTTGCGACTTAAAATATGTTCGTTTATTTTATTAATCGTAATTTTTTAATGTTCGTTACCTTATAATAGTAACAGCCTGTAAATGTCCCACTGCAGGGCAAAGGCCTCCTCTCCTATTAGGGAGAACGTTAAGAGATTAATCCACCATGTTTCTCCACTGCAGTTTGGCGAATATACATGTGTCAGAATTTCTACCAGCACATGCAGGTTTCCTCACGATGTTTACCGTCGCCACCGAGGTCTAGATGAATTAAAAACCAAATTTAATACTTGAAAAGTCAGCGGTGTTAGCCGGAATCTGAACCCGCAATCATTGAGATCGACGTTTAGATTATTGTTTATAGACATACTACTTTTTACATTTAATCTTTTAATATATTACACAGAATATCTGTAGGTATGTTTATATATTGACTTATTTTTAAACTCTAATGATGTTTAAACGTATTTATTATTGCATCAATGGAAGCGATTAGATTCAATATATTTTCTTTTTAATAAAATACCAAACGAGCAGGCGGAACACCTGATGTTAGTGATCAACCGCACATAGATATTTGCACCACAAGAGAAACAATAAATATGTTGCCAGCTTAAAAAGGAATAAGAGATGTAAGGAAATATTATGTACGGAAGGAAGGGGAAGAGGTTAGCCTTCCGGCTCGCTCACTCTCCGTACGAACCGCAGCTATGTTAGCTACTTCATGCTGACCTTCTGTAGGAGTGAGGTACTGCCCTGATATGCGAGCTGTAGTCTGTAAGCAACAGCTATGTTTAACCTCACTAAGTTGTACCATAGATACAAACAAATTTATAAAATATACTTTAGTACAAAAATAAATTAACCAATCTGTATTGAGATAAATAATTTCCCATACACACACACACATACTCATCTCATTATTTCTCGGCGACCCATTTACTGAATGCTTGTTTATCAATAACGTCAGAAGACGTGCCTTAAGTCTAGATTCTTGGAGAGCCTTGACACAAATCTATACATGTAATAATTTGTAACAATACGTGTCTGCGTATTAAATAATATTTGTATAGTTTAAACGATAATTAAGACCTTAAAAAATGGACTTTAAAATCAATGTCGTTTAAGAGGACGACACATGTATACCATTTCAATTTTCAAAACGGGATCCGGACCCCTAAATCCTCATAATAATTTTTATAGTTCGCTATTTTTGTAATCGCTTAGTTTCAACTATTATACATATATTGAGGACTTTGCGTTTCTCTACAACACCAGTTTGTATGTGAACCAACAGATTGGCGTTAACTAAATAAAAATTAATATATTTTGCTTATATGTACGTGCAATATTTTCCTTAATGTTAAGAGCATTGGTACTACGGTTAGTATGCTATACATTTGTACCGTTATATACATTGCAATAATTTGGTATAACTTGGTCCAATTCATTGTAGAAAAAAAAGATCTAACATCAAAAACAGAACACACACACATATTATATTGTCTTATCTCTAATCTATTTACATAATTGGACGCTGATAAGCAATAATGTTTCAACCCACAAAAAGTCAAATTCGGAGATATTGATGTATTACGTCACCTATTTAATATTATTCAAAAAAATTGTAGTCATATAAATTATATAAGTACGGAAAAAGTTCCTAATTTAATATCTCAAATATCAAGTGCGTTCCATTTTTTGCAATTTATACAATAACCGCAAATATATAAATAACTTTTTTTTAGATAATATATTAAATGTATCAATCTGATTTAAATTCATTATATTTTATATCAAATAATAAAATAAAAGTTGGGTTTATACTTCTTCAAACAAATTTGTTAAGAATAGGTTTGACATGTTTAGACGCCATTTTCTCAAAATGAAGTCCGTGTGGCTTGGTATTGCTTATCAGCGTATAATTATACATTACCTGGATGACCGAGCTTGGCTCGTTATTTTGGTAAATCGTGTTTTTTGGAAATTATATTTAGATTTAGAAGTAAATAAAAAATGCAGTCTTTCATTGCCTGAAAACACGGATAAAACGACGTTTTCAAACACTGAAACCTAGCAACATCGATGTATCGCCCCCGAAACCTTTTGCATACAAAATTGAAAATCGTGTTAGATATAGTAAAGGTATTAGATGTACATATAGAAATTACGTTCGAATACCATTCCTTCTTTCAGATTTGTGCCCCTTAACTTACTACGAATTTCCATTTTTTTTCGATAATGTAATTCGATTGATATTTTTTGACGCATTTTTATATCAATTCGCCAGGGACTTTTTTTTATAAAATAGGGGAGCAAACGAGCAAATCATACCACCTAATGTTAAGTGGTTGCCATTGCCCATGGGCATCTGCAACACCAGGGGCGTTACGGGTGAATTGTCGGCCTTTATATAATTTCGAGTTTTTTTTTCCAATTCGTCTTTATCTTCTGTTATATGCCTTGCAACACTTTGGTATAACTTGTACCAATTAATTAAAAAAAATAGACAATCATATATCAAAAAATAAGTCACACCTACGTCCTTATCTCAAATCTACACACACATATATATAATCAATTGATGCAATACGAAAGTGTGAAGGTCACTCGGAGGCTGACTAGAAGATTGTAGGGAGTGGAGAGACTGAATGATCAGTCACGCGGGTTGAGCAACGGCCGCTACCGCGGGATTACTGCAGAACAAGAGACTTTTTAAAAAAGGAAACCGACTTTTAAAGCAAAATACGTAATTTCGTTTACATATTTAAGATATAGTCTATTTCTTTTACTTGTCCTATTTGGTAACAATAATCGGAACGAATTCAATTCAATTTTTTTAATAATATCAAATTTTTCCATTATTTGAAAACATCAATATCTCCGAATTGGACTTTTTGTGGGTTGACACATTATTGCTTATCAGCATCTATTAATGTGCTACATGAATTTTAAAACAGTTTCGCTCACTTCTTCGAAATTAGCCCTATTATTATATTATATATTACATTATTAACTAAGACATCTTAATACATTATGAATCGCCTTAATTATTTTTGCAAATAGAATATATCAAATTAATAGAAAATGTTATATTTGTTTCAGGTGCTAAAAGAGTTCATAGGTATGTAAAATTAATATAATTTTAATTTAGCCAGAGGGCTTAATTCTGTCCGTCGGTTCTAATTGTCTAATCGTACAATTGGACGCCGATATGCAATACTGTGTCGAGCCACACGGACTTCGATTTTAGAAAATGGCGTCTAAATATGTGGAACCTATTCTTAACTCATATATTTGAAGAAGCATATATCTATATTTTCTTTACTATTTTGATAAAAAGTATGATTCACTAATTGATGACACGCTAGTGAAGAGTTTTATCTAATTATAGATTTTTCAAATATATTAAATTATTGCATAATCCAAAATATGGAACTCACTTCAATATTCTAAACATTAGATTTTTTCCGTATTAAGAAGAAACTTTTTTCCGTATTAATTTAATTCAGATAACTTTAAAAATTTTTGTATAATTTTATATACGAAATGCATTATCGGAATACATCAATATCTTTAATTTTGACTTTTTGTGGGTTGACACATTATTGCTTATCAGCATCCAATAGTATAATATCAAAACTGTAACATTTTTAATTGACACGTACCGTCATCATCATCACCTAGCGTTTCCTCCAGTTATACCAGGGTCTGTATATTACTCTAGTCCACTTATTGGAAAGTTACCATCTCACCTGAACCCTGAGAGCGAGCCAGTAACCATTTAGACTAAAATAATTCCCCTACTAAAAGTAACGATCATGATCAGGTGATTGTGATAACAACCGGGACCGCCAGTTTTACATGCACTCCGAAGCACGGTTGGAAAATCCACAAGGACAAACCCCAGCCCCGAGCGGAAATCGAACCCGTAACCGTCGACGTTAGAGATACACTCAGTAACACTGCAGCAAAGCGATCTAAGTTACAAATATCTTAATTAAAAAAGATAGTTTATTTTTTCTATTCCACATTTAAATTATATCGATTAAAAAATTCATGAACCTTGAACTTTGTGTATAAAAATGTGTTAAGTACGAATAGTAATTGTAACGAGGGTTCTGCTCACGATATATGGCCCTAATAAATAGTACTGTGTCAAGCCACATGGACTCCACTTTGAGAAAATGGCGTCTAAAGATGTCAAGCCTATTCTTAACAAATTTGTTTAAAGACGTATATATCCATCTTCACTTTTCTATTTTGATAAAATGAATAATGAATTAAAAGCACATTGATGTGATGAAAAAATTATCAAATACTTACTTTTTAAAACATATAGATTATTGTATATTGCGAAATGTTAAGCACACTTCAATATTCGACACATTAAATTAAGACACTTATTTCTGTACTTAATTAGTTTATATGACTTGAAAAAATTTTTGAATAATGTTAAATACATGTCACTTTCAAAATATATCTATATCTACAAATTTGTGTGTGAGTTGACACATTATTGCTTATCAGCATGCATATTTGTGTTATATATTTACCAACAAAAATGTATTTATGGCAACAAATATGTAATCATTTGTGTAATTCTCCACTTAGACTGACAGGAGGAGTAATGGCGTCCGCGCTGTCACGTACAGTAGATTTAGTAATGGGGTCCTGTTGCCACATTTGAGCACGGATCCCTAAAATTAAGTACAAAAAGATTTCAAATCTTTCAAATATATTCAATGGTACTTGATGTCATTTTGAAAGAGAAAGTATTTTGGAGTAGCGTGAGCGTGTTTAAATATAATTTATACAAATGTGTGCCTTTTGTGTTTACTTTAGTGACTATTACTCAGTAACTATTTGTAATCGGGTTCAAGTGTTAACTGGAAAAACACATATGTTATATTGATACTGTATTATTTTCCCACGATATTAATTGGAAGACAGAAAAAGGACGAATTTGTAACGGTTTATGTCAAAAGAATTTTAAATGTACAGAAAAATAAGTGAAAAGCCCAGACTATGAGCCAAAAAACCATAATCACGATATGATCTCCCTCTAATATATACATCTATAATGTCCCTGTGCACGGCAAGAGCCTTCTCTCCCTTAAAAAGAAGGATCTTAATCCGCCTCGCTGTGTCACTATGGACTCTCTATGATGTTCTCCACCGCCAGACAACTCAGAGATTAAACACAGTTTCGAACACGCGACCATCGCTAAGGAACGCTCCAGGGTTTCAACCCTTGGGCCATTGTTCCAACAAACGTATAGCTAAAGATACAATTATATTTATTTATGGAACAATTGTTGTTTGTATATTTCACGCTTCGCTATTGCAATTTTCGCTTAATTACACATACAATATTTGTGTCCACCATAAACACGGTCCAAGGTATGTTAATATCTAAACATTGTGAAAGCTTCTGTTTGTCTGCGCCGGCCGCGTGACCCCAATGACCTTCAGGCCGCCGAGCTACCGTGAGAGGGAACCGACGGACAAATTCGTGTGAACATGTTATAAAATGACAATTTACTATTGAATATCTAAGATAAAGGATCTAGAGTTCACGATCTAGTATTGAAACTGTAGTAAGTTTTTTTTATATTAAAATAGCGGGCAAAAAAATGGGTCACATGATATTGTGATGATTAAAAAATCGTTACTAGCTAAAGCATATTATTCTGTACAAGATTATATAGACAACAATGCGTGGATTTAATGTACCTGCATTTCATATAGGATGTTTAATATACGTATTTATTGTATATAAATATGTGAATTAGTAAAAAATTTTAAATGAGTACCTATAGAGTTTCGTGCCGGTTTTTTTCGGTGGTAGTTTTTATCGATTTAAATATTATTTTGTTTGTTTTGACGATTTAAAAGTGCGTGACAAAGCAAAACCTTGTTTATTTATTTAATTGGTCCTATAACAATGTGTACACTGAACATAAACAATGTTTATTATATTAAAAATTTAAATTAAGTGCCACAAATATTTATAGAAGAACGTCGCACGCAGCGATAAATTACCTATAGGAGTGCTAGGAGCCAGTGGCCAGGGCGGCAAAATGAGGCGGCAAAATTTAGGATGTGAGCGATTATATTAAAATTTGCAATTAAAATTTATTATACTCCACTAAACTTTTGCTTTACTTTTAAATAGTGCTTTTTCTTCTACTTAATTCCATGTAATGATTTCGGTTAAGGCGCGCCAATTTTCACTGTGCCCTAGGGCGGCTAGGGTTAATCCAGCCCTGACCGCACGCATATATTATTTAAGGTAATTTAACACTTTTAAGGTAATTTAACAAAACAAAATCGAATTAAAAAAAGAATCAAATTGAAACGTAATTTTTTAAATATTTTATCAATATAGTATTTATGTCATTGCTATTTTGGTACTCAGAAAATACATACACACAATAATATAAAGGTGGATAAAAAGAATCCTACCTTCTTATCTTATTATTATATATAAATGCGAAAGTCTGTGAGACTCAACGCATCCATTAATTTTTTGTTACCCTTTCATAAAAAATAAATACTGAACCAATGCCACGCGAAGCCGCGAGGAGAAGCATAATTATGTAGATATTTATACTAATATTATAAAAAGGTAAATTTTATGGTATGGAGGGGTGATCGTTGAAACTACTGATCCAGTAAAAAAAAATGTATTATATAGCCTGATCACTGCGAAAGATTAAAGGCTATTTTACATCACGCTACGCCTTATAGGAGGGAAGCAGTGACCATAAACGCGAGTGAAACCTCCAGGGGCAGCTAGTTTATGTTAAAAGTACTTTTGTCGAAAATATTGTCAAAAGTATTTTTGACGTATTTTGTGAGTTTGAGCTTAAAATAAATGAATACGAATATAAATAAAAAATAAACGCAACACGACCCCATTACGATATCGGTCTTGTGTCGGGGGTCCGGAAACACACACAACACTAAAACAAATACCCAGAACAAGACAAACATCCTTATGGCCAATATAGATGTGTGCTGTGAGCGATGATCGAACTCGCGACCGTTAGCGCTTCAGTCAGTTGCAGTGACCACTGCGCCAATGTGTCTCTGTTAAAAGTTTTATTAAGGGAATATAAAATGAACGCATACACGTGAAAAACAAAACTCAATTTGTAGTATCCATAGTCGGAATAACAAGACCGAATAAAGGGTCATACAAAAAGCTTTATATAATATAATCAATTGGTTCTATGAGTAATAAAATAGAATAAAACGTTTAATGGTATCAATCAAAACGCAGCGGTCAAAGGCATTGACCTCAAATCTGTATTGAATTACATTATAATCGTCGGACTAGTGACGTGTGACGAGGAAACTGCCACTTGACCGATTTAGGGCTGGCACCGAAAAAAAAATGTATTTCTAAGACACGAGACTGTATAAAAAGAAAAAATTATAAGCAACATTCGTAATTTTATTTACTTGGATTATATGCTTATTACGGTTATGACATTTTAAAACTAACCGACTGAACCGATTTTGATGAAAATTCTATAGCACCAATAGCAGTGAAAACATAAGAAGAATTATTCAATTCAGTCAAGCCGTTTTCGAGTAGGACATATGTTACATAAAAAAAGAAAAAGGCGTCGGGGACGAGTTAAGAACCGTCTGCTTTTTTGGATGTCAGTTATAAATATGTTTATTTTGCCACTCCGTCATTATATTTCCTGAATCTTTATAAAAAAATTTGATGTCTTCATTTTTAAAATACTTTTTTCAGTAAAAATTGTCGCTCATAAATTAATAAAAAAAAGTATTTATGTAACATAGTACAATGTTAGAACTGCAAATAATATTTGTTTCCTTAAATAATCTTTTTTTTTACGGAAACAAATAATTTTACACAGCCCTACACATGGACAAGTATTGAAATTGAATTACATACAACAGTTCGATGATGCATACATTTCAAGTAGTCATTACAATGCCTTATATCGCCTACATAGAGCATTGTTATACATATGGTTACAATGTTTTTTTTTACTTAAAAAAATATAACTGGATTTAATAGAACCGTTGTTGAAATGTGCACTCTTCAGTACGATTGCATTAATCGTTAGAATTTAGATTTCAAATGCTTTCATCAGAACAGAATCAAAACATTTAAAAATGTTGCATAACGTAATCAATAAAAGTAAAAAAAGGATATACGCGTGTGTGTGTTCAATATATGGTAGTGTGTGTAATGTTTTTATATTGATTAAATGTATTTTTATACACAATTAAAAATATTTTTGCGTTCCTCAATATATGTAAAAAAGGCAGTAATAGCTAAAATATATCGCTGGTTTGCAAGAATATCGTAGTAATTCAAAATTCTAACAAATAGAACTAAGTATGTCAAAAGACCATAAATCTTTGTAGTTTTATCATGAAAAGAGTTGCGATGATGAATTTTCTTTAAATCAATAAAGCTATAACATCAAGGGATCGTTTAATTTTCGCAGCTATGCACCAACACATTAATAAAGAAATTTAAAAACCCCATTCCCTAAAATTCATAATTTTTAGTTACATCGATATTCTTGAAAAGCAGCGATATTATTTTATTCAACACTACATCGACGATTAAAATGCGTGGATTAAAACATTCTCTTTCAATATGTTTAATGAATTTGCAATTCATAAAAATTTGTATTGATTTGATTTTAAAAGAGTAACTATCGAGTTTCTTGTAAAATCTTCTCAGTAAAATCTACATTCCGAAACGGTGGTAGCTTCCTTGTTAGTATAATATAATTATTAATTTGTTTTTGTGTATTGACGATTCAAAAGAGCTCGTGAGAGCGTACTTGAATAAAGTATATTTTAATTTTGCTCTCTCCTTCTCTATATAAACTATAACTGCCTTACTACAAAAGATTTAAACAGACGTTAATCGCGTGTTTAAAAAAATTCATACTACAAATCCGTGTCTAAAGACAGTTTTGAGTTAAACAAGCTTTAAACGTTAAGCGATTTAGATAATATTTTAAGCAATGTTTAATTTTTAAACACGTGTTCAACATGGTTTTAATGCGTCTTTTGTAGTACGACAGTAAATGTTCAAAAAGTTATCCTTCTCCGTCCGCGTAATTTTCATTCACTCGCTGATTATACACAAAATCCTTAAAACTACTTATATAAAATAGCTGGCAAATAGCAGGCGGGTCACTTGATGTTAACTGATCACCGCCGCTCATGGATATTTGCACGAGTCGAGCCACAACTACGCCAGATAAAAAAGGAATGGGAGATGACAGACAATATATAGTAAGCACAAGAATGGAGGAGGGACTTAGCCTTTCAACTCTCTCGAAAATATTTATCTTCGAAGACCTTTAGCAGGTAGTTAGCTTATAGATTTCATGCCGAGCCCTGCCAGCCACGAATGGAGCAACACACGGAAGGGGTAGCGAACGCAAGTGGTCACTCCTTTTCCATGCTGAGGGACGGCCATCGCAAGGGTTTTTTTAGTGGGCATTAATATTCACACAGCCCGATCTCCCCCGCCAGGTATGTTTAAATAATAAAAATAGGTAGGTACCCCTAAGGTGGGTAAATGTGGTTGCAAAATGAAGGAATCAAGCATATCGCGGACGAAATCATTCGGGAAAAAACTGATACTTAGGTACATACATATCATTTTTATATGAGGTTTTATAACTTTTTTACATGATATTATAAAAACACTTTAAGACAGCATTATATAACTTCATTCTTTACTTTAAAGCATTTTTTGTAAAAGTTATAAATATAGAACATTATAAGAAACAATATAAATATATCTAGGACATGTCCTATCGACTAATCCGCAATGCAGCAGTGTGACTCTACATCTATATTCTTTCCTAACTGTAAAACTTTAACAGACTAAAAAAAATTCATAACTTAAAAATATTTATTTGAGTGTAGTGTATTATTATTTGAATATTTTCAATGACACTCATTGTGTTTATAACCTTTGATCTTTATATTTTAAAAATAAAAAAATAATATTACAACACGCTTATCGTAAATTACTCTTATATCTAAAACATTTATAATTCATAGAATTTTACAGTAAGTACGTTAATTTAGTGCATTTTGCCACTAATATTTTCTAACTTATGTATTATGTTCAAGCTATTTGGTTAAAAATCTGTACCTATTTTCAACTAGGACAAGTTCGTCCATTCTTGTTAGTCCAAATATTTTCGCCTGGCATTTTCAGTCGCTATCTGGCGGCTAGGCAACGTCCAAAATGGTGTCAAATGGGTGTCAAAATCCATGAGCTTATAAAATATCCTTACTAATTATATATTTTAAACTTTCGCGATTTATACTATTCATATTTAATATAACGGGTCTTATCGCGATAACTAATGGTAGTAAGACCTTTTTGTTGCCCGACGTTTCGACGAAGTTGCATTCGTCGTGATCTCAAGCTAACTGTTGTTGTACACCAGTATATTAAATATAATTATCCTTACTAATATTATAAATGCTAAAGTTACTCTTGCCGAAGTAAATCCATCTGTGTGTTACGCAATCACGTCTAAACTACTGAATAGCTATAAATGAAATTTGATACAGATAGTCTAGGACATAGACACTTTTCAACGCGAAAAAAGGGGTGTAAGTAGTCGAAATACAGTAATAATAATAATAAATAGGGTCTAGTCTAAATCTAGTCTATAGTAATATTGTTAATTATCTTTACCGAAATTGAATCAGGGTCTCATTATATCTTTTGCTATCAAATAATGCTATCAATATTAAACGCTTACTACCTTACTATAAAATATTTAAACATACGTTAAACGCGTGTCTATAAAAATTCGGACTAAAATTCCGCGTATACTTACATAAGTATAGCTTAAAGTTAAACATAGTTCAATTAATAAATAAATAAAATAAATAAAATAAATAAACGCATCACACTCAACAGCCCCCATTAAGATCTTGTGACCTTGTGTCGGGGGTCCGGAAACATACACAACACTAACACAAACACCCAGACCACGACAAACATCCGTATGGCCAATACAGACATTTGCCGTAAGCGGGGATCGAACCCGCGAACGTTAGCGCTACAGTCAGTTGCAGTGACCACTGCGCCAACGTGTCTGTCAATTATCTTTAAACAACGCTTAAATAAGGTTAATAGATGTGAGAAACTTTTTTTAGCGGTCAAATGTAACGTGTGAGATATTACAATATTAATAAGATCTTGATTTTATACGCTTATCGGCAATTCTCACTATATTTTAAACATCGATTAATTTTTAAGCACTGTTTAGCTACACAAGTGTTGAATATGGTTTCGATTTCATTTTTTGTGGTATAGCTATTATTTTTTTTTTATATAAAAAATGTTGTTAATAATATTTATTCATAATAAATAACCATTATATATTACATGCCTCAGAAATAAACATTATTGATTACATAAACATTAACTCGATTGACAGGAAGTTAACTTGAACGGAGTTCTTTGTTACATGCATTTAAGTGTGTGTTATGTTATTTGTTGTTACAACTTAAGTAATGCATGTAACATGTGCTTGTTAATGTAATGAGTGCACGTCAATTTGTTTGTAAACACGTGTTTTACCGTTTGAGTTGCGTAAAATGGACTCATGTTATTTTTTCTATATTTTTGTAAATACGGTATGTAAATGTAATTAGCGGCTTTAAAAGAGAGCAAAAAACTACATAATTCTACACAATTCATTGCGTAATGGAAAAGGAAAATAAGGTATTATTTTTATCAATTATGTAATTAATATTCGGTTTAAATTTAGACTTTATAGTTAAGCTAGATACACGGTTTTGCAGAGTCCCTGACGAAAATATTCTTACATAATATTTTATGTTTAAATTAAAAAAAAATATGCCATCATACTTATGTAAACGCATATGAATAAATAAAATTAAATTGTCGTATAAGCGCATCACTTCAGAACAACTATACTTTTTTATTCTGTTTGCAATTGACAGAACAAGTTTTGTAAAGACGAAAATTTTTTCGTACGGAAAAGTTCTTAAATGATTCGATTTTCACTATAAACATCTACTTATACCATTTCTTTATATATATCTTTATATTAAAGTCCTTAAGTACTTAATAAATAAATGAATAAAGTCTTTAAAAACTTTTTATTACGTATTTATATCATAACAGACGAACGCGTATGTCAAAAATAATTTAAAACGATCACGCCGCACGCGTAACAATAATATTAACATACAATACTAAAAGAGACTGACGGACGAATTAATAACAGTGTAGTTTAAATTAATTAACATGGCGTTTCGTATCAATTGACGGACATTTTTGTGTGTTTTTTGGCATACACTTCGTGCAGTGAACTGTATTGAAATATTAATTACATATATCTACATTTTACAGTCGAAACTCTTAAATTCTTCTCGGTAGAATATCCATTCCGAACCGGTAGCTTCCTTATTAGTGTAATACTAATAATATTATCGTAACTTTTTTGTGTACTAACAAAAGTGCTCGCGAAAGGCTACTTAAATAAAGTATAAAGAGACTTTGGGAGTCAACTGGGGACCCAAGAGCTGGCAGCTACCTCGGTCAAAGGATCAGCTTGGCCATTCAACGGGGTAACGCATCAAGACATCTTTAGACGCCATTTTCTCAAAATGAAGTCCGTGTGGCTTGACACAGTATTGCTTATCAGTGTCCAACTATCAGCGCCTTTATTTTTAATATCCACAGATTTTGTAAAGCTCACTATACGAGCTTTTACCAAGTTACAGGGTTGTTTTATATCATTTTATGAGAGTAAAACTTTTTAAATGTAATTCTCGCAGTAGCCGAGATGGCCTAGACCACATCGATCTCACCCAATGATTGCGGAGTCAAATCCCGGCTAGCATCGTTTAAATTCATCTCGAACTCGGCGGTGAAGGAAAGGTGGATTAAACTCTAAACCTTCTCCTTAATAGGAGATGAGGTCTTTGCCCAGCAGTGGGACATTTACAATCTGTTACTTAACTTTTTTTTTACTTTCTCATAGTAAATTATATTTCTCTCAATTTTTTTAAATTTTAAGGTAATTTAATGTTTTTTTCTCAATCGCAGTCACGGACAATAGCGCGTGATATTATAAACGTTACTAATCTTGAATTTTGTTGAACCTGTCTGTAGAATAAACTTGGATAATGTAGACCAGTTGTCGTCTCTGGGAATGTTGTATTTGAAAGCAAATTATTATGTTGCTGCGGAATTACAAATAGTTGAAGATATTTTTGTTTAAAATCGGTTTATTGACTATTAATATCTCTATTTTCATACCATACTAATTATGCGAAACTCTGTTTCCATATGGGTTATTGTTATATGGGTCCAATTTGAAAGTATATCCTCTCAAACAAATAAAGGATTGTCAAAATTGGTTAAGAACTCACGGAGTTATGAGGTAACTAATAAAAAAAAACACATTACGGATTGAGAACCACCTTCTTTTTAAAGTCGGTTAAAAATATTGTTTAAAAACTTCTTATAAACTTCGGATGAAAAAAAATTATCTAAAAAACTTGCTCTAAATGCCAAAAACTGGTTAAATGAGTTAAGTGTTTTGACGTAATTTTATGAAATTTAATAGAGTATGTACTTCGCAACTTGCAAAGTACGTTAAAATTATTTTAACCCTTAAATACATTTTTTTTAATGTCATCAAAAAAAAAACAATTTATACAATCAAATTAAACATTAGATAAATAGAAAGTAAAAAATAGTACGTTGGTCATCTAAAGTATAAGCATACAGCCTAATTACTTAAATTTTTATTGTCAGTAGATTGAAGTAAGCGTTTCATTTTAAGGGTTAATTCAGAAAATTTGCCCAAAAAAAGGCTTACAAATAGAAAAAAAGGAATAAAATATTAAAATTAAATAATGCAATTAAACTTATTACAAAATTATATAAATAATATTTATTACAAAAAATGTAGGCCTTTACCAAGCCACTGCATCTGGGTAAAGTTCCCAAAATACTGGCAGCATTACCCCGTTGAATGGCCAAGCTGATCCTTTGACCGAGGCATCTGCTAACTCTTGGTCCCCAGTGGATTTCCAAAGCCTCTTTGAAAGTTGTTTAATTATTTTATTCTATTTTAATTAAAAGAAAATGTACAATGATTAAGTCTAAGGTCTTAATTATTATCAAAAAAGCTATATTCACAGATTCATCTTTAAAGATATAGATAAGTTGCATCATTACAGTTTCATAATATGGACCATTTCTTATCTACAACTTTTGAGTCGTTATCTCGGTAATATTGCGTCGGAGATAACAAATTAAGTAGGGCATTGAACTTCATTGTGTTGAAATTATTAATTACAACATGTGTTTTTGTGTGACTCTGTCTTCCGACTATAAGTAGCAGGTTATATTGGTCGTGTTCATTTATATAATGTTTATTTATATAAGTGAAATAACCGTTTGACTGACATATTAACATATATAAATGTATATATACATATACATATATATACATACATATATATATATATATATATATATATATATATATATATATCCAAGATTTGACTACCTTTATTTTTATCAGCAACAAAATTTACAAATTTTACAGTTACTGAAGTATCCAGGATTCAAAGTTGTTTTATGTAAATTACTAAAAAAATGTAATTTTAGCCTTAAACTAGAATTTCATTTAACAGTTACGGAGGTGCAGGATCTTGGGTTCGTACTATTCCCGCCAAATCGACGGGAAGTTAGCACAGGTGCCGCCATGACTGCGCGGGCGCTAATGTCGCCCCGTTTGTCGAGAGTTTTTGAAATCGCACACCGCGAGCTCCGACAATAATTAAAATTAATAAAGAATTGTGTTGTTATGTGTATGGATTTGGTGGATTCTGTTGTGAATTGCTTTGAACTATCATACGTATATAGTGGAGTCCAATAGTCCCGGGACGTTATTCAAGTGATTTCAATACCCTGGTGGCGGCATTGGCGGTAAGTCTTTGAGCCCAAGAGTTTTAAATCAATTTAACGAATTATCACACCACTGAACTATCGTAGTACCCAACAGGAGGTAACCTTATAAAAGAGCTGTGTGTGTCAAAACTAAGGGCAATGACGGTAAATTCTTTCAGGTGTAAAGCAATGAGAAATAACTTATGTAATTCTTTATGAAAGTCTCAGAACAAAGTTCAGAACTATAATTCTTAACCATAAAGTGTAATGTGGGGTTTTGATTTTTACGTTATTTTTACATTTTAGAATGACGTATTTCGTATGCGTTTTGGTCGTAAAGCGAAAATAAATAAAAAACCCAATTTCGTTTATAACATCAGTAATGTGAGTAATTATTCTGAAGGATCAAGCATTCTTCCTTTTGCTTATCTTTTAAGGTAGAAGATTGTGTAACCTTACAATGGAGGCCGAGGAGTTGGTTTATTTATAATAAATTATAAAAGGCCTTGCTGTCGTTAGATAAGACTACCCTAAATTTGCGGTCGTTCAGGGTATGTAGTTTCCAATAATCTTACAAGTGAAAATGAAAATGACCTTGGAAACGCTCACTTATAATCTGCTGTTTAACTTATTGCAAAATATTAACTGTTCTCCTCATTGGGTAAGCAGTGTGACCATATTAGGTATAGCTTATTTTGAGCATCCTAACTTTTCTGTTTTTTTTTTTTGTATGAAGTAATCATATCATTCATAAAATTAAATCTACGTATCTGATTAAAAACCGATGTCCACGTTCCCCGTGGACTTCAAAACCGTTGGGGCGATGGTAGTAGAAATTTAGGCCATCTACAGATTTGCCAAATGCGTGATCCTGTAAAGTTGTGTAACAATTTGATTAACAGGTTTGTTTTGGGTTTTTTGGCAAGGCTGGGTTTTTGCTGGGCGGACCAAGACACAGGTGTCCGCGTGGACCGACGAAGTCAGGTCTTAATGTGAATGATTGTATTCTCTTTATGTCGTGTCGGCGATGTTTTACAAGAAATCGTCGTGGAAGGCTGTTGTCTGCTGTTAGACAGGCATGGTCCAGAAGGATATAGTAGGGCGGACCTGGAAGACCTGATAAGGACAACGAGAGGAGACTAAGAGGCGTCGTCCTCATGACCTCCCAGCTCCATCCGTCTTTATACGGCCCCGAGGAAGACGATAGTCGGGAAAGCCTCGAACTGTACTCACCAGTGACGAGTGCGGGGAGGAATACACTTTGCCCTTTTGAGATGAGCTCCGCCAGCCACAAGCGAACGACGCACGGCGCGCAGCGGATGCGCATGCGGAAGCCGTGATACCGTGGCCTCTCCATTTCCATTCTGATGACGGCCATCATAGGGGTTATAATGAGTATGAATCTCCACATAACTCGATCATCCCCCAGGAATCTGGTATCTTTCGAAGATTTCCGCCTATAATGCTATCAAGTAAATTATATTCAAATAAACCAATACCGTCAAGGTAAATTAATTATAGTGACATTGTTCAGACTCTTGTTGAGAACAAATAAACTTACGATCACGTAAAACGAATTATCCATTATTATTTTATAAAATACATTTATCATATATGAACATAGACCATTAAATAACAAGAGATGGCATTGAGACGCGTTTTTGACCTACATGTCCACATCTGGCACTTTACAAACTCTATAGGTCACCGTCCACTGAAAGCTATATAAAATAATAGTGCTCGCAGCTTCACCCGCGTATATTTTGAAATTAAAAAAAGCGATTCTTTATATGAGAAAACGTGTAAAATACTACATGTTGTGTTTTACATTACAGTATGAGCATTAAAAAGTATGTGTGTTTTAAGTTCATACGACAACGAAATAAGATTTTCTATACATTTTTTTACGCCTTTGCACTATTTTAGGGGCGAAATATGGAAAAATCCTTTCATAATGGATGCTTATACCCCAAAAGGCACCTACTGGTAAAATTTCAAGTTTGTAGCCTCACTGCTTGGGCCCTGCGTTGATGTGTCATTCAGTGAGTCAGTAAGGACAAGTGATTATATTTGTATACGTATAAAAACATATTACACTGGCTGCTACAACTTACTTTCTTAATAGCTAATGCAAAAAGCTTTTTTCTATTACTTTGTAATTCTACTTGTCATTAGCGTGTATCTGAACTATTATAGTCTGCGCACAATCTGTACTTGTTACCACAAGTTATATAAAGATTTAAGTTGAATAAAATTATATAAAATTTTAAATTAAAAAAGGCCTTACATTTCCAGTAGATAGCAAGTTATAGCTTCATATAGCTTAAGTATCGTTGGATGCTATCCTTATGTTATTATTAAAAACAGTATTTGTTTAAAGATTTACTTTTGTATGTAGGCACAAGTCACTTATTGCTGCTTATTTTAAACCGCATTACTGTAAATGTCTTAAAAATAATTGAATGCATTTTTATTGAAATTAATGCTCATGATGAAGAAAAGAAATAATTATATATACTCCTCTCTTTCTGTCTACGTCATAATTTTCTTCTCTTTCATGTAATGAACTGTGTCTAAACGTAATTAAGGAACGTTTTAAGCTTTACTATCAATTCTCTTCCACTTAACGATTTCTAAGTAAAACTATATATCCATTGTTAATTTAATTGTACTAATACTCACCTAGCGGTCGGAATTCGAGCGTAGTTTATGAAATTTTTAATCGATTTCAAAATTGATCACAGATAATCTAAATCCCGGTCCAAAAGATCTATATAGTTTCGGTGGTATTAAAAAGGATGCTGGGTTCAGCTAGTCTGCTAGTATCTTCTTTACATAGTATTAAACAGAGTCGCTTTCCGTCGTCTGTGCGTTTTGATCTTTTAAACTACGCAACGGATTTTAATGCGGTTTTCATTAATAAATAATAAATAAATAAACAACGCATCACACTCAACGGCCCCTATTAAGATCTCATGACCTTGTGTCGGGGGTCCGGAAACACAAAACTAACACAAACACCCAGACCACGACAAACATCTGTATGGCCAATACACACGTTTTGCCGTAAGCGGGGATCGAACCCGCGACCGTTAGCGCTTTAGTCAGTTGCAGTGACCATTGCGCCAACGTGTCTGTCAAATAAAATAATATTCGTCGTAGTAATAGGCGTCTGTAAAAATAAAATTAATAAACAGAGTGATCCCAGGGAAAGGTTTATGTGTATAATACATGCATATTAAAATAGATCAAAGCTGAGAATTGGAAGATTAGTAATGTGGTGTCTTAAAAAACTATATCCCCGTGCAAAGACGGGAAGGTTCGATAGTACATACAAATAAATATAATTGAAGTGATCAATACAAGGGAATAAAATTAATGTGTCTGTTTGTATTTTCAAGTTAACAGCTATTAGCTAAATGTATATGTAAGTATATACGGTACTTCAAAAACACAATAATTAAAATTTTTGTCTGTCTCTCTGTTTATTCCGGCTGATGTCTAAAACGGCTAGACCGATTTTGACCGGACTTTCAGTCACAGATGAGTAATATTATAAGTTTGTTAGGCTACTTATATAAAACTAAAAAACTAAAACTTTTTTTAAATTAATAAATAAAAAGGAGGGTTACGTGGAAACAAATTTGAAACCAACGAATTATATAAATATAATTTTTTCTCAAATTAACGCGGGCGAAACCACGGGGCTCAGCATTTTTAGTATAACAATAAAATTTTTAAAGGGACAAAGACCGTTTCTAATCTTTATACATGTTTAACCTACTTCATCGCAATTAGAGGTACAAATAATGCGGATGTATTTACATTTGACTGTATGCGGCGACCTAGTAAACTTCAAGGCTGCGTTTTGCATATCGTTCGTATGTCTGTTTGGACAATGTCAATTTGATAATAATTCGCGTATGTTTAATGTTATCCAATCTGTTACGTGAGTGTGTATTGATGTGCTTAATAATATATATGGAAGCATTTTATATATATGGATGCTGATAAGCAATAATATGTCAACCCACAAAAAGTCAAATTCGGAGATATTGATTGATTTTGATACTGCATATAGGTGATATTATAACATTATATAAAAAAAATTCAAGTCATATAAACTAAATAAGTATGGAAGACAGTTTCTTAATTAATCGTTTCGAAGTTCAAGTGCGTTCCATATTTTCAAATTAATACAATAATCTTAAATATTTGAAAAAAAAATTATCAGGTCCTATATTAAATATGTAAATCTTCTTTTAATTTATAACACCTTTTATCAAAAAAGAAAAGAAAAGATGGATATATACTTCTTCAAACATATTTATCAAGAATAGGTTTGACATCTTAAGACGCCATTTTCTCAAAATGAATTCCGTGTGACTTGACACGGTATTGCTTGTCAGCGTCCGTATGTAATACTAGCATTTCGACCGCGACTTAGATCGTGTGAAATTCGGTAATATCGATCTCGCATTTCCACAGAAATCTTGCATTTTTTAGAAATTGTGAGTAGCCCATATCCTTTCTCAGGCTCTAGACTATGTCTGTACCAAATTTCATTTAAGTTGATCAGTAATATAACCGAATTTCACACAAACGGAGATATCCATTTTTCATAATATGGAACACACATCAATATTTAAAACATCAAATTAATTATTAATCTCTTACTTATTTAGTTTCAATAACTTGATTTTATTTAATCATAAATACGTGACGCATTATTAAAATACATCAATAACTCAAAATTTGTGTTTCTGTGGATTGACACATTATTGCTTATCAGCAACAAAATGTAGTTCTCGCCTAACGCTAAGTGAAGCCAATATATAGATAAGAAAATGAGTGAAAGCTTTTCCGCTAACTGCTTTTGGGTCGAATGACGAATCCGCTGATAACATGAACTCGGGAAATCTGTTTAAACACTCATAAAGACGACATTTTTATGTTAATTTAACTAATTTTGTAAGTATTTACAAATCATGTGATTGGTATAAATAGATAATGATATCTTAATTTCATTTTGAGCGATGATTTCCCACCTAAATTCTTCAGACACCTAAACTCGAATTCTTATATGGATGCTGATAAGCAATAATGTGTCATCCAACACAAAGTCAAATTCGGAGATATTGATGTATTTTCATAATTGGTAAACTATTTAACAATATTAAAAAAAAACTTAAGTCATCTAAACTACATAAGTATGAAAAAAGTTTCTTAGATTATAGCTGAGGGTTTCGAGCGCGTTCCAATATCTGCAATTTATACAATAATCTCATATGTTTGAAAAACTTATTTTTAGATAAAACTTTTCATTACATCAATCAGCTTCAATTAATTATACTTTTTATCAAAAAAAAAGAAAAGAAAAGGTTGACATATACGTCTCCAAACACATTTATTAAGAATAGCTTTGACATCTTTGGACGTCATTTTCTTAAAATGAAGTTTGTGTGGGTTGACACAGTATTGCTTATCAGCGTCCATATACTTTCAGATTGGTCTTATAGAATCATTATCAAAATCGGTTCAGTAGTTTGTTTCGAAATTACTGGTATCCGAAACGTCGTCTACGTAAACAAAATAGCCTCTTTTTTAAGTCGATTACTGTATTTGTAAACCTAATTGTTAAGTACTAGCTCTCACCAACGACTTCGTCCGCGTGGAATAGTAAATGTAAATCCAAGATATAAGCCATCTTCATTTCAAATTTCAATCAAATCCGTTCAGTACTTTCTTAGTGAGTTATTCCTGTGGGAACTTCAATTTTTTTCGGGATAAAATGTAAATCCTAGATATAAGCCATCTTCATTTCAAACAATCGAATCGGTTCAGTAGTTTTTGCGTGAAAAAGTAAAAAATACTGTTTAAATTATTCCAGTGGGCATTTATAACTTATTCGGGATAAAACGTAGCCTATGTGTCAATCCAAGATATAAGCCATCTTCATTTTAAGTTTCAGCCACATCGGTTCAGTAGTTTTTGCATGAAAGAGTAACAAACATCCATCCATCCTTCCACTCATACAAACTTTCACATTTATAGTATTAGTAGGATATTAATTAAATTTATATCTTTGTTACAGATTGCCTTTGGGTCATGATATAATATATGTGAGTACTTATTTATTTACTACATCTATGTATATATTAATTAAAACCGACTACCTGACAAGTTCACTGACTGATCAATTTTTGTGAGACTTTTCACAAACATTCCTGTAATATCGTAAGTGTGCATTAAGAAAGGGTTTTTGAAAATCAATCGCCTAAGGGGTTAAAATGAGGGTTGAAAGTTTGTTAGTCATCACATTATATAATCGGGCGAAGCTGCGGAGAACTCCTAGTTATTAATAAATCACAATGATAAATTTAAAAACGATTTTTTGTTTTTTGGCCAGTTATGACCTGATCTGAATCCGCCTCCCACTGTATCCTTGAACTTAAAGTAAAAATCTAAAACTCTATCAAGAGACAAACATCGTTCACTGATCATTCAGTCATTTTCTCATTTCAACAAACATTTTTATGATATATAGTTTATTATCCTCGGGCGAAATCACATTGTAAGTTTTACTCTCGTAAGAGATTCTCCACAACTCTGTAAATATGGAATTGTAATAGGTAACATTATGCTATAAGGTACTGACAGAAAATTCTTTCAAGTATAGACCAATGACAAGAATTTATGTAAATTTTTATGAAAGAGCGAATCTTTTATGTGTAAATATCGCCTTATAAAATGTTTTCCGAAAGTCCTATTTCATGGCTAAAATATAGTGTCAGCGCGATAATTTAAAAATCTTTAAAGTCCTTTACAAAAAGTCACCCAACGCTCCACTTACTAGGAATTCGTGTTTTAAGTGAACGATGGGACTAACATTTAGTCTTGTTGCTAAAAAGTTCCTAAATAAAATCAAATAACAAATAATTACTTACTAGTTTTTAAAATTATACTAAACCACTGAATAAAAGGTATTCCATTTCAATTTAAAACGAATGAGACCATATAACAGGAATTCCGCTATCCATAAACAAGAAACGTTTAATAAAACAAACAGTACTAAATAAAGCATACTCCTTTTGTTACAAAGCGAGTTTTCACGTTATCCAACCGTGAATGATATCTATCGTCGATGTTTGCGACGTAAATGGTAAATCTGCGCATTTTTCGCCATAATTACTAGCAAGGTCCCCTCCGTGATGCCTCAAATGGTCAACACTCCATAATAAGTCGCACCATGCTTCCTACATTGAGAGCTGGTTGAGACAAAGACTTCACGTCCTTTTAGCAACGCCATCTGGTGGGATTACGTCAAATTTAATTTTGTGTTGGCATTTTTTTTTATAATGCAAGGATGATCTTTAATGGTTTTGAGTATCAAAAAATAATTAGTGTAGAAGTAAGTAACTTTAATATTACCAAAGATTTTTATATCTGTTAATTTTACTGTTTAGTAATAACATAAATCACTATGCATATATTTTTTAATATTTAATATTATTATCAACGATACTTTTATTAATATATTTTTGTCACAATCAATATTTGATCTTAAGTGAAGTGATTGAAAATACTTTTAAATGGGATTAAGAGTGTATAATAGTATAATAACGATTTCGTGAATTTAATAAGCCATAAATAAAATCGTGTTATCATTATTAGGCGAGAATTCACTTATAAGTTTTGCTGATAATATTACAAAATATTTATATCATATATCATTGCTTTTACACGTTAAAGGACTTACGGTAAGTGACATATTGACACTTACAAGCTTACGTACAGTTACCTAACTGTTACCAGAATTATATCAGTTAGGAGAATTTTAATTATATAAATAGCTAGCAAAGAAGCGGAACACCTGATGTTAAGAATCGCCCGACCATGGCTATTTGTAGCAGCAGAGAAGTCAATGCGTCGCCAGCTTAAAAAGGAATGTATGGGTTCCGACTTTACGCTGACCTTCTGTGAGAGTGAGGTACGTCAGCCGAGCCAGCCTGTATACGAGCTGTAGTCAATAGGCTCTGTAAGAATAAAACTGACAAATGTAACTTTAGAGTCACTTATCTTTCAAGATCAAGCAGGAAAATAACAAAAACGAAACGCAGATCACAGCGGGTGATACAAGTACAATTTGAAATCAAAAAGACCCAGTCCAGTCCTTAAAATGAAAATAGGAACACTAAATCAATTGTAAGCGGGCTATAGCGTAGTCCACATCCGGTACGAGCGAATGCAGCTCGCGTTTGATTCAAGTGTATGTTTCCGGTCGTCTTTAGGGTTAGCCCTGAGTTTAAAAATTGTTAATTATTAAAAAAATATATTATTAAATAATTAGACGACCGCCCGATTCTCAATATATTTTATGATTTATAATTAATTTTGACGTTTCGTTGTCTTAGATTTTCGCGATTATTATTCATTGAAATAAAACCATTTTAAACGGATTTAAATCGCGCATATTAATTATTTTTATCATCCCGACGTTTCGAGCACTTTGCAGCGTTCGTGGTCACGGGTAGACGGATAAGTAGTGGTAGAATAATTAATATACGCGATTTAAATCCGTTTAAAATAGTTTTATTTCAATAATTTTGACGTTGTTGAAAAAAATTCAAAGAAAAAAAGGGTACAGCTGAGTTTTTTTCGCGGTTTCTTCTCAGGTCTGAGGTTTTACTTTTCCGAAATCGTGGTAGATTCATTTGACGTTCAAAAAGCTAATGTAAATTCTTAATTTTGAATAAAATTATTTTGATTTTATATAACTACCCTTCGCGGTCTCACACGCGTTTATGGTTGTCTCGCTATTATGAGTAGCGTGATGTAATATAGCCTCTAACCTCTCCTAATTACCGGGCTATGCAACGCAAATATATTTTTTTTATCGGATCAGTAGTTACAGTGATTTTTTATTATATATTTGTATAGATATATATGTTATAAGCTTATAGATTTTGGCACTTATAATGCCGATCATTTTGGACGATGTTACCTAGCAACCAGTTAGCGTCTGAGTATGACTGAGAGTATCTTAGGGCCAACTAGTCAATTGACGAGCAAGGGAAAACGACTTCAAAAACGTAATTTTCTTTTATTTGTATGGCATACTTTCTTATATCAATTCTGTGGGACCAATGAGAGGGTGTACTTTTTAAAACTAAAAAATAATTAACCAATCATTCAAGCTGTTTTCGACTAATCAGTGGATATAAATTTATGTATGAAAGAAAAAAAATTGCCAAAGAACTCAGAACCTCCCTCTTTTTACTCGACTGCGCGACGAAAAGTAGGGTAATGTATTTATCGGCTAATATATGTGGGTTTGTATATTTGTGGCATAATAGTGCAATATCGTAGAAAGTATAATAATTTGCAAAAAACAAAATGGCCGATTTCAGATTTACGGTTTGGAATCTATAACGATTTGAAGTTGGTTAATAACTCATTGAAATAAAACTATTTTAAACGGATTTAAATCGCGTATATTAACTACGTTCCAGTTGTACGCACTTCATTCAAGATACCAACTAAGAAACCGTTGGCGGTAGTTGTAAATAATATTTTTCTAAAACTTCAAATGGACAAATGTCACCTTCGTCTACCCGTGACAACGAACGCTGCAAAGTGCTCGAAACGTCAGAATGATAAAAATAGTTAATACATTTAAACTACTCACTAAAGCTTAATGTGCAAAGTCGGGTTTTTGAATGTTTCAATTAATTATTTGGGAGTCACTTAATGAATTATAAGGAATCGAACCAACATCCCTATAACGTTCCGCCTCATTGAACACACGTATCAAGACTTACTTTGATACATATTAAAACCTTTGATCGATTAACAGGTATATTTGCAAGGCAATTAGTCTATTTGCATACCCGTCCAACTTGTAACGTGGCGTTAAATGACTATTAATGATTACATTTAACAAAGAACTCGTTTCATTATTACGATAAACGTTTGTACTTTGACTGACTGACTCGCGAGGGACTTGCACTTGATGTATTACTGACTGACTTTATTTGAAAGTTAAGACAATCTATAATATATTTAATATTAAAAGAATTCGATTGACATATTTGTCAAATGGAAATAGGTAAAGATTGTTAACGTTAAATAGTATGAACGTAACATATTAACACAGTATAAGCAATACTTTCGTTTTGAGAAAATGGCGTCTTAAGATGTCGGAAAAAAAAGTAAAGAAACAGCCTATAAATTTCCCACTGCTGGGAAAAGGCCTCCTCTCTGTTAAGGAGAAGGTTTAGAGCTTAATCCATCACGCTGCTCCACTGCGAGTTGGCGGATATACATGTGTCAGAATTTCTCCCGGCGCATGCAGGTTTCCTCACGATGTTTTCATTCACCGCCGAGCTCGAGATAAATTTTAACACAACTTTAGCACTTGAAAAATCAGCGGTGCTAGCCGGGGTTTGAACCCGCAATTAACAGTAAAGATCGACGTGTTCTAAACCACTAGGCATCTCGGCTCAATCGAACCGAACGTATTCTTAATTTTGTTTAAGGAGGTATATCAATCTTTTCATTTATATTTTGATAAAAGGTATAATTATATTAAAAGCAGATTAGTATATTATTTTTATATGACATTATTGTATATTGCAAAATATGGGAACACACTTTCATATTATTAGTATTCAATAAAAATTGGTACATACTATCTATACTAAGATTATAAAGCTGAAGAGTTTGTTTGTTTGGTTGGTTTAGATTGAAAAAATATATTTGTGTTAGATAGTTTATTAATTGTGGAAGGCTTAAGGCTATATTACATCACGCTACGACTCATAAGAACGAAATAGCGGAAGCTAGTTTTTAATATACGTTAATAATATTACCATAGTAAAATTAATTTTATATAAATATAGGTATATTTAAAATCGAAATTAATTTAAGTAGGATTTTACAAGCTCTTTTAAATCGTCACTACAGAACAAAAAAATTGATTCGGAAAAATTGATTCGGAATGTAGATTCTACCTAGAAGAACCGGCGTGAAACTCGATAGTCACTTTTTTTTAAATGAATGTTGTTCGTATCTTATACGTAGCCTGTGTGATAGGGATAAAACTTTATCTATGTATTGTTTCCATTTGCGAGAAGGTTTAAAGCATAGTACAATTAACTTCCAGTAGATGGCGCGCGTGACCTATCAGCCAAAGATCAAAAATATTTTAAAAACGTCGTCCAGCATAATATACATTAACGCGAAAGAAGTCGTGATCAAAATCTCATGTGATTATCATATACCCAAACAAGATCAGCTATTTACTATTGAACCAATAATATTATGTTGATTTAGATCCATCTGTCTGTTCCTTAGATCATTAAATTATTTTCATGTTATTAAATTTAAAAAGTCCGTTTGTAATTATTTTATAAGTTTGTTTATATACAGATTTTAACGTTCACGCGTTGGTGTACGACAAAAAGAATAATAGCCCACTTTTAACACATAAATACTGAACACCTGAACAAAGAAACAAAATAATTACTGTTACATACATCATTTATTTACACCTAAAATCATACAAAAATGTCATTATGCGACGTCGCATCGTCATTTACAATGCACGTCGTAGATTTATACGAAACGATGTCGTTACGTGCCACGACGCGACATCGTAATGTGTATGTGTTTTGCCCGTAAAAAAATTTATCAAATGTGCGTTGATTTTTTAATCTATACACAATTATAAACAAAGCCGCTTCCCGCCGCCTGTCTTGGATCTTTTAAAGTACGTAACTGATTTTAATGCGATTTTCATCAATAAAACGGGCGTTTGAAGAGGAAGATTTCTATGTATAATACATGCAAATTCTAGTAGAGAAAAGCTGAGAAATTCAAAGATTTATAGTGTGTCGTACAAAACTACATTGCACCTGCACGAAGCCGCGACGGATCGATAGTAGTATATAAAAATAAACTGTACTAAAAATACATTATGTATTAAAAGATTTTAAAAGAGTAACTATCGAGTTTCTTCCCGGTTTTTCTCGTAGACTACATTTCGAACTGGTGATATCTATCTAAAATCTAAAACTTATAATTGACGATCCGAAGGTGCCCTTAAAAGCCTATTCGAATAAAATATTTTGAATTTAATAAGGTAGTACTAAAAAAATTAATACATAACATTAAAGGAATCACATGCAAAATCTATACGCTGTTAAAATATTTTTACAACTGTTAAGTTATCTCTGGGGTTCTACACACCAGTTTACTTGCAATTATGAATATATTTCTGAGAGTACAGACGAGCAATCTATCCCAGAGAGAGGGAGGGTGCGTACTGCCGATATATAATAATAACTAACTGATCGACGAGCTACTATAGACAAAATACAGTAACATTTACTTTTATGATGTATTCCTAATAACAAAAACATCATTCACTCACTAATCACGATAAGAAACTATAAGTGCTAGGAGTTTCAAATTTTGCGTGGGGGTTCTTTTTAGGACATAAATAAAGCATATTATACCATACAAGAATATTTTGACGACAAAGAGGCGTGGATTTGACAAGCGTTGATTTTCTATCCGGATAACATAATTAAAATGTAATAAAAATACATTATGTATAAACGATTTTAAAAGAGTTACTATCGAGTTTCTTGCCGGTTCTTCTCGGTAGAGACTACATTCCGAACCGGTGGTAGCTTTATAAAAATCTAAAATTAAAATATGACATGTAACTTGACGATTCGAAAGTGCTTTAAAAGCCCATTTAAATAAAGTATATTTTGAGTTTGAGTTAGGACGTAGGTAACTAAGACGGGGTTTTGCTGAATTCTACCCTTAATTGGGTAACACAGGGTTCGAAAATATGTATGAAAGTCCTATGCGCGAGTGAAACCACGAGAGGTTGCTAGTTTTTATAGAGTATCACGATTTACGAGCTCACCACGACGGATGCAACTTCGACACGTCGGGCAATAAAATATATTACGATTAGTTATCGCGATAAGACCCGTTATTTAAAATATGGTTAACTAAATTAATTCTAAACGTTAGCAGCCCTAAGCCTATACTAAGACAATGGACTCTTGTATACCCAAGACCCGTTAAGCATCAACTGAACCATTGACCGCGATGCGTCATTCACTGATTATGGTCAAGTTTTACGACCTCCGGACCGCGGTTTTGATTTTACTGATAACTGATATAGACGCCGATGATAATGACGTGCTACTTTATAAATATCTATCCGTAATATTTTTAGTTTAAATTATTTTGTTCTATATAATGTTCTAAATTATTAATAGTAAAATAATCATTTTGTCATTCTACCTATATATTTAAAAGCGCAATACCATTCAGTGATTAATCACGTAATCTCAGAAACTGTAACACCTACACACTTAAAATAGCTAGATAGAATAACTTTTGCCCGTGGCTTCTCTCGCGTTTACGTATTTTTTTTATGCTGGAGGATTTTCTAAAGCTTAATTTTCATATTGGCAGGTATGACACTCGTCATTTACTGGAAGTTAATTGTAAAATACCTATAACGTTCTCACATATGAAAGCAATAAGTTACCAAAGTTTTATTACAATCAGAAGAATAGATTGGCAGCGGATAAGATACAAATAAACATACAAGAAAAATACTAATTGTTATATTAAAATAAAAACTAAAGCTGAAGTGTTTGTTTGTGTGAACGCCCTTATCTCAGTCCTGGTATTAATTGAAAAATTATTTTGGTGTTAGATAGTTTATTTATTGGAGAAGGCAATAGGCTATATTACATCACGCTACGACTCAGGAGAAAAGCAGTAACCATAAACGCGAATGAAACCGCGAGTTACATATGAGAAGTTTAAATGAATCTGAGGCAAGAATTACAGTCTAAGTTTTGCTTTCTTACCTAGCTACATAAATTCGTAAATAACAAACTGAAGTTTTTTTTAAATTCTTTTTTATAAATTACGCCTACCTATATGAGCTTATAAAATTCAATATTTCAATTAAAAATGTTTTTTTTTTATTACAAAAAAAAAAAAACATTTTTTTGTTTTAAATATTGTCATATGCCCTGTTGATATTCTGTATAAGCAGATTTTTTAAATTGGAAGTGGATGACCAACATTCATTTCACGATTAAGTTAGCTTACGAGCCCTCAAGATCCAAAGTTTAAATTAAAAAAGTGATTTTTTTTATTTAAAAAATAATTCCATTTTGTCTTTTACTTTATAATATCGATTCCGCTAACGCTGCTAAAATAACCAACACATGCCCGGTTAACATCTATACAGAGTGTCCCGAAAGTCAACGATTAAATTGAAATGGGATATAGGCGGAATCGCTCCACAATGTTTTATTGAGAAAATATGGATCAGCTTCATGTTTTTCCAACATTACTTGACAAAAGCGAACTCTGTGTTCATAGTCTAATTACGCCAACAACTAGTTAATTAATAATAAAACAGTAAAAATAATCAAAATGAATTACTATTTCAATTTTCAATACCAACTTAAACAATTAAAAAGAAAAATTTCAAAATTCCCTCTTAAAAAAATTTCTTAGACATATGGTATCTTCTGTAATCAATTACCGATATCTTTTTTTTAATGATTATGTAAGATTATTTTAAGTCCCTCCAAAACAGCCAAGATCATCGTATACGACAGTTAACAGTTCGATTTATCTGACACAGACCTTGACTACTGGTTGGTTATGCAACTAACCCACTTACGAGTGGCCTTTGATGGAACCAGTTTAGGGGTTCATGTGAAAAATATTGACTGACTACACGATTACGTCAAACTTGTTTTGATGTTTATATTTATCGTATTCATTACTGGTTTGAGAAAGAGCTGTTTGACACGTTATATGGATGCTGATAAGCAATAATGTGTCAACCCACAAAAAGTCATATTCTGAGATATTGATGTATTTTGATACTGCATCACTCACTTAACCTAATAAAAAAATTGAAGTCATATAAACTAAATACGTACGGAAAAAATTTTCTTAATTAATTGATTCGAATTTCAAGTGCGTTCCATATTTTGCAATTTATACAATAACCTCAAATATTTGTCAAACTTTTTATTAGATAATATATTAAATATATCAATCTGATTTTAATTAATTATACCTTTTATCAAAAAATAAAAGAATAGATACATATATACCACTTCAAAACCTATTTGTTAAGAATGGGTTTGACATCTTTAGACGCCATTTTCTTCATATACATATGCTATGTGTATAATTGTCATTGGTTTTTCATTATTAAAAAAGATAAACTTAAACTCAAAATATACTTTATTCAAATGGGCTTTTAAAGCACTTTCGAATCGTCAAGTTACATATCATATTTTTATTTTAGATTTTTATAAAGCTACCAGCGGTTCGGAATGGAGTCTCTACCGAGAAGAACCGAATAATATAATAATAAATAAATAATAAACGCATCACACTAAACGGACCCCCATTAGGATCTTATCATCCTGTGTCGGGGATCCGGAAACACATACAATACAAGCACAAACACCCAGGCCACGGCAAACATCCGTATGACCAATACAGACGTTTGCCGTGAGCGGGGATCGAACCCGCGACCGTTGGCGCTTCAGTCAGTGTTAGTAGCCACGACGCCAACCTGTCTGTCAAATTATGATAGTAATATGTGATTTTTTCAAGCTGCTAGCAAAGATTTTCTGATGACATTAGTGGAATACATAATTTGTAACCCTACAAGAGTATATAACCGCACGATGATTTTCTCCACCGTTGAGCACGACATTATTTTAAACACGGATAGCCAAAATTTAGTCTTTCTAGAACGAATTTTACGAACTCAATAACCAAACGATGTCGCGTCGTGAAACGTTACAATTTATGACGTTCACAGTAGTAACAAGCAAATCTACGATTTTCATCGTAAAAAACACGACACGACGTCGCATCGTGAATATCGAGCGTCGTAGAAAAACACGCCATCTTATCGTGATTTTGTCCGTTTGATTTTAAATTAAAAATCGTGCTATGATGCGACGTGTTCTTATTATAAAAAAATGAATAATATGGACAGTATTCAATATTTTTGGAATAAAGCAACTTTCACCCTTTTTACCTTTATATCTACAGTAAGAAGACAATTACGATTTTTGAATTTAGCAAAAAAAAATTAGCTGCCCTACGCGGTTTTAGTCGCGTTTATGGTTACTGCTTCGCTTCTATGAGTCGTAGCGTGATGTAATATAGCCTATAGCCTTCCTCAATAAACGAGCTATCCAACGCAAAGAATTTTTCATGTCGGATTTGTAGTTTCAGAGATTATCACCCTATAAACAAACTCACAAACAAATTGTACCTCATAACAATATCAGTATGTATAGATAATGATATTTTTAGGGATGCATGATTATAATAAAATGATACTGAATTATTTCGTTTATCCACCTCAAAGTGTCCACCCTAAGGGAGATAATCGAAATCGCATATGTGGCTAAACGGAATTTCATTTAGCTTGCTCTTCCAACATTCTATCCCAGAGTATAGAAAGTTATTAAATACGATTTATTTAAAATTAGTTTAACATAATAAACCAAATTCTTTTAGTAACGAACTTAACACTAGAAAGACTGAAACTCAGTATACACTTATATTGCTCAAAATCAATCAATCAATATAGTTATAACATAGGTATATATACCAAAAATAAAGGAGGGGGAGGTAACTATAATTATAACGCATTTTTATTTTGTACAAATAGTCACAAAATTCTATGAAACTGTGTCATTATATACGTAATTGTCTCTCTAATTGAAATTAAAAAGCAGTCAAAAAATGACTTTCTTGGGCAATCTAGTGTTAAACGAAAATCATATTACACAAATTCAAAAATTAAATGAATCGTGTTATTGACTGTACTTAATCAGAAGAAAATTAATCTGATTATTATTTTTAGGGTAAATAAACAGAAACATCCATAATTTTATATTAAAATTCCATTTATAAAGGCAAATGAATGACATTAAATATAATAAGAATATTTGCATTTCATACGAAATGTCTTTGTAAAGGTCCCATCGGAAAACCCGATGATAAGATTACTGAGAACAATTCGACATTAGGAATAGCGTCATTTAAATTGTTTGGTAATGTGTCATTGTTTTCACTTAGGTCACTGTTTAATTGTTTACAGAAGTAGGCAGCACCATATTCTCTAAGGCGAGAATTACACTTGTAAGTATTGCTTTCAGACTTTCATAAAGATTTATAGTCTATTTTTTGACTTGTCTTATTTAACAGACAAATAGTTTTTTCTAGCCACAAATAAGAGTTACAGATTATTTATATATATTTTTGTGTTGTTCTAGGTTAAGGACTAATAATGAAATTCATACTATTTTAGGGTCTATTCAAAATTTAGCTAAGGTTGGATTCTTGACTCCACCGATCAATCTCCATCGTGTCTTCTCCATCCCACGTGACATTGGCGAAATAACATGAGTCTAATTGGCACAACTAAAAGCCATTAACCAAAGAATTGAATTGAATTGAAGAGTTACAGATGAGAAATTATCGATTGAATGATTGAACTAAAGCATTTTTATACTAAAAAATTATATTCGAAAATTTGTGCTCTTCGTGTCGGATAATGTTACCAAACAAGACAAGTGAAGAAATATGGACTATACATATGTTGTTTGTCATTGCTTTACACCTAAAAGAATTTACTGCCAGTGCCTTATTTTTGACAGTTTTCGTAACTACGTACTACATCTCTGTTACTAGGTTACAGAGTTGTTTTATATCAATTACGAGAGTAAGACTTACAAGTGCAATTCTTGCCTATAGGATGAGGTAAGTTAATTCCAGTCCCAGGCTGGAGAGGCGCTTATTATTATTTTTAATATTAAAAAAACAGATTGTTTAAATTCGTAATCTGTACTTATAAATTTTCATATTCAGTGTGTCAACTGGGTATTTTACCAGTGTTATCAGAATCGATAATCAAAAGTAAAAAAAACGATTTTTTTAAATTCTTTTTCATAAATGATGCCCATAATGTACGAGCCTAGAAGATTCACTGCTTCAATAAAAAAAAATAATTCCATTTTTTACTTATAAATATAGATTCTGCTAACGCTGGTAAAATGATCAACACATGCCACTCTGTATATTTCGTTTTTACGCGTAAACCGCTAAACCAATTTCAATGATTTTTTGTATAGAGACAGATTAGCCCTTGGAGAAGACGATTTTATTGGAAAAAGAGTAGAAAGTATCTACATTATATACAAAGTCGCAAAGAGCATCTTGTTAATATATAAATAAACACTTTTCTTTCGTTAGAATCAGCGATTAGAATAAGCGATTAAGAAATACGCCTCAATATTCCAACGTTCGCGTCAACGAGCTATTTCCTCGCCACAGCCGATGTATTTGATAGTTCTGTCTGTCCGTAATGAGCCTGTGGGCAGATGAAACTGATACCCAGGATAGGTTCAATGATCCGATCGAAACACATGTTGGAGCTTGTTCTAAACTAATTGTTGACCTCTTTGACCTCTGTGAACTATTTGACCTCTTTGACTGTTGATATGTTTTGATGATAGATTTAAGACTTGTGGTTTTAGTTGAATTAAATTTCGTTGCAATGTATGTTAGAGGGATTCAAACTCTCAACTTATTATTGACCACTGCCCTGACTGACCTCTTTAATGCCTTTGACTTGTTATCGATGAAAATCTATTTAGATATAATTTGTGCTCCGCCATCTTTTTATTTTCTATAAAAAAAAAATCACAATATTCTTAGCTGGACTTTTTGCAGTTGCAAATCTGTACCCATTGCCAACTTTGACAAACAATTCAATTGTCTTGTTGGTCCAAAGGTACTTTCGCCTGTCATATTTCGCTTGCTGGTTGCTAGGCAACGTGGTCCAAAGCGGCCGGCAATCTGTGTGCGAAAATCCATTAGCTATATAACATAACTATAATTGTATAAAACTTAATAAAAAAACATTTTCTTTTTATCACAATATTAAATCGTAATATAATTTTAATTTTTTAAATATAATTTAATGCACAAACGTAAAAAATACATTGATTTTATGATTAAATTATATTTTATCTGTTAATCTTATCTGTACATTTTAATAATTCGTAACGGCCGCGGCGAGGCGCCGTGTCTGAACGAAAAAAATTATATTGTGTAGCTGTAAGGTCAGTATTATCAATATTGATTAAAATATATTTAATAGTCTATTTTATTATTTCATACTAGCTTTTTCTCGTGGTTTCGCTTGTATATTTAGCTGGTATGACGAATACAAACAATAGTATGACAAAATTTTTCTCGCAAGTGCTATCATTTTTCCCGGTTATACCAGGGTCTGGTTGACTCTAGTCCAAATATTGACGAGTTACTTATTTTTTCCACATTGATTGCCATTTGATCGCTGCAACCTCTGAAGGCAAGCCAGTAACCATTTAGACTAGAATAATTTCATACTAGGCGTAACGATCAACAAAATAAATAAAAATAAACTAAAAATTCAAAACTCCAGTCACAATACGAAATTAGTGCAATTTCAAACTTTTTTGGACTAAATGACACTCATATGAGTATATTCGCAAGCAAAAGCGAATATAATATTGGTATAAGTTTAAAACCGATTTCAAAAAAGAGAAGTTTTTTTACTCGAAAACAGCTTAAATAATTAAGTTAATTGTTCTTTGGTTTAAAAGGGTATACTTACTGATTGGACACACAGAATTTTTATCAAAATCGATTCACTCGTTTAGTTTAAAAAGTATGTTTTCAAATAAACGAAATTACTTTGCCCTTTAAAATCTTTTTTTTTGTTTTTACCTTTTATATTATTATAACTTTCCCTATTACATACTATGTATGTAATATAGCCTATAGTCTTCCTCAATAAATAAACTATCTAACACAAAAATAATTTTTGAATTCGAACCAGTAATTTCTAAAATTAGCACGTTCAAACAAAAAAATCAGCTCTCACCTAGCTTTATATTAGTATGGATTGTCTTCTTTCACAAATCGAAATCCACAAGAGAAAGACCACAGACAGATAGGTATCTTAATAAAGTATTCATAAGCGATAGGAAGTGCTGTAGTGCGTGCGACGAATAAGGGCATATGAGTGAACCCGTCGACCCCACCAAATTTGGGGGGCCTTGCGTAAAGGACACACGAAATATGTGACGAGGGGTACAGTGGGCTCTGACTAACACTCGTTGAATATAATTGTATTATTGAAACGAATATTAATCATTTTTAACCGACTTCCATAAAGGATGGTACTCGATTCGTCGGGGTTTTTATGTGTTGACGAATTACAGGAAAACGGCTGAACCGATTCGGTTAATTGCTTGTTTAATCAATGTGAACAATTTGGAAGACCAAAATAAAATAAAAATTTCAAAAAAAAAATTAAAATCGCTCCACAATTGGTGAAGGAATCGGTGAAGGAGGAAGGAAGGAAACATAAAATAAATTTTAAGTAAAAACAATGTTTTAAAAAGTAGCTTTTTTTTAAACGCGTTAAAAATAAAAAATAAATGTTTCCTTTAAAAATTTTACTATCAACTTATACCGTGATTACACAATTTAAATGATAAAAAAGCTTGACGCGCGATTTTAGTACTCGTATTTACTAAGTAAATTTATGTTTGAAAATTTTAAATTTAAAGTCAAACAGATCAAGTTATTTTATTTGTTCATCTACTCATTTAATACCTATATTGTGGTAATGCATTAAATATAACTCCGCTATCTTGAATATTCCTCCATGTTGGATTTAGGATGACTTCCACACCTGCATTGTCATTGATGACCGACCGAATATGCGTTTCTGTTTTCGGTCATTTTCGGCTAATAAATGGATATTCGGCCATATTTATGGCCAAGCCGAATATCGGGAGAAAGATCTCGTTTACTAATCAGTATTAAGAGAAGCTTAAAGAATAAGTGTTTCGTCATCTTCATTCAAGATTTACGAATAGAATTCTATCAAATAATCTGTTGACAAAATTTAGTTGATTTTAATAATGATTATCGTAGTACAAATTATATTGATTGCATCATATAAAATATACCAAGAAATACACGAATATTTTCATCCTCTAATGGAATTATCGTGGTTCATTTTATTTCTTTTGAAATATATAGGCTACATTTGTTTAAAAAGAAAATAGAACACAATATTTCAATATACAGCGAAAATATTTTCGATTAATAATTTTTTCATATCTTAAATTTTTAATGTCCAAAACATTTTCGTATTCGGTCAGAAACTAATTGTCGTCCAAACTACTTATAGAAATGAAGCAATCCATCTCCAGTGCAATCACGAACAGAAGCTTGTATCAGATAAAATAGTGTCCATTCATTAATTGTCAATGAGCTAGTTAGCGTTCAGAGGCTACACATGGCGACCTTGATTCAGCTATCGATCAGCGATGGTATAATTAAGAGCCTGGCGCCGCGGTAGTAGGCGATTAATGTACTGTTAACTGGCGGACTTAAAACTGAGAATACGGCGGAAATGGCAATTGCACAGACGTACTATAGTTTCGATTTTGCGCCAAGATTTTTGTTTAAATCCTATCTAATTTCAAAAGTAAACTATTGAACTATACTACCGATATTGATAATAAGAACGACCAATAAGAAAGGATTTTGGGATATTTCAAGAGGATTTGACTGTAAGACTCTACGATGAAATGGACGGCCATATAAAAGCCTATCGTTTTCAAAAATTGAAGTAGCTAATTTCTGGTTAAAAATTAATGTGTGTCGGTGTTTTTCGAAAATTCAACCCTTAGTTTGCATAAGGGCTTATAATTGTATATAATATATTATAAATAAAACTTCACAGAAGCCGAAGCAGGTTGCTGGTATAAATTAAAAGTAAAGTAAAGTAACAGCCTGTAAATGTCCCACTGCTATGCAAAAGCCTCCTCTCTCATTATGGACGAGGTTTTAGAGGTTAATCCACCACGCTGCTCCACTGCGGGTTGGCGGATATACATGTGTCGGAATTTCTTTCGGCACATGCAGGTTTCCTCAGTGTGTTTTCTTTCACCGCCGAGAACGAGATGAATTTATACAAATTTAGCACTTAAAAGCTCAGCGGTACTAGTCGGGGTTCGAACCCGCGATCATTGATTAAGATCGACGTGGTCTAACCACTAGGCAATCCCTGCTCAGTGTAAATTATTATTTTTAAACAAAAATTCTGATCACAGCGCACTCAAAACCTATAAACTATAAACCTATAAACGCTAATTTAACATTAACCTAAAGCTTAGTACAATTGAAATAAATATTTATGATCCAACGTTCAGGTGTAGATACCAAGTGTTCTGCTGATCATGAATATGCATCAGTTACGTGAGTCAGATTAATTGTTTTATCATTACCTTATAAGGCAATGGAGCGAGATTTTAACGAGAAGAATGATTATTCAAACGTAATTAATCACTATTTATATCCTGTAACGGACGTTTAAGAATTTAGCTTTGAAAACTTTTAAAAGCGATCATCAAAATGTGATACGATGAAAAATATGCTGAATTTCGTACAGGGTAAATAATCAATTTGTAATTCATAAAAAAACTGTATTGTATTGACAAAGTTTTAAAATAGTAACTATCGAGTTTCTTGCCGGTTGATTTAATGTTTTGTTCCAAATTTAGGAGAAGTATAAAGTAGTTTTGTTTTAATAATTTATATATAAGTCTCAAATCCATTGCCAAGAATAAAGGATGAAAAAAAAGAAGTAAGAAAAGGACTCTCGGTCTCACTCACCGTACGAATGCAATATTAGTGACTTCACATCAATCTTTTCTGAGAGTGAGGTACAGGCAGGTCGTAGCCGCAACCAATGAATCATAGCTAGGCGCTAAATTTGTAGTTTAAATATTAATTTAATCTATTTTTTAATGATATAATTAGTATCCAAAACTTTATGATACAAAAATTAAAAAAAATGTATTTGTATTTCATTTAGTACAGATATCTCACATTTGTCAAAATCATTTATCACATTTTTCTTAAATCTAAAAACTGAAATAAATGAAAACATCACGTTTTCCTATTGATCAGAAAGAAACAAATTGATTAATAATATCTTCAACAAAAGACCATCAATAATGCTTGGACACGTAACAAAAGTTTTTGTTGTGAACGAAATAAAAACAAATCCTACGAATCAGCGGCAGAACTAATTGTATAATACGAAATTAATAGAAGCAATAATGTATAGATAATATAATACATAATACATGCTTTGTACAATGTACATGCTGGGTAACCTTAGATCAAAGAGTTATTGAAGTGATATGGATTAATATTGAAGAAAATGATTTTTTAAATGAGAATAACCAAAATAAAATAACGGTAATTCCGATTGAAAACGATAAAAGAAATCTAAAAATTATTTTTAATACCCATTTAACGTGGAGTAACTTGACATAGTTCGTCAATTTTTTTTTTTTCAAATTATGGCGTTCGATTTTAATTTTTCGATCGACGTATTATTTATCAAAATTGGTCCACGCGTTTTGTCTAAATATTGCCACAAAGACACAAAAGCATATACATAAATACTGTTAAAAACACATTCCACCCTCCTTTGAGTCGCGCAGCCAATTAAAAAGTATGAAGTTCTCAATTTGTAGGATATACGGATGCTGATAAGCAATAATGTGTCAACCCACAAAAAGTCCAATTTTGAGATATTGGTGTATTTTGATACTACGTCACCTATTTAATATTATTCAAAAAAAATTCAAGGCATCTAAACTAAATAAGTATGGAAAAAAGTATCTTAACTCAATGTTTCGAATTTCAGGTGCGTTCCATATTTTGCAATTTATAAAATAATTCCAAATATTTAAAAACTTATTATAAGATAAGATATTAAATAAATCTATCTGCTTTTGATTCAATATACATTTTATCAAAATAGAAAAGAAAAGATGAATATATACGTCTTCAAACAAATTTATTGAGAATAGGTTTGACATCTTTAGACGCCATTTTCTCAAAACGAAGTCCGTGTGGCTTGACACAGTATTGCTTATCAGCGTCCATATATTTTAATGCTTGTTACCTCGCCGTCCATCATTAAACGATTTTGAAAATTGTATTATACTTCCAGATTGGTGCTAAAGAATTTTCATTCACATCACTGTATATTTTATTTATCCGCTAACCCGCAGTGAAGCAGCGTGGTGGAAGCTCTAAACCTTCTCCTTAATAGGACAGGAGGCCTTTTCCCAACTCGTGGAACATTTACAGGCTGTTTACATTACTACTTTGGTTTTAACTAGCGAACTTTCTTCTTAGAAAGTCCCTTATTGTAATATATATATTTCTTTAATGACGTGGGTTTGACTAATAAGTCGACACATGGATATTAATTTAAAACAACTAAGATACCATTTCCGTTTTAATTTCACATCTGAGGCTGAATTATCTTTGGGGTCTGTCATGGCGTTGGCGTATTAATGTCAAGGTTTTATTGTGTTCGAATCATGGGTTATTTACGTGTTCGATATGTTCTTGTGCAGGTTTAATTAGGCCCTAAAGCTTGTTTATGTCATTTTTTGTATTTTTATAGATAAATATATTTTTTGTTTCTTGAAATTTAAATTTACTTTGATCTTCCGTGTTTGTTTAAATAATATCTTGTGACTTGGCTACAGCTGGGTTGCCCTCTTTTTTATTTTTGCAGATTTAAAATAAAATATAAAATTATTTTAGCCACATTCTAAGCAGTGTAGTCAGTGGAATTATCTAAATTTGAAAATAAAAAGATACATATACTCTTTGTTATTATATAGTACAATACTTTTAAAAAAACGTTTGGTACGTTTTTAAAAAGTACTTACAATACGACCGTTACATAAATTTTAATTATTTCGATTTTAAAACTAAATTACTGAATCGATTTTGATGTATATTGTTGCACTTATTTTCATAATTATGATACCATTTGAAAGGTAAATTAATCTCAATGATTATATTGTATATATGCGCTTTTTATTTTAAAACAAAATCCGTGATAACGTAAGCAAAATTGCGAACAAACAGTAGTATATCTATACTAATAATAAAATTCTAGAGGGTCGATGTCTGTACATGGAAGATATATGAAAAAAAATCTTACTGGGGGCCTTTACCAACGCAATAGAACCCAAAACAAAGATTTTTAGAATTCTTATCTGTTTGTCTGTTTGTCTGTTTGTCTGTTTGTCTGTTTATCTGTGCGTTTGTGCACGCTAATCTCAGAAACGGCTTATCCGATTTAGATGCGGTTTTCACTAATATATTGTGGAAAGCTTCACTTAACATTTAGGGTTTGTTTCATGTCAATCGGTTCATAAATAAAAAAGTTATGTCAATTTAAGGGTTCACGTCGAACATTATTTTGTACTTTTTACTAAATGCATGAAAGTACATACATATATACAGTACTTATATCAAAAAATACATTTTTAAATTTTTGTCTGTCAGTCTGTCTGCCTATCTGTTTGTTCCGACTAATCTTTAAAACGGCTAAACCAATTTTGATGGTACTTTTACTTGCAGTTAGCAAATGTTATAAGAAGTGACTTAGGCTTACTTCTATTTTAGATATTTTTAATCTATACATATAAAAAAAAATTCTAACGGGTCGCTGTCTGTACATAGAAGATATATTAAAAAAAAAACAAATTATTTGGGCCTTTACATACGCAATAGAACCCAAAACAATAATTGTTAGAATTTTTGTCTGTTTGTCTGTTTATCAGTGCGTTTGCGCCCACTAATCTCAGAAACGGCTTATCCGATTTAGATGTGGTTTTCATGATTATATTGCAGTAAGGTTCACTTAACATTTGGTGTTTATTTAATTTCAATCGATTCATAAAAAAGTTATGTCAATTTAAGGGTTCACGTCGAACATTATTTTGTACTTTTTACTAAATGCATGAAAGTATATACATATCGATACCTCCCACGTAAGTTGTTGTAACCCCAAAATTAAAATTTTACAGTAGAGCACTTTTAATCCGTTTTAGTTTGAAAGTTACAACAAAATACGCCTTTTTTCAGGCATATTTTGTTGTAACTTTCCTTGAAAAAAAAAAGATTTTTGGTATTTTTTCACTTTAAATGCATTAAGCAATGCAAATTCGTGTAGTATTCAGTAAAAACGCTAACGGCAATTTTGTGGCTTACCTTACGTGGGAGGTATCGATATATACAGTACTTATATCAAAAAATACATTTTTTAATTTTTGTCTGTCAGTCTGTCTGCCTATCTGTTTGTTCCGACTAATCTTTAAAACGGCTGAACCAATTTTAATGGTACTTTTACTTGCAGTTAGCAAATGTTATAAGAAGTGACTTAGGCTTACTTCTATTTTAGATATTTTTAATCTATACATATAAAAGAATTCTAACGGGTCGCTGTCTGTACATAGAAGATATATGAAAAAAACAAATTATTTGGGCCTTTACATACGCAATAGAACCCAAAACAATAATGTTACAATTTTTGTCTGTTTGTCTGTTTATCAGTGCGTTTGCGCCCGCTAATCTCAGAAACGGCTTATCCGATTTAGATGTGGTTTTCATGATTATATTGCAGTAAGGTTCACTTAACATTTGGTGTTTATTTAATTTCAATCGATTCATAAAAAAAAGTTATGTCAATTTAAGGGTTCACGTCGAACATTATTTTATGCTTTTCACTAAATGCATAAAAGTATATACATTACTTACATCAAAAAATCATTTTTTTATTTTTTTGTCTGTCAGTCTGTTTCTTACGACTAATCTCTGAAACAGCTGAATCAAATTTGATGGGACTTTCACAAGCAATTAGGGAATGTCCATTAATCACGTGAGGTCCAGAAAGGGAGAGGAGATGGAAGAAGAAATTCACGAAATATTACAAAGTCTAAAAAGTTCTTCAAAACATGACGTATTTAATGGCTAATATTATAAGGATTAACTTTAGCTACTTTTTTTAATATGTTTATTTTAATGAATAAGTAAAAAAGAGAATTACGCGATAACAAAATATTGTAAAAACCAATAAAATAGTGAACAATTTCCGATTTAAGAAGGGAAGGTATAAAAATAAATAAAATTGATGTCTGTTTGTAATTTTAAATAAATGCATATTAAAGTATACTTACAACAAAATTACCAATCTTAAAATTTTTGTCTGTCTTTCTGTCACTCAATTTTTTTCGGCTAATATCTGAAACAGCTGGACCGATTTTGACGAAACTTTCACTGCTGAAAGCTAATGTAATAAGGAACAAAATTGAAACCAATGAAAAAGTGAACAACATCTAATTCAAATATGGAAGATATATGTATATTATATAAATATAATAATTTGGAAAATAATATATTTACTGGGTAATTTTTTTACTGGATATGATAGACCAAATCCGAAACTATAAACAATAGCGAAAAATAATTAAAGAAGTAACAGAGCCGATTTTAATAAAAACTAAAACTATTTCATTAGTTTTTTGAAAAATAAATTCTCCTAGCCAGAAACGAACACGTTGATTTTGGAAAAAATTAACATTCTGTATGATTGCATCATCTGATACTGTCACATATTATAAGAATCAACTTCAGAGAGGTATTATTATATAGTTAACTGCAACAAAAAGAAAGGGCAAATTTTTTACAGAATTCTATCAAATTCATACATTAATTAAATCTTTTGTAATTAATATAATAAATGTAGATTTTCAATAAATTGATTCATCTTTTTAGGAATTATCTAAACCTACTTAGGTAACGGAGTAGGTGATGGGGACCAAAACAAACGTCACATTGTATCTACTTTGTATAGCTAACATAGAAAAAATAGACAAACATAAAAGAAGTTACTGTGGGTTATTCATTTTATATATTTTTGATATTCTTTACACTCTTCCTTACTTTAGTAGGTGACTAGCATTTTGATGCAAATAAACGAATCGTTCGAAGTTATGCAGAATTTTTTTCTAAACTTACCGGGAGCCGTGATTTAACCCACATATTTGATATGTATATTTAATATATATATAGAATCGATTACTTAACTTCTAATTTATGTATAGATTTAATGTTATTTTGTTAAAAAATAAATCTTTTCCTAAAACTTTCCAAAAGTTGATTCTTACAAGTGACACTATTAGGTAGGTGGTGCAATAATACAGAATGTATTTTTTTTAATTAGTGGGTTCAATTCCAGGTCAGAAGAATCATGAAATTAAAAAAACTTATGATGCAGTTTTAGATTTCTTAAAATCGGACACGAGACTCCTTTAAGTATTTTTCGCGATTCCTTAAAGTTCCGGATATGGCCTATCAAGCCCAGTTAAAAAAGTCACCCGATATATAATACAAGGAAAACCTCGGCGAGAATATACTGGTATACAGTCGAAATTTTAAAGACTAGCACAAAACACTTTTCTTCAACATTTGTAGTGAAAACCGTGGAGGAATATCTGAATTAGAGTCTGCTTACAAATACAACCAGAAAGTTCCCAAATCCAAAGTAAGAAGCTCCTTTCTTGAGCAGCACCGCAGACTATTATAACCTTGCTTTGCAGGAGACATGCCAAGCATTCTGTAATCCACGCGAACGAAGTCGCGGGCACAGCTAGTAACATAAATAACATACTATATACTTTACTAAAAATTAAATTAACGTTAACAATAATAACCCGCTAAACGTTTTTAAAGCAAGTCATAAATTAAGGTCCCCAGCCCCTGAGACATTGAGTCTTAAACCAAACGTGTGGGTGTTGATTAATTTCCTCCGAGTTTTTGTTGTCTTTAATTAATTTACTATCAACCTTGATGGGGGAATCACGCAAAAAAATTACTTTTAATTGGTATGTATGTAGTTACTTTGTTGTGACACGAAAAAATATTTTATTAAAGAAAATGTTTATTTTTAGAAGATGAATTGAGGATTTGTTGTAATAAATATATAAGCATTCATATTAAATATTAAATACTAAAATTAATATAACTTAAATACAATACATTCTAATGTAAATAAATAAATCTGTTTAAATCAAAGAGAAGAAAGATAAATTAAAAATAACTACATTAAGCGATCGATGGTGATGATTGGTTTTAGTATATTAACAAAAAGTTTTTTCCCATTCAATTTGCATCAAAATCGATTCAGTAATTTAGTTTTAAAATCGAAATAACTAAAAATATATGTAACGGTTGTATTGTATGTAAAGTACGTTTTAAAAAACGTACCGAACGTTTTTTAAAAAGTATTGTTATAATAATAACAAAGAGTATATGTAAGATTTATTCAGTATCTTTTTATTTTCAAATTTAGATAATACTTTAATAAATAAATATGGCTTACTTCTAAGAGTTAGAGATGAGAAATTATCGATCGAATGATTGAACTGAATTATTTTTTATACTGAAATATAATGTTAAATATTCGTGATTTCCATTCCGCGTATTGTTACCAAATAAGAAAAGTAAAGATAAATGGACGCTGATAAGCAATAATGTGTCAACCCACAAAATGTCGAATTTGGAGATATTGACGTATTCTGATAGTGCATCATGTATTTAACATTATTCAAAATATTTCCAAGTCATCTATAGTCAATAAATACGGAAAAAAGTTATTTAATGAAACCTTTCGAATATGGAAGTGCGGGCCATATTTTGCAATGTAAAATAATCTCCTGTATTAGAAAAAAATATTATTTGATAAAACTTTTCATTCAACCAATCTACTTTTAATTCACTATAGATTTTATCGAAATAGACAAGAAAAGTTGGATTTATACGTCTTCAAACTAATTTGTTACGAATCGGTTTGACATCTTTAGACGCCATTTTCTCGAAATGAAGTCCGTGTGGCTTGACACATTATTGCTTATCAGCGTCCAAATAGACTATAGATTCTAAGTAAACGGAAAGGACTCTCCTTATCCTCAAAGCGAGTTCACACGGTTTGATTTTATTGATAAACATTATTACTCAACTTTTTTTTTTTTTTTTTGTTTACGCAGGGTAAATCTTCATAGATACCCGACTCCTGGGGGGGAGACCGGGTTATGTGAGATTGTACTCACTAAAACCCCCTGCGATGGCCGCCACAGCACGGAAAACGGAGAGGCTACGGGATCGCTTTCGCAGGCACGTCCGCGGCCTCTCCCGTATTACTCAACTTAATAAATTAATTTGTATAAAAACATGATCACCGTAACTTCAATTAAATGGTTCGTTCAGTATTCAGATAGTTCAATTCGCATGCGATTTAGTTAGTCAACTCAACTAAATTGGAACCGTGTGAATGTTAGTGACGGTACGAGACTACGTAACGGACGTGACGTCACACTATGTACTACAAGGGCTTAATTAAAAAAAATCGTGATTTATTTTAATGTATAAGTTTTAGTGATTATTTTTCTCTATTTTAATCTATACTGATATTATAAAGCTGAAGAGTTTGTTTGTTCGAACGCACTAATATTACTGGTTTTAATTGAAAAAATATTTTTGTGTTAGATAGTTTATTTATTGAGGAACGTTATAGGCTATATTACATCACGCTACGACTCATAGGAACGAAGCAGTAACGCAATATCTCAAGGAACTATAAACTATATTTTTCCCTATCTTTTCTTCGATACACCCTTCGCTCTCTAAATGTTCGGTTGATGGTCACTACTACTGCTTCACTGCCATGAGTCATAACATGATGTTATATAGCCTATAACCTTCCTTAATAAACAGGTTATCCAGCATAAAAATATATTTTCAAATCAGATCAGTAGTTTTGGAGACCCCTTACGTACAACCTTACAAGCATATTCTACCTATTTATAACATTAGTGTACAAAAACTTTCCCATTCAGATAATTAACAAAATACTGCGTCTATAGTATCAGCAGTGTTTAGTATACATGGAATCGACACTTGTAACTTAGTTACGCTTGCGAAAATTATTTAAATTTTTGTTTTGCAAGCTGGTTCTCATAATTATTAACCAACGAGTTAATAGTATTTTTTATATAATAGTTAGCTAGGTGTTTATATGTTTATCTCAACCTAAATCTTGTTATAAATAATGTTTACGACTTTTCAAAATTATAAGTTACTAGCTTCCGCCCGCAACTTCGTCCGCGTGGAATAGTTACTTTGGGCTAATTATGCATTTTTTTAGAACAAATTTGGTTAGCATAAAAAAGGTTATAGTGAGCTAACCTTAAAAGTTAGACATATGCTGTCGCGGAATTTTTTTCAGAACTTTTTTTAAAGGGGAACGATTCTGTCATACATGATTTTTGCGAAACTTTAACTGTTGCAGCGCACGGACCAGTAGTTCCTGAGATCTTCAGCTCTATAATATTAGTAGAAATATAAATATTTGCTAGTTAAAACGCTATAGTTTATTGGTAATAAAGAATATAAAACGTAAATTCATTCTTCTTTCGAAATAAAAACACACAGTATGGAGACATATTATTATTATTAGACGAGAATTACAATTACAATGACCCGAGATGTCCTAGTGGTTTGAACACGTCGATCTTAACCGATGATCGCGTGTTCAAACCCCACCTAGCTCCGCTGACTTTTTCACTGTAAGTTAAATTCATCTCGAGTTTCGCAATGAAGGTAAACATCGTGAAGAAACCTGCATCGGAAGAAATTCTGACACATGTATATCCGCCCCGCAGTGGAACAGCGTAGGAGATTGAGCTCTAAACCTTCTCCTTAACAGAAGAGGAAGCCTTTGCCCAGTATTGAGACATTTACAGGCTGTTACTTTACTTTTTTTTACAATAACAAGTTTTGCTCTCAGACTTTCTTCAAGATTTACTTAAGTTGTTTGTCATTGTTTTAGGAATTTACCGTCAGTGCCTTTATTTTTGGCAATAACAACTTTCGTAATGTTACCTAGGTAACTGTTACAAGTTACAGAGTTGTGTTGTGTCAATTACAAGAGTGAGATTTACAAATGTAATTTGACGCTGATAAGCAATTCCATGTCAAGCCACATGAACTTCATTTTGAGAAAATGGCGTCTCAAGATGTTAAACCTATTCTGTATTATGTAAGCATCATTTCTATTGTATTTTGATAAAAAATATAATTAGTTAAAACCAAATTGGTACAATTAAAAATGTTATCTTATAAAGTTTTTCAAATATATTAGATATTGCAAAATATTGTGCACACTTCATTCGAAACATTAAATTAAGAAACTATTTAACGTACATATTCAGTTATATTACATACATTATCAGAATAGATCAATATTTCTGAATTCGACTTTTGTGGGTTGACACATTATTGCTTATCAGCATCTAATTCTCGCCTAAGATATGGTACACAGACAGATGTATAACATTAATCAAAATATTAGTACGTCTTGTCATAATTATTTATAGAGACTGTTTTATAACACAAACCACAGAGTTCAAAGAATTTATACCCCTGTCAGCGTTCCGCTTATTGTAAGTTGATATCTCCTGGTAAAAAGAGTTTGTTAATTACTAGGTGGTCCCGCTCTGTGTGATTTTGACTATTACAAGATTAAATTTGCTACTTTACAAATTTAAAGCTTAGATTAAAACATCATTAATAGAACAAGCATAATATTCAGTATATGACTACATTCATGATAAAGTCGACACTGCTTTGTGTGAATGATATTTGAGCGTCGACATTCTCGCAGGATAACTGTAGCTTGTATCCAACAAAATTATTTTAAAAAGAATAACTACTGATTTGATTCGGTTCTCAATTCGTCAGGGAGTTTTTATTTAAATTTTATAATTTTATTTATTTATTTTTTTTTTTTCATCTTTGAGCGCTGGCATGCCATTTACATTGTCAATTTACTGTTTGCATTTGAATTTTATAGAAATTATACAATTAAATTCCAATAGGTGGCGCGTATATCGTATTATTCACACAGAAAGATAAAATTTTGACAATCGTCGGGCACAAAAAGATCTACATTAACGAAATATAGCCTGTAAATACCCATAACTAGACAAGTCTTCATGAGAATTTGAGCCCAACGGCAATTCGCTCATGACCTCCTTTAAAATGATTAAAATAAACAATTAAATGCTCCATAAACCCATTTATGTAAGATGTGTTAAGGTAACATAACTTTACATGCACCGACAGATAAGTGTGACAAAGAATTCACGCTATGCAAGGAAATGTTTTTTCGTATAGATGCTATCCGTGACAGAGTGTAGCGGCCCGGGTGTTGGCATTCAAGGAACGCGTGGGCTGACAGCCTTCTCCGAGGAACACGGTTCAAGTCACAAACTTAGGACGGAGTTGATTTTAAGACTTAAATGATATAATCAGAACAATCCTTTAATTATTTTAAGTAGCTTCTAATATTATGTATAATGGATTTAAGCTTCATTTATTAATGTTTTATCGTTTTTTAATGGCAACGTAGGATGTCACTTTTTTGAGATGATTCTTTAATTATTTTAATTCTAATTACAATTTTAGTTTTATATTAAATTTATCATTTAAATTATATATTAAACCTTTTCGACTTGAATATCAAATTATTGAATTAATCGTCACTATTTTCTCTGTTATTAATTTTTATGACACTACTTTGATTATTACAGCATTTTAATAATAAATACTTCAAGGCCAGGGTGTCATATTTTTTACTTATGTATTAGTGAGTAAGCGAGCACGTTCACTACCTCAAGTAAAGTGATGTGATAATCTTGCTCCCGATGAGCATTTGCAACACTAGAGTCACGAATAACTTATTGATGAATATGTCCTAAGAAATGAAAAATAATATATAATAAATCATTAATTCATTCCTTCGTTCATATCCTTATTATGTCACTCTGCTTTTGCGTGTGGTGCGCTATTCTATATTTAAATAAAACACACTAGGTGTTCGACTAATTTGTTATCAAACAATACAATATACACTTTAAATATCAACATTGCAAATGAAGCGGAAAGCGTAGCTACTTTCCGCTTAATCAGAAACGATTAAGCGGAATGTTTAAAATACTTTCCGCTTTATCTCACGTCTTGTACCACACATACAAAGTAGTTCTGTTATGTTGATCGCATTGGCAGTAAGGACGACCGGATAGCAAAACTACGATGAAATTTAAAAATTTCACGACTATTCTGTAACAGGAAACACACTGCCTTTTTATTTGTAATCAATTAAACGTAATAGCCATTATTGACATAAAATTATAATTAAACTATAATTATTTGGCGCTTGTGTTTATAAAACGTAGATTAGATATGGCATGTGGCATTCCGACGAGACATACCCAGTAGGTAATAATGTCGAAATAAAAATCGAAATAGAAATAATTAAATTTTTAACACTTTTTTTTTTATTTTACGATGTTTGAAATGTGAACTGATAAGAAATGTATAAATCAATTTATTTATTTAACGATTTGGAAATGTCGCAAGATTTTATCGCGCAATTAGAATTTAAGCAAAAAGTATTTAGTTTTTATATTCATTATCATCTAATGACTAATGCGATGCTAATAGCTTTACACTTAAACGAAGCAAGGAGAACATTAAATATCGATTATATTATTATATTATTAAAATAAATATTTTTAGACAAAAATCTTTGATTTCCGTCAAAGGCTGGCAACGAATCCGCAACGTCCCTGGTGTTGCAGATGTCCAGGCGATAGTAACCACTTAACATCAGGTGGTACTATTTGCTCGTTTGCCCCCTTTTTATAATAAAAAAACTATTTTCATGGATAGCACAAAATAATATAACTAGCTTTTGCAATAGGTGGACCTTATTTTAGGATATAGGATTCGAATCAAATGTTAAATTTTATTATTGAAAAAAAACAAGATATCTAAATTTATACAATCGATATTTGTAAAATTAATACTAAACATTAATAATTTTGACAAAGTGTTGTTGACACTACAAGTACAATACACTGCGTAATGGAAAATGTCTGTAACGTCAAAGATGGGTAATGTATTTATCGGCCTATGGTGTGGGTTTGTGGCCATTGTGGCATTATTTTGACTCAACACGTAGGCCGACTTTGAGAACAGATCATTTGATTGGTCCTAACGCTGCAAATGGCATAGAAGGCATAACAATTTGGAAAAATCAAAATAGCCGAATTTGGATGCTATAACGTAAAAAAAATTAAAAATCGACGAACTACATATATCAAGTGGTATCATTCAGTATGTATTTAAAAATCATTTTTAAGTTTTATCGTTAAAATTACCGTTTAGGATCTAGAACGATTAAAAGTTGGTTATTAACGATTCTCACTTATAGACTCTTAGACAAAACTGAAATTGATACGGTACTGCTGACTCCAGATGGTCTTGTTACGTAAATAGGATTTTAATTTTTTAATTATTATTAAGTGATTATTAGTTAAGTGCTAAGGGAGATATTATTTACCGCCAAACTCAGGTAGTTATATCAAAATCAAAATCAAAAAATACTTTATTCAAATAGGCTCTCACGAGCACTTTTGAATCGTTATACATGAAAAAAACAAAATAAAAATAGTCTTTAAATATAATCCTAATTTTGTAATTAACTACGTTTAAAATAACTGGTCAAGTGCGAGTAGGACTCGCGCACCGAGGGTTCCGTACAAACTTATAGAAATCTATATAAGACTAACCCATCTACGCCATTTGTGGTCTTCATCATCAGTTCCAACATAAGTTACTATCAAAAATACCTAAATCGGTATACGCTTGCCTATAATATTGGAGGAGTTCCCTCAATTTCTCCAGGATCCCATCATCTGATCCTGACCTGAAGACAATTGGACCACCTTGGAAGTATACCTTTACAAACAAAAAAAAAATTTTGAAAATCGGTACCCAAATGGCGGCGTAATCGGCGAACAAACATAAAAAAAAAATTAAATACAAGGTCGAATTGAAAACACTCCTTTTTAGAAGTCGCTTAAATATAATCAAATATTATGTAAATATGGATCACGTCCCAAAAACTATTTGAAACTACTTAGGAGCACTTTAATTTAAAACACGATCATGGATGCAATCCATGGAAACAAAATTTTATCTTAAGTACTAATACACCTTATACTTTCAAAAAAAAAAGTTATAGCGCGATTCAGGATACACCTAGCGCCATCTCTTGACAATTTCAATGAACTAACTTGTTGACTTTGACATTAACAACATAATTATATTATATTTTTTTCTCGTTTTATTTTTATTCATATTCTACTACACTCCACTACCCCTGCACTACGTTCGTAAAATATTTAGATTTACATTATCAATCAAAATATCGAAATATATATTAGTGCTGCCAAGAAGTCCTTAATTCGAACAAAACTAATTGTTTATTTATAAATAAGTAATTATATTACTAATAACCAGAAGACTTATATGTGTAGATAAAGAAGTAAATTAAATCACTCGATCTGTTTGAATTTAATTTTAAAATTTTCGTACTAAGTCAATACGAGTACTTAAATCAAATCGCGTGAAGCTCTTATATTGAATGGTTATTTATTGTTTAAATAATAATTAAATTAAAATTTTTTATTAATTGAGCAGAATTATATCACAGTTAATGTCATAATGTTGTAATAGATGGCATTAGCTGTACGCTGCATCGCGCTATCATTTTGTTAGCTGCGATATATATATTACATTGCGTTGTTTGTAAAGGTTTGCTGCTTTTTAATGTTTTCGTATTGATACAAATTTCTTCTCAGTGTTTGTAAAATTGTTTTTTTGACCATGGTCAACTTCTATGTTAATTTGTTACAAGTACATATAATTTTAATTCTAAGATTAATATATTTTCCGCTTGATCAATTTACAACTTGATACATTTACGCGTTCCTGAGAAAAAGGTTGAAAGACAGACGTACAGACTGACAGACACACGAACAGAAATTTACAGTTTTCGGATTTTTTCCTTTATGTATACTAAAGGACCTTGCTCCTGGCCAAATTTCGTAATGCTTGGTCAATGGGAAGTACCCTACAGGTTTTGATTCCCTTGCGAAAACGTTAAAAACGCTCTCATACTTAAAATATGTGATATAAATGACCGTATCTTTTGATTGCGTTAACTTAGAAGTTTGATTTTTTCACAGCTCTTAGTAATTACAACTCTGAGTACTTGACGTTGATAAAAATTTGTTACCTTCAGGCGTTTCTGAGAAAAAGGTTGAAAGACAAACTTACAAACAGACAAACATACATACAAAAATTTACAGTTTTCAGATTTTTTCCTTTATTTGTACCATAAGATCTTACTTCTTGCCAAATTTCATCGTGCTAGGTCAATGGGAAGTAACCTATAGGTTTTGATTCCCTTGCGAAAACGCTAAAATGGTCAAAATATACGACATATTTTCCATTATCTTTTGATTGCGTTGACTTAGAACTTTAATATTTTCACGGCCGCATGTCATCGTAGACTTGAGTATATGATATTAATTTTAACATGATACGTCTATGCATTTCTGAGAAAAAAGGGTTGACATCCCGACAGACAGACAGACAGACAGACAGACAGACAGACAGACAGACAGACAGACAGACAGACGGACAACAAAGTGATCCTATAAGGGTTCCGTTTTTCCTTTTAAGGTACGGAACCCTAAAAAATTACATCATATATAATGAAGCTACCACCGGTTCGGAACGCAGATTCTACCGAGAAGAACCGGCAAGAAACTCGATAGTTATATATATATTTTATACATATACATATAAGACTTGTCACGGTTATGTAATACTCATATGCAAATTATATCAAATAGAATATTAACAGTATACTTTCATAGAAAGTCCCAACAAAGGGACGTGCATACAAATGACCGTCGGTCCCTTTGAGCGTTGCGTGATACAGCACTGCGTCAAGGGATCAACTTGTTTTAGAAATGAATTATGCTTTAACATAACAATGGCGTTTCGTGCCCTTTTATAGAACTTAATCTAAGGAAAATAAAAAAAGTATTTTAAGTTATAGTTTTACTTGTGTTGTTATTTTGAATTAAAAAAAAGCTAATGTTATAATTAATTTTTAAACAAACCCAAATTATTAATATTCCATCCCTAATGCGCAGACAGAGTTCTATTTTCAAAAGAGGTCTTAAATCCCCAACCGTCAAAAAATGTCTTAATTAAATAAATAAAAATAAAAAAAAAATGAACGATCTATTTTGATGGACAAAAAAGTAACCCGCATTGCAAGCTTTAATGGTTTCTGAATCATGCAAAATACATACATATTCTTTAATCTACATATTTTTATGCAGTTTTTCAGATAAGCGATAGAAATTTGAATAAACCTTTTTATTTAAATTGTGTCATAAGTGCGTTGTTTTTTAAATGAATCGTAAACTATATTATATTTCTACTTCAAAGTATTTACTTATTTAAAAAAATCGAAAATATATGATATAATGTATGTATGTACCTTATTGTACCCATTACTTTTTAGTTTCATTCCTAATTATTTCATTAAATAATCAAGACTAACCAATCCCACTACAAGAACGAATGGTACACAGAATTATATATTAATAACGAATGAATGATTTGTCCACAGAGCAAGTATGGAGAGCAGAGTGGGTCTGGACTATATCGTGGAGCACGCGGAGTACGCGGGGAAGCTCGCCGCTGCTCTTACATCACCCACTGCGGCTGTCAAAAAACAAGTGAGTTATCATTGAATGATTGAATGAATAATGTATGATGAATGAATGGATTTTGATGTTGTTTTTTTGCTTTATTAGATATTGTTGTTTTTTCTAAGTTTATTGATTAATTGTACGGTAGAGAAAACAAAAATACACATTAAAATAACTGATCCAGGGTCATTCTAAGGTCCAAATGGACGTTCATAAGATACTATGTCAAGCCACACTGACTCCATTTTAAGGAAATGGCGTCTAAAGATGTCAAACCTATTCTTAAGAAATTAGTTTAAAAACTTGTATATAAAAAGTAATTATATATCCATATTCTCGTTTCTATTTTGATAAAAGGTATAATTAATTAAAACTAGATTGTTATATTAAAGAGTTTTATATAACAATAAGTTTTTCAGATATAACAAATTTTTGCATATTGGAACACACTTCAGTATTTACAAAAATGAAATTATGGCACTTTTTCCGTACTTATATACTTTAGATGACTTATTTTTTCATTTCAATAATGTTAAATACGTAACTGATTATCAGAATATGTTAATATCTCCATATCTGACTTTTTGTGGGTTGGCACATTATTGCTTGTCAGCATTCAAATGAGGTCTATATACAAAGAAAAATATAAACGTGAATAAAATTATTATTATTATTATTGACAGAACGAAATCAATAAGGACGATCGAAGGTTTTTTTAACCGTCTTCCAAAACAGGAGATTCTTAATTCGTTGAGGACTTTTTTTTGTATATGTTCTCCGTTTACTCGAAAACGGATTGACCGATCCAGTTCATTCTTAATGTTTTGGTTACAATTGTATAGTTTTCCATTCGTCGCCTTAAAATTGTCACAAAATCGTTTCACTAGTTAGGTTTTAAATTCAGCTATTTTAATTTTGAAATAAGAATGTCAGGTAAACGAAATTACATGTTTTGTTATTAAAGTTGGTTCACTTTTTTTTTTTTTTTTCAGGTGTTCGAGCTCTTATCGGCGTTATGCGTTTACAATGCGGATGGCTACGCTAGAGCAGTAGACACGCTAGATAGATACAAGGTAAAATAAAGACGCATTTTTTATCTATACAAATAAATAAAATTGAAGTGACTGTTTGTAATTTCATTATAACTGCTTTTAACTAAACGCCTATGAAAGTATATCGCCGGTTTGCAAGAATATCATAGTAATTCTAACAAATAGAACTAAGTATATCAAAAGAGCATAAATCTTTGATGTTTTATCATGAAAAGAGTTGCGATGATGAATTTTCTTTAAATCAATAAAGCTATAACATCAAGGGATCGTTTAAATGTTGCAGCTATGCACCAACACATTAATAAAGAAATTTATAAACCCCATTCCCTAAAATTTATCATTTTTAGTTGCATCGATATTCTTGAAAAGGAGCGATATACGGTACTTACATCAAAAACACAATACACACCTCAAACTCATAACAACCCTTTTCGGTTGGAGGTCAGAATTACTTTTTTTATTACCCGACGGCGCGACGCAAAGAAGGGTAATGTGTTTATCAGTCTATGTATGTATGTGGGTTTGTATTATTACACCTGTCGTTTGATTCGTCATGACAGCGCAAATGTCATAGAAAGCGTTAAAATTTGAAAAAACCAAAATGGCCGATTATGGAAGCAATAATGTGAAAAACAAAAAAAAATGATAATCAAATATGCTATCGTTGAATATAATTTTTATGTTTCTCATATTATTTTTCTATCAAAATTACCTTTTAGAGTGTAACGATTTAAAATTGGTTAATAATGATCCTCACTTATAGGCTTTTAGAGGGAACTGATTTTGTTACGATACTACTGCTGCAGATGGTCCCATACATAACGGGTTTTTTATTTTTATTATTAATTACTTGTGTCATATAGGTTCTCAAAGGTGACCGCTACCGCCTCAGCGTGGTGGTGGAAGAACTGAAGAACGCCACCACAATTGACTACAAGACCGCGCTGGTGGCCTTCATCAACTGCCTCATCATCTCCGCCCCTCGCTTGCCCGACAGGATCCGAGTGAGGAATGAGTTTATTGGTAAGTTTGTCTGTTCAACTCTAGCCTCTAAACGTGGTTGTGAATGGACTCTAAGAAGGAAGTGTAGAAATGCTTTATTTATTACAATTGTATTTTATAAGTATATGTATATCGCCGTCAGATGGAAGACGGGACTTAGTGGGCACGTATTTTCACCAGGTTCAGACATAGTGGGTACGTCTCGAGCACAAGTAATAGAACAGACACGTCCGCTCGGCACGAACTCCGATTGTAGAATGCCAGTTCGCTCAACGGCCGCGTCCAAGCATGACATGATTCGACTTGTTTGTCATGACGTCACGCTTGCGTTCAGTAATCGGACTTATTCTCCGACATGTAGATATTTTAGCTCAAAGATACTCTCACCTGTTATACTCAGTTGCTAGCTGGTTGCTAGGTGACGTCTTCCAAAGTGGTCGCCATTCTGGCTACCTACCATGAGCTAATAACATATCTATAGATTTTTGTTGAATTTTTGTAACATTTGTTGCTAATAAAAGATATTTCCAGTAATATAATCTGTATTACTATACATTTTCATATATCAGAATAATATGTTGCTATTATTTATTAATAAACCACGAGACGAAAATAAAGTTAGTATATTATAATAATATCCTAACATAAATAAATGTTAGGAATATATCAAAGAATAAACATAGACCGTATTTTGTAACTACATATATATTGTTAGTACGCATCCTCCCTCCCATAAATATGGAACTAAGGACAAGGACTCAAACCAATAACTTTAAATGTATAAGTAAATAAGCACTTATTCATAAAGGACAAGATAAATATATAGATATCCAAACATGGAAATTTTGCAAGAATCTAGACCATCTATTTATTTATTTATTGAAATAATTAGAACGGACAATATCCAATTACACTAATTATTAATTATTACATTTAAGAAAATTATATAAATGCACAAACAAAACACTAATTACATACACTAAATACAAAGCAGAATGAAACTAATAATATATATATATATATAGCTGACTTGATTTTTAGAGTGTCAATTTAAAAACATAGTACAATTATATCGTTCACAAAACTGCAAACATTGATTGACAATGTTCCAATGATCTATACTAACATTATAAAGCTAAAGAGTTTGTTTGTTTGAACGCGCTAATTTTATAAACTACTGGTTCGAATTGAAAAATTATTTTTTTTATAATAATTATAATAAACGCATCACAGTCAACGGCTCCCATTAAGATCTCATGGTCTTGTGTCGGGAGTCCGGTAACACACACAACACTAACACAGACACCCGGACCACGACAAACATCCGTATGGCCAATACAGACGTTTGTCGGGGATCGAACCCGCGACCGTTAGCGCTTCAGTCAGTTACAGTGACCACTGCGCCAACGTGTCTGTCAAAAATTATTTTTGCGTTAGATAGTTTATTTATTTAGCAAGGCTATAGGCTATATTACATCACGTAACGACTCATAGGAGCGAAGCGGTAACCATAAACGCTAGTGAAACCGGACGGCTAGTATCTAATATGACTTGACATTTGAAAAAAAGTTTTTTTTTAAAAATACAAGAATTTTGTAATTTTTTATGACATAAAAAATCATAAGAAAAATATTTACTTTGATGAAGGAAGTTAACAGTTATTTGACTTCGATTACAATAAGGCAGCTAAAGTATTGATTTACGGAAATTCATGATACGTTATAAATATGCTTACTCTGAACATTGGTCATTGTATTATTTTATTAGAATTTCATAATTCAAACATTGATTCAAATTTGAAATGAATATTAAAACGATATTTGCTCTAATATTTTTGTTTCGGGGGTATAATTGGATGTTGATAAGCAATAATGTGTCAACCCACAAAACGTCGAATTCAGAGATATAGATGTTCTCTGATAATGTGCTTAACATTATTTAAAGAATCTTAGCCATCTAAACTAAATAATAGCTCAAAAGAAATTTCTAAAAATTAAATTTTTCGAACACGCTTGTTCTATATTTGAAAAACTTTTTATTATACCATTTTACTTCTAATTCACTGTAACTTTTATCAAAATAGAAAAGAAAAATTATATATGGATGCTGATAAGCAATAATGTGTCAACCCACAAAAAGTCAAATTTAGATACATTGATGTATTCTGATAATGCACTACGTATTTAACATTGTTCAATAATTTCTCAAGTCATTTGAACTAAATAAGCACGGAAAAATTTTCTTAAACAAATGTTTAGAATATTGAAGTAAGTTCCATATTTTGGATTATGCAATAATTTCATATATTTGAAAAACTTATTATTAGATAAAAATCTTTATTAGCCTGCTTTTAATCAATTATACTTTTTATCAAAATAGAAAAGAAAAGATGGATATTTGCTTCTTCAAACAGATGTGTTAAGAATAGGTTCGAAATCTTTAGACGCCATTTTCTCAAAATGAAGTCCGTGTGGCTTGACACAGTATTGCATATCAGCATCCATATGTACTTATCCAAACATCTTTTGAGATCTTTACACGTCTCAAAATGAAGTCCGTGTGGCTTGACATAGTATTGCTTAACATCCAATTAGGTTAAACTATCGCTATCAAAACATGCTACATTTTGACAGTTAAAGGAGGATCAGAATCACTTGTCAGAATATACCATTTTGGGATAGCGATAGCTTACCGTAATATTATCCGTAGTTTAACATATTTTTCTTGTTACAGGACTTGGACTGCTTCCAACACTTAGTAACCTAAGGTAGGTTGACGATATAAATAAAATTTATTATTAATGATTAAGAAATAGTTCTCGTCAGTTTTTTATTATGAAATACATTTTACTCCTAAGGGTATACGATTAACGTAAATCTTTTTACCCCCAATTTTACGAACCGACTTCCAAAAACGGAAGCGTAGTAGGTCATTCAGGTCATAGAATTTTTATCAAAATCGATTCAGCAATCAAAATAATTGGAATAAGTGTGCTATTCAAGTGAACGAAATTACTAATTTTACTTATGAAATTGAATCTACTTTTTTAAGTCTCTCTTTTTTTAGAAAATAAAATGCTCCTATAATATTTATCGTTCCAATTTATTAAAGCTAAAAAAATAATTGGATCAAGAAATATATAAATTGACAAAACGTTAAAATATTTAAAATCGATCAATATAATTTAAAAATGAAAAACAATTTAGAACTCACCGTGATCACAACAAGTAATAGAAAAAAAACATGTACATTAGTATTACATATATTTTTTGCAATGAAATTCGAATACATCGTCTTGGTAATTTTAAACACGACGATCGTGACTAAAGAACGCTTTATCATTATAAATATGTATGTTTAAGCTTCAAAATCTGTTACTTTCTTGTTTCATCTAATACGTAAATAAAATAATTAATTATTAAAGTTATTTTTGTATAAATATATACTTACTAGTAGTAAACGCGAATGTTTGTGAGGATTGACAGATTTTAATGAAGCTTGTTCTCCAGAATAACACGTAGGCTAAAATTTATAATGATATTGTTACAATTCAGCTAAATCATAGCGATAAGTGTCAAGTCGTAAATGTTCTATTCATAAAAAGACAAAATTAGGGATATATATGGTACTTCATATAATTATTTAAATTAAAATTAAAATTAAAATTTCAGTGTGAATCAATGGAATAAAATTAGTGTCCATCACTGTAGAGTTGTTTTGGTAGTCGGTTTTGATTTGGTTACACTGACTAAAGAAAATAATCATAATAGGGGCAAGCTTTAATATAACAATATTACTTTCTTGGTCTTATTTTGTGGATAATATAGCGTAAGTAATAACTTACGCTATATAAATTGTTCAGAAATTATGGAAAGTGTAACGCTTTTTAGAGGTAATAAAGACAGTAGAAAACGTTTGAAAACGTTAATATAATATCGTTTATAACTAAAAATAACCTGGTATAACCACAAAAATTATCACCTTAATTACTTCCGTCATTATTCAGCAATTTCAAAACCGACTATTATAAAAACTCGTCATAAATTCAAGGACAATAACTGTCGTACTTCGAGTACTTTTTTGGAATTTAAATGTAAAATACGTTTTCGTTTAGTTATATGACATTAGTCCAGTTATATTACTGAACCGATTTTGATGGAAATTCTATGGGACTAACCGAAAGATATAACAGTTCAAACAAAGAATTAAACATAAGAGTCAAGCCGGTTTAGGTCAATCGGGATACATATATAAAAACATACTCCGTAATGCGAACTTTTGAAGTCGGTTTAAAAACTACCAACGTAAAAAATAATGATACAATGTACAATAATATGATTAAAATTGAAAATTTAAAAGAAACCCCGAAAATCTGTTCTTTAAGAAATTTCAACGAGCACCAATACGATACTTTTGCTGTAAGTTGGTGAGGAGTTGTGTATCCTGCCTGGCCGGAGCATCAGACCAAGAATTCCATAGGTTACACATGCGTTTGAAAGTAAATCAAATACTTATTGTTCATCTAAAATTGCTACCGACGCTAAGAAGAAAAGAGTTGATCTTGAAAGGGCCGAACCGATTGAACATGTCTAAAAAACATCGCTAGGAGACTTTCTTTCAAATAAAAAAACCGTTTAGGATCTACGGTGCCACACACAGACACATAGCTGTCAAACTAATATTACCCTTCTTTCTGCGACGAGGGTTAAAAATGGTAAGAACCAACTAGGTGTCAAAATAAACCTAGCTAAATTCACGTGCTAAAAATATTTCTACCTAATAGTCCCGTATAACAACTTGTTGTCAAGTAAATTAGACATACAATCAATCAATGAAAGCCGGCGATTTCGTAAGAACAAGTCAAATAAAGCTATCAATACTAACGAGAAACAGAGTAATAGATGCAGCGGCCAAACGAATTATTTTAACGAAGCCGGCCCATTAGTCAACTGAAATCTTATTCAAGTAACGCAACGAAGGTTTTGCAATGGAACACGTTCGCGATTTTCCTGACAAGATTTTTAAATGACGTCCAAAAAAATATATTAAAAATGTATTTAATATGAACAATTTAATATTTGCAAAGAAAAATTCGTGTTTAAAAACAAGACTAAAAAAAGGGGAACCGAAAAAACGCAATTTCGTGTACTCGAATGACATGTTCTTCTAGTTATGGGAATTTTAAAACCAAACTTACTGAACTATTTTGATGATAATTATATGGGACCAATCTGGAAGTCTCCCGTTTGAAACAAAACAGGAATTAACCTAAATGGTCTAGCCGTGTTTGAGTAATCGATGAAAATAAATAAAAAAAGTCCCCAACTACCTACCTCCTTTTTTGGAAGTCAATTATTTACATTTAAATTCTTATTTTTAATTCCATATTCAAATCTGCAATGCAAGACGATATAAACACATTGATTCTTATTTTAACACCACTTTTTTGTTGATTAGATTAAGGAAAACATATTCTCGCTCTATATGTGATACCTCGTCACCAAAAATTTTGGTAAAATGGATTTTCTCAGTAAAAACCGTACTCTATTCTTCTTCTTCTGTTCTCTATTCTATTTATATAAATATTATGAAAGTAAATTATTTAATTTACTTTTATAATGTCTATATTTTAAGTCGAAATCATTTAAAAATGCAAACATATTTATTAGGTACAGTTAACTTTAAAAGAAGTTTTTTATATCTCCGTTCGGCAGTTTGCACGTACGTATCATATCTAGACCGATGATATTCAAAAATTCTATTTATAATGCAGATAGTTACAATACAATTATAATTAAAACAGTCATTTCTCCACATTTTATGCGAATGATACTGTAGCTAAAACAGTCAATTGCTCGTTCCGGTCTAAAGTCCGAAGCTCAGTCCAGCAAATCGACAAAAAAGGTTACGCGTGGGCGAATCTGTCTCGAGCCAAATATGGACAACTTGAATTATGAATAATCTTACGCATAACGCTGAATATAATTCGCTTAGTAAACTTAATGTTTATAGAATTATCAGCAATTTACATGGAATCTGATTAATAAAACTGAAGGTATCATCTTGTTCATTAATATAATTATTGCTATCAATATGCATATTGTATTTAAACTGTTTATTTATAACATGTTATGTTTGAAGTAAATAGTTATCCAATCAAAACATAAATGTGAAACAAGAGCCAAGTTCAATATTATGATAAATGCCTTGGTTGTTGAATTCAACGACAAAAGAAGTGAGATCTAAATGGGTGCCATGTTCAATGGTCAGTCCTGAAATTTATTTATAAGTAGCAGTATAACATATCTTATCTTCTTATAACATAAGATAAGGTATTGTAGTCTAAGGTCTGACTTGGCTAGTTTTTACAAACCTACCAACGAATTATTATGTTCGATCGCTAATTTCGACGAGGTGAAGATATTAGTTAGGTTTACTTACAAAACATACATATTAAAAAAACAGGTATTTACAAATGTCTGTTTTTTAAAACAATGACACGAAAACATGAAAATGTTAAGCCACAGCCTGTACTAACTTGCGACTTCTCTTCAGGCATGAAGCTGCCAGTCATCCAAACCTTGGCGTGCAACTCGATGTGTTCGAGGAGCAGAGGGAGAGCGATGAGGCGCAGGGACCCGGTGGGATCAACCTTAACTCACACCTGGACGTTTTTTACGCCATATTGAAACAGGTAAAGTTATAGTAAATTTTTGGCAAATATATTTGATCAATAATAAAAGATTAGAAGTAAATCTTCTGTTTAAACAAACTATTTTTTTTTTCTAAAAATTGTCTTTAAAAAATTCTTCTAAATCTTATTTTGGTGCAAATGAAAAGAAGACATTCCCAATTGAAGACTTATTAATATATTGTTTATTTTCGTAACCAGTGTTCAATGTCAAATTTCGTCCTTACTTATAAAATAAGATTTTCTGATACAAAGATAATTTCTATTGTATCCTATTTTGCTTCAGGTATCAGACACACCCCAAGAGATTCCATTCCTGAGCATACTCCAGCACTTACTTCGAATAGACCCTAAAGAACCAGTCAGCGATATAGTTTGGGACACTGCTGAAACACTAGTCCACAGAGCAACGCTTCTGGAAACAAGGGAAGATGCTGCGAAACTGCTTCGAGCGCCGAGTGTCCAGGTTATTATATAATTTTCTTTTATTCTATTTCAAAATAAAAAAAATACACCTAGAAATAAAATAAAACAAAATGATAGTAGGTATCATGTAAGCATGTAAAGGACTATGACTTTTAGTCGATCTAATTGTATTTTTCAAGAATTGCAATCTTCCAGCGCTCCAAGCGATCTCCTTAAATACTACCAACTAGTCATTAAAGTCAAATCTTTACTGTTCTTCACATTTAACTACGCCCTGTGCTTAAATGGAAATTACAACTTACATGCATTTTCAAAATTTGTCAATATTTTTATTATATGGTAATACCTATTTCAGGCTAAAATGGGCTGCACTTGTCAACATAGGGATATGGCGGGATCGAATCGAAAACAAAGCTTGCAGAGAGCTTTATCACCTCCACCGCCACCACCGCCTGCGCCCGCGCCACCGCCTGGTAAACTTAAAAAACTTAATAGACCAAGTATATACCTTGAAAAAAAATTAAAACATAAAATATTTTTCAACTGAATATGTCGCAAATAGGTGGAACAGTTGAATAAGGTTTTCATTTTATCTTTAAATAATAATTATATAGTGAAAAACTTTATTTCATATATTTTATTATCACATAATTTTATGTAAACTTCTACATTTTTTACATTTCATAATTTTATGTAACCTAAAAATGTAATCTTCTTCAAAATATTTAACATTTAATATAATATATTGTATATACGATTGAGTCTGTCCTTACCATCATTACATTAAAATTATAATCAATTACAGCAATACCGCCACCGTTACCACCAGCCCCACCAGCTCCCCCCGCCCCACCGATACCACGCGGTGCTCCCCCACCACCCCCACCAGCTGCTCTCTCACCACCACCGCCACCAGCACTCAACATCAAGTTACCCCAGCAAGAAATACCCCTACCGAAGACGAAGATGAAGACTATAAATTGGAATAAGATACCTAATAATAAAGTAAGTAATATAGATCTAAAAAATGATTATTTATAATCCATTGAATAAATTCCAGAATCAGTGACTTAAATATAATTTAATACTATTGAGATTAAACTGAGGATTAAATAAAAAAAAACGTACGAGAGTTATTACTATTTTATAAGTATAATTCAAATAACTCTAACATGAATATATTTTCCTCAATTGTCTTATATGGATATTTGATAATATTCTTAATACTCAGTTATAGATTTATCATATTTTTTATTTTTTTAGATTATTGGCCAAAACAACATTTGGTCGATCGTAGCCTCAAGTCACAAGCATTCACCAAAGTCAGAGCTAGATTGGAGCGAAATAGAGGGACTTTTCTGCCAACAGGTATTAGTTTACAATTTAAAAAATAACATTGTTAGTTGTAGCTATCTAAATTCATCATAATAATTTAACTCCTATCAAAAATGGATTAGGCCCGTAACTGATGTAGGTCTGATTAGGACTGATGTAGGCCGAACTGATGTAGGTTTAAAAGTCTTATAACCTGATAAGTTAATAAATTTAGAACTTTTGTTTAAAAAATCTCAGGCCTTTTTTATTATTGTTTTTCAATACCAACCGCTTTTCAATGTTCTATCTTTAATACACAAAGTATGTAAATAATTTCAATATATTAATTTTTCCGAAACCATGTTTAGGAAAAACCCGTTCTTACAGTTTCAAATATACTTTCGTAATCATATTTACATATTTTTTTTATATTGTAACTTTAGGTACAGCCTCCAGGATCAGCAGGATCATCCCCACGTCTCGGGAGAAGTCCTATTTGTGATAGTTCCGGGGAGAGAAAGCCGAGAAAAGAACCTTCTGAAATCACACTCCTGGATGGAAAGCGTAGCTTGAACGTTAATATATTCCTGAAGCAGTTTAGAAGGTATTTACGGTGGTTTTTGAATCTCTAAATAATTTCTTTATGACGAAAAATTGAAGATTTTAAAAATATTGATAATACTTTCTTAATTCCTTCTAAAGAATACTCTATTTACTTTTGCGGATATCTTACTTAACATTAATTTATGATTTATCTTAATAATGATTCTGTTATTTCATTTATTTTTAGTTCTAATGAAGATATCATACAATTAATCCGCGAGGGATCACATGATGATATCGGTACGGAGAAATTGCGTGGTCTTCTCAAAATTCTACCCGAAATCGATGAATGCGAGATGCTGAAAGCTTTTACTGGTGACGTCACTAAATTGGGCAATGCTGAGAAATTCCTTCTGCAGCTCATCCAACTGCCCAAGTAAGTAGATGGACGAAGATTATGAGTTTTGGCCTAACGAGAGTCCAGACAACTTCATTTGACCAAAATTCATTTCCATAAATTGAATATTGTAATTATAATACTGATTTTTTTTATATTTGATATTACTTTGAATTGTGAACTACATAAAACACTTAATATACTATTGTAATGTAACAAAAAAAATACATTTGCTTACTTCATTTTTTCATAATAATGGTTTTAATGTCATCATTTCAGTTACAAATTAAGAATTGAATGTATGCTTCTAAAAGAGGAATGGTCATCTACTGCGGGATATTTAGAAAGTGCGATCAACGCAATACTTGTAGCCGGAGACGACCTTATGTCTTCTAGAGCTATACAGGTAACTCTACAAAAATTTCAAATAATTAACTTTATTTAATCCACCATTTGTTAATATACATGATAATGCTAATGGAAATCTGTTTCTGAGACATGTCATTACGATAGAACTCTTTCCAAATTTTCAAAATTACATAAAATGAATAAATTTTTAAATAAGAACTGTTAAAGTCTAATTTGTATTTGTATGTATTTCGCAGGAAGTGCTGTATATAGCGTTAATAGCTGGTAACTTCCTAAATGCTGGTGGATATGCGGGAGGGGCTGCAGGAGTTAAGTTATCATCATTACAGAAGCTGTCGGACATTAGGGCTAACAAGCCTGGGATGAACTTGATGCATTACGTCGCTCTGGTAAAAAAAAATGATATATTAAATAATACAATCAGGCTTAAAATCACCAATATTTTTCAAAATTCTAACTCTTTTAATGCAAAAATTTCAAATCACCTTGGTGTCATTTTGATATTCCTTCCAGAGACTCTTTAAAGTATATTTATATCTATCGTATTACCAATTGTAAATAAATGTTTACTTAAATAAATTATTAACAATTATTCACTAAATCATGATTAAATCTTTTAGCAAGCGGAACGCAAGAACAAAGAACTAATTCACTTCGCTGATGATATACGAGTTTTGGAAGAAGCTTCTAAAGCGAGCGTTGAACAACTTCACAACGAGATCAACACGCTCGGTCAAAGGATTAGTAATCTCAAGAGAGACATACAAACAACCCATCAAGATATTAAAGATCAGATGGGAGACTTCTTGCAGGTATTTATAATAATATAGACAATTCATATTGATACCACACTAATGCGAGAATTACACTTATAAGTTTTGCTCCTATAAAGATTAATAAGTTATTTCTCATCGCTTTATCTTATATCTCTACTGATTAAAGTAGATTCCGGTAGAACGGTAAAATTAAAAAAGTATTTTCATAAGAACTTAAACCAAATAAAAAATGTTAAAAAGTAATCTTCTGCATTAATGTTTTTAACAAAGTCTCATAATACTCTCTCTAAGAATAAAAAAACTACATTTTAATTGTGTAATGTCGAGCTGATGGGACAAAATGTTAGTTGAATATTAAATTATTGTACCAGGTTGCTGAAAGAGAAGTATCAGCTTTAAACAAGGATATGGAAGAAGTTGAGAGCATGAGGAAGCAACTGGCGGAATTCTTCTGCGAAGATCCCGTCTCCTTTAAACTTGAGGAATGCTTCAAGGTATTAAAATATTACATTTACGAAAAATAATGAACGTGTATAACTTATACTTACTAAATTATATAAACTAAGAGAAATATAAAAGTCATTATTTTGTAATAATACAGTTACTAATTATATAAACGTGAAATGGCGTAAGAAATTCATATTTATCCTTAACGAACTTGTAAAATATTCATACAAAAGAATTATCTTCCTAATATCAATTACCTATTGAAACACATCCAAAGAAACTGTATAACTGAGAACGTTAGACAATATGATATTTATTTCTTCCAGACCTTCGTAACATTCTGTACCAAGTTCCGTTCAGCGGTGAGCGACAACGAGCGGAGGAAGGCTCATGAAGAGCAAGCAGCTGCGAGGCGCCGCGCGCGCGACCAGGCTGCCATCAACGTGGCCAAGGCTAGGACAGGTATTCTTCTTCTTCTTTTACGGGTTCTTCTTTTTAGGGTGTCATCTTCTTTCAAAGTTCGGCTATCAAAGGAACAACAAGGAGGAAACAAGGAACGGGTTTTTTTGCCAAATTATGTATATGTTTCTATCTATACAGATTTTAGATTTATTAATAATAAAATTTGGAAAATGATTTTTATTAAGCTTTCGATTGAGTGTATCATGATTTCTAATAAAGTAGTAAGAACTATTATAAACCATACATTTAATGTTATATGTAGGTATTTATCTTTAAAAAAATACACTCAAACATGAATTATGTATAATTATATATGAATCTTGCTAAACTAAATAGGGTGGTACCACAGAAATACATTTTGGATCCTTATTTTTTCGTATCATTTTACTTAGGAATATGTAAAATACTTTTTTCTCAATAGTTACAGGTGGAAGTGTCTGCAGTACACCAGTATCCGAGTGTGAATCTCTAATGGAATCCCTTCTTCTGGACATACGAAACGGTCTCAGTAGAAGATCCTTAAGGAAACCCCACGATTTATCACCATCACCAGGTAAATATATGTATAACTAATGTTTATTTAAACTACAAATACACTAAATAACTGGATATCTATATATATATATATATAAAATCGAAAGGTCACTTATTCACTCATCACGAAATATCAGAAACTGCAAATGCTAGGAGTTTCAATTTTGCATGGGGGTAATTTTAAGGACATAGGTGCTCACTAAGATTTAGCAAAATTCAACCCCTAAGGGAGCAAAATGGAGTTGGAAGTTTGTATGAAAGTATTACCTTAAGCGCGAGTGAAACCCCGAGGGGCCGCTATTAATGTATAAATGTAAATATAAATTTGCTTTTAGATGTAACTCCAACCGGAAGCTTAAGAAGACGAAGTCGAGCGAGTCCAGGTGATGATGAGGATGGTCTACTGGAGTTCTTACGACACTCTTCGCCTGCAGCAAATGAGATGCGCGAGAGAAACGCTTGGGGTAGTTTAGGTAAGTCTTATGTAAAAAGAAAATGGTGATTTATTTTTCAGTCTCAAATAAATTTATTCATTTGAGTAATTCGAAATTCTGAGAATAATCAAAACATTTTTACTGAAGTAGCTAGATCAAATGTAGCCAACTTAGAATAGCTCATTATTTATAATATACCCAGCTATTTTTATTAAAAACATACTAAGGACCATATTAAAATTGTCACCAATCTAATTGACCCGCAGATCGTTCGTGGTCGCGTCGCGCGCCAGTTCGCGCTCGGCTGGAGCTGCCCGACAGAGAGCGCGCGCCCTCCCCCCGCGCTTCTCCACCCGCCTCGCCCGCGGTCCCCGAAACCAACACCGCTGGTGGAACCACCAAGCCTAAGTGAGTTATTACTCTAAAAAAACTTTGACCATCGACGTCAAGTTATAAAATTCTGCTTATTACCAGCGTTAACAAAATCGATATTTAAAAGTATAAAACTAATTTTATTTTTTCTTTCAAATGAAAAAGAATACTTTTTTTATTGAAACGTTGCTCGTACAGGATGATGCCTCATTTACGAAAATGATTAAAAAAATTTACACATGCTACATGGACTTTATTTTGAGAATATGCCGCTTAAAGATATCGAACCTATCGATTTCTTATGAATAATAAAAATGAAGAAATATGTATTGAACTATTTTTTCTATTGTGATAACAGGTATAATAAATTAAAAGCAGATTTGTCCACAATGACTAACTAACGGATCATCGCACAATATACACAATGTATCCGAGTTGGACTTTGAGTGGGTTGCCACATTATTGCTTATCAGCTCTATATCTGTGTCGTGTCCGCAGGGAGTGGCGGCAGAAGATCGAGTCGTGGCTGCGCGCGAGCAGCGAAGAGGAGCGCCGCGCGCCGCGCCGCGCGCTCCCCTCGCACGCGCGCGCCTCGGAAAACGACTCCGGTGAGTAACCTGGCATTATACCTCGACTCACGTAAGTGTGGTGAACAAAAGCGAGGCCAGTTTGAACTCGCGCATACAGACGAGTGAAGGTTTAAAACATTGAATGGATATATTGTTATTGTAAGACATTTATAATTAATGTATCGTTACTTGAATTTTGCTAAATAATTCCAAATTCGAACAATCACACTGGTTCAGTATTAATATTTTTAGCTTTTTGAAAAACATATTTATCACACTAAAAACTGCTAATAATTTGAATAAAAGAAACTACTCTGACTGAAGACTGTCCTGGTGCCTAATTTTGTCATGCGCATAGTTCAGGCCATCACATTAACATGATTCGAGGTATAATTATATACTTCTAAAAAGATGATTCTGAATTCGTAATTAAGTACCACTTAATGTATATTACTCCGATAAGAATACTCTTCCATTGGTCCTATAGAATTACCTAAAAAAATCAGTTCATTAGTTTGATTTTAATATCAAAATAACTATCAAAGCAAACGCGATTTTGCTTTTGACGTTTTATTATTTTTAATTATTAACGTGTTCATAAAACAAAAGCTTCTAAATATTATCTTTCACCGTTCAGAGAGCGAGCGCAGCGCGGCGCTGGACACGCTGGCGGAGTCTCGCGCGGAGTGGCGCCCCGCCGTGCCCACCGACACCGACCTCGTGCGGGCCATTGAAGCCGTTGAGGGTAAGTAGAAATAAGTAAACGCTTCGCATTTAACGGCTCCATGATTTCGTGTCGGGGTTCTGAGTCACAATACATGAGCATAAACACTCAAACCACGGCGTCTATAGAGATGTTTGTCGTGAGCAGGGATGCTGGTTAGCGCTTCAGTCAGTTGCAAGGATCATTGCACTAATCTAGCTCGAACCAATAACATCTTGAACTGAATTGTTTGTATGTCTAACGACCTCATTGACGTTAACGCCTGTTAAATAGTGTCATTTAATGTTGAAGCAATTTCTTTGAGATTGATCAGCATGCAACAGATCCAAAATAACATAAGTGTTCTACTAATCGCGAGAGATGTATGCATTTATATGTACAAAAACATATCGAAGTTCTCGTACATAATCATTTGTAATTTATTTTAATAAGTATATTAAAGTTAATAATTAATATATTCTATTGTTTTTAGATGTTCAACCAAAAACGAAAGATAACAGATTGCCGTGGAGAAAGACGGAAGAAAATGAAGAGATGCGCCGATTAAGGAGACAACGATCACGGCAACAAGTGGAATCCCCTCAGCTACTCGTATCGATAAGTGAGGAGGAAAAACGAAAGCTACCCGACATTACCGTTACCAGTGCTAGAGAAAGTAAAGTTGAAAAATCAGATAGAGTTGAAATAGATTCTGAAAACATAGAAACACCGCCAGTGCAAAGGAAAATGTTCCATCCGCCACCAGAAAGAGAACCTTGTCGAAAATTCCAACCATCTCTTTCCAATTCTAGTCTCAATGACAAAGCAACAACTGAAATGCGAGATTTATGTCAAGAAATTTTGGGTGACGGACAGTTCGACAGATTCTCTGCAGCGAGACGAACGAGAAGGTACAAACGGAACGCGGAGTCAAGTTCACCTGAAGAAGAAAAGAAACAGGAGAGTCCTCCAGAATTGGTCGCAGAAACACAAGTGATGAGACCGTCTAAATTAGAGATCCAAACTTCATATCCAGTTGATGCGCCAAAGGAAGAAATTGTAGCCAAACCTGTCGAAGAACCAGTGAAAGATGAGAAGGAATTTAGATTAAAACGTTGGCAGGATAGATTAAAAAACCAAAGCTTACCGAGCACAGAGAAAACGCCAGCCAAAGATAACAAATCGGTTCCCTACTCGCGAATGAGGCGGCAAACTTCGATCAATCAAGAAGATGTTCAGAAAGCTATCAGAGAATTAAAATCTCCAACACAAACGCCTACAGGTGTGTGGTCAAGGAACGCGTATAGAAAGTCTATGAATGCAAAGTTGGAGAAAGTACCATCTTCAACGGAAAGGACGACATCACCTCGAATTCCCAAAGTTAAAAGCGAACACGAATTAAACGATGAAGGCTTTGAAGAAACGCAAAGCCTTAACTCAGAAAGTGCATCACAGGGTGCTTCCTCGGGATGCAATATGGAATGCGAATCGCCAACTCCGAAAAAAGCCACAGAAATTCCAAAGAAAATATCTACCAAAGAGACACGGCCGCCTCCCCGGACGCCGTTAGATCCGAAACGTACTCTTCCGAAACGAGCGAACTCTTTGAGGGTTGAAAGATCTACTTCCCGTGCATCATTGAGGAGTTCTAGAAGTTCATTGAACAGTTCTGCATCAGTGGCGACTGTAAAAAGGGCGCCTTCGTCTCCAGTCAAACCGACCCCTAAACCGATTCCAAAGCCAGTATCCAGAATGCCTGCATCCAGGTCGTCATCCAGTGGAAGTTCAGTTGGCATCTCGAGACCGCCGGTTAAAGTAACCAGCAAAACATCCGGTTTCATGAGACCGACTCAAGCTTCTAAAGGCAGAGGAACAACTCTCCAGACTGGCTTAAAAACCATTGTCAAATAAAACCAAATAAACAAGAAATTTTTGGCGCGTAATCTATATTTTAAAGAGATAAAAATATATTTCTGAGTAAGTAAGTTGTACCAGTATAGAAATATGGAAATTCGATAGTATTAATGTATGAAATAACAAGCAAATAAAAAAATAAATTATTGGAATCTTCAGATACAAGGTGCTTGAATCTCATAATAATCTGAAGCTTTCAATGACTGAGTTTTGTTTAAGTCTAACTTCTAGATCTGTTTAGAATTGAAATATATAAAAAAATCATTACGATTTATAGTTTCGGCCCGTACGTTATTATGTCATTCTTTTAAGTTTTTTTTAATTATAATGAAAAATTCCAAATGAGAAAACGATTATTTTTACGTTTTGTAATTATTGTGCCACGATTTTGTACGGGTAATTTAATCATTTTATTATGTTAGTTTAAACCAGTGCTATTTTTATATTCTAATGCGAATTCTGGATATTAATATTACATCATTTTTTTATTTTTGTAATGGTCTTTAAAAATTTTCGAAATTTTCCGTCCAGCACCATTGCACTAAACGAATTTTACGAAGTACCCACATTTGTTGACAAGTAAAAAATTATATTTTTAAATATCACATGTGCACGCATGCTGTATTGTATATTTTCACATAAATAGTAAATGTAAACGATCTGATTTTTATACAACATAGTTATTTTTATAGATCTTGAATTATTTTATCGTCACAAAGTAAGCATGGCTCTATGAATAACTCTAAGTGTTAACACCAATGTCTTATTTTATGTGTTTATATTTACTAAAATGAATACATTAAAATTTATATCCGAAAACATATTTAATGTTGTTTTATTTCTTGACCAACATCACTTGGAATTGTCTTGTTTATTACGAGGTAAGGGAAAGTAGGGTAAACGAAAATTATTGGATTCCAATTATGACACAAACACACCAAATAGTCAATATTTAGGCTTGGCGCCATGTGTATAAAATGTTGTATTGTAAGACATAATTTGTCATTTTGTAAGTCTTACTCTTGCTCTAACTTGAAAAATCATTTATTTCTTTGCTAATGTTTCCTCGGCCACTGCGATTTGTAGTTCCGCTTTTTAACGCAGAGGCGCCACTCGTTCGTTATCAAACGAAAAACAAAATCTCGACGCCATTATTCCGGTCGTGATAAATAAATCAAAATGCTGCACGTTGAACATTCTAATGGACATTGTACATTTGTGCTGCGAATTATTTTAATCAAATAATAGATAAAACAGTGCGTGTGTGTAACTATTCAACTAAATTATCATTACCGAGGTAAGTGCTTTCTTATCTTCAACTACCTTTCAAAACATTTACAATTAGAAATCACATTGCAATCAATCAAATTGTAAACATCAAATAAATCAACATTAAAAAGAATGAGCAGACTCATATTTCGAAATAAAGAAATACTTATCATTCATGTCACACCAACTCCCGTAATTCACCTTAGAAACAATTTACAAATCAAATCAAGAAAATCACATTATGACAAGTTTTATTATAGAATTTTATTAAATAAATTCGCTAATAAACGTTAAATATAAATTAAATACAGCGTAACATTGGTTTGTTAACTTATATTAATCCTTCGTCAACGAGTTCGATCACTAAATCAGTCATTTTCTTCCTGCAGTCCGCGTTGGACGTCCACACTGGCTTCACACAATCGTGAGATGGAGCCACTTCACTCTCCTAAATAATGACAGAAATAAATAAATAGAAAGTATTTAATGCTTATACTAAAATAACTATTTTCACTTTTAGAAGTGGGTAGATTTCAGCAGAGTTAAAGCCCAAATCATTTTACACATACAATCAAATATTTAGAAGAGTGAACCTCAATACAAATATTTTAAAGAAACTATCCCATAGTTGGGGTAATAAATATTTTTTTTAAATACTGGACTGTATCTGTGAAATCCGTCAATTGCTTTTCGCATTAAGCAAATTTAATTACACTCGGTGTAAGGATTCAGAAATTAAAAGATTTCTGGAAAATTTAGAAATTACTGAACTGTATATCATGTCCAATGGCTATTGACAAAAATATGTGCAGTTCGTTAAAATAATTGTATTTTTAGTTTTAGAAAAATATATACCTTTTCCTGATAAAGATTCGGTGCTTCATTGCTATCACACATCATAATGGGGTACATATCCAGAGCGATACCGAGACCGAAGCGACTGCTTCTCTTAAATTCTTCTTGTAACCTGTTAAAAAATCAATACATATTTAACGATACATATTTATTTCAGATTACTAACAGACTATAGATTTTTGTCAGAAGGAATATATACCCTAAAATTTTTTTAAAGAAGAATCAATGTGCTACCAATATTAAGAGGTCCACGCTTAATTTATAATAAAACAAACATAAAAACTTACAAAGCAACTACAAACAATTTATATCCATAGGTCCATATGTATATCCATTTAACAAAGTAACATATTTCAAATAATAATGCATAATTTAATTTACGATGGACGACACAATTATTTATGTTACTTTAAAAACCAAACTGCTGAAGCGAGTTTAATAAAAATCTATGGGCAAATCTAAAAGTAGTAATTAGTAAGAATATTAAATAATTTTCAAAATCGGCTAAAAAATGTCAGATTTCTGAGGTAAGAAACATCGCTACGAATTAAGAACCACTTCCTTTTAAGTCTGTTGAAAAATTATAAAATAACCTAAAAAAGTAAGATTCGTCTATGAAGAGTAATTGAACACACTTAAAACGTCAGGCTCACATATCGTAAAGTGTGTCTCTATCCAGAATATTCCCATCGCCCATTTCCAGCAGTCTTGCATGCAGCTCGTCAGTGTAGTACTCCAGCAGTGCTTGCGCGTGCTCCGCGCGCTGCTGCCTCTCCAAGCACAAGTAGATGAGAAACGCGAGGTCAAGGGCTGGAGATGCATATCTGGCCAGCTGGAAATCTACTATGTACATCTGGAAATTGGGTGATAAGAATAAATATTATTGGAGTTGTTTTGTTAGTTCACGTTCTCCTAACATTTGGGATATTGTTTTAATTTAGCCTAGGTATAGTTTTAAAAAAGACAGATTAACATTTTCGAGTAACTACACTCTCTCCGACAATGAAAACATTTTATATTAAAGTTTTTTTGCCAAAAACACCAATATTTGAGACTTTTGAATACTGTTATGTTTTCACTGGAATTCTAGTCTCTAGTTCGCTCATACATGTACCTAATAATAAATTTATAAAATCGAGGACGAGTAATTTATCCTAGAGAGGGAAGGTGTTTACTGGCCATATATATTAGTAACTATCTAATCAACAAGATACCATAGACGAAATACAGTATATATTTACTTAGATAGTATAATACATTCTTAATTTCTAATAATTTTAAATTATTTCTGATTTTTCCATTGTCGAGTTATTTATTAAAAAAAATCTTTTTTATTATATTTTAGTGGACATATCTTAATATTTCTAACCTCTGCAATATCACCATTCACAAATTTAAATAACATGTTGTTCGTCCAGCAGTCACCATGACAGATGACAGCTAATGGTTCTTTCGGAGCCACCATGTCCACCATGGTCTGGAAGAAGGTATCCTCACTGCAGAACCGTTTGAAAGGATCCAAGTATTTCTCTTTGTCGCTCGATTCCTTCAATTCCTCTTCTACCATGGCTATTGCGTTGCGAGTTGCTTCACTGTAGTAGCTTCTGTAGTAATCTTCGTTTTCAGCAACGAAAAATACTTAAAGAGATAACAAAGATTAAAAACATTGAAATTTACTACTATTTTACATTATTTTAAATTGTTAACAATCTTTTCTTAATATTATAAATGAGAAAGTAACTCTGTATGTGTGTTTTTAAATTAACAATTTAAATTAAATTTGGTACAGAGATAGTCTAGAACGTTAGAAAGGACACAGTCCACTTTTAACCCCGAAAAAATGCTCGGTCCCTGTGGGAATATGAGGTAAACAAGAGCGCAATTTAACCGAATTCTACACGGACGAAATCGCATTTGCAATGCCATTTTATATGAATATAAATTGCTACTAAATATTGTCCATATGACAACTAGCAATGACTTTCAGAATCCCCAATTGAACTATGTATTAATATATTGAATTTAAACAATATTCATCAAACTATACACAGTGGTGAATAACGTGTTTTCTGGATACTGTGTAGAAGTCACAAAGACATAATTCGTCATATTTCGTATACAAACACAGATATAAATTTACTTTGTATAACTTAATATACCTTCAGAAATCCCATCCTGTATATTCAATAACTCATAAAACCCTTCAGGATCGTAATACTTCATGGCCAAGGAAAGGGCATGAAAATGTGACAAATGCTTTAACACGAAGTAGCACTGCTCAATGCTCAGACCTTGCGTCCTATCGGGCATCACGAAGCCCAGTTCCTTCAAATCTTTCAATATAACCAAATCATTTTGCGCCAAGTAACATTTCGGTATTGATTTGAAGGGATGAGTGACTCTTTCCCATTGGCTCTGGAATTTGAAGAGCGCTGGCCATATCTTAGTATAGAAGGCGACTTCATTGCAAAATAGTTCGTCGCTTTTGAACGCTTCCCTACGTAAGATACTTTCTGGCAAGCATTTGTAAATTATGGAACCTTCCCATGGTTCGATGACCTCGGTTGTGCCGTCTTGGTCCATATGTTTACGTGAACCCTTTAAAGTTACGCGATAAACCATTGAAGTATAGTTGTCTCCCCTCTTTGATCCTGGAGCACCCTGTATTAATTAGAAAAAAATATTACGTAATCTTAAACTTTAAGATTAAAATTTTATAGTAATATTTATAAATGTATGACGAAAATTATAAAAATAAGGCGGGATTGCACTAGTAAGTTTCACCCTCTTATTTATTTAAAACAACTTTGTAATCTTCAAACTATTACGTATGTAAGCTGTAAGTTTTAATAAATAAAGAACTGGCATTAATTTTTTTCAGGTGTCAAAGCAATGATATACTATTTATGTAACTTACATATGCAATTTTCGTCTAAGTTCAAACATAATATTTTTCTAAAAAATTATATTTATTTAAATTATGTATTATGTTATTTTTAAATGCGACTACAATTTTTATACATCGTTTTATATTCAAAAGTATATAATGTAATGAAAATATAAATTTTAAACATTAAAAATATATATTAGATTATAGGAACGGATAAAACAATTTTAAACAGAGTATTGTAAATAATTCAAACATTAACAAACGCCAAAACAGCGTTCTCTATATTCTCTATATTGTCTACATCTCATTCTCATTATTTATCAGGGGGACAGCGCGTACGCAGTCCCCACTACCAAAAATTACGCGTCCGAGTTATCCGCATTAGGGATAATCGCAGAGGTCAACCCATCCGCAGTGCAATGGATAGGCCTCGCTCTGGGGGAACCGCCTTCATGATCACGGTGTCCCCTACGCCAGGTAAGTATGATTTCATCTCGGACTTTCGGAGACGTCATTAAACGAGCGAAAATCTAGCCAGCGCGATTCAGAAATCGCTCTGTATTGTACAGCGACATCTAGTTATCGTAGCAAGAACTTTTACGAATGACTAAAAAATAAACGTTTCGTAAAACGGAACGTTTTATGCTTGACTTAATAATCGTGAAACATTTTTTTTTCCGAATAATTAAGGAATAATATAATATAATCTATACTAATACATAAAACAAAAGAGTATGTTTGTCTGTATTAAATACTCGTACATCTTAGGACTTTCGACTAAAATTTATATTATTCCTTCATCGCGTTTTTTAACATTCATTAGGTACGAATAGTAATAAAAATTTCAAGACATATTAATAATTTTAGAATTAATTATAATAAAATATTTTAAGTTAGTAAGCAGTATATGTATATAAACAAAATTAGAAAAAGAACGTTAGAAGTTATATTTTTAACAAAGCACCTTTTAAAAATTAAAATACTCACTTCGAAATCCAAAATAGTAACATCTGGATATTCATCCTTTAGAAGGTCCTGGAGAAATTCTAGCGTTATGGATGACATGTCAGTCCTGGTGTCGTTCTAGATTTAGGATGTCAACTGAATTGCCTGGAGGTGGAAGCAGAACGCGACACTACCGGTTTGAGTTGCAATCATTGTTTATTAGTAATGGGACCTAACATACTGTCACAATAAATTGTGAAAATTGAGGACAACTATGCATCTTGAAGCTTATATTTTTTATATATACTAGTTCATTATAGTCCGTGCAAATAAAGAAAGAAATTAGAAATGGCGGCTCGGTGAAGTAATACTGTCAGCATAGTAAATAGTAAATTACAACGATTTATTTATATTTATTTCTTATATTTTCGTTTTAGTTTTAGTCGTATTTATATGTTCTATAAAACAAATAAATAATTTAAATGCATCTTTATATAATATAAATACAAAATTCGTTATGGTCATTAAAATTACCAAATATACTTAATTATTTAAACATTATTTTAACATTTTATATTAAAAAAAAAATCAATTTTAACAAAGACATTGGAGGAGACGCAATCGAAATATTCATTTTTTCTTCCAGTTTGTACCGGCATGTGTGTGAGCGAGAAGCGATTAGAGACGACGCCATTTATAGTCTTTATCTGCACGGACTATACTTGTATTTCATTTTTCAAGTGTGTAAGGAAATTGTAAATTCAATTGCTACATTTAGAAAATTTTACTGAAGAAATAAGTTTATACGTTGACCAATTAACGCAAATAGGTCAATACGAAATTATTGAATTTTAATAAAAACAAGGCACTATTTGTTAGTCTTTTATAATTTATTAAAGATATGATAAGATGATAAACACAATAAGTTTTTCTTTCTCATAATTTAAACATGGTGTTCCTACTCAACGGAGGCTCATTATTGAATTGTTGCAGCAGAGGGGTCGCTTAGATTGAATAATGTGCCGCGTCGGTAGTGTATTTTGCTCTTGTTTGCGTAAGAGTATTTCCGCATTTATATGGGTAAATAAAAATATTTCACAAATTTAATGTTAAAAAGTTATATTAAGGATCTTTTGAAAAAAAGTTATCTAGTTGGAATTTTGTTGACGGATTTAAGAACCTTGTTAAAGATAACAAATCATATTTAATTAGTACTTTATTCTTTAAATATGATTTAAATATTAATAGAAATATATCTTTATTGACAACATAAGGTATATTGTCAATAAAAATCTATAAAATATATTCTTTTTATTTTCTATTGCAAAATGTAATTCATATTACATAAAATGAAACGTATAAGTCATTCGGATTAATATTTTATTTTCTCTATAATTATATTAAACATTTTTAATTTTTGTTTGTAGTTAGTTTTATATTTATTATTCAGAAACAATTTAACAATTAATTAAAAATTAATAAACTTGTATTTTTATCTTCAATTATCATTTTTTGATATTGCAACAAAATTTTAAGCGCCAACGTTTTGATTATTTTGACAGTTAAAACAGCTGGAAAGAAAATCGATCGTACTTAAAGAAACACGCATTTTTTCTTATGAAATAATCTTCCTCATAAGTCTGAGTTTTTCGAGTTGTAAATAAAACGGTGCTTAGTTCCAATAGAGTTTAATAAAAATGCCAGTAGACCAGATACAGTATTCGGAAAGGTACAACGATGACGTCTATGAATATAGGTAAGAACTTCGTATAATTAATTTATTCAAGTATTCGAAATTCAAAATATATTTTACCCGAAAATATGTCGTTTGAAATCATCACTAGTATAACTGATTTTCGTGGTTATATTTTCAGGTTAAGATGATAATCGTTTAAAAATACCCATTGGTTTAAAATAGGCTTGAACACATCGATAGATGACGAAATTTTGATACAATTTATGTTAACATGAATGATTTATAGGTATTAATTATTATGGCAGAATATCGACATGATATAATACAGTTTTTAAAATTTATAACAATTATTTTAGACAACATGATACCATATGGGAACTCTCAATTACCTTAGAACATTAACAATATTATTAATAATTCAATAAAATATTCCTTATTCCTATTTTGAAATAGTAATGAAGTCTAGAATGTTGATCGCAGACCACTTATCCTAAGCTAATTGACATGAATCTCTTTATATCTGTAAATTATTGAGTATATTTATTTTAAGTATAATTATTAAAAAAAAAAAAAAACAAAATAATTACATTTTGGTATTCAAGTTAAATAAAAAAATATGAAATATTGAGTAAATCTTATAACTTCCTTTGCTTTTAAAGGATACAATTTATTAGTGTCAAAAATAATTTTCTTACAATACCCATTATTCTTTTTGATAATAATGTTCATAAATGTCAAAACATAACTTGACTAAATAATACCAGGATGATCACCTAATTATACACATTTTGTGTAACTATACTTGGTTACCTTAAGTTCCCTACACGGAGAAGGAATAATGTTCCGTGTGACTTTTTGGCCTTCTAAATAGAACATTTTCATTATTACAATCACACAGCAGATATAAGAAACCTTAAATAACCTATAAAAAGACAGTGTATTCGGTGAACAACTGTTTTATTTTGTGATCACAAGTCCATTGCTTGCATACAATGCCATAATTCTTATAGTCTTTTTTTAAATTTTCTAAGTATACTCTAATGCGCTGTTTTTACTTCCTTCCAGACATGTTCTCCTCCCACCAGACATAGCCCGGTTAGTACCTAAATCTCACCTGATGACGGAGACAGAATGGCGGAACTTGGGTGTCCAGCAAAGTCCCGGTTGGCTACACTTCATGGTACATAACCCCGAACCTCATGTCCTTTTATTTAGACGGCCTAGAACTGATATTCCTACTCCTGTCAATGGTCTAGACGCTAGTACCTCTTCGACAGTGAAAGTCTGATGCAACGTTTAATCTTAGCTAATGAGGCCACATATTTATTTTATATTAATCGCTGGCATTGACCAAAATGTTAATAAGTATGTAACTTGCCCTGAGAATAAGGGTGTGCTTTGAAATATAAACCAAGCTGGATCTAGGTTGAACTGGCGCTAATAACATTTTAAATTTACATGTACATTAATTAAGACATTTGTCTAAGGCGAGAATTACACTTGTAATTTTTACCTTCATAACTGTTGTGAAACGTCTCTGTAACCTGGTAATCATAATTTAGATAATCTTATGTTACCTGTTAGTGTTGATAATAAGTCACAAATAGTGAATTCTTTCCTGTGTAAAAGCAGTGATAAGGAATTGATGTAAATCTTTATAAAATTCTGTGAACAAATCTTACATGTATAATTCTCGCCTATTAAGATGTTGATGCAAGGTGTTTAAACAAACCAGTATACTGTATTATATTTTGGAACATCTTAAAAGGTTTCTTAAATGGATAAAATATGCTCCTGTACATGCAAAGGCATGAAAACCAACAATTATTAGGAATAATATCTTTTTAGATATAGTTATTTTGTATTTTGTAATAAAATATTTTAAATTTCAAATCGCACATTAATATTGCATTTGTATAATAAACTTCCTTGATTGGTTTTTTTATCAATTATCGCAGAAATCTCATTCAATAATTGTACATTTCTATTACTTTATGCAATTAAAATATGTACTACAAATCTTGTAAACTAACATTGAAATGGTGATAAAAAATGTGCTAATTTTGTGATAACGTGTTATCAATTAAATATATAATAGGTGCTTCGAACAAAGTAAAAGGTGGCCTTAGACTGAAGTATGTTAATAGTTATTAATGCTAATACATGATGTATAAATACAAATTATATTTAAATGCAATGGATTTATTTAAGAACATTATAAACATGCTTAACATATTGTTAACCAAATAAAAATATTATGTTTCTTTTATGTTTTTTTTTTCACATTTTTAACCACAGGTAATATTAGCTATATAGTTCTGTAGCCCACTGAATACTAGTATATGGGTTTTTTTGATCAGAGCAGTACCACATATACAGAAAATTAGCGTAATGTAGCTAATATAATGCGATTCATACGCTGAATGAAATATGTAAATCAAAAACTGCCTTACTATATTTGTAATTTATAAATGTAATTCGAGAATGTTTCTGACATAGCGACATCAACATGATGTAGGAAATTTTTGTTTTTTAAATTATAACTTTCGTTTTTGGAGTTGGTATATTTTTTCTAAAAAAAATTTATTTTACGTTCAGGTAAGTTAAGTGATAACTGCACACATTTTTAGCACCAGAGGGAGAGGAGTCACAAAAGCGATGCCAGCTTAAAATGAAAAAAAGTATGCAGAGCATGAGTTATTATTCCTTTAAAAAAAAATCGATAATTCTTTAATTCTGTAACTTATCCCAAAAAAAACAAACAGATACAGCTGGGGAAGCTCCCCAGTTTTCGTAATACAAGAAAAGTAGATCAAAGTAGAAACATTTGGAATAATATCACGAATTTACTAATACATGAATATTTATACCCAGCAATTAAACAGTCAATCACAATACATTATCTGTGTGTGCGTGCGTACTGTGTACCTGTGTGTATTGTTTTAAACTTTTTTTTTGTGCAGGTAAGATTCTAGAAAATTCTAAAATGAATTTATCATTTTTAAGGGATTCAAAGGTGGAGTAGTCTTCGTCTCTACGCCATTTCACTAACAGTTTCTACCCTACATTATTTATTAAGTTTCATTCTGAACATGATTTGTTAATTGTGCATACGATGTACTAGGAGCATATGAAATACGAAGATTAGTAATCGTTGTCGAGGCTATTTTTCAAGGCAAAGATTATGCAAAAAATATTGCGGGGCCGTGAGCTCGTGGATGAAATAAGATTCTATTTGGAGTGCTAAGTACGCATAGAAGGAAAAAGTAAGCTGAATAAGTGGCAAATTGCCAAGAATTAAGTTGCTTTTTTAATTCTGTAGGCGCTCTTAGTAGGATTAAAGTACTAGGGTATAATAAATCGTAGGAACTCAGAACGGTACACACCATGTACAATAGTGCTAGGTCCGATTCCAATACACTTTTGGGCTCTTAATTTTCGCAACTTATTGCATTTAAGTTATTTTTATGTAAATCCCTGAGCAAAAGTTACACGAATAATTTTTGCCTTAGGGAATGTCTCCAAAGTAACGGTGAAGGTGTGTATTCGATCTCAAAATAGAAAAATTATTTTTAGGCTGAACCCTACTGAGTTTGATTTTTCTTTGCTTGCTGTATGTAAAAGACTTGTTTGATATATTTTATGAAACATTTAACAATTTTTTATCTTTACGTACTAACAAAATATAAGGAGGAATAAAACAATCATTACTATGCAGAACGTTTATTTGGATTTAACTTCTAAAACATTATAAACACAGTAAAATATACAAATAAATGCGGAAGTAGTACATTTTATATAACTTTGCCAATATTATAACACAAGAAAGTCTCGTCCTACACGTTAAACAAATACAATAAAATTATTAACAATATATTAGTGTTGATTTAATAATAATTTTCCATTCGTTAAGTAATAAATTGTGCTTTTCGTATTCTTAAAATCTATATTAGCCAAATTAAAACTAGGATTATTCGTCGTGTAACGAAACGGAATTACAACGAGTTGCCAGTTTAAAAAATAATAACCATGGTCACAGATAATAATCCAGAATACAATTAATATTAAAATTGTAAAATGGAATATTAAAATCTACGAACAATATAAAGAATATCGGTCAAATTTAAACAAAATTTGATATGGTTAGTTGGAAGTACTTATTGTAAAGTTAGCGTCAACAGTTACTTAACATTCGTATAAAAGTCATCTCTCCAATATAATCTTATCTAAAAAGGTAGGCATCATCTTATAAGTAGACACATTACAAAATATCCAAACGTACGAACGGGACATAGAAAATGTCACATTCAATATAATAACTAGAAAGAAAGGTGTATGCCTTTGTAATAGTGAAAAAGTTTGGTTACATGTTTTCATATTCGCTAAGAAGAGTTCCTACTATTTCAGACCTCGATAGGTAACAGAAAATGACTAATAGAAGCTGGATTATTCATATTTTCATCTAACGATACATTTTTTTGATAACTCGATATATGTAACATACAATATGCACATAAATAACATGCTTGATATTTATTTGGCTACATCTAATACTACTGCAAAAACCGTTTAACGAATTCTTTAACTACCGCCATTTCGCGTATGGCATAATATTGTACGATGAAAAAGGGACTTCATCTAATAACGATACACTTTCCACTAGAACGTAGGCCCTCTCGTCGAAACGGTAAAATGTTTACCGGGTTGTGTTCAATATGTCAACATAGGGTATATTAAAGCTAACTTTGTGATATATTTAAAGCTTTTTAGCCCTTTATAAGCTGCCTTAGAAAAGATTTCGATCGAAAATTTCGATATCAAATTCTGAAAAATGGAGGCGTTCGCGCTTAATTTGTTTTTTTTTTCGTGACATTTTATACACGTGTCAGAATTTTTTTTTTACACAGCAAAAAATGATATGAAAATTTACAAGAAGTGATATGAAATGGAAATTGTACTAATAGATATGTACTTAAATGATTAATAAAAAGATATTTCTTTTATCAAGTATTGATAAATTTGGTACAATTCAATAAAAGTGTAAATGCTCTTTACATTGTCTTTTTCGTTGATTCGCTTCGCTTCGGCAGCAGTGCTGAGTTACCATATAAAAAAAATACGTGGTAGGAAAAAGAAAACGGTTAGGACTCAATCACGATACGTACTGCAACAATGGCATGCCCTTATCTATACAATAAGCGTTGCATACGAATATCGTCTTTACGAAACCGTAGCTATCATCAATTGTTCAGCTTCGTAACTGATCAACTTGTGGCTCCGATCCTAAGGATTAAATTCCCGTGACCCGTTAATTGCCAAGTGTAGATAGGAAGCTCGGTTCTGTATTAGTGTAATGGTATGAAGTTAGCCTCGTATAGTTTGTACAGATAAGCACGTGCAGGTATTGTTAGTGATGAGTCGAAAATTAGTAAACCGTTATCGGTAATTATATTCAAAGTAACTTGGAAAATAGATTCGTATTGTGCATATAAATATTTAAATACAGGTGTACGGTAAAGCAATCTTTGGTAAGTAATTCAACAGTGTTGCCGGAGCGATAAAGTGGCGGTTACAAATTGCTACCACTGTTTAAGTACTGGCAACATTTGACCGCTTCAGCACCATAGCGCGTTGGATCGAATGTTCTCGAGGGCGAAACCTATTTGTCTTCTGGTTTCCCATTGGTGTATTGAGGAGGAGCGTTGGTGTTCTGGTTTTGATCCTCCGTCATAACTGATACTAGTTCTTCGACTGCTCGGCCTAAGTCATCTGTGTACAAAAAATATATATATTAATTGTGTACCTCATAATCGGTTAAGATTATTACTTAAAATGGTCAGGAGATTAGTACTCCTACAGTAAAACCCAGAAACTTTTTATTAAACTTTGCGTTATAAACAACTTCAAAGCTTACTACACCGTTCAAAATTTCTACGTTTCATATATGTATACGTACTTGGAAACGCAAACGTGGTAGTTTACGTTTTCAACTTGTATTCGGGAAATGTTAATTGTTTTTAATTTATATACGATTACGAATATCTTAAAGACAAGTTACTAAATATTTTTTACTTTACCTCACGGTATTCGTCCTATTAGGTTTGCATTAAGAAAAATAATATAAAATTAGTAACAATGAAATTTGTTGTCAACATTAAAACCATGCATAAAACATGCAAAACATCTATGGAAAATAAAACGATTAAAAACTATATCGACGACCAAAACAACAAAATCCACAGCAAATAATACTTAAAAATATTGACGTAAGATTAACACCAACTGAATATCTGAAAATAAGCGAAAACCAAAAAAAACAACAACGACAATCCTATATACATCCTTGACGACAATTGCTCAATCATAATTTACATATATCAATAATAATTAATTATGTCCTAATGATAAGAATACCATGTAATAATAATTCCATAGTTTTTATTTGAATAAAAGTTCTTTTTTTAAAATAATTAACGACAATCTTCAGATTTTTATCTATTTGAAAATCAACATATGAGTTTATCTATTCTATATATCTATAAATATAGTTATTTATTTTGTTTTTTTTTTTTTTACAGATACAGCTTTATTTTTATATGTCATTTAATTTTGAAGTTAGCAACACTAGTTGAGCAATTGTCAGTCTCAGCGCTCAGCTGACCTGCGCAGTGCATGAGCGAGTGCACGGCGTGCGGCGGCGGCGGCGGGCGCTCCATCTCGCGCGCCTCCCGCTCCGCGCGGCCGCCATCTTGTTTCACACAATCAATCAAAATGGCGGACATGTTTTTCGTTTTTGTGAATACTTCTTTGGGTACAATGTTTAAAGCTTATTTGATATAGTCTTCGGATTGTTATTATGTAAATACATAAATTAAATAATTACATCATATTTTTGGTTAATAATAACGAAGTAGTATTCGAATAATGTTATTTTTTTTTGTTTTAGAGTTACAATAGGAAAGAAATTTAAATTGGGAGAGATAAAAATCGGTAGATGTTTGGAAGAAAACATTCTTCATACAATTATTATACACAGTTATAAGATACTTTATGCTTGAAGAGTACAAAACATGACAGACAATATAACGGTACATGCGCTTGAAAACCCTCGAGGCCTTAGCCTACAGTACCATCTTTTTTACGTTCAAAATTTTTATATGCATCTAATCTGCTTATAATTTCAGGTGATCCATTTAAAAGCACCGTGTACTACGCAGGTAACATTTACAGATGAATTTTTAACTGCGTGGATGGCCAAAAGTATAGAGAATAGCGAAAAACACTTAAAGGAGTCTCGTTGCCGATTTTGATGAATCAAAAACTGCATCGTTAATTTACGAAGAATTAATGTTCAGGTCCAGATATCAAACTCACCATCTTGAAACCTATCGGTGCAAAATAAAAAAAAATCATCTGACATCTATATAGATCCCTAGTGTAATATAACCTAATAAGCATCAATATCCGGGAAGTAATGATATTGACTTCCTAAATAGGTACGATATATCGCATTCTTAGCATTAAACTGACCAAATAAAAGAATTATATTTTTAGAGACATTTTGTGTAAACGTTATTAAAACATAAAACATTTATGTAGACCTTAATGTCATAAAATATGAAATATCGATTAGTTATAGACACAGGACTCTATAAAACTAAATTGTAGTTCCTAACTTAGCCAAGTCATTTCACAGAGATTTTGAATTCGGTCACTTTAATACCAAGCTATCTTAGATAGGTCGCAGCGAGTGAGTGAGTGGGTACTGACTGGTGTCGTGGTAGAGGCCGTTGTGCAGCTTGGCGGGCGAGTCGGTGGCGAGCTGCGAGGCGGTGACGGAGCGCGTCTGCAGCGTGCCGGTGCGCGCGCCCGGCGAGCCCTGCGCCGCGCCCGGCTGCGGGGTAGCCAGCGCGTTATAATACTAGCTTTTGCTCGTAAATCCATTTAAGTTTTTAATGAATTTTATAACTTTAAAAATGTTGTTGAAACAAATATTTAACAAAGAACCAAGAATAATTAATTAAAACATCAAGAATCCGACTGCGTTACAAGTCCACCTGCACTCAGCAGTACCGTATCAATATCTGATCTGTGAGTGAGAATCGTTACTAACTTAACTTAAAATCTGTGTAGATCCTGAACGGTAATTCTGATTGAAAAACGGTGAATATAGGTGCAAAATTAGACTAAATTATTTGACAACAATGACTTTAAATCTCTGTTTCTTTAGTACCTCAAAATTAAGCTAATAAATAGGAATTTTTTGAGATATAGTAAAATTTATTAAGTTAATTTTTAAAATTAACTCCGAGTGATTACCTCATCCAGCAGTCTGCGCAAGCGTTGAAGTTGTGCTTCCAGCTGCCGATTATGTTCCTCAAGGATTTGCATGCGAGCCTCCAGTCGCCCTTTATGCTGTCGCAACAGACGGGCTTCAGCCATCATGTCCTGGAACAAAAAAGTTGAAATATAGGTATATATTTAAATGTAGCAATGTTTGACCATACGAACAATGTTAGGTGATTAGCACAATCACAATAAACTAAATTCGGAAATATTGATATATATCTTATACTTTAAAAAAAATCTTTATACCTTTTAACAAAATAAAAAAATACCAGATGGATATATATTTCTTAAAATTTATTAGGAATAGGTTTGACAGTTTTAAATACCATTTTCTCAAAATAAAGTCCATGTGACTTGACATAGAATTGCTTTACATCGTTGTTTAAGATTTTCGCGATTTGACTCATTAAAATAAAACTTAAAATAGTTTTACGGATTTGAATCGCGTATATTAACTATTTTTATCATCCCGACGTTTCGAGCACTTTGCAGCGTTCGTGGTCACGGGTAGACATCGTGCTTTACATCGTCCATTTAGGTTACTTAATTCTATTCATTATATATGTTTTTAAATATCTATTAGTAGAAGAAATTACAAAGAATCGCAGTTATACCTGATCGACAGGAGCATTCCTGTTGTCAGTGACCGCGTGCTGCTCTTCAGGTGTAGAGCCCGGAGTTTGTTTGGCCTTCAACCTTTCGTACTCCGCTTGAAGACTTGCGTTTTCTTCTTCAAGCTCCCTACAATAACAAAAACAAATATGTTTAGAAAATCGAAATATAATCAGGTTTTAGAGAATAAGTAAAGTAAAATGAAACCACTGAAGAGTTATGCATTAATACAATTACAATATGTTAAACATATGTAGAATATTAAAAACCTAAATGTCTAATTGCTGGAGAAAAATGGAATCTTACATGCTAATACAATGATAAAATCAAAATATGCTTTATTCAAGTAGGCTATTACAAGCACTTTTGAATCGTCAATACAGAAAAAAATAAGAAAACAAAAAAACTAATTTAGTTAATTACTAATTTACCACCGGGTCGGAATGGAGATTCTACCGAGATGAACCGGCAAGAAACTCGAAAGTTACTCTTTTACAAAGTTTTACAATGGGTACATACATTTATGAGATACAAATATATAAGATACCCTGTGTGAATCCAGCTTATAATAAATCCAAGCATCTTTATCATCTATATAATCTTGAACAGAATAATATGCTTTAGCTACTAAGGAGTTTTTAATACGTATTTTAAATTTCTTATTTGTAAACTGTAACACTTGTTGCGGAATTTTATTATAAAAACGAATACCTTGCCACAAGAAGATAACCAAGAACGTAATGTTAAGACTAATAATATAGAGACACTATAAGGTATTTCACCTGATCATAGCCTCCAGCTCGTGTCGCTGCTCCCGATGTATAACCGACACGACGTGCACGGGGGAGCGAGGGGCGTCTTCCCCGTCACCCTCGCCCTCCACCCCCTCTGACCCTCCGTTCAGCGACGCGCAGTATTGAGCGATGAGTGCGTGTTCTTCATCGCTGTGAACATATAAATTAATGTATCTGGCTTGAAGGACCAAAAATAATTTATAAGAATTGTTTGTGTTTTTTGTAGTATTTGAAAAAAAAAATGCACATAATTAGTGTGTTTGGTATAAGGTCCGCTTTGATATATTATTTCCAGACTGATAATGGTGTTTAGATCAAGAATCGAGTAATTTTTAATATTGACAATTTGATTAAACTTAGGGCGTAACAATGTGGTTATTTCAAGTTTCTACATGGATATCATCGTCAACTAGATAACCTGACTGAGATGTGATGACTATGTTCATAGAGTTAGCTGAACTCATTTTTATAACTGACTGAAGCGCTAACGACTGCGGGTTTGATCCCCACAACACGTCTGTATTAGCCATAGAGATGTTTGTCGCGGTCTGGGTGTTTGTGTGTCCCGACCCCCGACACGCGATCATGAGACCCTATCGAGGGCCGTAGAGTGTGAAGCGTTCGTTTACTTACCTATCAGGCGTGTCGGCCGCGCGCGCGCCGAGCTCGACCTGCGCGAGGCGCGTGGCGTACAGCTCGAGGCGCGAGTGCATGTCGTCTGCGCCCGCGCCGCCCGCGCCCGCGCCGTGCTGCGGGGACGGCGCGGGGGACTCCAGCGCGTCGCCTGGGGCGGCACAATTTGGGTTATAAAATATAAATTTGTTTGTTTGTTCAACGATTTTTTTTAGGTAAAAATAATTAACCACAGTTGAAAATTATAATTTTCAAGATAAAAATGAAAAATGTTTGGTGTAACTACTTGTTTATATTAAAGAAATTCACCTATAAATAAAAAATGAATTCATTTTGGAAGTAGCTACTAAACTTATTTAAAGAGTGATATTTGTCAGGTAAGTAATAATTTCGCAATGGTGGTGGCATTTTTTTAATGTTCCAATGTGGCATTTAAGGTAAATTCAACCCTGTGCTAGTCAGACATAAAGCAGTCATTCAAACCTCAATATTTTTTAAAAATATTTACCCCTTTATTTTAAAATCGTTATATGAATAATATTAACCGAAAATTGGATAATTTTTTTTTACCATTTACAAAATACATTGATATCGCCATATTTGACAAACATAATATTATTTAAACTATACCTTCAAGCACAGTCTGGACCGGCAAATATCCAACTCTCGGATGTTTCTTGAAGTATCTCGCAGATTTGAATTTATTACGAAGAGCTCTAGTGAAGTCGCGCACGTCTTCACCGGATGTGGTCTGAAATATAACATTTATATATAAAAAAAGTTTTGTTCAGACTTTTAAATATTAGTCACGCAAATATTTGTTTACGGCCAAATCCTTAAACAATATTCAATTTAAAATAACATTTTAAGTCTCACGATCTAATTTTGTTCCTCTTAAACGGAATGTGCTGAAAAGAGATAGAACGACATTTATGGCGACTTCAAATTGAGTAGCGTTAGAGAATTCAGCCCTTTGTCAATCAATTAAAAATGTCTGACCAGGTTATGGGAAACAAAATTTAGTAAAAATGACACTTACAGCTGTGCAGTATTCTTGCATAGGATGTGTGAGCTTGTGATTTTTGGCTTTGCGACCGTTGAAGAAGCATTTCTGGCACATATCGAAGTTGAAGCATTTCAAACAGCGGTATCTGAAGAACAGTGTACAATAAAGTTAAAATCATAATTTATAGAACGAATAAATTTTTTTATGGTTTCCAAATGAACAACTTTATATTAACATTGCAATATGCCGATCAACATTAAATACAACGTATCGAATATATTAATAATAATCGAACCTAGGACACAATACCCCCATTACTAGAATAGTCCGATCATATAACTGTTTGTCAAAAAATTTCTTACTTAACTTTTTCATATTAATAACTTTGGAAACATATAAACCAATATTGTTATTTTTGGTGTAAACAATATTAAATTTAAAAAAATGTTTACGATCATTATTATTTACCAAGCATGAATAGTAATTACTTTACTTTGTTGATTTGTATATTTCTCTTTATTGTTTTTATTTATGGTTTTCTTTTACGATTTAAATTATTTAATTTAATTTAGGTTTATTTAATTTTAATTTAATTCACTATAATTTTATTTTATATTATTCTGTCACTTTACAGAATTAAGTCATTGATATGGTAAATATCTATAATTAAGGCACTGTTTATAAATGTATTAGGCTTTCTTTTGTTTATATCTTTGTATCGATTATGTGCCTTTTGGTAACCCTTAATAAATAAATAAATATCAATAATTTTGTCTGAATGTTTCAGCAAAATGGGTCAATTTCCAGATCTTCTCCAACGTTATCTGACTGATGTGGATTGAAATTTTGTTAAATCGCAACTTTGATATACTCTTTCAGGTCATAAGTTTACTTAGATGCTTCCGTTTATTCACCCTAAAGTATCCACAGTAAGGGATATAATAGAAATCGCGTGTGATTATATGTGTACTCTACAGTCAAGGGGATAATCTAGAGAAAATAAATATACGAATTCTATTCATTCACCCCAGCCGGGGACACGCATTTCCGATTGTCCCCGAGAGTGGATACTTTGGGGGGATAAACGGAATCATCCGTTAACTGTGAAACATTTATTGAAAGAGATTTGGTAGCAATAATATCTTACCTAAACCCAACAATGGGATATTCTTTACAAATATTGCACTTGGCCTGGTGTTTCGCGCTCTCCGCTGCGGCAAGCCTGTGGAGCACGGGGAGCCACACCATGGACTGCGGCTCCTTCTGCAGCCACTGCAGGAAGTGGAACGCCTCTATGAACTGCAGCTGTCCGTCTGCATCGCGTTCTAACGTCTTCTCTTTTGCGTCTTCTTTCTCCTTTTCTTTTTCACCTGAAATAATCATTTGTTTTTAATATTTAGAAAAAAAGATGTTATAATTTATGCAGCAGTTTTTCTCCAGTAAATAACTAAAATTTTGACAAAGATAGTAATAGCCTGTAAGTGTTCTACAGCTAAAGGGCTCTTACCCTATTAAGGAGATGGATAGGAGCTTCTACTAAATTCTAATCTACTAAAATATTTTACAGCGGATTGGCAATACATAATTATGTAATCACAAAATTTATATTTGCGGATGTAGGTATGTAAGTCTCCCGGCATGTCAATTTTCTCAGAATATTTTGACTTACCGCCAAACGTGAATTTATTTAAAGATAAATTTAAAAAGTACTGACTGAGAACAACTGCCATAAGGCTACTATCGAAAGTTATACGAGTTAACACAAATACTAAAATTTTATGATGATTCAGGATGTAAAAGTTTTTTTTATCAATTTTACCTGCTTTCCTATCTAGTGTGCTTCCTCTGTTACCCTCTTTGGTGGCAACTGAGGCTTGCTCGAAGCAGCTCCTCACAGAGGGCTCAATATTAGATCCTCCGAATGCAGCTACTTCTCCTAACTGTCTTGGAACCTGGTAATGGAAAAATTAAATGTATAATAAAGATCGACAACTTTTCCAAAACAAAATTTTATTAATGGTGTCATATCAATAAATATTGTTTCATGATAATGAACAATAAACGAATAAATTACACTGTGTATACGTGTCAAGTAATTTTTTTTTTCAGTTTTCCAAAACCAAATAAAATATTGTTTTCAAAATACCATAATTTTTTACGATTGAGAAGGATTTTCTGATGTACTTACTTGTATGCAATCATGTAGAAGTAGTCCTAGTTTTCTTTGGTCAGCGCGACAAGATGGGTCAGCAATTAAACGGAATAAATACCTGAAAAACATTATTAATTACTAGGTTATTCCGCAGTAAACAAATTATTATAATCCATTAACCAAAGCAATTAAAATGATATACAGTGTGTTCTGTCAGACACATCGCAATTAAAGTTAAATGTAACACTAAGAACAAAAATATAAAATATTTCTCCATTAATATTATCGATCAGTGTTATACCAGTGTTCATACAAAATACGAATTATAATATAAACATAATACAAAAATGAGTATTTAAGTTGAAGAAACTATTTAATTAATAAAGTGTTTGGTTCATCAACCTTACCTATATTTCTCCTCTAAATGTCCTTTACAGAGCAACACCAGCCCGACCTTGAAACTCAACACCCTGATCTGACCGGTCCGCTGGCTGTCATACACGTTGAGCAGCCAGTTGATCGACAAGTCGAGACAGAGTGGAACATTCACTAGACTTGGATTTTCTGCTGCTATGACCTGGAAATACGTAAAATGTAGACTAATTTTGAAAAAACAAAAATATTTTGGTCATTGTGAAATTTCGAAGTTTTACAATAGGTCTCCATGATACAGACTTCAGATAGCATTTAAAATAATTTTGTCTGTGCAGACAAATCACAGTCACAGTGGAGACAAATCTCGATCACATACAAAAGCAATACCGGGTGAAGATTACCATGAGAATAGTATTGTTTAGGATATTACATTTAAGAAGATATTTAAACTTTTATAAGTTAACCTACCTCATATAAAGACGTTAGCACGGTGATCATATCCGGAATGTCGATCAGGCGATCGTTCTGTGCACGAAGTCCATGAGAATCGAATGATTCCAGAGCCGCGGGTAATTGCAGCATATGCACTGAAAAATGGAATAGATGAATGTAAAAGTATCTTTTCGTATGTGAACGAGGCCTTCTGACCTTTTAGAGGATTTGAAACAAATGACCTCTTTAAAGTCCCTAAATTAAGTTTCTAAAAATAAATATATTTATTTCTAATACCGGTTGATGATCAGTAACTAACTTAGAAGCATGGATTGCAGGACCTTTGTGAGAATGGTGGTGAAAAAAAAACTATAATATAAAATAAAAAATACTCGTATCTATTTTATATAGTCTACTCTTTAGAGATTCTTTAGAGGTAATTTTTTGTCAAGTTTTATAGTCTGTCCTTTAGTTTTTATATTTAACCACTTGTTATTCGGTCTCTAGTCGCAATGGTATGAACGTGTTGCAACGTATCAAGTGTCAGAAGCTGCGGTTACGGTGGCGTTGCTGACGTGAAACCGTTTGAAAAATTTCTATAAAGTAAAAGTCAGTTGCGTTTATAGTGTCACCTGACAAAGTTAATATTAACTTAGACTATTTGGGTGCTGATAAGCAATAATGTGTCAACCCACAAAAAATCAAATTCGGAGATATTGATTTATTTTGATACTACATCACTTTTTAACATTATTCAAAAAATTTCAAGTGATATGAATAAATAAACTAAATAAGTACGGAAAATTTTCTTAATTTAATGTTTCGAATATCACTTACGTTCTATATTTTGCAATTTATCCAATAATCTCAAATATTTGAAAAACTTTCAAATCAAATAATACATTAAATATATCAATTTGTTTTAATTCATTACACTTTTTATTAAAATAGAAAAGAAAAGATAGAATAATATATAGAATCAAAATAAAGTCAAAGCCATTTTCACAAAATAAAGTCCGTGTTGCTTGGCACAGTATTGCTTATCAGCGTCCATTTATCAAAATGTTAATATGGTATCAATACTCAAATTATTAGTCAACTTAACAACTTAAAAAGTGTATATGTTGTTTTATTTAGCACAAAAGTGTAACATAATAAAGTTTATATCATTCACAATTTGTTTAAGTGTTTATTTAATTTTTGCAATATTTTTCAGTGACATCTAGGGGCCATTAATACTATAATACACTATATACCGTAAGGTCATTCACTCTATTATCAACAATAGATAATGAAAATTAACTTACTGCAAAGGGCTGTTTGCACAGTTCTCAGTTTGAGAGCAGTTCTGTAAGCGGAGAATCGGACTTCGTTCAGGTCAGCCAGGGAGTTCATCAGCTCGATCATCTTTGGATGATCCCAATGGGTGGTTTCGAGTTCGTGACTGAAAATTTAGCAGAAATTGAAATAAATAAAGTATTTAGGCATTTAGATCTCCAACAGTTTCTTGGTCTCTTAAAATTCAACCTATAATTTTAAATTGACTATTTGTAATGGGAGAAGCCATCTGTCATCGACTTCACAAGCCGTATAGTCCTATTTAGCATTGAAATCAAAGGTCTAATACCCAATTTTACCATCTTCGAGATCAAATTTTCAAAATCAAATTGAATTTTGTTGTCGTTCTATGAGTCACAGAAAAAGCTCTTCTTTTAAATAAAGATGTCTCATATATAGTAAACTTACTTTATATAATAAGGTACGTTGGCCGGTGTGACAGCTCGTTCCCAGGGTGGGCGGACTGAACCAGCCAGGAAACCTTGAGCCGCTCCCGCTCCTCCATCTCTGGCCACTCCAGCAAGCTGGCGTGCGCGCTCTTCACCGCCGGCACTTAAGCCAGACACCCTGAGAGGAAAGGTATTTATAAGTCCAGATTATTCAACCTTGAAGTTGGAACATGAATATAAGGGAAATTTATATTTGTTAGGAAAATGTGCTGTTTTCATTGTCATCATTAATGGCGAATATATATAAGCATAGTTCTCATTGAGATTTTTCTATGAACTATTTTTAGAAACCTAAAACATCACCGTCTCTAATTTTATTGGTTTTATTGGTTTAAAATACAAGCTTTCGCCTCCTTTGTATTCTTTTAGAGGTATAAATTAAAAAAGTCCTCAAGTATTCAAAATTATTGTATGTTAATTTTTACGCTATTAGCCCCCACTGGCAATGCTGTGTGTTAGCCAATGAGGATCAAAGTTGTAGTCATTATTTGAGTATTATTACTCTTACCTCGTATTCAAATCCTCGAGTCTCGCAACTAAGTGTTCAGGCAATTGAATATTATCCCTTGCCATAGCTTGCGCTTGTCCTCTGAGTTCGTCCACCAGCCTTTTCAGCGGCGGTAGTTGCGCCCGCGCACGCGACACCGCGTCGAGCTGCGCACGCGCATCCCTCGCGTCGCCCGGTGCACGCCATGATGCACGAGCTGCCTCTGCTGTTTGCACGCGCGATGCTAACTCATCGAGCGATGTTGTGAATGTGCGAACACGCTGAAAAGAAATGCAAATAGTTAATAATTAATATAAAAAATTGCGCGCATTTACTTACTGCTCTTATCAATAAAAATTAATCAGTCTTTGTATTTTTTAGATTTTCGATATAGCCACATTTTAAAACATAAATGTTAATAATTTTGAATTCCGAACTTTCGAATAGTCAATTTTTTTCCATCTGTGATCATAATAAGTGTTCAAAAATATACACGATTTAAACAATTTTAAATAGTTTTAATATGTAAAATAGTCCAGAAGTGTTTGTATACCTTCATATGTAAATATTCGATATGACACATAAAAAAAGAATAAAACGCGTGGTGTTCGCGTAACTGAAAGAAAAAAACTGTTGTAAAAAAATCTTATTTAAACTATCATTTCATCGGTTGTCTATTTAAAGTTTCGTGTGTCAGTTTTACGATGATTGAAACGATTGGATTCCCTCGTAAATCTTATATATAAAATTTTATATATGCGAAGTAAACTCCGGGAACCGTTTTAAAAATGGTACCATTTGAAAAGTATATTATTCTATATATATATTCAAGCCGTAAAAAAAGGGAAATCGACATTAAAAGAAAAATATCGTTTACATAAATTACAATTTATTCTAGTTATTTTGATTTTAAAATTGGTAAAGGGCCACATAACGTTGTCTTATATTTACGCGATTAATACTTATTGAAATAAAACTATTTTAAACGGATTTAAGTCGCGTATATTACAGCGCTCGGTGTAACGCTGTAAAGTATTCGAAACGTCGGAATGATAAAAATAGTTAATATACGTGATTTATATCCGTTTAAAATACTTTTATTTCAATAGTAAGTGGCCGATTATTAATCACGTTATGTTTTTGCAACTTTTTAGACCGCTTCCTGTAGATACGTGGTGAGGTTTTGTACCCTCCCCCACCTAACATTACATATATTTTTTGTACCTACTACCTACGTAGGGATATTAAAAAAAATGAACTTTAAAAACATGTATAATCCCATTGAATTCTGAAAAATTATACAACCGAGTGTACGGTTGCATATGTATAGGTTACATTTTTTTTTTAAATAAATACACCTGATAGCTTAGAAAACCCCGTTATCCCCCTTGTGATATTTGTTGATTTTTTTCCAGACTTATTTGGGGCTCACGTGATTAATGGATAACCCCTAATACGGAAGTATACGCTTTCAAAGAAAAAATACTTATTTAAATAGATCAAGCCCTTTCGAGTAATCGATGAACATACATAAAAGAAGTCCCCGTTGAATTGAGAACCTCCTTTTCGAATGTCCGTTAACAATTACATTGTAACTATATATTTTAAAGTAATAAATTTTATAGATTACGTCAGGGTTCCCAGCAATAAGCAGTAACCTTGTGAAGGAGCGCCAACCTTGGCAGGACGAGTTGGGTTACCAAGGTTGTGTCAGTTGTAACACAGGTATCATGTATGGAAATACCGAGATAAATATATAAAGCTGAACAATTTGTACGCGTTAATCTCGGGACCTACTGATGTGAGAAATTATTTTTGAGTCGACTTCAAACACGGTAGAGGACCTCAATTGTTAGGGTTAGTTATTTTAAGACTCAGGATTTCGTCTTTTCTTAAACAATTTAGAAAATAATGTTTTCTTTCAGATTATTCTATGAGTATGATAAGATTTATGTATTTATTTATGTTATTTATTTATCACATTTGTCTGGAAGTAATCGCTATCCAAGCGATACGACCGCCTTTGTACATCGTTCTTTATTTTTTAAATTTCTTTTCCACGTATTTGTATTGTATCCTCTTCTAATTTCAGATTGGTTATATAGAAACGTTATCAAAATCGATTCAGTGGATTGGTTTTTATATCAAAATAACTAGAATAAGTTGCGGTTGCGGGTTCGATCCCCGATATTTATAGTTGTATAAATATTTGTTCCTAGGTGTGGGTGTTTGTCCTTGTGGGTCTCCCCATCGTGCCTCGGAGAGCACGTAAAGCTGTTGGTCCCGGTTGTTATCACATTCACCTGATAATGATCGTTACTCGTAGTAGGGAAATTATTCTAGTCTAAATGGTTACTGGCTTGCCTTCAGAGGTTGCAGAGGTCAGATGGCAGTCGCTCTGTGTAAAAATCAGTAACTCGTCAATATTTGGACTAGAATAGAAAGCAGACCCTGGTATAACCGGGAAAAATGTTAGGTAGGTGATGATGATGATGAACTAGAATAAGTATGACATCAAGTAAATGCATATGTCACTTTTGAAGTCAGAATCAACGTAATTTTTCGTAACCAGAGCAAAGAAATAATCTTCAAAATGGCGTATCAAAATTTCATTTTGATGCAGTATTAAGATATTTCATACCAACAAAAAAAATCTTTAAGAATTAATATTTACAGATATTATGTATACAATTATACATAATATTATATTTAGATATTGGGCGTAAACTGAGGATGTTCGTAGTTAGAAACAATGGGTTAATGTCCCGTAATATGATATTTGTTACTATCGATTAAGAAACACATTTTGTGGGTAGTTGTAAAAACCATTAGCAGATTTTTGCGGTTTCTTTAATATCCGAGAATCACTACAAGTGAAGGGAAAAAATTAATCTTGTTTGATGTTTTCGATATTACTTTAGTCGTCAAATTTCATAATTTTCTTTCAAGGTTTTTTTTATACATAATTTTAAAAAAAACTTTGGAGAACCGTAAACTTTTGAACTATGAAAATGATACCGTAAATTCTAGAAGGTATTACCGTAATTTCTAAAATCCAAGGATAATTTCGTCTGTCATACTCAGTCGCTAACTAGTACTAGGCTACGTCGTCCAAAGTGGATGACATTCTGTGTGCTAAAATCCATGAACTTATAACATATATAGTTATTAATATTCTTGATTCAGACTTGGTACAGTCGTTTGATAGTTTTTTACTGAACTATTGTCATCGAAACTTGTGTAGAAAAGGATATATTGACAAAAAAATGTTTGGTCGCCATTTTTACAATATGGCGGCGCGTCCGTGAAAGGTACGGATGGTAAAGTTAAAATTCGGAAAAAGCCAAAAAATACCATTCAAAACTCCCGGAAAACTTTAGGTAACCCCTACTTGAGCACCAAATGACTGTCACAGCTGACAATTTTAAAAAGTTTGACAAATGACACATGTAGAGCAAGCTTAATAGAATTTCCTTAAACGTTCCTATTGCTTCGAGAATTGGGACTCGTGCGAGACGAGGAGAAATAGACCCTATTACCATACAATAACGTAAGAAATAAAATTTACGATGTGTAAAAATTACCATCCCTCACGCGTCCCAACCCTGAATATTAAGAAGATCGTGGGAATATGCTTTCTAGATACGTCTCATGTTTGCATACTTGAAAAATGACGCAGATTTTTAGCTGGAATTTATAAAATGCATACATTTCTCTTTTGATGTCAAACGTGAAAGGTGAAATGACTTTGTGGCTATATCAATGTTTATTTTCGATTCGATTCGAAGTTTGAATTGAAAATCTTTTTTTAATTAGTTGCGTAAATGTAAGGGCTACAAGTCGGCTTATATTTTTGTTTGTAGGGTACGTACTCATATGATTTTTACTCAACTGATCTGAATTACTTACCGACTTGTACCAATATTCATATGAACAAGATACCACAGTTTCAACGTTAATTATTAGCATTGCAAATAAAAACATTTTCGCTATTACAAACCATCAAAATCAACATATATTGTACTTTATTCAAGTAGACTTTTACAAGCGCTTTTAAAACGTCAAAACAAACAAAAAATATTTAAATTAGTGAATTACCAACGGTTCGGAATGCAGATCCTACTGAGAAGAACCGGCACATTTTTGTTAATACATACATTTAAAAATTAAATAAATGTATATAAAACACCCTGTATGAAATCCAGCTACACTACATCCACACATCAGTATCACCTTTTACATTGCTTAAGGAAGTAAAAAAAAAAACTGCTATATATTGAACGTAACGTTTCCGTTGATCACGAATTAATTGTAAGAAATGAAATGTTTAGAAGATTAAGCACGTTTTGCCTTTTCTTGATAGCTATATCTGCGCCTGTTATGGTATGCGGGTAACGCAATCCGAGTGCGTCGATTACGGTCGTAATGGCAACGTGAGTCGCAATCGTAATAAAAGTCTACTCGGGTTCCGTGGAAACGAATCTGGAAGTTAATGATGGGCTGAATTTGCATAGGCGTCTGTGTGGTGGCATTTGATCAAATGTTTGGGAAGTGTTTGACCAAAGTTTCGCGTGTTGGTTGATGATAATATAATGAATTTGTAGCCACAGGTACTGATACTATAAATGTGATATTTGTTGGTTCGCATGTGCTAATTTCAATCTAGCGAATCATACCTTCCATTCCTGAAAGGTTATTTTTGGTATATTTATTTGGTAATCCAACATTATATAAATTATTACATAAAACTTTGTGTGTAACTAGAACTAAAATAATATTACACAATTTATTTAAACATATATTGAATTAGTAACTAAAAGATCATGAAGGTAAAACTATTATAATTATTAAAGAATATAATATTTTATAAAACATTACGTTGCGACTGAGTGGGGTAGCCACTGTAAGCCTCCTAGCAGATTCAGAGGGAGGGCTAAGAGGCCCCCTAATGGCCGGTTGGCGAAATGTACGCTATTTAAGTTTTCCACGTCTAAGCTTATCTCCAACTAAGATGAAGATGCTTCAGGAACCCCAACATACGATACTAGTCAAGATCCCCTTTCCCTTCGTCCAAAATTCTGTGTAAACCTCAATTAAGTTAATAGTATGCTTTGGTTTCTTATGATTGTGTTCCATAAAACTACGACCGCATTATGAGCGTCTAAAATCTCTTTTATTTTACGATGTCAAAATACGCTTTCAAGAAACCGTGCATCACTATTTTCATAGTAAAAGTTTGAGTGATGTCATCTAAAGACGTAAAGCGACCGCTAAATGGCGGGCGACGTCAGTCTAGGACACCAAAGCATTAGTGCAAAGAAAGCGAGTGAAACAGCGAACATATTTATTATTCAACTTAAAAAAAAACAACTTCGAAAGGAAAATATGCAGCCTTCTTGGATTCCATACTCATTGCAGTTATTTAGATTAAAGAACTAAAATACCTTACCTATTTTGATGAAAATTCTAAAGAACAATAGGAGAAACTTTGAGGGATTTCTAAAAATCTGTCAATAAGTGACGGAGTTCTTGAGTAACAAACATTGAAATATTAAAAAACAAAACCTTGACAATCTATTTATTGAGGCTGGACTGATTCTGATAAAACATATCTAAGAACCATCGTTAGAAAAGCCTCTTTCATATAAAAAAAAAAAACTGCATCCAAATTGGTTCACTCGTTAAGGAGCAACGGTGCCACAGATAGATACACACACACACATAACAGTCAATCTTATTACACCCTTCTTTCTCCGTTAAAAAAACCCCACTCTACGAAATAGGAACCACCGCTTATTTAGAAGTCGGTTAAAAAGCGCAACATAGTCCCTATGTTCCCCAAGCAACAGAAATGCAGTGAACCAATTAATTAATTTAAACGATATTTCAAAAGGGTGTCAACGCGCCTCTATAAAGCCGACAGGCTATAATTAAGAGGTAAAGGAACTGTCTAGAGCTTAATGGAATAATTGGTAGGTATTCTGCACCAATTTACAAAAGGGACAGTCTTGAATCGAGTTACGTCCAGACTTTAAAACATTAATTGCTCTCAAACGTAAATTGTAGAGAAAATTGTACTCGCATTTTGTTGAATCCTGTTTTATGTTTGGTAACGTGAGAACAAGATTATTTGTAGGAAAAACAGCCGGTAAATGTCGCTGGACGGGTAAGGTTCTCATTAAGGCAATGGAGTATAATTTCAAGTATATTAACAACACCAAATGTAATAACTAAGACTTAGTTTAATTAATAAAGAGGAACCGGTTAAAAAAAGCGAAAACGTTATTTCTTTTACTTGAAAAACTATAGAACCGATTTTGGTGACAATTCTACGGAAGCAATCTGAAAGTATACCCTTTTTAATAAAAGAAGAATTTTTAAAATCTGTTAAAAAATGACGGAGTTACGAGGTAACAAACATTAAAAAAACTTCCACTACGAATTGAGAATCTCCTTTTTTAAAGTCGGTCCTACGACAGCTGAATGCTGATAAGCAATAATGTGTCAAGCCACAAAGAGTTAAATTCGGTGATACTGATTTATTCTGTTAATGTCTCATGTATTTAACATTATTAAAAAATGCAAGTCATCTAAACTAAATAAGTATGGAAAAAGTTTGTGTTTCACATGTTTAGACGCCATTTTCACATTTCACAATGAAGTCCGTGTGGCTTGACATAGTATTGCTTATTATATAATTAGTCAAACCACAAAAAGTCAAATTTAGAGATATTGATGTATTCTGATAATGCATTTCATATTTAGCATTATACATAAAAAAATCAAGTCAGAAAAAAGTTTCTTAATCTAATGTTTAGAATATTGAAGTGAGTTCCATAGTTTGGATTATGCAATAATTTCATATATTTTAACTTATTATTAGATCAAACTCTTTACTAGCCTATCTGCTATTAATTAATTATATTTTTTATCAAAATAGAAAAGAAAATATATATAATATGCTTCTTCAAACAGATGTGTTAAAAATAGGTTCGACACCTTTAGACGCCAGTTTCTCGAAATGAACTCCGTGTGGCTTGACACAGTATTGCATATCAGCGTCCAAGTCTATTAATGTAAATACTTCGTAAAGCAACTAGTTATGAGTAAAATATACGGTAAAAACCCCATCAAAAACGAAAGTTACCCATTAAAGTACATGATGATGTTGATTTCACCACTAATGAGAACGTCTGTAGTTACACAGCGGTCGTTAGACTAACTTCTAGAGTCTTCTAGTCTTGAATTTATACTATTACTGAATGGTGAAATTGATTGTTTATTTATTAGCATATAATTACTATATAAAAACATATCTTGTTACATAACTATTAATTGTTTATTATATGTGATTGAAATACATTTATGGAATCGATTTTTATATTATATATAAATATATTTTAAAGTGACTGGTGACATCTTCACCGACTCATCGGTCAACGCAGACCGGAAACCGCTGTGTCTAGAAAGATGAAATTTTGCCGAAAATTTCATGAAACGTGTCACAAAATACCCATAAACATGTAACTGATAAGTACTGATTTTATTATATTGTCTATCTCGTTTCAAGTTTACCTCGTTTCATGTCTGTCTAATTTAATAGAGGTATAGCCTAGCCTAATGACTACAGCTCGTATACGGGCTGGTTCGACCGGGGCAGTACCTCACTCCCACAGAAGATCGGCGTGAAGCAGCTCATGTAGCTACGTTTCGTACGGTGAGTGAGAGAGCCGGAAACTTAACCCATGCCTCATTCCTTTCCTTACATCCTATTCTCTTTTACCCCTTATTATTTTTTTCCGCTGGCAACACATTTGTGGTGCCTCTGGGTTGCAAATGTCCATGGGTCCACGGTAAATACTTATCATCAAGTGGCTCGCTCGTTTGTTAGATATTTTCTATTAAAAAAATGTCCAGTCCACTCGTTTTAAGCATCGGTACAAGATAAGGTTACTAGAACGCAATTCCGACTTCCTAGTTCAACTTAACAGCTCCTTAGAGTATTCACAACTACCGTGATGTCTATTTTTGGTTCCGTACTAAGAGATTCACGAAACAGATAGACAGACCACACAATGTGTCGGTCACGACTATCCAGATATGCTAAGGAAGTGAATATTTTAAATATTTCCACGGCGAGAATTACATTTGTATAGTCTATTTTTCTTTAATTATCCTATTTAACTGACACATATGGCGTTTTTTCTAACCACTCATAAGTGTTAGAGATGGGAATGATTGAACTGAATCATTTTTTAGAATGAATAATAATATTCAAAAACTTGTGTGTGTGATTTTCTCTAATTGATAATGCTGATAATATTCACCCTAAATTATTAATTGATGAAAAAGCTATTAATTTTCGTAATGAAGTTTGATTGAATCTTCTAAAAGTTCCAATTAATAGATTAAAAATTATTATTTTACAAATTATTTAAAACAAATAAAAAGCATAAAAAAATAACCAACTTCATTCTTAGTCAATTTTTAAAAGCTCATAATTTAGCAACAAAGCATCACACGAAAAAAAAATTATATATACTCATCCACGTCTACTAGAAGTATAAGTGACCAGAATATAAACAAAATTCACGACCAAACCTTTTTTTTGGTTGTCCGATTCGTGTGAATGCCCCATTTTCGAGCCGGATAATATTACCGAATATGAAAAGTAAAGAAAAATAGAGACTATAATGTTTTTGACAGCAATAGCTTTCGTCATTAACGTTAAATTAATGGCTAAAGCTTCAGGTGTAAGGCAATAATTTATGAAAACCACTATGAAAGTCAGAGAGCAAAATTTATAAATTCTCGCCTAAGACGTGTTGACAATTTTGGCGATTTAAGTTTTCATATACAAGCATAATCTGTATTTATAAAAGCGAAAGGTTACTTACTCACTCATCACGAAAGTTTAGAAACTACAAGTGCTAAGAGTTTTAAATTTTGCGTAGGAGTTCTTTTTATGACGTAGGTGCTCACTAAGACAAAATATTTATTATATTGTATGAAAGTCCTATGTTAAGTGAGTGAAACCGCGCGGAGCCGCTAGTATTATAATATAATAAGTATTAGTAACATAAAGAGACTAGAGACTCGCTTGCCCAATAATTAAAAAAAATCTATAATTTTCTAGAAACCGTTGGGCTAATCTGAAGATACCCTAAAATCGCCGATTTAGAGTCTAAGAACACATTCACGCAGTTTTGTGTATATAATTGAATATCAACAAGTCATGATGCTCTACACTAGTAAGTCAACACATCTAAACCTATGCTACAAAGTAACCAACTCGAATCCTCCCTTAAGTGAGCTCCTCTATCAGAAGTAACCATATTTTTCTAACTTAAATCTCAAAGGACTAATAGATCCATATCGTAACATGGACGCAGCCCTCTGTGCGGAATAGATAAAAGTATCAATGATTTAGCTTCTTCGAATATAAACAATACCTGGGATAGAACCTTCGCGTAAGTTTTTATAGTACAATAAAATTGAAATCTGTTTGTAATTTCAAACATTTTTTTACTAAATGCATATAAAAATATAAACGGTATTTAAATTACAATTTTTAAAATTTCTGTCTATCTGTCTGTTACGGCTAATCTCTGAAACGGCTAGACCGATTATAACGGGTTCTAAAGATTTTAGGAATGACTCAGGCTACTATTATTTTAGAAATTCTATTTATTTTATTTTTACGCAGACGAAGTTACGGACACCACTTAGTATTAACTCCCATGGTTATCCCGAACGCTCATTTGCCAGCTATTTTTTTATAAAAAAGAGAATATGCAGTTAAGTGCTTCCATGAGATGTACTACTTAGGTATTGCGTTCAAGGTGTTCTACTAATTAAGCTATGCTAGACTGCAATGACGAAATTTTATGCCAGTGGACCTTATTAACGTTTCTTAATAAAAATAAGTGTGTAACAAGACCATCTGAAGTCAGCACGCGTATTAATATCAGTTCTGTCTAAAAGCCCATAAGTTAGAATCGTTACTACCCAACTTTATATCGTTATAGATCCTAAACGGTAATTCTGATTTAGAAACGATTTGCGAATCGTACAAAATGAATTAAATACTCATTCAACTATACCCCACTTGACATAGTTTGTCGAAATAAAACTATTTTAAACGGACTTAAATCGCGTATTAATTATTTTTATCATCCCGACGTTTCGAGCACTTTGCAGCGTTCGTGGTCACGGGTAGAACGTAGTTCGTCGAATTTAATTTTTTTTTCATTTTCACTTTATGACGCCCAAAATCGACGATTTGATTTTTATACATTTTTATGCCTTCTATGACATACGCGTCGTCATGATAAATTTAACGACGCATTACTCATCAAATCAACGTGTTTGGTCCAAATAATATAACAAAACTACTTTGACTGATAAACAATTGTCCTTCCTGGCGTCGCGGAGTCGGGTAAAAATTATCAAAACTCGAACTAGGTGTACTGAACGCACACGTTAGCTACTAACATGTATATACATGCTACTGACTCATTTTGGTGGCATGTATAATGTGTATATCAGATCGAATTATGTATCAAGTCAATGTGCACGTGTCCCTTTTATAAGATTTTTTTCTTTTTCTAAACTCAAACTCAAACTCAAAATATACTTTATTCAAATGGGCTTTTACAGCACTTTCGAATCGTCAAGTTACATGTCATATTGTAATTTTAGATTTTTAAAAAAGCTACCACCGGTTCGGAATGTAGTCTTTACCGAGAAGAACCGACAAGAAACTCGATAGTAACTCTTTTAAAATCGTTTATACATAATATATTTTTATTACATTTTAATTATGTTATCCGGATAGACAATCAACGCTTGTCAAATCCACGCCTCTTTGTCGTCAAAATATTCTTGTATGGTATAATATGCTTTATTTATTAAAGATTTTTTAACGCAGGCTTTAAACTTATTAAGTGGCAAATGTAAAATAAAAGAAAAGAATATAAACAAAAGAATATCAAAATCGTCCCACTGGTTGCAGAGATGTCTATTAAGATAAAGGTTACAGTGTCCTTCGGGTTACTATGGATAGTTCTATTTATTATTTATTATTTTTTTAAGGTCCGTTATCAAGTCTCGTGGGATTCTCGCTTATGATATTCGTTTGGATTTTCTTATCTGTACCGTCGTTGAGTTGCGAAAGATTTATAAAGAAAATATTGTTACTGTTCTCAATTGAGAATTAATTTCGATGATATGATCGAAAAATTAATTTCGTATGGCTTGACTTGTACTTGTAGTATTGCTTATCGTTCAATTATAGCAAATATACAAAAATCTAAAAGTGTAACCAAAACCCAAATAATACTATTGCTATCATTCTGTCAAACCCTAAAAATCTTTAATATCAAATTGTTTTTGTACATAATTTTAATGTCTATAATATTATCAAACGCTATTTTTTGCCATTAACTTTAATAAATGGAGCGCGAAGCTCTTTCACGGCTCCAGTATGCGTTACTCATTATCGGAGGTCAACGACCGCATGGTAGGCTGGTTACCTTAGAACAGAATATATGGAAATGGCATCATACAATTTGGCTCCAGAAATTTTAACGTTTAACATTGCTTGTCCAATACAATCAAGAGTTGTAAGTAGATTAATTTTTGTTTAGAGTTCGAAGAATGAGTTGAATTTTTTATTAAAAACTACCGCTTTTTACAAAAATATAAAAAAAAATTACAAGTTTTCTTTAAAATAGATACGTTAAAGACTATTACCTACACCAGTGGTTCTCAATTAATGTTACGTTTACCCCAGAGGTACACAGATTCCCATGTAATTATGCAAACAGCGAAACAACAGATTTTTTGTTTATCACCCCTGCAATAAGACATACGCGAATAAGTTGAAGAAGAAACCACCTAATACAAAATAATCTAAAATTGATAATAAAAAAAAACCCCAGGGCAATTTATTTATTGAGATCATTTCTACGAGCTCCAACACTCCAAATGATGTTGCAGCATCAGGTCAAGGTTACGTAAATATTTATAATTTTTTTAGCATCATTATAGTCGCAGTATAGTAAATTTCGATTCGATCAGACATTAGAATTTGTCCATATCATTTCAACAACCATAAAAGAGCTAATAACCTTCAAATGTTTCAAAAAAACCTTATAAATTGTAGCTAAGAAACATCCCGATTGCAGCAGCTTTCAAACAAAAAAAAAACACATGAATATCGGTCCATACATTCATCTATAACAGACAGAGCGATGCCACAGAGAGACACTGATACACGCAAAACTCATAACACCCCTCTTTTTTGGTCGGTGTTTAAAAGAAGAACATCTTTATATCGAACACAAAAAAATTTTCCTACCAAAAAAGTATTGTATTAAAATAATCCTCAAACAGTAAATACCATTTCCATTCAACATGTTCTATGACAAGGTGTATATAGCGATTAATACTATCGAATATATTGACACGAAAATATTATGACAGGGAACGAGGAATGTTTTAATGAATTGACGAGTGTCGCGATTACGGATCATAGTCTCTTATTTTCAACCGACGTTAAAAATGTGGAGGTTTTTTTAAAGAGTACATTTTTAATGGGTTTTTTAATCAAAATAGCTGGAATAAGTATGTCCTCCAAGTAAATTAATTTGAAGCCTCAGTCATCTATATAAGTAAATAAAATTGAAGTGTTTGCTTGTAATTTCAAATTAACAACTGTTAACTAAATGTGTATGAAAGTATATATGGCACTTACATCAAAAACACATTTTTTTTTAATTTTTTGTCTACCTATCTGTCTTTATGTTGCGGCTAATCTTTTAAACGGCTGGACCGAGTTTGACGGGACTTTAATTCGCAGATAGCTTAGATTATAATGAGTAACTTGGCTACTTTAATTTTAGAAATTTTATTTATTTAATTCGTAAAAACGAATTGCCTTGCTTTGTATGAGATATGCTTAGCATTCTGTAGTTGACGCGAACGAAGTCGCGAGCTCAGCTAGTTTCATAATAAAACATGTATTCATACTAGTATTATAAATACGAAAATAAGTCTGTCCGTCTATTTGTTACGTTTTAACGCTTGAACCGTTAAATCAATTTTGATTTGGTTGGTTGGACTTCGAAAAAAGATTCAGACTACTTTTTTTCGGGAAAATAAAACTTAGATGAAGCGAAACAGAAAAGTTTGTATTAAGAACCCATTTCTCAAAGAAATATACTATTTAAATTAATTAACCTAGTCTATACTGATGATAAAATAAATAGAATTTGTTACAAATAGCTAAAATTTGTTTATAAGTTTGTATGTAGTATCGATAATCCGATCTAATTTAAATAATTCTCTTGACGTTGGATAGCCCGTTTATTGAGGAAGGTTATAGGCTGTATTACATCACTCTACGACTCATAGGACGAAGCAGTAACAATAAACGCGAGTAAAACTGCAAGGCTCAGCTAGTTAAAATAAAAATCCGATGGCTACAGTTTTATTATGGTATACAATTATACATAAAATACATAGCAGATTTTATAAAGGAAATATTTATTCCGTGAACATTTCCGCTCCACCTAGATACCTCGTCAGAGGAAATGAAAGAGGATGGGAAGTCTATACAATCTCACAAATTGTAGATATAATAATACTCCAACGGGATCTGTCTGTACGTTGACATTATGTAGTATTCTACTACTATTATGAACGTGAAAGATATGAAAATATATCGTTGAATGGATGGGTGTTAATCTTTCACCCAAATACTATACTGAAAAGATAATACATAGAGTAATACTAGAAGTTGCCTAGCGGTCGAAATTCAACCATAGTTCATTAAATTTTCAACTAACTTCAAGATTGACCACAGATAATCTATTCTCATTTTGACCACAGATTAACAATTAATGTGTGAGTGATAAATGAATGATAGTGTGTAGTGTTTTTTTATTATATTAGCATTCTACAGACACGTTGTCGCAATGGTCATTGCAACTGACTAAAGCGCTAACGGTCGCGGGTTCGATCCCCGCTCATGGCAAACGTCTGTATTAGCCATACGAATGCTTGTTGTGGTCTGGGTGTTTGTGTTAGTGTTGTTATTGTTTCCGACCCCCGACACAAGGTTATGAGATCTTAATGGGGGCCGTTGAGTGTGATGCTTTTATTTATTATTTATTTATTCTGCATTCATTCTCTATATAAAACATAAGTGTGCGAAATTTCATATACCTCCGTCCGCGTGATTTTCGTAAAAAAGGGGTTACAAAAATTTTTGCTTTACGTATTAATATATAAAGTATAAAACTACTGGTTTTGAAGCATAGATTTTTGCACAAGACCAAAATCAAAAAATACTTTATTCAAGTAGGCTTTTAAAAGCACTTTAGAAAAAAGCTACCACCGGTTCGGAATGTAGATTCTACCGAGAAGAACCGGCAAGAAACTCGATAAAAAATTGTCGATTAAAAATTGTGTTATTAAGTATGTACATACATTTAAAAATTACAAATGTATATAATAAACATCCTGTATGAAATCCAGCTATACTAAATCCATGCATTATTATCATCTATATAATCGTGTACAGAATAATATGCTTTAGTTATTAGGACTTTTTAGTATACAATTTAAACTTATTCATTGAAAAATATATAAAATTCTGTGGTATTTTATTATAAAAACGGACACCTTGCCCCAGAAAGGAAACATTTATTTGCGAAGTCGTTATATAATGTATAAAGTATTATTGTAAATTCATCATAAATGGATGCTGATAAGCAATAATGTATCAACCCACAAAAAGTTAAATTTGGAGATATTGATGTATTTTGTTACTACGTCATCTATTTAACATTATTAAAAAAAATCAAGTCTTCTAAACTGAATAAGTATGAAAAAAGTTTCCTAACTCAATGTTTCGAATTTCAGTTGCGTTCTATATTTTGCAATTTTTAGAATAATCTCAAATATTTAAAAACTTATTATTACATAACATATTAAATAAATCTATCTGCTTTTGATTCAATATACATTTTATCAAAATAGAAAAGAAAAGATGAATACATACGTCTTCAAACTAATTTATTAAGAATAGCTTTGACATCTTCAAACGCCATTTCCTTAAAATGAAGTCTGAAGTCTATGTGGGTTGACACAGTATTGCTTATCAGCGTCCATATATTCATGTGTTCCTTACCAATTGGAAACTTTAGCGCACCCGCGTCATTAATAATAAATTAGGTAATACATATATTACATACTAATTAATGTCATCACATTACATATTGATTTCAAATCTTATCAGCGCACGAAATATCTAATAACCTTATCAATTATTGCAACAATCAAACCGACTCACATATTAATAATTAGTATGTACATTGTATATATGGATGCTGATAAGCAATAATGTGTTAACCAACAGAATTCACCTTCGAAGGTATCGATGTATTCTGATAGTGCGTCACGTATTTAACAATTTTCAAATGTTTTTAAAGTCATCATCATAAATAAGTACGGAAAAGTTTCTTAATTTAATGTTTCGAAGTTTGTAGTGTGTAAAATATTTTGCAATATAATAATATCACGTATTATTAAAAGGGATTCAGCGTCTTGTCACGTTAAAGGCCGGCAACGCACCCGCAACATCCCTGATGTTGCAGATGTCCATGGGCGATAGTGACCACTTAACATCAGGTGGTACTATCTGCTCGTTTGCCCCCCTATTATATATATAAAAAAAATATAAAGACTTATTACTAGATAAAAGTTTTTATTAGACCAATCTACTTTTAATCTATTAAACATTATATCAAATTAGAAAAGAAAAGATTGATATATACAAGACACGTGTTCAACGTGGTTTTAATTCATCTTTTTTAGTATGGCAGTAAAACTAAACTTAAAATTAAATTTAAACGTGAACTCTTAAAATTTTGTAAAAAACAGACGCTTTGAGCGGAGTCTTGAGTCCTTAATCCCCTCTTAGATCCGATAGTGTACACCAATGGGGGAGAAATCCATGTTAGTTTGTTTAAAAACTTACTACAAAAGATTTAAACAGACGTTAAGCGCGTGTTTAAAAAAATCCGTACTACGAATCCGCATCTAAGCACAGTTTTGAGTTAAACATGCTTTAGATATAAATTAACACACGTTTGAGTGAGTTTAATAGATGTCTGAAACCTATTTCAGCTGTCAAATGTAACGTATAACATTTTATCAATAAGTTTTTTTATGAGTTTATTCGCTGTTTAGCAATTTAGATAATATTTTAAGCAATGTTTAAACACTGTTTAACTAGACACGTGTTGAACATGGTTTTAATGCGTCTTTTATAGTATGACAGTATAAGTGAAAAACGCATTTTTCATAGGTATATTGACTTCTAGTGATTGATAAACAGACTGATATCACCATAAACACATAGAGAGACCAACTCTTCTACATATGGTTGTAACGGTATCGCGGGTCCCGGCGCAAAAACTAGACAAGCTTATATTTAGACCTCGGAAGGTCATTAACACTAATCTTTTAAAGACTATAGAAAAATACTGTGTAATTCGACATAGCGAAGGGCTTCGCTATGTTAATATTATCAGTGTGAAAGTATTTCTGTCTGTTTGTTTGTTACATTTCCACGTCTAAAACGCTGAACCAATTTGTAAAATAGATTAAAAAAAAATATAGCCGTAAAAAATATAGTTATCATAACCGTTAATTTTGAAACGCATATGTAGTATTGGATTTCGCGCGAAATCTCAGTCACGAGAAGTCATTAATACTAATATTATGAAGAGGTATTTGTTTGTAAGTTTGTATGTAGTGGGTTATCTCTGTAACTACTAATCCGATTTGAAAAAATAGGCGTTGGATATCCCGTTTATTAAGGAAGGATATAGGCTATATTACATCGCGTTACAACTCATAGAAGCGAAGCAGTAAGTATAAACGTAGTTTATATTAAGTCGTGGCGACTTTTCCTACGTGCAAGTTGCCTCGTATTTATGTTTTGGCTAGGGTTGCCAGATGGGCGGAAACCCGGGATTCTCCCGGATTCAGCGTCTTGTCCCGTGTTCAGGAATTATTTTGCACTGTCCCGTATCCCAATCACCTACTTTTTTTATAGGTTTTTTTGGTTAAAAAGACCCAAAGGCCTTTCGAAAATTACTAAACAAATGTATTTTTTTTTGTTTCATTATTTTTTTATTATTTTTTTTTTATATATAAAAAGAGAAGGGGCAAACGAGCAAATAGCCATACCACCTGATGTTAAGTGGTCACTATCGCCCGGACGTCTGCAACACCAGAGGCGTTGCGAGTGCGTTGCCGGCCTTTATGTTTTACACAAGTACATTAGTTAAGTAAGGATTCTCCCGGGTCAAATCTAAAGTACATCATGTGTACCATACTTTTGACCCTTCTTCGTGGTCGTTTTATTTTCGCCAAAAATATTGCTTTTAACACAACATTGAATTTTATGCAAAAAATTATTTTTAACAATAAAGAGTCATCGGTATTAAATGATGAAATACGTTGATTCCGATACCGTACGCTGTTAAACCGTGCCTGCGGTAATAAAGATAAGTTTGAACCAATTATTGTAAATAACTGGCTATCGTATGAAAGCGGTTAACTACGGGTAATATGGGGAACCGTTCGGCGGCTTTGAAAAGATTCTGGGGTTCCGTGTTAAGTGTTAAAACCCTTGGTACAGTCGACGCTCGAAAACCTTCAAATTATAGCGCTCTGGGAAAACCTCAGGAGGTAAATCATTCCACAGCCTGCACGTACGCGGGAAAAAAGATCGTGAAGCCCGCACATTGGATACCGACCAAGTGTGGATGGTATCGAGTCCTGAAGTGCGATGGTAAAAGCGAGACGATGGTACCATGTAAAAAAGTTCATCAGAACTCTCCCCATTGAACAGACGGTAAAAAACACACAGAGACGTTGGCTCTCCGTACATTTAAAGGTTCTAAACCGTGTGTGAGTTTAAGATCGTCGATAATGCGAACCCGCATATATTTTAATTCACAATTCAATAAAGTTTTCATTAAAAAAATTATAAACTCTTTTTAAAACTACAATATTGGAACACATATATTAATTACTACGTTTTTTCTCACGTTCGAAACTGGACGAAAACTTGTAACCAATCCCGAGTGCCAATTAGTCGGGGTTCGAGTCCCAGACGAGTTCCGCTCGCCTTATCAGTGACAAGTTAAATAAGAGTTAATTAGGATTGATTTAAGTGTACCTTCATAATAAGCATGATTTTAATGACTTGAAAATGAATGTATATTTTTAATATGTATGCTTTTTTGTGTGTTTACTTGGACGCTGATAAGCAATACTGTGTAAGTCCACACGGACTTAATTTTGAGAAAATGGCGTCTAAAGATGTAAAACCAATTCTTAATAAATTTGTTTGAAAAATTTTTAGCCGTGTTTTCCTTTCATTTTTGATAAAAGGTATAATGAATTAAAAGCAGAATGATATATTGGATATATTATTATCTAATAAAAAGTTTTTCAAATATTTTAGGTTATTGTAGAAATTGCAAAATATGGAACGCACTTGAAATTCTTATTTAGTTTATATGACTTGATTTTTTTTTATAATGTTAAATAGGTATTGCAGTATCAAAATACATCAATAGCTCCAAATTTCACATTTTGTGAGTTGACACATTATTGCTTATCAGCATCCACTTCTACTACTCTTCTGTGTGATTGATATTGATGACACTTTTTCTATTAAAATTTTTTTTTCGTGATTTTTACTATCAAAGATTAAGTGAATTTTATGAAATTACATTTACTACTTAAGAATTTTTTTTTCTTATTTCTAATTTTCTAATATTTTCCTTATTTTTTTCGTTACATATGCAATTAAAATTAAAACATATATATTAAAAAGCATTAGCATTAAAAATATTTAAAATTGAAATTAATATTTTTCCTATAATGTAAATTATATAGGGTAATTCATTCTGATGGGTTAAAACATTTGCTAATAGTCATTGCCTATTGACTGATTTTAAAGTTAAGAAAAACTACAAGATTTGGAAATCTGACCTCGTACTTATACAAAAAAGAAATTTTATTTTATTCGTTTTCTTGCAGATTGTGATGTATTAATTTTTTAGTTTAAAAAAGCCATGCATAAAACAGCGAAAAATTCTAAATTCAACATATTCTTCCGTTCATGTCTTTAATTATTACTGAGCATACAAAAACAATGAAAATTTACGGCGAGCCGATCTCGAAGATTCGTTGTTACATTCTCGAAGCTAATCCGGTACGGGCTGGTAATATCCGGTTATAACCGGTTCTATGTTAGCCGGTTTATGACCCGGGAATGACCGGGATTGGCGTTATATTAAAGAAATAACAAGTATACGTTACTACATATCTTTACTAATATAAAGAGGTAAAATTGTTTGTATGTTTGTAAGTTTATATGTAGGGGGTAATCTCTGAAACTACTGATCTGATTTGAAAAATTATTTTTCTGTTAGATAGCCTGTTTAATGAATAAGATTATAGGCTATATTACATCACGCTAAGACTTCAAGCAGCAACCATAAACGCGTGTAAAATCGCGAAGGGCAGTTAGTACATTATACATTATGCGTTTACCGGGGCTTCGTTTCTGTGGGTATAGTTATAGGTGTGCTATATATTTGAAGAGTTCCCTCGCTTCCTCCAACACCCTATCATCACATCCCAACCTGACGACAATGGAACCCAACTTGAAAGTGATATTTTCAAACAAAAAAAAATCAAAATCGTTCAAGAAACGACGGAGAATTCGGTAAACAAAAATAACTTCCTTTTTTTAAGTCGGTTAAAAATATCTAAATTATGCAATCTACGCATCTTTAAGATTATTTCCTGTAACAAAAATAAACAATTAAGCAGTTTAATAAGGCTTTATTCGCACACGCCTTAACACGTCCAGTGCAGATTAAGCCTAAGCCTTTCGAATACCCGGTTAGGTATGATGAGAAAATAATGTGTGGGGTCTCGTGGGATTTTCGGGGATAATACTTTTATTTCCCGCGGCCAGAGGCCTTTGATTGTGACTTATTATGCCACGGAATTCTTAGAAGGGAGTTGTAATTTTTTTTTCATATTTAGTTACTAGTTATTCGACGCGACTTCGTACACATTTAAATTTAGGTTATTTTAGAAAGAATGAATAAAAACTTTTCATTAACTAATTAAATTTGTTATTGCCTCGCTCATGTAAGTCGTAGCGTGATGTAATATAGCCTATAACAATCTCCACTGAACAAGTATCCAACGCAATAAGAATTTTCAAAATCAACTTAGTAGTTTCAGAAATTACTGCCTACATACAAAATTAGAAACATACAAACAAATTTCACCTATTTATATAATTAGTATATGTCTAATTACTAACGTCGCAAAGTGTTCGCACAGTTGGTTTTATAAAACCATGTACTTAGGTATTTGTTTATGTCGTTGACATTTATATCGTCAGGTATACTGCAAAACCCCGTAACTACCTTTTGCTATAACTTTTAATCATATAATAAAGTAGGTGTCCCTTGTGGTTTCATTCGTGCTACTGCTTCGCTCCTATGAGTCGTAGCGTGATGTAATATAGCCTATAGCTTTCCTCAATTAATAAACTATTTAATACAAAAATTATGTTTTAATTCGAACCAGTAATTTCTGTGATTAGCGCGTTCTAACAAACAAACTCTTCAGCTTTATAATATCAGTATAGATTTCACTATTAATGGAAAACGAGTTAGCTAAAAATCATATACTCGGTATTTATAAAAATAATAAATACTTAACATAAATAAATTTTGACATTGTCGGTGATACTTCAAATATAATACATTGCGTAATAGATAAGCGATTAATTTAAAAAATCGAATACCCGCGTAACAAGACCATCTGCAGTCAGTAGTTCTGTCCAAAAGCTTTTAAGTGAGAATCGTTACTAACCACTTTTAAATTGTTATAGATCCTAAAAAGTAAATTTAATTGAAAAATGTTATAAGAAACCTAAAAATGATTTTTCAATACCTATTCAACGTTACCCCACTTGATATAGTTATTCGATTTTCATTTTTTTCGTTTTCACATCATGGCGTCCAAAGTCGGCTATTTTTATTTTTTCCATTTTATACTTCTATGATATTCGCTTTTATTCGTATGTTATGAAAAATCTAACGTTACGTGGCATTTATCAAAATTCATGTCCAAAATTAATTAATCCAAAATCCATGCATTTGGTTTAAATGGGTACAAAGGTACAAATCCACATATATGTATATATATACCCACATATACACATATACTGCTAAACACATTATTCGCCCTTGCGTTGCGCAGTCGGGTAAAAATGCCCATAACGCTTTATTTTTTATCAATAATGTAATGTAATACTTGGTTAAAATTTGGACCTTTTAAAAAAAACTTATTACGTGGTTTTGCTTTATGCGCGACGATATGTCAACCGTACATAGATAAACATCAAATTTTTATTACAAACCCATAAAAATATGCAAATCTTTGATAAAAAAAAAACTCATCATTAAAATAAATTCCGGACCAGTCGCATTCACAAGAAAGGTCATTCACCCGTTATCAGCTAAAGGATTTGTAAAGAATGTATAACAAAAACGAGAAAAAAAATCTGCATATTTCTACGGAACCACCCACAAAGCCTGACTCATAGTCAATGTGAGCTATGAGTAGGGTAGCCAGATATAATTTCATAATTCCCGGGACTAGTTAATTAATATATTACTGTAAAACATGACAGACAGGTTGGCGCAGTCACTGCAACTGACTGAAGCGCTAACGGTAGCGGATTCGATCCCCGCTCACGGCAAACTTCTGTATGGACCATATGGATATGTTTGTTGTGATCTAGGTGTTTGTGTTTGTGTTGTGTGTGTTTCTGGCCCATCGACATCATGAAATTCTAATGGGGCTGTTCAGTGTGATGCGTTTATTAAAAAAATAAAACATGAAGAAACAAAAAAATAATACTATTGTTTCCTAAAAATCATTTAAAACTATAAGATTAATATTTATAATTTTCCTACAGGGATGTTAATTTAATTATATTTAATTAGATAAAATATTTTTGAAACTATTATTTAATGATTTAATAAGGTAAAAAATCACTTAAAAGTTTAACGTCTTTTTACGTATATTTTTAACAACTAATGTAAAAAAAAATCTTTCTATATAAAATTAGTAAATGCTCTGATCACCGGACAGTAAAATCTAATTCTTAGACACGGCACAGAAAGTGAAATTCCGAGACAATCCTTGATTTTTCGGCCATCTGGTTTATTTATCCAAAAAAATATCCCTGTAAAACACTAGTAGCTGTTCCGAAACCGGGACAGCAAAATGTAATTCCTGGACACCAATTCCGAGACTATCCCGGATTTCCCAGCCATCTGGCGACCATAGCTATGAGTGATTTCGCAAATAACACAAAAACATTCAAAAACATACCTTATATTAATAAAATACAGCACAAAATTCAATAACGAGGTACAGAATGAAAACATCTTTAGTACATCGTTTTCAAATCGAAACGTCTTAAGTGAAATATATTTTAAAGAGAAATGTACTCTATCGTTATAAATGTAAAGTTGAGTTTCGAATGAAGTATACAATTATTATCCTACTATCCAGGAATGCTAAACCTTAAGGCTGCATTTTTAAATACAGTTACGGTTTTAATCCGACTTATGATAAGAGAGAATATTTGGTTTATGTTTTTTTCTAATATTATAGCTGTATTCACTGTTTCTTTCTAAGTTTTGCTTTTTTACAGTTCTTCTCGTTATATCATACTAGCGACCATAGACGTATATAAAGGGGAGGAGGGGTTGGGGGGTTCCTCCCTCCCCTATAGTATACGACGTACTTATACTTAGTACATGGCAATGGCAAAATATAATTTCTAAATAACTGAGATTGGAATTTAGAATCATACCATCTTATAGAGTAATATCCGGATGAAAATTCATTTATCTTAGTACATTTTGGACTTAACATGACAGACTTTCATACAACCGTTCGTCCCTTATTTTAATCCCTTAAGGGTGAAATTTCCAAAAATCTTAATCATAGTGTAGACTAAATTTCGAGTTTGTAGCGTCAGCGGTTTAGGTGAGTAGGTTTAGGATAAGTATATATGTATACAAAGACCAAGAATCCATCTCTAGCTTAAAGAGAAAACATCGTGAGTAACTCTGACACATGTATATCCAATCCGCATTGGAGCTGTGGTGAATTAAGCCCAACTTTCCTCTTAATAGGATCTTTGCCCAGCCGTGGAGCATTAAAAGGCTGTTACAGTATCAAAGGCGGATCCAGCTTCGCCACCAGGGCGGGGGGGGGGGGGGGGGTCACTTAGTTTTGGTCAAGTCACAAGAAGTAATAATTTAAGTTTGATAATAATCGATACGAAAAAAGTTATCACGTCTTCTTCGATGGATACGTTTTATGGACGTGAAGAAGCGCCAGTTCCGTTAAACGTTCTTCAATCATACAAATTTTAACAAATTAATTAAATATCAAAGGAACTTACATAAAATCTATTACATATAATCTGTCTACCCGTGACCACGAACGCTGCAAAGACTGTCTACCCGTGACCACGAACGCTGCAAAGTGCTCGAAACGTCGGGATGATAAAAATAATGAATATACGCGATTTAAATCCGTTTAAAATACTTTTATTTCAATGAATAATAATCGCGAAAATCTAGAAGATGTCATATTTGCCTGCTAAATACGACAAGTAATAGAATTGACTATAAATGTTAAGATTATTACGCCAGACAGTTATAAGGATTTTAAATAACTTCATAACTCCATTGTGTTCGTTTATCGACCTTTTCGTGACACTTTAAATGTCGAATTGAGCAATCTGTATATATGAAGTTACTGACTGAATGATCTATCAACACACAGTTAGAACCACTAAACGAATTGCAATGAAAGGCACGAAGATAGTTATTATGATGTAGGCAAAGAAAAAAAAATTTCTTTCTTAAATTGATCCCCTAAATTGATAAAATGGGGGTTTTACGTATGTATAGAGAAATCAAACTTGGCACGTGCGAATCGGCTAAAAGCTATTTTTATTAAAGGTGGTAGAACTTAGCTATACCAGATAACAGCTCCTGTAATTAACGTGGAAGTACCACAGTCTCACAAAATCGATGTAAAGTAAAGTAGCCAGTAGGTTTAGTTCCATTTCGTGAGAAACGTATTAAGATTTAAAAACTCTTACAATAATGATATTTATCAGCGTATGATTTAGTTAATAGTGCTAATTAAAAAATGAATTCCAAATTTAAATTTCCACAAAAAGTATGTAATGACAATTAGTGTTACCGTTTTTTTATGCAAAAAAAAAAAAAACATTAAAGTAAAACCATAGTCAGAATAGTCATAAACCATATTTATGTACTCACCCTTATCATATAAAACATTAGTCACATGTTTAATTCTTAAGGCGTCAATACATTTCTAACAATATAATGTATATTAAATTATGTTTTATATAAATATGTCACGCACTGGACTTTTTTTTAACTGGTAACTAAGCAACGGTTATTTTCACCATTTTTTAAAAGTGGAAGACACTTTGCGCGCCAAAATTTACGCATATTTATATATGTTATTAATTACTAGCTACCCCTCGTGGTTTCATTCGCGTTTATCCTGCTTCGCTCCTATGAGTCATATCGCGATGTAATATAGCCTATAAACCTTCCTCCATTAACGGGCTATCCAACGCAAAAATAATTTTTAAAATTGTTTTATTAGTTTCAGAGATTATCCCTCACACACAAACAAATGAAGTTACAAACTTTACCTCTTTATAATATAAGTATAGATGATAGTGTGTATTGTTCAGTTTCGATATACACGTAAAACCTTTTATACGCCATTCCGATTTGACAGTTGATCATTACCTGTAACAAAAAAAAACGTAATTAAATGACTAAGAGTGATGGCGATGGAATTGTTATTTGTATGGTAGTTAATCCCTGAAACTACTGATCTGATTTTCGTGGAATGCAAAAAGAATTTTTCAAAATCGGATCACTAGTTTCACAGATTACCCATTACGCACAAACTACATCTTATAAAGGTGTAAAGTTTGTACGCATTGGGTAATCTGTGTAATATCATGTAGAAGAAAATAACTAAAGGAGTATAAATTATTTTTTCACACCAAAAACGTTTCGCATGTTTTAATGTAAATTTTTAATAAATAGAAATTCAATCTTTCTAGTATATACAGGTGCCAACTGGGCATGTTTTTACTTTAGTATATATATCAAACACATGCCCAATTGACCTGTATACGCCAAATTCCAGAGCAAGAGTTTCTTGTAATAAATCAGAAATTAAAAACAAAAACAAGACAATTTACCGTTTTTTAAAGCATTGAACAAAATAATACAGTTTCAATACTAATTTAGATTCCACCGAAAAATTGCATAAAAATTCAATAAATCCGAAACGACTGTTACTTAGAATTCCAAAGATAAAATTTAAATACATTTTTCAATTACAAAAATAGCCCTTAATATCTAGACTATAAGGTGGAATAACCTTAATATTTAGCGAACAAACAAATACAGAAATTTAAACCTTATTCTCTTGAGATAAGGGTCAGAAATATAATAAGATATGACTATTATATGCTCGACACGTGTGTATGAGTCACGTGGGAGTGATCGGACATGTCTTTGTTAGAGGTATGTCTTTTATGGTGTTGGTTAACTTATTGTATAAACTTTTCTTATTAAAAAAAAAAAAATTTTTTTTGGTTGCAAAAAAAAATTTGGGATATGAGTCGTAATATTATAAACGCGAAAGTATCTCTGTTTGTTTATTTGTTACGATTTCACATCTGAACCGCTGAAGCGATTTTGATAAATTTAGTTTGAACTTTGGAAAAAGATAGTGGACTATCTAGTAAAATAGTTGTTATTGCAGCATCCGCTATTTCGTGAATAAATAGTCTATTCAAAATAATTATTTCATGCAGAGGAATTCTATAAACTTAGGGTTTTAATAATAACCAACCATACTTTCTAGACAACAATTGGACTTCTACTGGCTTTTTTAAATCAATAAATCAACGCTTCACACTCAGTATCCGTGATTAGAATCTCATCTTCCTGTATCGGGGGTCAGGACACACAACAAAAACATAAACACCAACCACGACAAATATCCGTATGGTAATAGGCGTTTGCCGTGAGTGGGGATCGAATCCGCAATTGTTAGTGCTTCAGTCAGTTACCACTACGCCAACTGTCGTTAGCTTAACTTTATTGACATTTCTATATATGGATGCTGCATATAAGCAATAATATGTCAACCTACAAAAGACAAATTCGGAGATATTAATGTATTTTGATACTGCATCACCTATTTAACATTATTCAAAAAAATCATGTCATATAAAGTAGATAAATATATAAATAAGTATCGAAAAAAGTTTCTTAATTAATTGTTTCGATTTCCAAGTGCTTTCATATTTTGCATTTTATACAATAATCTATTTGGAAAACTTTTTATTGAACAATATATTAAATATATCAATCTGCTTTAAATTCATTATCACTTTTATAAAGAAAATATAAGAATGGATACATATACACTTTATCAAACAAATTTATTAAGAACAAGTTTGACATCTTTAGACGCCATTTTCTCAAAATGTAGTCCGTGTGGCTTGACACAGTATTGCTTATCAGCATCTATATGATATACGATACGATATTAACTACAATATTACATGTATGTATGTATGTAAGTTTAACTGTCATCACAAGTGTAAATATTGTCAAATGAACTGTTTGGGAGCGCTGTGTACACACCCGATGTTAGCTTAGACAATACTAGTAGACGCAGCATTCAAAATGGACGTCTAAAATATTAATATATTACTTTTCAAGATTCGTATGTTAAATTAGTAATTGGATTCTGATAAGCAATAATGTGTCAAATAACATTTTCGGAGATATTGATGTATTTTGATACTGCATCACCTATGCAACATTAAAAAAAACAAGTCATATAAACTATATAGTACGGAAAAAGTTAATTGTTTCGAATTTTAAGTGCGTTCAATATTTTGCAATTTATATCGTAATCTTAAATATTTGAAAAACTTTTTGTTAGACATTATATTAAATATATCAATCAGTTTTTAAGTCATTATCCCATTCATGATAAAAGAAAAGAAAAGATGGAGATAGACTTCATCAAACAAATTCATTAAGAACAGTTTTGCCATTCTTAGACGCCATTTTCTCGAAATGCAGTCCGTGTGGCTTGACACACTATTGCGTATCAGCGTCCAATTAATGTTAAAATTAAAATAATAATAACCCAACAATCTATTCACTGCCACCATTTCAACGACCACCAACACAATACATCTGGCAAGGAGTAAATAGCATTTACCACGTGGGCAAAGCCACAGGAAACTGGTAGTACAAAAATCAATACGACATTCATATAACGATTTCTATACGTATAAAGCTTAACAAAAGCTTCGAAAAGCTGACGTTAGAACGACAAAGATTTTTTGACACGAATAAATCTAAAATTGTCACAATCAAAGCGTTGACTATGAAATTTGATGCAGACTGCGGGGAAATTTCACACATTTGTACCGACGTTGCATATACATTTTTATATTTACATAACTACATTAGGTACTAACTATGCCTCGTGGTTTCACTCGCATAAATTTAAGGAAAAATTTTTTTTTTTTAACAAAATTGGCTTAAGTTATTCCTAATAACATTAGCTATCTGTGAGTGAAAGTCTCATCAAAGTCGGTCTAGCCGTTTCTGAGATTAGCCGGAACATACAGACAGAACAAAAATTTAAAAAATTGGGTTTTGGGTATAAGTAACGTATATTTCATATACATTTAGTTAAAAGCTCTTAATTCGAAATTACTAACAGACATTTCAATTTTAATTATTTGTATAGATATAGCGGTGGGCTTTAGCGTAGTGTAGTTTCGTTTCAGAAAACTGCACTAAATAACTTACACAGGGCGACGGGGTATGGTACAGCTTATGAGTTGAAGGCTAGTTTCAACTGCTATCGAAGTATATATTTTGGAAAAGGCGTTTTAGTATACACATAAGAAATCATGTGTCAGAATATTGTCTTTTGATAGCGACAGTTTTCATCAATTAGGCCTTTAAAATGTGTGATAAATAGTGGTAAATAGTTAAACGTTTGCGTATACTTAGGAATTTGATACCTAACAGATTTTCAACCCTCTTTTTAACCGCTTAGGAGATGGATTTTTAAAAATCATTTCTTAGTGCACACTTATGACATTTAAGGAACGTTTGTGTTAAACTTCATGTTTCTAGACCCAGCGGTTTAAGCTCAGCGTTAATAGATCAGTCGGTGAATATGTCAGCCAGTCAATTCTTCTTCTTTTTGCATCTCTTTACCTGTTTATAATATAAGTATATATATATATTACTTAAACAACTTCAAAGTAATTTTATGCATACATATGTTTATAAAGTTTATCTTAGAGGTCATCTTAGAGGTTTTTGTAGTTTTTGACACATACTACTTCTAATATAGTCAATGATACCTTTCATTTTGTATGTGTTTAACTGTAATTACGAGTGTAAATATTGGCAGGCGATCATTTTGGCTGCGATGCGAAAATTTCAATATTATATTAGAAAATACTAGTAGTACGTCTAATTATATTTGTAAATATTTGTCTATGCTTAACTAGTACCTGCAACCTCGTCTGCGCTGGACTATTTAACCCTACTTGTTATTATTATTATGTAACCTCTATTTCAATCCTTTCGTATCAGAAAGTAGTATATGTTTCTCATTTATTTCTCAGACTCTAGACTATCTCTGTACTAAATCTCATTTAAATTTGGACGGTAATAAACAATAATGTGTCAAGCCACGGTCTTCATTTTGAGAAAATGGCGTCTAAAGATGACATATCTATTCTTAACAAATATGTTTGAAGAAGTGTATATCCATCTTTTCTTTTATTTTTTGATAAAAGTTTAATTAATTAAAATCAGACTGATATATTTAACATATTATCTAATAAGAAGTTTTTTTTAATGTTTGAGTTTATTGTATAAATTACAAAATATGGAACGCACTTGAAATTCGAACCAATTAATTAAGAAACCTTTTCCCCTACTTATTTAGTTTATACGACTTAATTTTTTTTAATAATGTTAAATAGATGATGCAGTATCAAAATGCATAAATATCTCTGAATTCAACTTTTTGTGGGTTGACACATTATTGCTTATCAGCATCCATTTGTTCAGTAGTTTAGGTGTGATTGCGTAACACCCGCATACCACAACTGTATATGCCACATGATTGTTTTTGTGTGTTTTGGGACTCAAGATACAGGTACATCCTAATGATAATAATAACTTTTTATTGGTAAATAACTTGCACTACTATTACACAATATATCATAAAAATAAGACAAAAATAATACATAATTATATCAAAAATTATTAAAAAAAAATTAATCTGAAAGTATATATCGGGTTGGTTTCTCAAATATTCGAAAACATTAACACTGAACGAGTGTTATTATACGAAAACACGTGATTTTCGTTTCGGAATGTGTTTATTTACCAAATAAATGAAGTAAAGATATAATCTATACTAATATTATAAAGCTGAAGAGTTTGTTTGTTTGATTGTTTGCTTGATCGCGCTAATCTCAGGAACTACTGGTCAAAATTCGAAAAATTCTTTCAGTGTTAGATAGCCCATTTATCGAGGAAGGCTATAGATATTATCACGCTAAGACCAACAGGAGCGGAGCACTAATGAAGAATGTTTCAAAATCGGAGGATATATGTATATATTGAGAGAGCTTACGCTGTGTGCGCTGCGTAACACAGACTGCGACAGAATTGTTCCCATTTAAAAGTTCTAAAAAAAAGTCCGCGACAGTATTTGTCTATCTTTGAAGGTTAGCTCACTATAACTTTTTTTAGCTAACCAAATTTGTTCTAAAATAATGCATTAGCCAAAAGTAACTATTTCACGTGGACGAAGTCGCGGGTGGAAGCTAGTAATAGACCATAAATGTCTTTTAAAGGATGAAAATATTCACTAAGTTAATAAGAATATCATATACGTTCAATGTTTTAAGTCATGTTTACTTGACAGCACCGTGCGCGAGTTCGGACTCGCCTCGTTTTCGCCTATATTCAGACCAACACAGTTACGTGAAACGAAGTATACTTAACTTTTTTTTAATATCGCTATAGTCCATGCCTTATGCCTTCCATTATATCCCGCGGAGAAAACAAATACTAAAATGTAATGTAATTATGCACAAACCCGTGAGAGCTTCGCTGCTATAAATACTGATTTTTTTCGCAATTACTTGTTATTTATTAAGCTATAATCGGTTATTTGAAAATACGGACACTTCGGTCTTTAGTAGTATACGTGGAGTAAAAATAAGTAGAATTTAATTTTGAACTAAAGCTAATAGCTTAATTATTTAAAGTATTTTAAGCTCAGTAATCGCTAGACAATTTTTTATATATTAAATTAATTTTTATCAAACAAAAACTTGTATCAATATAAATTTTATTACAATTTTATGCAAATTAAATTGATTGGCGATGTGCTGATAAGCTAAATGTGTTGATAAACATTTTATTTACATAAATTATTTCATGAATCTCGTTAATATTGTCGTAGACCGGTGTGGCGAGTTTGAACTCGGAACATTTAACGGTGTTGGTTAGAAATAAAGTAAAATTAATAATTTGTTTAATATGTTTGTGTCCAAAAACTTTGTTTACAGATCTGCAAAAAGGCAAAACCAAGTTAGTTTTAACTTTGATTTTAATTATAGGTATGGATCTAACAGGTCTGAGGAGGGGAGGAGGGGTCACAGGGGACATGACTTTCCACAAAATTGTTCACGCGAGTTGAAAATGATTGTAAATAACTATGAAAATTGTAAAAAAAAAAACAATTTTTTGATCCTATCGACACCCTAACTACACTGGATCATTAAATTCACATAGTATACGTTATAATTTAAATTTTTATGTTCGACGCGAGAGCGTTTGTATGTACGATGTTAGCTACGGAAAAACTGAATTTATTTTAATAATTATGGTACCATTTGATAGGTACATTTTTCTTGATGGTCATATTTTATATATGTAACTATGTGTGTTTTTTTAAACAAAATCTACATTAACGCGAGCAAGGTCGCAAGCAATAGTAAGAAAAAATACACTAAACACAATATTTCTTGCTAACCAAAAACATAATCTAATACCTTAATGAATACCACTTTAAAATTTGTTGATAAAATTATTATAATTATTATGAAATTGCATAGATTAAAACACAAAGAAACAATAAAATATATACTAATAAAATCATTTTAGCAATGGTTTTAGTACAGTTAGGAAAACTTTAAAAAAAAACAATGTTAAAACATATAACAGACTTTTTTATCATTAGCGAAAATTTTGTATTTAAATATCAGAAGTCAAAATCAGAAAAATATTATGCAAGGAGAGCAATCGGTCCACTTTTAAGCTTTATAAAACCTGTCCCGATGCAAAGGAACCGTTAAAAAAGGTTTTTTTTTTGTCGTCGTAAATAAATTTTGTTCGTGTGTCAATGTAGCAGGTCGTTCCCATATAATGTGCATGTGTGCAGATAGACTATTTGCGTTAAAACATACTTTGATAAATATTATCCTTGTAAATTAAGTAAAATACCTATTTTATAAGCAAATAAAGAAAGTTTCATCACTGAAACTAGCTGCCCCTCGCAGTTTCACTTGCGTTGAAGCGTGGTGTGATATGGCCTATAATCTATACACATAAAATCACTTGTCCTGACTGATTCATCAACGCAGAGCTGACATCACTGGGACTACGAACTTGAATTTTGGCAGTATGTGGCTTTTAAATTGCAGGCATTCATTAAGAAAGGGTTTTTTGATTATTCACCCCTATGAGGGTGAAAACGTTTATATGCAAAATCTTATTCCGTGGTCGTATTAACTTATAATTGAATACACATACTTCCGGGTGATAGTAATGAAATATAAAATAGACAGGGATGGAGAAAATATATTTTTTTTAGCCGATTATCCTTAAATTCAACACAAACATTACTTAAAATAATTAAATATATGAATCCCAGAATTTAAAAATATTAATTAAAATGACGGTGGTATATATTAAATCATAGAACGGTAACAATTACGCTGGTTATAGATGAGATTTTATTTAGCTGAAATTCCTAAATATTGGGCGTAGCTGCGAGCAACTGCTAGTCTTACTTAATAAACGGGCTATCCAATACAATCTGTTTTAATACATTATACTTTTTATGTGAATGTGTTAAAAATAGCTTTGACATCTTTAAACGACATTTTCTCAATATGAAGTCTATGTGGCTTGACATAGTATTGTTTATTAGCGTTCATATGTATGTCGGACTTAGCTGTCCGTGTGTCTTGTTTATTACTTTCAGACGGCTAACGAAGCGCTTGGAAAGTTAGTGAGTAAATGCTTAATCAACGGACTTGCTGGATTTTATGTATAATGTTTTTATTGTTATTTTTATAGCGATTTTATTACTGTTGCACTTTATTGTCTTTTTTAATTATTTAATTTTCGTTCATATTATAAAAATTGTAGTTGGTTCTCGCGCAAAATACGTATGAAGTTTAGGAAGGAATGTATGCTTTTACAAAATATAGCTTACTAGATGCTCGAGGATTCACGCGCGTTTATGGTTTTTGCTTCGCTCCTATGAATCGTAGTAATTTTTCAAAACGGATCAGTTGTTAATACAAAGATTCTCATTGTTATTCTTGGGACTTAAGTCTTTTATTTAGACTTTAGTGTCACAAAATATTTAATCTACGGCATTAGATGAAACTAAATTTTAATTACTAACATAGCTAACTTGTTTCACATAAATTTTGAATAAGGTCACTTTAATACTAAGCGTTCGAGATATTTAAAGCAATACGCAAAAAAAAATGCAAAGAAAGAAACCTTGTCCAATAAAAATATGAACCATAAAACAAGTTCTTAATAAACGAGATAAAAACCACAAAAAATAACAAAAAAAGCGGACAATGTATGGTATATATGATCGTGAGAACAGCTTCGGATATCCGACACCAGCGGATAGAACAACAGATCTTAGAGATAAATTTCTTCGCTAAAAGATTGTTTACACTTTACAACTATAAAAAATGAGGTTCTTAATTCGTAATGTGTTTGCACCGAATCTGAGAATTATTTCTTATTTAAAATCAAATATACTATTTATTATTATGACTAAGTATAATAAATATTTCTGTGTCAATTCTTTTGTTTAATACATAATTATTAAGAAAAGTAACGAAACAGTTTTATTCTGCCTAAACTTACGAAAAATTATATTATTTATAATGATTAAAGTTGATAATCCAAAGCCATGTGTGTAGTTTTTGATATAAGGAGAGAATTACAGTTGTAAGTTTTACTTTCAAGAGCTATATAACACAACTCTGTAACCTAGCAATGGATATATCGTAAATAGTTACGAATGCTGTGAATGTCAAAAACAGGGCACTGACAGCCAATTCTTTCAGGTGTACAGCAATGAGGAATAACTTATGTAAAACTCTATGAACGTCTGCAAGCAAAACTTATACACGTAATTCTCGCCTACAGCAATGAGAAGTAAATTCTGTAAATATTTATGGAAGTTTTGAGAGCAAAACTTATAAGTGTAAATGTCGCCTTCAGCAATGAGAAATAACTTATGTTAATATTTATGGAAGTTTGCGAGCAAAACTTATAAGTGTAATTCTCGCCTGCAACAACGAGAAGTAACTTATGTAAATATTTATGTAAGTCTGCGAGCAAAACTTATAAGTGTAATTCTCGCCTGCGACAATGAGAAGTAACTTATGTAAATATTTATGAACGTCTGAGAGCAAAACTTATAAGTTTAATTCTCGCCTGCAACAACGAGAAGTAACTTATGTAAATATTTATGTATGTCTGCGAGCAAAACTTTTAAGTGTAATTCTCGCCTGCAACAATGAGAAGTAACTCATGTACATATTTATGAACGTCTAAGAGCAAAACTTATATGTGTAATTCTCGCCTGCGACAATGAGAAGTAACTTATGTAAATATTTATGAAAATCTGAGAGCAAAACTTATGTAATTCTCGCCTTCTGCAATGAAAAATAACTTATGTAATTCTTTTTAAGTGTTTTTCTCGACTTAAAGTTGATTTAAGAGTAAGCACATATTACCGTCATCGGTTTTGCTATAGAATATAAATAAATAATAAATTTTAAAGAGCATGCTATAATATTTGGTTCAAAGTTAGACTTTATAGCAAAAATATATTGAATCGACGATATAACTGTACCACAACGTAAAACCCATGACACCTACCCGTTCCTCTTCCTCCAAGGCCCTCATCAGCTCATAATACAGCATCTCAGCCTCCTTGGAGATCTCCATCTTCTCCGGCTCATAGCTGATCTCACACGCCAAATCAGCTTGGAGATGCATTTTTATCACTTTCACAAAACACTTATGAACTTAACACCGAATCACAAACACTGGTATTATTGATATCCACATTACAGTGCAGCGACTTACGGCGTCACGACTTACGGAACGCGACTTAATGAATTACGTTGCAAGCTTTTTGAACCATTAAAGAAATGTGTGATGTGTTTATTTATTTATTTATCATAGCCTTTGGATCTGAAATAATTTACTTAATTTTTATATCTTTTTTTATTTAAAAAAAAGTGGCAAAGGAGCAATAGTACCACCAGATGTTAAGTGGTCACTATCGCCCGGACGTCTGCAGCAGCATGGACGTTGCGGGTGCGTTGCTGGCTTTGTTGCTTTGGCGTTGTGGCTTTGTACGGAAAGTCTATACACTCGACGCTTGAAAACCCCCAGATTATACCACTCTGTTGAAACCTCAGGGGTTAGATCATTCCACAGCCTACACGTACGCGGGGAGAAAGCTCATTATGTCCGCATATTAAATCCTGACCATGCATCGAAGTGGTGTGGATGATATCGAATCCTGAGGCGAAGGATGATGGTAAAAGCGAGATGATGGCACCATATCAAAAAGTTCATCAATATTCTCCCCTTATAGTAATATATTTACAAACTAATATATTTACTTACACGTACAACTCACATATGGTTACGTACGGTATTTACTAACACACATATAGCTATTTTATATCAGTTACGGGAGTAAAACTTACAAGTGCGTTTCCCGCCTTACACAATGATTCGGTCCCTGTCACCTAACTTCGGGTTTTACATTATTTGATATTATCTTTCGTAATACGATTTAAGATTAAATCTCTGTTTCAACTTTATGCTAAGTTTGCGTAAAAATGCTCAGCTCCTACCATATATGGTTGTATCATAATCGCGACCTATATTGTATGTATGCAATCGTTAAATTTATTGAAAATAAGAATCTGATGACGTCATGTATGACTATTTAACGAATGTCGCAATAATTGCACAAGTCATATTAATATTTCAACAGTCTTTAGCTAATTGTTTTGAGTTAAATACTAGATAGATAAGAGGTTATGCCGAAAATTGTCAGAATGGCTTCTGTTTTATTCAAAATGGATATTTTCTTTAATCATCAAACAACTATATATAGACGATGATAAGCAATACTACGATTTTGTAAAGACCCATAAACTTTATTTTGAGGGAGTGGTGTCGAAAGATGTTAAACCTATTTTAAATAAATTTCTTTGGAGAATGATATATCCATCTGTTCTTTTCTATTTTTATAAGAGGTATAATGAATTGAAGGCAGATTGGTTTAATAAAATGTAAAAATGCTTAATTGTTTATCAAAAATATTATTGCGTATTGCAAAATATAGAACAGACTTTAATTTTCGAAACATTAAATTAAGAAACTTTTTTCCGTATTTATTTCATTTAGATGACTTTTTTTAATCATGTTAAATAAACGCACTATCAGAATACATCAATATCTCCGAATTGGACTTATTGAGGGTTGACACATTATTGCTTATGATCATCCATATTTAATCACAACACTTGTCTTACTTTTTTACAAGGAAGTATACGAGATTTACTAATACAAATGTCACAGTAAAAAAACGTTTTTCTTATAGACATATCTATCACTTGCAATTGTTTAGTTCTAAGGTCGTGGGAATGCCATTTAAATAACATCTAAAGTTACGGGGGTTATCTCGGGCGTAATCGTTAAATGTCACTTGGATTTATTTACACTTGAGACGTCCTCAGAGAACGATGGAAATAAAGACAAACAATAAAAATAGCAAGGAAGTGACTTTAAATCAAATTACGCGTTTTTTTACATTGATAAACAAATTGGCGCTGTGGTCACTGCAACCAAGTGAAGGACTAACGCGGATTCGATCCCCGCTCAGACGTGTGTCTGTATCTGTATCGGCGGTACTGATGTTTGTCGTGGTCTGGGTTTCTGTGTAGTGTTTCAGACCCACACAGAGGATCATGATATCATAATGGGAGCCGTTGAGTGTTATGTTTTTATTAATGTCATTTATGTTGATGACATATTAATTCCAGTTATTTTCATTTCAAAACCAACCTAGTTAATTGATTTCAATAAATTGTATGAGACCAATCTGAAAGTATATCCTTTTAAATAACAAAAGAGTTATCAAAATCGGTTAAGTAAGGACAGAGTAGTAAACATTAAAAAAGTACATTTTCACCTCCAATTTTTTAAATTCGGTTTAAACCAAAATAACCATATTTTCAAAACCTACACTTTTACTTTTACTAGCTGGTGCCCGCGACTTCGTTACATCGAGAACCTCTTTCTCTTCTCCTATCTATCTATATATCAAAATTTCATCAATATCGACACGTATATCGTATATTTTAGACGATTCACACGTCGTTATATATTATAACCTGTTTTATTAACCGACTTCGAAAAAGAAGGAGGTTCTATGTTCGGCTGTATGTATTTTTTTTATGTTTGTTCACAAATTTTTCCGTCACTTATGGACCAATTTTCAATTTTTTTTTTGTTTATAAGGGTATACTTCCAGTTTGGTCCCATGGTCATGAAGTTAGGGTTTGATGATGGGATCCTGGAGGAATCGTGTAAATACCACGTAAAAGGTTTTACTTGGCAACAAGATGTGGTAGAAAATATTTATTTTTAATTTACTTGATTCGGTCTTGAAACTTTTTCAAAAAGTTTTAAGTTTGTTGTATAAGCTATATCATTGAAAAGTTTCATTAAAACCATTCAGTAGTTTTTCCATGAAAGAGTACGAAACTTTCATACAAACCTACATACTGTCGCGCTTATAATATTAATAAGAATGTGTTTTTCTCATGTATAAGCTATATCATTGTAAAGTTTCATTAAAATCCATTCAGTACGTATCAAACATACATACATATTTGGGGAATTATTTGAATTCCTTAAGAGAGTGAAATATCGCTGAGTTCAGTACTTTTTCGGAGTGTGAAACATGTGTCTACGATGTAATTTATCACCAGAGAAATGTCGCGAGGAATTCTCAACGTTTCGCATTTGTATGAAATTCTCAGACGTTTTCACAAGTTCATCTTAACATGGTATCGATTGGCTTGAATTTAAAACATTTTAAAAGATTATCGTTTTTTATTGGCAGACGCGTTGGCGCAGTGGTCAGTGCAACTGACTCAAGCGCTAACGGTCGCGGGTTCGATCCCCGCTCACGGCCAATGTCTGTATTGGTCATACGGATGTTTGCCGTGGTCTGGGTGTTTGTGTTTGTGTTGTGAGTGTTTCCGAACCCCCGACACAAGATCATGCGATCTTAATGGGGGCCGTTGAGTGTGATGCGTTTATTATTATTATTATTTATTATTTACGTAATCTTTTGGATGAATAAATACTGTATTGCTCATTACTTATTTGTATTATGAAATTTTAATTCGATCTTTTCTTTAAATGCTAATCATCAATCGACTAACACAAGAAGAATTTTCAAATCGTATGATTTGAAAATATGCCTTTTTTACCAAGGTTAAAAAGGTTTCACTCGTATGGTATCTATACTAATATTATAAAGCGGAAGACGTTGTTACTTGTTTAAGTGCGCTAATCTCAAGAACTACTAGTTCGAATTGAAAAATTCTTAATGTGTTAGATAGTTTATTTACTGAGGAAGGCTATAGGCTATATTACTTCACGCTACGACTCATAGGAGCGAAACAATAACCGTAAATGCGAGTGAAACCACAAGGGACAGCTAGTGTAATATAAAATTAGTCTATGTGTTATTTTGTGGTGTAAAATATATGGACGCTGATAAGCAATACTGTGTCAAGCCACACGGACTTAGTTTTGAGAAAATGGCGTCTAAAGATGTCAAACCGATTCTTAATAAATTTGTTTGAAGACGTATATATTCATCTTTTCTTTTCTATTTTGATAAAATGTATAATGAATCAAAAGCAGATAGATTTATTTAATATGTTATCTAATAATAAGTTTTTAAATGTTTGACATTATTTTATAAATTGCAAAATATGGAACGCACCTGAAATTCGAGCCTTGAGTTAAGAAACTTTTTTTCATACTTAATTAGTTTAGATTACTTGAAATTTTTTTGAATAATGTTAAATAGGTGATGTAACATCAAAATACATCAATAACTCCAAATTTGACTTTTTGTGGGTTGACACATTATTGCTTATCAGCATCCATATATTACTTTTAAGTATCATCAATTTTTTTTCAATAGTTTTTGCCTGACACAGGGATAAGATCCGTCCATCTTTACAATTTTTTTTATTTATCTTAGTAATTAGTAGTCTAATTAACATACATTTTTTATCTCTATGTAAAAGAGACGAAATAGCTTTAACAAAATCGTAAATAATAGGTTTAAATGCGAGTTCCATTTTAGATCCTAACCGCAGATTTAAGGGTAATTTAATAACAGACTGTTGGCAGGATCCCAGAGTCTAACTAAAGGAGTATGCTCCGATTCGTCTTAACCCATGTTTTATTGCTTTTATGTTTGAAACTTAGATATCTCGCGTCTCTTTCTCTTGTTTGCGTCTTTTCGTGCGTCCCTTTCGCACGCTTAAGTTGTTATTTTTGTTTGCGAATGTAACAGCTTTGATTGGAAATGGCATAATTAACATTAGATGAAGTTAATTTTATATATTTAATGCTGAATATTAGTTTGTAATTTCTAGTGTAAAAATGTGATTTAATTAAAAGAATTCATTTCATATTTCACGTAAAACAGTCAGAGATAAAAACAAGAGGGTTATCCGTTTTATTAATGACTATTTATTAATAATCAATTGAATTTGTAACATAGATTTTTTTATTGTAAATAAATCTATAAATATTAAGGAATTGTATCAAGATTCTTCTATAGATGGCGCTTCGTTGCTTCAAACCTTTTCACACCATGCATAGTGCATTGTATCGTACGGAAAAAAACTTTCTTAAATTTGTATTTTAAATATTAAAATGTGTGTGTATTTTTGAAAAAAATATTCTCGGATAAAATTTTTATTATACTAATCGGCTTTTAATTTTATTTATCAAAATAGAAAAGAAAATAGAATACGTACATTTCTTCAAACATTTTTTTTAGACATAGTTTTTACATATTTATTTTCTTATGTTTTGACAGGCACGTTGGCGCAGTGGTCACTGCAACTGACTGAAGCGCTAACGGTCGCGGGTTCGATCCCCGCTCACGGCAAACGTCTGTATTGGCCATACGGATGTTTGTCGTGGTCTGGGTGGTTGTGTTAGTGTTGTGTGTGTTTCCGGACCCCCGACACAAGACTACGAGGTCTTAATGAGGGCCGTTGAGTGTGATGCGTTTATTTATTATTATGTCTTGACATAGTACTGTTTATCAGCGTCCATATATTAATATGTATGTAATTAATATATATGTATATATGTACGTTCTCGTACAAATAATTAAATCCTTAGAATCTAATTATGTTATTGATGCAATCTCTACATAGTTTTTATTCTAAGGTAGACTCTGTAAATAGCCTAAAGCTAGGTTTTATTGCATAGGACTTGTATTTACGGTAATACATGACTGGACTAACGTAAACCTAGGTTTTAAAACTCCTTTCAATGTATTATATCTTTATCTTTACTAATACAATAAAGTGAGAGCGAATTTTGTATAAAAATTAGTAAAGTAACAGCCTGTAAATGTCCCACTGCTGGGCAAACGCCTCCTTTTCCTATTACATTATTATTATATACGCTGCGATATCACCACCGTCGAGCTTGAGATGTATTTAAACACAATTTTAGCACTTGAAATCTCAGCTGTGCAAGCCACGTTTTGAACCCGCGATCATTGGTTAAGATCTACGTGTTCTAACCACTAGGCCATGATGCTGTGCCGGGGTCCCGGAAACACACAGCTCAATCACCTAACACCTAACAAAATCCGTATAAAAGTAAAACAGGCGGTTTGGCGTGAGCGAGAATCGAACCCGTGATCGTTAGCGCTCCAGTTGCAGTGATCACTGCACCGTGTCTGACGAAACAAAATTCATCATTATATACAATTTTGTAAAGACCTCTTTAAATTATTTAAAGTCGTATATTTTTTTGCAGTTGCAAACTATGTAACTTTATTACATGCACGGTGCTAAAAACGTCGCAATTTCTTAGTTGAAATTTTATTTATACATTTCGTTGTTAGTTCCGCGAAGTTCAGAATGGACGCTAATTCAGCCAGCGTTGGACTGAGTTAATATAATTTGCGACGCGTCGAGTGCGAAATTCTAAACAAATTATATGCTCGCTTCCCGTTTAACTTCACTTGCAGTATAATTTCTATTTTTAAGAAAGTCCGGATGTTGGTTATATTTAGTTCAATATACAATGAAGAGATTGTGTGTTACTTAATTACTACTTAATTTAAAGAAGTCCAACTTTAAATCACTATTTATTTCGTCAATACAAAACAAAAAAAATAATAAAAATTATATTAATAACATAAGTTACCACCGGTTCGGTATGTACATTCTCCCGAGAAGAACCGGCAAGAAATTCGATAGTTACTTTTTTAAAAATTATGTCACTAAATTTTTTTATGTATTATATACTTTTAATACATCACACTCAACGGCACCCATTAAATCTCATGGCCTTGTGCCGGGGGTCCGAGAAACACACACAACACAAACACAAACACCCAGACCACGACAAACATCCGTATGGCCAATACAGACCATTGCCGTGAGAGGGGATCGAACCCGCGACCGTTAGCGCTTCATTGCAGTGTTAACTGCGCCAACGCGTCTGACAAATTCAAATTGTCAATTATAAATTATTAAAAATCCTGTATGAAATTCAGCATATACTAAACCCACGCATCTTAGAGCAATGTTAATGTCATCCTAAGAACCAGTTTAATTTAATGCGATTAATAGCATTGGTAATATCTTTCGACTTTTTGCGAAGCAATGAATTATGTTATGACCTATAGCATCCATTATAGGAGAAAAGATCCGTTACTTAATCATTGCATTGATTAAAGATATTAATGAAGGTGGTAGATTAATGGATGAATATTTTGGAGAAGAAAGTGTTTTCACATATAGAAAACAACCAAAAAAAGGGATTCAGTTGCACTATTCAGTTATAATTGAAGTAATTTGTGTGGTTATATTATGTTTAAGGAATCCTAAGTTTTAACTTGTTCTTACATATTTATATTTTCAAAAGCAAATTATGCAATCTCGTTTATTTGGGTGACATACATATTTACCAAATAAATAAAAAATAAGAATTGTAAAATTGGTTTAGAAATGACGCGAGTTTTGAACTACCAAATATTTAAAATAACACACTACACTAAGTAATGAAGAAGTAAAGAGTTAAATTGTCTAAGTTTGTATTTAATTTACCCGCCGGTAATTCCTGAAATTACTAATACGATTCGAAAATGTTCTTTTTGGATAGCCTGTTTATAAAAATAGGTTATAGGCTATATTACATCACGGAGCAGTAAGCGTAAACGAGAAAGCCACGTGGGACAGCTAGTATCTTATAAAAATAACAGATGTAAAGCACATTACCAAGAACGAAAGCTGAAATTGCTTATAAAGTAGGCATTTATTGACCATTCGTTGTCCGTAGCTTGAAATTTATTATCTTTCGTAATTAACAATGTTAAAAAGTTGCAACAGAATGTATTTTTTTACATTGAGTTTAATGGCCTTAGGAAATAAAACAAGCAATAATTAAGACCGGCAGGGTGGTATTTTGGTACCTTTTTTATATGGCAACACTGTTACCATTAATTATTTTGATTGGCAACGTTGATTTTTTTTTATAAACAAAAAGAAATGTTGATTAGTAATTCGTACGTGACGTTGACGAAAAATGCTTATTTAGCACAGTTAAAACGATTAAAGCGTAGAATTGGGTTGGTTAATTATTAATTTTTAATTAATGGAAACAAAAGGTCACAATAGACTGATTAGTAATAAGTAAACGAAAACATTGACACGCCATACATAGCCATGTGTAAGGCAAAAACTACTTATAAGTGTTATTCTTTTAATTGATAACAAACATCTAAGTAGCCTGGAGGTCTTACGAAAGTTAAGAGTATGTTTGTTTGAATGCGCTCAGGAACTACTGGTTCTAATTGAAAAAATATTCTTGTGTTAGATAGTATATTTTTTGAGGAAGGTTATAGGCTATATTACATCACGCTACGACGCATAGAAGCGAAGCAGCAACCATAAACGCGAGTGAAACCGCAAAGGACAGCTTTATGAAAGTCTGAGATCTAAACTTATAAGTCTAATTCTCGGCTTAAAGTAAATGTATTATTTATAAAGTGTATCTACAATTGTTTTGAAATCTAGTTTATTTCCAGTTAAAATAGGTTTCGCAATGTTTTGTTTTATCACGAATAAATAAACGCGTTAGAAAAGTCGACCCAGTTGGCACTGACCAAGTAATCTGTTGGAACCTTCTTTCTAAATGTTTATATTCAATCTGTACTTTATACAAAATCGTTATTTATCTATAAACTAGCTTTTGCTTGCTTCGCGTTAATGTACATTTTGTTTTAAAATAATAAGTATAAAGTATAACCTATGACCATCTAGAATACCTAATGTACCTTTCAAATGGTACCATAATTTTCAAATTCGGTTTAATTGTTTTGGAGTTTACTTCAACAATCTTACAAAAAACAAAACTTCATGCAAAAATCGATTACTCTTTATTAGGTCCTTATTTATCTATATACTCGTATATTGGTAAAATTGAATTTCAGAAAACGATTCAAATAATATTATAATATTTATGTAATTAATAAATATTTTTTTAGTAATAAAAGTGTTATGTTTATGTTTAGTTTACAAAAAATCCGGGTATACAATTGCATGCAGTTTTTATATTACATTTATTATTAGAAAAATAGATTTTTAAACACAATTTATCCGAATGATACAATTACAAATTTTCAGAACAATATAATGCTTTTAGAATACATTCGATTTCGATGTCAGAAATACATTTTTCCAAGTAAATGAGGCAGAAAGTAAGTTTCATTTGAAACACGAGTGAAAATAAATCGGTCGACATTTGAGATCCCTGCTCTGAATAAAGATGGCCGGCGATTTGTATGCGGCGAGGGCAACACTGCGGTTTGCGCGGGAAAACTGACAGTCCATCTCTGTTTTTTATCTGTGGCCTGACGTTTTTACAGACGAGTAATTTTTTTTGTTTTGTTCTATTTGCGTTTTGATTTTGTATTTCCCTGGATGTTTTAGTTTTGTTTTTTTTTTTAATTCCTATTTTTATGCTTTGCAACATACAAGGTTAATATTTACCTATATTTTTATTTAACTTAATGATTTTATTAAAGGTTACTTATATGCACGAAATAGTTAGAAAAATATTTTTCGATATTTTAATTTTTAATTAACAGGTTCAACCCGTTCATTAAAATATGAATAGATAATATAAATCGTGAAGTATAGAATATATAATTTGAAATTTTTATTATTTACTACAAACTTATAAAAAGAAACAAACTTTTTACTTTTTTAAATTTCATAAACCAAATGAAGGAGTATTAAAAAAAGTAAGTCTTAATTAGTAATATCAATTTATTTTTGTTTTTATTATTTTAGGTTTATATTGTTTTACTATATTTTTGTTTCGATAAACAGTATTTGTTTGTGACAACAAAAAACAAAAACACCTCACTATAAATATCCATCAATTTCGAATGACTTTTGAAATTCGAACTTTTTCATTCACCCATTCAGAAACATCACTGCTGTTGTGTACAGCCAACAACAACAATCTGTTGTTGTGTCGTGTCCTACCGTTTTCACCTTTACACAATGTGGTCATTGTGGGGCCTACACTTTCTCGTAAGCGTATTCAAACGTCAAGCGCGGAAGTTAGGTGACTCACTGTACCGGTCCACGGACTAGAGTGATTTACTATGAACATAATCGTTTATTATCCTTTACATCCTATGATATAATAGTACTTAATATTTATTTATACATACAGTTCGTACCTCATGATAATACCAGCGTTATATTTTGGTAGTCAATAACTTGCAAAAATTAAAAATATAGGCTTTGCGTGGGACAACGTAATTAGTTATTTATGGAAAGAGCGGGCACACTGAGCGGATCACCTGATGTATAGTCCATTTTTCTGTAGTTGTCTTATTTGATAACATGGAACGAAAATCACGAATTTTCGAACATTATCTTTCATTATAAAAAAATGATTAAGTTCAATCATTCGATCAATATTTTGTCATCTTTGTCTTCTAAATAAGACAAGGAAAGAAGGACTACGAAGTGATTTCAGTCTCTATGGAGCATATAGCACCATAGGAACCATAATTGCGTATATATAACTTAAACGAAAAAAGTTGTTAAAGCCACACCAGCTAGATCACGTCGATTTTATGTGAGAGAGTGTTACTGATTAATTAAGCCAACCTATACACGAGCTGTAGTCTGTGGCGTACAGCTAGGATTCATTACAGTGCAAAAAATAATTATATGAACGAAATATTGTCAAGCAAACTTTTAATAACATTAACTCATGACGTTAAAAAAGTGATGTATAATATTGTCCTACTTTTATAATCTGAGTAAGCGTTTTGATACCATCTGTGATTTTGTATGAAGTAATTTCACTGATGAGTTTGTATGTTTACATTAGTGAGTTCATCTCAAAAACTATGGGAGCGATTTCGAAAACTATTAGTGTTAGATAGCTTGTTTATTGAAACAGTAATAGGCTATAAAACATCACGCCCTTTGTTCTATCACGACTAGTTCCACTCTTTTTAACACGACTATATGTGTCTAATCTAATCTATTCTATACCAAAATTGATCAAAATAGGATTTAAGATTTTGACGTTAAATTGTAATAAACAAACAGATATAATTACTTTAACTTTTATACTAAGAAATTCCCAAATTATTGAATTTTAGTAGAACTTACTTGGGTCAATATATTTATATTAAACTAATTTTTGCTCGCAGCTTCGCTCGTGTTAATATAAATTTTATTTTAAAATAATACATATAATATAGCCTATAATCATTTAGAATGATGTACCATTCGAATATATTTTTAATAAATTTAGTGGTCCCGGAGTTCACTTCACATATACAAAATTCGCTCTCTCTTTATCATATTATCTGTACAGATTACTGGTAAATGAAAACATTCCTACGGGATAGTTAAGAAGCTGTATCTCCATAACTAAAGCCTTTATGAACGTGAAGATAGACTTGTTCATATTACCTGTCCAAAGCCATATTATTTCACATAATAGGCAGAATACTGTTAAACATTTGCTTCTATATATTTATAATAAAAAAAAACATAATTAACATTACATTAAATCTATTTCGCTTTTCCATGTCAGTATTGATAATAATAACCCAGTTAAAACATCCAACCCGTATTTGATAATCATATCAAATACCCACTGTTTATCCAGTAAGTCGATAATACCTATTGTGTTGTTCTATTTATACCAATAGATAATTATTGACACAAATCGTATTCGAAGGTACGAAAGTCACGGCGTGAAACGATAACGACCGTCTACACCACTCAACGCAATCCTGGCAACACTACAAACACATCACTTAAAAAAAAACAATTAAAATAAGACAAACGTGTATCCGATCGGTATGCAAAAAAGTTCGCAGACAGAAAAAAAAGCTTGCATTCGAATTTGAATGAATATGTTATTGCACGTATCCGAATTATATACACAAATATGTTATACATAAAATTAGTTATTAATATATTTTTTTATTCGCGAAATTTATGTTATTTTAATGCGGCGTGTGGCGCGAACGCGCGGGCGCCTGGCAGACGGCCGCCATTACACTGAACTGGCGCGTCAAAATGCAAAAGCTAACGCGCCCTGCGCTGGCGCATGTATTTACATAATCATTATTGTACTTGGTCCTGCCATGCGTGATCTCAGCGTAGGGACGTGCGTGCGTATCGATAAAATGTCCATTCAAAATATATAGTCATGCCTTTATCTTTTACTAAGTACTTTTAAGATATTTAAAGGATTTAGGTACATGAATTTGTTACTCACACTTAGAGTCTTATATTATGTTTATTAAGACGATTATATTTTGAATGGGTGTTTTGTACTTAAAAAGACAATTAATAAATATATTAGGGCTTAACTACAAAAAAAAAAAAAACAGATTTTCGCAAATTCTTTTGCAGCAATGTCCATAATAATTGTAACTTTTGCCTCCTTATTGTTTATAGCTTTATATGGAACTTAAAGATTTCTAAATGAACGATTATAAGGCGTTCTGAATATTTCACATAGAAAGTTTTTTTTAAAGTGAACTTTTAACGCATCGATATCGAAATACCGATATTTGCACATCACTATTCAATACTTGTTAAAGACAGGAGCAGTGATTTCGTGCGACACAAATAAGCAAGGTTTTGTTTTAAATGCTCTCTCGAATGAGAGCATTTTTTACTTGCAGATGAGGGGGGAAGGGGGATGTAATGAGTTTACCCTTGTGTAGGGGTCGAGTGATGCGGGTCATGAGTGGCTGTTAAAAATATAGTGTTAAAATGTAAAACGCCAGATTTGAAAAGAACACTTAAATAATCGAGAAATAATAGGGATGCAGGTACTTATATTTTAAGAAAACGAGCCATCCACAACACTGAGGCTTTAGATGTCGGGGGGATGGGGGGGTGAAATGTAGAGGAGAAGACACAGAAACTTTTGTTTTTTTTCTTTGAAATTCAAGAAGGACGTCTTACAAGCTGAACAGATTATGTGCCCTAAATTATACTACCACTACAACGGTCATTGACACAAGGTGTGTGAATAGATCACAGCTTTTTACGGGTCACAGATTTAATGACCGAATGATACATGGAGCTGTTGCATATGATATTGTGTTCAATAATATGGGGCGGATTTACAGAGTACCGATAAATTCAGATGTCTCCGTTTGTTTTCAACCAACTTAAAAACGAAGGAGTTGATCAAATTGTAGTGCATTTTTTTACTTATTATTGTTTGTGATCTGTATTTATATTTTTTTAATTTAGTTTTTCAATTCAGAACTTAGAAATTTTTAACAGATTTTGAATTATAAGAATCACACAATTTTACCTAAATCAGTTTAGTACTTTCGATTTTAAAACAAAATACATGGAATAAGTAGACAAACATTAAAGGCAATAGTAAAAAAAATATATTCAAAAATCTATATATAAAAAATTGAGTAAATCTTAATTATTAATTTATACGCCCACGCGAAGCTAGAACGAGTAAATTGTATTAAAAAAAATCACAATACCTACTCGTTAGTAACAATCCTCCTTTTCTCTGATTTATTTCTAGACAGCAAAAGTATTGCACTGTCGAGTCAAAGTTGACGTTGAAGTTTTCAAGGACCCTTCCATCTACAATACAAGCAATAACAAGGAAATCATTGTTAGTTAATCAGGATGTTTCGCAAACTGCCTGACGTATGTATCCTTCCCTTTATAAGGGCCTTGTCCTACCGTGGGACATGTATAAGATGACTTTTCTATGTTTTCTTATATCAAACTAGTTGTCTCACGCGGTTTTAATCGCGTTTACTGTTTCACTCTGAGTCATATCTATGTATATATATAAGAGAAGCTCACTCACTCACTCATCACGATATTTCAGAAACAACAAGTGCTAAGAGTTACAAATTTGGGATGGGGGTTATTTTTAGGACGTAAGGACTAAGTAGCTACGACAGGATTTAACAAAATTCGACCCCTAAGGGGGTAAAACGGGGGTTGATATATGAAACTAACCAAACCAAAAATATATTTAAATTTTATAGAAACTCTATTTGTTACTTTTTATGCCTAAATCTCTGAACTAATTCTAAACTACGTCTTCAAGAGACATAAACGAAGTGACACTTTATTTCTTAATAAGTACAATACAATATTATAACAAAGGTTTTATATATAACATATTTTGATATAAACTAACAGTAAGTACACATTTTCACCGAATAAAGCGGTCGGCATTGACCGCTTGTGGTTTTCCCCATCAATTCATTTCATCGAAAAACTATTTACATTTTGTTTTCAAAATAATCCGCATTTAATAAAAACGATTGAATCATCTTTCAAAATGTTATTAAACTTATTTGTACACGAGGTATTGCTGATGGTTTCAATCGCGTGTTCGATTTCGCACTTGGAATATCGAAATTCTGATACAGCATATTATAATTAACTAGTGGCCTCTTACGGTTTTGCTCGCGTTTATGGTCACTGCTTCGCTCCTATGAGTCGTAGTGTGATGTTATATAGCCTATAGCCTTTCTTAATAAAGAAACTATCTAACACAAAAAAAAAATTCAATTCGAAGCAGTAGTTCCTGAGATAAGTGTGTTCAAAGAAACAAATTTTAGTTTTATAATATTTGTATAGACTAGTTGTCCCTAGCGGTTTCAGTCGCGTTAATGATTATTACTTCGCTCTTGGAAGTCGTAGCGCGATGTAATACAGCCCATAACCTTTCTCAATAAATAGGATATCCAACGCAAAAAGAATTTAGATTTTTTTATCAGTATTGTAAGAGATTTTTACTTAAAATAATAATCACATATGGATGCTGATAAGCAATATAAAAGTGTGAACCCTCAAAAAGCCAAATTCTGAGATATTGATCTATTTTGATACTCCATCACCTATTTGACATTATTCAAAAAAATTAAAGTTATCTAAACTAAATAAGTACGGAAAAAAGTTACTTAATTTAATGTTTTGAATTTCAAGTGCGTTCCATATTTCGCATTTTATACAATAATCTCAGATACTTAAAAAACGTATTATAAGATAAGACATTTAATATATCAATCTGCTCTTAATTCATTATACCTTTTATCAAAATAGAAAACAAAATATATACGTCTTCAAACAAATTGTTTAAGAATACTTTCGACATCTTTAGACGTAATTTTCTCTAAATGATGTCCGTGTGGCTTGACGCAGTATTGTTTATCAGTGTCCATATAATCAAACCACTATGTGCACAGCAAATCAAAATCTAACCTCCAAGAGAAACATCGCAGGTCAAATAAATCGAGGCAAAACGAAGTTAATTCACATTTAGCAACGCCGATGCAATATGCTTGATTGCTCGGCGTCAATTTGCATGCCCAATCTAGCTGGACATTAGCGGCTGAATCGTGTTAGCTTATTAGGCAAAAGAGCTTGAAGTAATAATTGGCGTCGATAAGCAATTCTAAATCATTCTGATTGAGAAAGTATATATCCATCTTTTTTTTGATAAAAAGTATAATTAATTAAAAGTAGATTGGTATAAAAAAAGTTTTACCTAATAATAAATTTTCTAAATATATGATATTCAATATTTAAACATTAGATTAAGAAACTTCCGTACTGTAACTTGAAAATTTGAATAATGTTAAATACATCACGTATAATCACAATACATTAATATATCTAAATGTGACGTTTTGTGCGTTGACACATTATTGCTTATCAGCATGTAATTATGAATTAAAAAAAAACGACTTCCATAGGAAAATAAGTAATTCCGGTCACTTCCATGACTCACGTATTTCAGTTATTTTGATACTAAACCCAAACTACTAAATTGATTTTGATAAGAATTACGGAACGGAATATAAGAAGCAGATAAAAAAAAACACTACGAATTGAGAACCCCTTTTGCCGTCGGTTGATAAGTGTGCACCTAAAACAAATTACCAGGTTAGTGGCTTACCAATTGACACTTTTTGTAGGTAACGGTTGGTAGGATACATAGGTGTATCCGTTACGAGATATAACTTACAAGTGTAATTATCGCCTTATATAAATCGACGCTGTAATTTTAATTCAATTCTTTTGCTGCTGTCATTTTAAAGTTTTTCACTATCACTACTGTCATTAGTCTATGACTGCTTACATTATTTATATGTATCTACTAATGTAATTAATGCGAAAGTAACTCTGTCTGTCTGTCTGTAACGTTTAACCTCTTAATCCCACTTAAACCTCTCAACCGATTTTAGTGAAATTTGGCACAGATAATCTTTAGACCCTGAGTAAGGACAAGGGCTTTTTATCTTACCTTTTATTGCGAAAAGCGAAAAAAGCGAAAGGTCACTCACGCTGAATGCGTGACTCACGAAATCACAAACTACAAGTGCTAGAAATTTCAAATTTTGCATTAAAATTCTTTTTAGAACGTAACAATAAAAATGGGGGTTAGAAGTTTGTATGAAAGTCCAATGTTAAGCGCGAGTGAAACGCGAGGGGCCGCTAATATTCTATATGTAAAAAAATGTAAAACTAGACGGTAAAAGGCATACGCTGGATGTTTTTAATTTGTTCACTTAGGTACTCTTGTAGCATTTTAATTAGTTTAGAACATCGTAGTTCTGTGGTATGATAAAAAAAAGTTTTAGAGATATCATCTCATTTTACGCATATTTTATGTTTTAATAAAATAGCATGAAATTTCTGAAGTAGAAATTTTTAAAGATATAGATTTTGATATTTATATTTTATTCATTTGTACGTTAAGATTAATTAATAATAATTAAAAATATCGTATATAATACTCAAAAATCTGACTTTCATTTTAGTTTTATTTAAAATAATTAAATAAAAAAAATTATAAAAAAAAAACATTGAAAACACTATAACAAATTATAAGCTAATGTTTTAAACCTTATTTTTATTGCAAAATTATGAGTATGAAATAAATTTCATAATTTTAAAACACTAAGTTTAACAATGCATGTGTTATAAAATTATATCATGATACAACTTGGTATATGTGAAAATTGCTGTTGAAATAATTTTTATTTATGCTGTTGAATTAATTCAAAGTCCTGACTCTATAGTCTGTTTTTCTTTACCTGTCTTATTTGGTAACAATACCGGGAACGAAAATGACGAATTTTCAAACATTATTTTACATTATAATTTTGCTTTATAAAAAGTGATTCAGTTCAATCATTGCGTCGATAATTTCTCATCGTTAACTCTTTATATGTTGTTAGAAGTACGCCATACGTGTCTGCTAAATAAGACCAGTAAGAAAAAATGGACTATACCCTCAAAATGCTGTAATTTAAAAACAAAACATTTTTGACGCCATCATTTTATAGTATTTTATTGGATAAACTGAAACTCTGAAGAACGAATCATAGGTAGTATAGTCTTAATTGTGCCCAATTTGAATACAGTAATGGATTTCATAAAACTCCTTAAAATAAGACTTCATCATTTGTCTATTGTTTAACCAACTCAGCGTTTTAAAGCTTTTGTAATATCACCCATAATAATTTATACACTTCGGAACTATGGAGCTTACGAACTTAATTAAGTTAGCTTTTAAGTGAGGGACATGAAGTTGAGCTTTTAAGTTATAAAACTGAGCTTTTGCTGACAAAGACGCATCCGACCTAAGTGCTGACTGCTTGTGATCATTGAGACGGAAAATTTAATTTTTTTTTTATTAGCCTTTTAAAAATTTAATTGCACTATATTATATTTGGTATTAGTACATTGTTTTCTATTATATTTATATGTGTAGATGTGTTTATTTTTTATATTTGAATGTAATTAAAATGTAATGTTTTCGGAAGAAATATGATATTATAAATATTAAAGTATTTTTTAAGTCATAAATTTACAATTGTATGTGTTAACCGATAATTATTAATAATATTAGTTAATATAATTAATCAAATAAGCGAACGATATCACAGTGTGGCAAGTCAATTTCGATTTGTGTTAATGAGATAATTAATGGCACCGAGAGACTCGCATTAATACCAGACTCAACAACGGTTTTTTTTTTTTTTTTACGAAACATTTTATCTTAAAAGATTTGATCTTTATTTCGGGAACTTAAACCTTTTGTTAAACTTTTATTAAAGTACTCTATTACAACGTGTATTCAAAAACAATATTACAAAATAATTACAATACGTATGTCATTTTTTTCATAATGCAAATAACGATATTACATAATAGATAATCGCTTTATTTTGGTACATGTTTTACCGAAAAATTTCAATGCTCTGTGGATTTATGTAAACGTATGTCTTATTGTAAGCGGGCTAATAAGCGGAGCGGATTACAATTATGCTTTGCTTCCTAAAATTGCGGTTCGTCAAATTATAAGCGCAATATTAAAGGCGTCTAGAAAACTGTGACTTTACGGCGTACAAATACGCTTTGTAGCAAACCCTGTCATACTATTTCCATAGTAAATGTTTGAATGATGTTATCTGAAGATATAAAACGATCACTAAATTGCAAGCAACATTGTACTAGGAAACCAAATGTCTAAACTACTGAAGTGTTCCTAAATTTTTGAGATGTTTTCAATCTCGTGACTTATCTGTTTATCACATTTCGTTTTATACCGACCTGTGACTTTAATGCTACTTTAAACTAAGTACCTTTTGAAATTTATTCCATAAGTATTTTGACAAAATACAAAAGTGCTGAAAATAATTGCAAAATGGTTTTTTTATATACGAACACATTCACTCTAACAAGATATATGAGAATGATTTAATAATCATTAATAATGGTAAAAAATAATTAATTTAATTAAATTGAAGTAATTATTAAGGATTATAAACTTAATTGAAGTAAAGAAATTACTTCCTCGCTTGCAGTGAGACCACACCTCTTTACATTTAATTACAATGCAAATAAATTATCGCACAATATAATTTGACGCCGCAATCCAACACTGATTGTATTATTATTAAATTTGTTTGTTTAAACATATTCAACACTAGCTGGTGCTCGTGACTTCGTCTGCGATGTCTGTGATGCCTACGTCAAAGTAGCTTTATGCATCCAAAGTCTCCGCCCGATTTGTTTGAAATTGACAAAGTTTCATACAAACTTTCATCCCCTGTTTCATCCCCTTGGGGATAGAATTAATCAAAATCCTTTCTTAATGGATGCTTACGTCATAACATCTACCTGCATGCCAAATTTCAGCTCGATCCGTCCAGTGCTTTGGGCTGTGCGTTGATAGATCACTATGTCAGTCAGTCACCTTTGAGTTACATATATTAAGAAGATTTCAAATCTTATATATAAAATTCTTGTGTTGTTACCTTACTCCCCCTAACCGGCTTTTCTGATTTTTACCAAATTTTATATGCATATTTAGTATTAATGGAACCAATGGATGTGTATACCCTTTCATACAAAAAAATAACAATATCGGTTAAATTGTTTTCGAATAATCGCCGAATATTACTAAAAAAACGCTTTTTATTGCGAACCTCCTTTTCTTTGAACTCGGTTAAAAATGAAAACACCAAACACCATTTTTGTTAACCCTTACACAACTTATCATCAAGCCCATTCAAAACTCGAATCTCTTTGTGTTTGAGTGAAATTTAATTACCGAACCATTATTTAAGATCGACTCAAAGGATTTAATCTTGCATGTCTGTTAATACTGAAACTGAGGAGCAACAATCTCGCAGAGGGATCGGGAGGAGGAAAAATTAAATAAAATCCTCCATAACGAGCCAAAGCCGTAGTTCGCTATTTAATTATGAATTTATGAGCAGCGGGGAAAATGCAAACCTAGACGGTCGATGTGGTACAAGTAGCAGGAGCGAGCGATAAGCGGTTGCCATTTTGTTTTTATCTTGTATATGTATGTTGATAAGCAATTATGTGTCAACCCACCAAAAGTCTAATTCGGAGATATTGATGTATTTTGTTAGTGCATCATCTATGTATTTAACATTATTTAATGAAAAATAAACTCATATAAACTAAATAAGTACGGAAAACAGATTCTTAATTCATTGTTTCGAATTTCAAGGTCGTTCCATATTTTGTAATTTATACAATAATCTTATATATTTAAAAAACTTTTTATTTGATAATATATTAAATATATCAACCTGCTTTTAATAGATTATACCTCTTATCAAAAAAGAAAAGAAAATATGGATAAATACTTATTCAAACGAATGTAGTAAGAATAGGTTTGAGATCTTCAGACGCCATTTTCTCAAAATAAAGTTCGTGTGCCTTGACACAGTATTGTTTATCAGCGTCCATATATGAACGCTGATAAGCAGTACTGTGTCAAGCCAGACGGACTTCATTTTGACAAAATGGCGTCTAAACATGTCAAACCTATTCCTAATAAATTTGTTCGAAGAAGTATACATACATTTTTTCTTTTCCATTTTGATATAAAGTATAATTAATGAAAAGTAGATTGATAAGTTATAGTATCGGACCCGCTCTCTGTATACAACTAACTTATATTTAGTATATTGGACGAATGGCAAAAGTAATGTTTTATATAATTTCTAAATAACCGAGATAAGCTTTTAAAACCATGCCATTTTAATGCGTGATGCCGGGATAAAAACTATTTTATCTGTACACATTTTGAACTGTATACACTTCGCTCCCATGTGAAAGCCATACATACCCATGCTTTTAAGCGTCAACTTGTCTTATATCTATGTACTTGACTCTGATCTAAAATATTATTTACATACTAAATTTAATTCGTCTGGATTCAGACGTTAGTCCAAACAGACAGGTTAGCTTTCGTGTTAATATTACAAAAATAGAATTAAAATAACATCTATCCGCTAACGCTTATGACTATAAACGCTATAACATCAGATGCACCGTCTCTCGTCCTGTTTCTGGTTAATTAAGACACTGTTTTGAGTGGCACTTACAGCGGGCTAAATAAATAATGGACACAGTATTTGACGAGCGAATTTCTACAAATTAATTATGAATTACGCTCGATATTTCCGCGAGATTAATGGTATATGGAATATGATGTAGATGACAGCGTTATACGATATTCTCCGTGAAATGTTAGGCTTTAACTGGTGATATAAATAAATAAATGCATCACACTCAACGGCCCCATTAGGATCTCATGGTCCTGTGTTGGGGGTTCGGAAATACTCACAACACAAACACAAATACCCAGATCGGGACAAACATCTGTATGGCTAATAAGGACTTTCGCTGTGAGCGGGATCTAACCCGCGACCGTTAGCGCTTCAGTTAGTTGCAGTGACCATTGCAACGAGTCTATTAAACTAACATGGTTTTGTGTGAGAAGTTTGACAGGCAGTTGTATCAAGTTTATGTAGTTGAAATAATTACAAAATCATTTTGCTTTAATACGCGAAACATAATATGGAACTTAGTTAAATAATTTTGTGATTATTTAACATCGAATTCTGCAATGTAATGCATGATTCAATCAATCTATAGCTTATTTATTTTGTATATTATTTGCTCTTTATTATATTATTATATATACTATTAACGTCATGTTTATCTCATCGTAATTAGTAAATTGTATAATATTTCATGTATATAATGTATCGTCATGTAAATGTTCTAATAATAATTGTTGTACCACTAATTCTGCTGTTAATAGGAGGATGTCAACAATTCAGCATAGACTCGTTACCATGGCTTCTAATTACACCATTGTATTTCACGGTCCATAGTTCACTACTATATTATTATAAACTTGATATAATTATCATATAACCATGCACATCTAACTTTATGAGTTTACTTCACACATACGAAATTCGTTGTTTTTAAATATCTCTCAAATGTAAAACACATATGAGAAATAATATTAAAATTATTGTTTCTAACGTCATTATAAAAATGATTTTTCACTCTAATGACGAAAATTAATTAAATATGTCAAAATTAATGTTTTCACAAAAAAATACAGTTTTAAATTATTATTAATTACCGTCGATGTTAAGTATTCGAATTTCCATCTAATAATTGGACGCTGAGCTCTACTATGTCAAGCCACACGGACTTCATTTTGAGAAAATGGCGTCTAAAGATGTCAAACCTATTCTTAACAAATTTGTTTGAAGATGTATATATCCATTTTCTCTTTTCTATTTTGATAAATGGTTTAATGAATTAAAGTAGATTGGAATAAAAAAAATCTAATAATAAGTTTTTCAAATATATTAGGTCCTTGCATATTGCAAAATATGTAACACAATTCAATTAAAAACCTTTTTTGGATACTTATTTAGCTCTGATGACACGAACATTTTCTGAATAATGTTAAATACGTGAATTATCAGAATACAATTAATATCTCCAAATTAGATTTTTGCGGGTTGACACAATATTGCTTATCAGCGTACAATTCATGTAGGTAGTATTTATTTATATAAAAATATTTTTTTAATACAGAATGTAATGTGTTCATCTCATTAAACCAGCCATTGGAAGGCTCTTAATCAAAAGTCGAAAGCGTATCTATATACAGAGTGCCAACTGTGCTTGTGTTGGAAATTTTACCAGCGTTAACAGAATCGATATTTAAAAGTAAAAAAAAAACTGTTCTAAAATATGTTTTAATTATTTTTTTTATTTTTATTTAAACGTTATATCTTGTAGGTTCGTTCGGATCAATTATGAAAATAAATTTAAAACAAATTAATTCGGTTTTTTACTATTAAATATCGATTCTGCTTACGCTGGTAAAATTTCCAACACAGTTGACATTAATTTTTATCTATATTAATATTACAAATAGGAATGATTTGTTTTTTTGTTTGCTTGCATTGAAAATGCTCCAGAGCTACAAGATCATTTTGAAAAACTATTATTGCGTTAGTTAGCCCGTTTCTTGGAAAAGGTTATAGGCTATATTACATCACGCCACGACTCAAAGCAGCGAAGCAGTAACCATAAACGCGTGTGGAACCGCAAATGTAACTAAATTAATCTTCTAAAATCACATTTCAAAGATAGATAAAATTTTTCGTCAAAATCCTAGTTAACATAAAATACATTTGCATATTGGCGTAGTTCCAGGTCCTATTACCATATTGGTGCTATTAACGGTTCTCCGATTGTCTAGGATTAACTATGTAGGTAACCTACATTCTAATGATCAATTGTAATTTGTAATGGAAGACCTTGATACTGGTGATACTTGTACCCCGAGCATTGTTGGTGACTTTAATAGAAATATTATGTGGAGAAATGAATATGCAAATTAATCCCTGATAAGCAATACTGTGTCAAGCCACACGTACTTCATTTTGTGAAAACGGCGTCTAAAGATGTCAAGCCTATCCTTCATCGAACAGGGATCGAACCTGCGACCGCTAGTGCTTCAGTTGTTGACACCGTATATATAAAAATTAATTTTTGTAAATTTTCTTGCTATTAAATAATTATTCAATATGCATTTTTTTCTATTTAAAATTAATATTTTTATTGTTTTTTTTTCACTGTGTTAATTATATTTAATTATTTTGAAACAAAACTAAAATATAATATAATTATGTATAAAATAAATAAATCTATATCTAAATCAGCATGTTGTATTGAAAGTATACTGTATTGCCTACAGACTCTTAGCATAGCTGCATAGTACCCCAGATTAATTTTAATGGATATTCTGATGTACACATAATTACTAATATTAAATTTAAAATAATATGAAATCTTTAAAAAATATAATACTGTTTAACTACTATTATAATGCGAAAGAGTATGAGGATTGATGGATGTTTAATGCTCTTTCATGTCAAATCTAACGAACACATTTTGATGAAACTTTACGGTAAACTACACTAATATTATAAAGCTGAAGACTTTGTTTGCTTGAATATCAAAAACCACTGGTTCGAGTTAAAAATTATTTTTGTGTGAGATAATTTATTTATTGAGGAAGGCTTTAGGCTATATTACATCACGCTACAAATGAAAGAAGCGAAGCAGTAATTATTAACATGAATCAAACCGTAAGGGGCAGCTAGAATAGTTTATATATTCCAATAACACATAGGCTGGTTTTTATTAATATTGAGGCTAATAATTTATGATATAATAATTTTACATAACATTCAACAAATTAAAAGTTAAAACATCTTATAGTTGGAATTAATTTTAATGGGAATTAAGATCTACCTCGTAACTAACTATATAAATACAAATGAGTAAAGTAAAAAAAAATTAGTACTCATTTTCATAATAAACTTTACCTAAAGGTTAAGTCCTTCAATATACATTATGTAAATTGATGAAGATGAATTGAAGAAAAAAGTTCCCCCACATTTTGATTTCGAGGGAATTAGGAGCTTTTGTTCCTGAATTTACTTCGCGTTAACTTAATTTGTCTTGAAAATTAAAAAAAGAAACATTTTATTTATTAATTAAACAAAGAATTTTTTTTTTATGTAAGATTTTACAACTTAAGAGGGACATATAGAATACCTACCTAAACTTAAAACAAACAGACGTTTAACATGCTCGTTTATTGTGTCTGTCGTGGTCTGGGTTTTTGTGTTTGTGTTGTGTGTGTTTCCGGATCCCCGACACAAGACCACGAGATCCTAATGAGGGGCGTTGAGTGTGATGCGTTTATTTATTATGTCACAACTCTCACGGGTATTAGGTCAAATCTCAATGTCCGCACATTGCTAGACATCCTAAATTTTTACAATTACTGATTTTTGTACTAAGACGAAGCGATGACCGGCGAATTTAAAGCGATGCGGAGCGACGCGGACGCGCAAATCGACCCGGCTTGTCAAAGACAGATAACGTAATTCGTTCGAGCGGATCAAGCCGATCGCGTGAGCTACATATCGCACCGCGTCGCACTGCACCGCACTGCACTCTGCGTTCTTATGACACGTATATCAATTTAATAATCAAATGTTTGTTGTTTTCACACCGCGCCGCATTGCATCGCATTCGCTTCCATGGGACGTTGGTTAAAACGCCTCCGTTAACTATAAAACTATAACACGCTTTTAAATGTGTATAAATTTGCATAAATTTAAAGACTTACCGATCGCCTTTTTTTTTTAAAAGAAATACTTCGATAGCTTACCTAGAAAAAAGAAAATGAGATTATATTATTTGTAATATAAAAAATTAAAAACTGTTTAGGATGTAGAGCGTGCAAGGAATCAGAAATACATAGAAACATATATAATTATCTAATATTATACACATTGCTCTAAAAACATAGCCTTTTGTCAGTCGGATAAAAATATAAATAATAATAAAATTGTGTCTGTTTGTAATTTCAAATTAACAACTTTTCACTGAATGCAAATCAAAGTATACACAGTACTCACGTAAAAAAATCAATGAAAATTTATGTCTGTTTGTTCCGGCTGATCTTTGAAAAGGATTTTGATGGGAATTCGTACCTTCTTTCCTAGGTACTTTTTGATTTAGAAATTCTTTATTATAATTTTTCGCAGACGATTTAGCAAGACCAGTTAGTTGTATATAATAAGCTTAAACTTTAGTTAAGTTATCTAAGCATATGAATTTTATGCATATCGAATTAGACAAATACATGTTCCCGATTTCCACTTTGTTGTTGTAGTCATGCTGAACGAATGCGCTGGCGCCGGTAAGCCCATATATCAATTGAAAGATCATGAGCCGGCGCGTACCGGTTTAAAGCGGATTCAACTTGTTTATTTAGCGAATGAAAATAGAGAGGGCGAAATTATGTGTTTGTGAAATGTAGCAAATTTTAAGTACATCGTAATTGTGATTGCCGTGCCTCGGTGAGCGCGTGAAGCTGTCGGGTTGTTATCACAATCACCTGATATTGATCGTTGCTCTTAGTATGTAGGAAGGTATAGATTAGATTATATTTAGTTGGTAGTTTACTGGATGGGGTCAAAAGGTCAGATAGCAATCGATCTGTGTAATAAATAAAACTTAAAAGAAAGCCACCGACTTAAAAAATAATATAATTTCGTTTACGAGGACACTTTTATCATTTCGATTTTATAACCGAATTACTAAACCGATTTCGATGAAATTTCATTTTATGAAACTAATCTAAAAGCCTTATAAAAAAGAGTTTTTAAATTAAAATCAAAATATACTTTATTTAAGTAGCCTCTCACGAACACTTTTGAATCGTCAATACAAAAGTTAAAAAAAAAAGAAAGAATTTACATTAATGTGAAGCCACCGGTTCGGAATGTAGACTCTACCGAAAAGAACCGACAAGAAAGTCGATAGTTACTCTTTTAAAAATTGTCAGTATATACATTTACGAATTTAAATTCATTGAACATTCTTAATGTAACTAGCGCATACTAAATCCACGCATCTTTATCGTCAACATACTCAAATCAATCAATTGAAAACCTCCACCTTTTTTGAAGTCGGTTGAAAAAACAGTAATCCATCAAAATCTGGACTAGAAGTAAGCAGACCTAGATAATAAGAAAACATAACTTATTAGGTAGGTATTTATGTAGATACATTTAGAATGTTTTGTGTCGTGAATTAGTTAATATATTATTATTTTAACGTAATTAAATTTACTTAGAATAATATTTAAGACTATAATTGTAAGAAAATAAACACCGTCTGGCGCGAAGTACACAGTTTGACATGTTTAAAGACAATTTATAAAACGTAATGATATCCAAGCACCCGGTTTAACTTTTCTCAACCTATTTTTCTTTTTGTTTTATCGTTAGATATTATTTTTAATAAAGTTTAACAGGATTAATTGGATGAAAAAATTAAAAAAAATAATAATCACTTTTATCTTTAATAATTGAACTGGAAATAATTATGGTTTATAGTTGAATGACCATAACAAGAGTGTCTTGATTTCACCTAATCTATATTTATGGCAAGTGATTAAAGATTAGTAATGAAAATTATTTTTATTATATACAATATTAGTTTTAACGATCAGTACTCAAATGATAATAAATGAATATAATTTAAGTTGACTTTCCATCGCTTGTTATCTTTATAATTGGACGTTGATAAGCAATACTATGTCAAGCCACACGGACTCCATTTTGAGAAAATGCCGTCTAAAGAGGTCAAACCTATTCTCATCAAATTTGTTTGAAGATAGTTTATTTATTGAGGAAGGCTATAGGCTATATTAGATCGCGCTACGACTCGACGATTAAAACGAAGCAGTAACCATGCGAGTGAAAAGGGAAACTAGTTAATTATAATTCTAATGTGTGTATTAATCTTAAGCTTAATTTAAGGAATGAAATAAACGCATTTTTATTCATATATAAAACTGTCTGTACGATAAAATGAGACTGATTTACAATCACATAAAAACTCAGCGTTTAAAAGATCTATAAATTTTATTGTATGCCATAAATGGACTGGTACTACTTTTAGGTAAATAGAAAGGATGTAATTAAATACGTCTTTCTCTATTTACTATTTGCGTCTATTTACTATTCTGTATACTAAGCACATTAAATAAATACTAATCTTTACATAGTATAAAACGAAGTCGCTTCAAAGTAATCTTAGATCTTTTAAGCTACGCAACGGATTTTAATGCGGTTTTCATCAATAAACCAAGTGTTTCAATAATAGTTTCAATAATATATTGTCTGTGGTCAAATTGAGAATAGATTATCTGTGGTCAATTTTAAAATCGGTTGAAATTTTAATAAACTATGATCGAATTCTGACCGCAAGACGACTAATATGTATATATAGTTTTGTAGGATATTTTTTGTATGACATTAATTTTGTATATATGGACGCTGATAAGCAATATTATGTCAAGTCACACGGACCTTATTTTGAGAAAATGACGCCTAAATATATCGAGTCAACTCTTACCAAATTTTTTATATATCCGTCTTTATTTTTCTATTTTGATAAAACTTTTAATGAATTTAAAGCAGATTGGTATAATAGAAAGTTTTCTTTATAATAATTAGTTTTTCAAATACATAACATTATTACTATATGCATAATATTGAGCACACTACATAATCGCAACATTACATTAAAAAACTTTTTTCTGGACTTATTTAGTTTAGATTACTTGAAAATATTTTGAATAACTTTAAATACATGGAGCCGAGATGGCCTAGTGATTAGAAAATGTCGATCACAACCGATGATCGCGGGTTCAAACCCCGGCTAACACCACTGATTTTTCAGGTGCTAAATTAGTGTTTAAATTCATCTCGAGCTCAGCGGCGAAGGAAAACATCGTGAGGAAACCTGCATGTGCCGGGAGAAATTCTGTCACATGTATATCCGCCAACCCGCAGTGGAGCAGCGTGGTGGATTAAGCTCTAAAACTCTACTTATGTATATGACGCATTATCAGAATACATCAATATCTCCGAATTCGATTCTTTTTGTGGGTTGACACATTATTGCTTATCAGCATCCATACTTGATAATTAAATTAAAATATAACATACGTTCCCATTCAACGAGAAATCCACAGAGACGTGACTCACAGGGCATTGCGGTGAGCGTTCGCTTTACGGGATTATGGGGCTTAATACCATGGAATCTGTCTGAGGTTTTGACGTACATTTTGTATGGGACGGCCGGTTACGGTTATGTTAAGTACTATTTTGTGTGATGATGAATTTAGTTACGAGTAAGGCGAGAAATGCACTTGTTAGTTTTACTCTCGTTATCGATATAAATCTTTGTAAACTTACGAGAGCTGTAAATGTAAAAAATAGAGCACAAAATTCTTTCAGATGTAAAAGTAATTATAAAAAAAATATGTAAATCGTACGATAAACTTACAAGTGTGATTATCGCCTAAAAACTGTTTATGTGATTTTTAAAAGTTTTTTGTCGTTATGAAATGTCTTCCTTAATATTGTATCAAAATTAATGTTTTATAATGTATATTGACAATCATTATCAAAATCAAAATGAAAATCAAAATATGCTTAATTCAAGTAGCCTTTTACAAGCACTTTTGAATCGTCAATACAAAAACAAAAGAAAACTAAACACTAATTAATTAATTTACCAATTTTAATTTATTCGCTGTTATCACGAATATTATTTATAATGATTAACTAAATATATATAACTTTTTAACGGTGTTCTGTATATCCTATACATATGGTATATATATATCTATATAAATTGAGGTTATATTTAAGCTTTTTTTTTTAGTACGAAGGTTTTTATATATATATTTTTTATAGTTATAAGCATTGTCATAAATAAAATAATAAGTACATCTTTACTCTTGATATTAAAGTAATCGAATTCAAAAAGTCACATTTTCGAGCACAAAACGAATTAGTAGGAATTCAGACGTCTATTTAGAATTTAATATCACAAAATGTTAACAAAATAATTAGTTATTATTTTGAAAAGCTAAGAATTATTAACTACAGAATTATATGAAACTAAATTTTAATTATTTTTTAACTTATATAACACATTCATATTTAATATAACGGGTCTTATCGCGATAACTAATAGTAGTAATACCTTTTTATTGCCCGACGTTTCGACGAACGAGTCACGAGCTGACCACGGCGAATGCAACTTCGTCGAAACGTCGGGCAATAAAAAGGTATTACTACTATTAGTTATCGCGATAAGACCCGTTATATTAAATATGAATAGTATAAATCGCGACAGTTTAAAATATATAATTATATAAGACATATTTTGAATTCGATCTAAAACTTCTTTTAATTAACAAAACGTCCTTATACCCCGTAAAATTTACCTTAAAAGTAAGCAATATTAACCCAATTAACTATATAACAATTCACTTGTACGCAAGTATATATAGATGCTGATAAGCAATAATGTGTCATCCCACAAAAAGTCAAATCCGGAGATATTGTATTTTGATACTGCATTACCTATTTAACATTATTAAAAAACTTTTCGAGTCACATACACGAAATAAGTACGGAAAAAAGTTTCTTAATTTATTGTTTCGAATTTCAACTGCGTTCCATATTTTGCAAATGTACAATAATCTTATATATTTAAAAAAACTTTTAATTAGATAGTATGTTAAATATATCAATCTTAATTTAATTAATTATACCTTTTATCAAAAAAAGAAAAGATAGATATATACTTCTTCAAACGTCTTTATTAAGAATTGTTTTGACATCTGTAGACGTCATTTTCTCAAAATGACGTTCATGTGGCTTGACACAGTATTGCTTATCAACGTCCATATATGTGTATGAGCATCAATATCGTGTGGCGACACTTTAATATATGCGTATGCACGCTCCCGTCTATGCTCTGCGGAATATGCATCCAACGCAAATCCGATGCGGTTGGGAACACGTTAAAATGTGTTTTTATCGAGGCGTGTTTTAATTTCTACCTCGCTTTTGAAATGTTTTTCCTTTTTTTATATATGACGTTTTGATGTGGTTCCAATGTGGTTTCGCTGGAAATACGATCGTTAACACTTTATCGGACTTTTAAAATGTTAGTTAATTTTAAGCTGTCGTCAAATTTCGGAAGCTCTTTGTTTGTTTCTATTTTTGAACCGATTTCAAGAAAGGATAATCTCTCTCTCTCTAAAAGTATGTCATCCAGGTTTTGAAATTGCGTATTTTGTTTTTGAAGTCTTTTTTATCATTCTTAAAGTGTACAAGTTATAAAGTCTACTTAATAATTGTTTAAAATTGACTTCAAACAGAACTCTTACTGTATTTATATCTATATGAACAAGCGATCATAGCAATCGCGGGCTATTTTAGTTAGTAAGGGTTCCTCTAAGTAAGAGCTCTAAACCTTCTCCTCAATAGGAGAGGAAGCCTTAGCCCAGCCCAGAGGGACATATACAGGATGTTACTTTATTTTAAAGAGTTCCTTTGGTTATCTCCAAAGGTATTCATCATATTATACCAAGTATTCATATTAAATATAGCGGGCCTTATCGCGATAACTAATGGTAGTAATACCTTTTTAATGCCCGTCGTTTCGACGAAGTTACATTCGCCGTGGTCACGAGTCAGTCAGTCACATCGAAACGTCCGGCATTAAAAAGGTATTACTACCATTAGTTATCGCGATAAGACCCGTTATATTAAATATGAATAGTATAAATCGCGAAAGTTTAAAATATATAATTATACCAAGTAGTAGTAGTTTTTAAGACGCGAACATACAAACGTACATACATACAAACAGTCTTTTTTAAGTCGGTTAAAAATGTGTATCGTTTCCATTACGGACGAACGGTTCGAATGGGAAATGGAATTATTTCTATAAAATAAACCATTATATTTTACACCCTAGCCTCCTTAATAAACAAACAATTTTTTTTTCAAATCGAACAGATCCCGAGTTCAAGATTAAAGCTTACAAACAAACTCTTCGCTTTTATATATTAGTATACATAAAGTAAAATAATCACATCCCATTATGTGTTTTAGGAAACAGGAAAGAAAATAGATTATCTAGAGAAGAATTCAAAATGGATTCTTGTAATGCTAACGAGCTGCGATCCTTTGCTGAATCTTCTGAATAGTGATGTTTATGAAATATATCGATATTTTATTTAATTTTTTCGTTATAAAACTGCAATAATTTTAATATAATATTGAAAATAAAAAAAAGTATAGTATTAACATATTTTTTAACCCCGACCAGTAATGAGGTGTTATAAGTTAAGCGTGTATCTGTGTATCTGTCTGTGGCATCGTAGCTAATGTACCCCTAGCAAATGAACCAATTTCGTAATTTTTTATTTATTTTGAAAGCTGATGTAAGCGGTATGGTTCTTAGCTATGATTTACGAAGATATGTTCAAACATTTTAAGGTTATCACCTTTTTTTAAATTACTTCTACACTTTTAACAATTCTGTTTCCTCATGTTTAATAGGTAATAAAATTATAGTTATACTTACTTCATTTATAATAAACCTCCTTAAGATCATTAATTTCACTCATATAAATAAGTTACCTTACTTAATACTTAAGTTCGTTTTGTTTTATTCATTTATATTCAATTACTTTATCATCATATCCAATCTAAAAATAATATTAAAATAAACTTATTTTCATTACACTCCATGTACATATTATTGCTATAGTCACACAGGAATATAATCTATATATTAATACGTGAAAGAAAAACGATGTATCCCTTTTCTATGAAAATTGTGCGAACGGGGGAGTATGAAATTTCGCATGCTTATAGTCTATATAGAGCAGAATGCTAATATTTAAAAGTACATTAAATCAATACAAAAAAAACATTACACACGCTCAAATACATGGTACATTTGGTACACAAGCATACACTCTTAACTATGGTCGAATTCAACCACCGAGCGACCACTAGTAACAATAAAACCACAAAAAAAAAAAAAATAAAACGAAATCACCAAACAAGTTGACAGGTCCCTCACTCAGACTCGGCTCGGCTCGACTCAGCACTCAGTCAGCGCGAATCTATCGACACTGTCGACATTGTCACGTCACTAGTGCGCACTCATCGCAAGTGGTCGCGTAACGACATCGATAACGAACCCAGCATTGTTATCGAATGTAAAGCGGTGCTGACTTGCCACAATTATATCTTATTTTTCAATGGGAAATACGATTTTCGAATTGATATATTTTGTTTTGATAAATAAACTAGTCTGTGTTAATAAAAATGTTTGTGTGTTTTTCGTTTATGCGTTCCGAAACCGTTGGTCGAATTGGGACGAGACTTTGGTAGGGTGTTTTTAAGACGAATATGAGGGTTCCTGGTTTAAAAATGTATATATTTAATTTACGCGGCATATCAACGTATGTCGGATAAAAAGTCAAGTAACAGCCTGTTAATATCGCACTGCTGGGCAAAGGCCTCCTCTCCTATTAAGGAGAATAGTTTAGAACTTAATCCACCACGCTGCTCCACTGCGGTTTGGCGGATATACATGTGTCAGAATATCTTCCGGCACATGCAGGTTTCCTCACGATGTTTTCCTTCACCACCGAGCTCGAGATGAATTTAAACACAAATATAGCACTTGAAAAATCAGTGGTGCTAGCCGGGGTTTGAACCCGTGATCATCGGTGGAGATCGACGTGTTCTAACCACTAGGCCATCTCGGCTCTTACCGGATAGAGCTAGTAATAAATGAATACTAATAAGCAATATTGTGTCAACCAACAAAAAGTCAAATTCCGAGATATTGATGCATTCTGCTAATGCATTATGAATTTAATATTATTCAAAAAAATTCAACACATCTGAACTGAATAAGTACGGAAAAGTGTCTTCATGTTTATAATATTGATGTGTTACTTTTTATTTTATTTGTATTGTTTAATTTACTATTTATTATTTGCGATAAGCATTAATCTCATATACTTGAAAAACTTTTTATTAATCCAATCTGAATTAAATAATTTACACCTTTTATCGAAATGAAAAAGAAAAGATGGATATACACATACGTTTTCATTAAGAATGGGTTTGATATCTTTAGACGCGATTTTCTCAAAATGAAGTCCATGTGGCTTAACAAAGTATTGCTTATCAGCGTCCATATTCATATATTTCTTACATATATAAGGTATTAACAGGGCATGTGTTGGATTTGACCTGCGTTAGCAGAATCGATATTTAAAAGTAAAAAAACTGAACTTTTTTAATATTCTTTTACATAAAAGCGTTTGTTGTTCTTTCGCGCAAAAAGTACTTAACATCTTTTGATGAAACTTAACCGTAATATGCTTCAAAATAAGACATACCACGCATTATGAGCTTATATAGTTTTGAGAAATAATGCAAAAGTAGGCCTGCCTGTAAGGTTGTTGGATACGTTTTCACGCCTAAAACACTGAACTAATTTTAATGAAATTTGGTAAAGATATAGATTGGATCTTGGAGAATAGTAAAATGATAGCCATACGATACTTCCGCCACGAAAATAAAAAAAGGGCTAAAATAGTGGATGAAGATTTTATGCAAACAAAATTGAACCCACATCGTTAGGTGTTTGACCACTGTGCCAGCTGGTCGTTAAAAGTAAACTAAACATAGACACGGCAGGCGCCATACTCATTACACCATTAAAGTATCTGCAAATTAAAAATAATTATAGTTGAAACAAGCATTACGGTATAAACGTAGAAATCTTTCGAATAACTAAAATTATATTACCCAATAAGGTAAGTATTATTAAAATGACTCTAGGTTAGTACATAGAACAAGTTTCATTAACAGTAACTATTAAGAATCATTAAAATCAGTTTCATAGTTTCTTTGATACAGTATAAAACACGTAAATACAAACACATTTACATAGACTGCTAAAATCATAACCTTTTTTGCCATCGCTGGATAAACAGGATGCCTTGCCCAATATTGAGATAATACACTATTGTTGTATTTAAATACATTTCTAACCGACTTCCAAAAAAGGAGGTTCTCCATTCGCCGAGACTTTCGAAGAGGGTTTATCGATTACTCGAAAACAGCGACGATGTATAATTTTTTTTTTGTTTTAAAGGGTATACTGATAGAAATCGGTTTAGTGGTTTCGTACTCTAAATACTACTAAATAACTCCAAAGCAAAGAGTTGAATTGAATTGAATCAAAATAACTGAAATAAGTGTGTGTTCCAAGCGAACGTTATTACGTTCTAGCGATCCGCCCTGGTTTCGCTCTTTTTTACGCCGTCATATTTCAACAAAAGATGGAAGATTTCTAAAGATACATTATTAAATGGACGCTGATAAGCAATACTGTGTCAAGCCATACGGGCTTGAGAAAATGGCGTCTAAAGATGTCAAACCTATTCTTAATAAATTTGTTTGAAGATGTTTATAATATCCATCTTCTCTTTTCTATTTTGATAAAATGTATATTGAATCAAAAGTAGATAGATTTCTTTAATATGTTATGTAATAATAAGTTTTTAAATATTTGAGATTATTTTAAAAATTACTAAATATGGAACGCACCTGAAATTCGAAACATTGACTTAAGAAACTTTTTTCCATACTTACTTAGTTTAGATGACTTGATTTTTTTTTATAATGTTAAATAGGTGATGTCGTATCAAAATACATCAATATCTCCAAATTTGACTTTTTGTGGGTTGACACATTATTGCTTATCAGCATCCAAATCAAAATAAAAATAAAAAAAATACTTTATTCAAGTAGGTAACTCACGAGCACTTTAGAATCGTAAATACATAAAAAAATTACATCAATAATGAAGCTACCATCGGTTGGGAACGTAGATTCTACCGAGAAGAACCGGCAAGAAACTCGATAGTACAAGATAAGTACACCACACCATCTATAGAGGTTACTCGTACATTTTAAATTACCGTCTCTCTTCGTTCTGATTGGTTTCATAGAATTTTCATCAAAATCGCTTCAGTAGTTTGCTTTTAAATTCAAAATAGCTGGTATAAGTGAGTCGTACGTCGTAATCATTACGTGTATTGCTTTGAAGTCGGTTGCTTTTTTTATACTCTTAATTATAGAGTATATTGAAATATCTTTTAATTTCCTTTACTATATAAATTTCTGTAATAAATTTTATGGTTACGTAATTTGCGTATTATTATTATTATTTTAATTTCATAAAGCATAAAGGACTTTTAATTACGCTTTCTGAGACTACTCGAATGTTTCATTTTATGAAAGTTCCCTTTACCAGTTTAATAAAAAAAGTCTTTATTATAAATATTCTACTGAAAATATAAGAAGTATTTTCATTAGAAATTCTGTAATATAATTTTTGTTGCTCTATTTATATATTACAGCTGGCGTTTATGATTACTGCTTCGCTTCCATAGGGCGTGATGTAATATAGCCTATAACCTATAATAAAAGATATTATTTAACCGCAGATTGGTAATAAAATTATTGCATATTGTAAAATATAGAACACACATCAATATTCAAAACATTAAATTAAGAAAGTTGTACCGTACATAATTACTTAATATGAATTGAATTTTTTTAATAACGTTAAATACGTGACGCATTATAAAAATACATATCTCCGAATTTAACTTTTAGTGAGTTGACATATTTATGTTTATCAGTATCCATTTGTAGTAATAAAATAATGAACTAAAATGTATTTTTAATTCAGTAGTAATTTCTGTCTTTAAAGCAATTATTTTATTTTGTTTTTTAAGAATATTAGAACGATAATATACAATTTAATGTGGCGATATCAGCAACTTCCTTTTTAGGCGATAGCACATCATAGTCTAGCGCATTCGTTAAGGCATGGATATCACAGATCGAATCAAAGAAAGGTTCTACCGACGTATAGATTAGGGCGAAGTCACAATGGCCGTTGCAATTAATCCAAACACGCCCAGCAATTCACTACGAAGTACGATTTATGGAAGGGACAAGTTAGAAACTACTGCCTTACTACAGGACTCAATAAAACTATGTTCAACACGTGTCTAGCTAAAATGTTTTTAACATTGTTTAAAATGTTGTCTAAATCATAAAAAATATTTATTAATAAAATGTTATTTATTTGTTTTTGTATTTTTTTTTGTACAAATAATGAGTGGAACCAGGAAAGTGTTGATTTAAAAAAAAAGTATATATTTTTTACCATCCAGTAATACCGCTTCTAATTATAAAAATTTGCAATGTCAAATGAGAAACTTATAACTTTACATATTTAGCAAAACACAAATAACTAATCTATATATATTCTATAAGAATTAGAAGTGATTTATCACGTAACATTTGTTTACAAATGCGTTTAAAAATTATTTAAAAAATCTATCATAATTTTGTGACATTAAAGTCTAAATAAACCGTCGAATTTCAAACTTGAAAAACGTTTATTAACGTGCGTAAATATGTCAATTTCTAAATACGTTACGTGAAAATTACTCTCAGCCATTTCCAACTGCCTATATCGTTCATTGCATATTATTAAGCACTCATTGAACAGCTGATTTTCAGGTCAATATGGGCGTGATCTGGACTCCGCGATGGATATAAATCGTTTCTGAGCATGCGCCTGTTTCCTTATCAAAGACTAATTAATGTTAAAATTGATATTAATTGTTTAATACCTATTTTGATTTCGACTTTTATCATTTTTTTTAAATCCTTTTTATCTATAATATTTATATATATAACTTAAAAGTGACTGACTGACTGACTGACATAGAGCTCTAGATCAACGCATAGCCCAAAGTAAAAACAAAAAAAATGCCATTAAATAAAAAATAAAAATTAAGTCTGAACAATTTTCATCACTTAGGGGAGCGAAAAATAGATAGTAGCCGAGTCCCGGACTTACTGAATATGCATATTAAATTTGGTAAAAAATAGTAAAGCCGTTTCGGGGGAGTAAGGTAACATTGATACACAATAATTTTATATATAAATTTGAAATCTTCCTAATTTGATCTATCAACGCACAGCCCAAACCACTGGACGGATCGGGCTGAAATTCAGTATGCAGGTAGATGTTATGACGTACGCATCCGTTAGAAAAGATTTTGATTAATTCTATCCCCACGGGGATAGAGGGGCGATGAAAGTTTGTATGAAACTTTGTTAATTTTAAGCCGATCGGGCTGAGACTTTGCTTGCATAAAGCTACTATGGCGTATCACAGATATCGCAGACGATGTCGCGAGCACCAGCTAGTAATATATAAAGCTGAAGAGTTTGTTTGACCGCGCGAATCTCTGGAATTCCTGATCGAAATGAAAAAATCTTTTTTGTGTTTGATAGTTATTTATTTAGGAAGGCTATAGGCCATATAACATCACGCTACGAGTCATAAGAGAAAAACAGTAAACAAAAACGCGAGTGAAACCGTGAGGGCCATCTATAGTATTAGTATGAACTTTTAATAGTGTTGGTTTTAAGCATTCAGTTGTCATCAGAATTCTAAGGAGTTAACGTTAAATTCAACAATAAATAACGATTGCTTGGTTGATTGAACGGTGCATAATTCACTTGCATACAATCGAAAATAGATTTTTATATAGATCATAATCATTACCAAAATTATTCCCTTCACTGTTATAGAAAGAAATAAACTCCGGAACAGCAAAAAACATCATGATATTATCGTGATCTGGGTGTTTATGTTTGTGTTATTACAGACACCCGACACAGGATCATGAGATCCTAATGTAGTCCCTTGCACTCAGGGACCATCACATGTGATACTTATATTATTATCATTAAATATTAGTCTAAATCTCTGTCCGGTGCTATTAGTAGATACATAAAAAAACTATCATAATATTTAAATGACATCGTAACATCTACTTTGAATAGTTCATAAATAATCTTTGACAAATAAGGGGCCCTAACGCACGATCACGCTTCGCGTACCAAACGCTCTTTGTTTATTGTAACAACTTATTTCGTGCCCAGCCGGATATCCGGGACTATGTCAATGTGCTGAATGAGCCATTGTAAATAGGAGACATTTTAATACAGATTAAAAAGGTTTTTGATGAAATACACATATCATACCTACAATTATTATACATATATATATATATATATAGTCTCAAGTTAGAAACATACTTGATAAGCAAATATATACTAATATTATGAAAGTGAAGAGTTTGTTTGTTGGAACGCGCTAATCTTATAAACTATTGGTTCGAATTGAATTTTGTTTTAGATAGTTTATTTATTGAGGAAGGCTATAGGCTATATAAAACACGCTACGACTTATTGAAGCGGCGCAGTAACCATAAACACGAGTAAAACCGCAAGGCGACAATGATTCGAAATAAACTTTCGGTCTAACAGACTATTTTTTTGTTTTGGTATTAAGGAATTAATCTCACAATATTGAATTAGTATTAAAATACCAATAGGTATGTAATTATATATTTTAAACTTCCGCGATTTATACTATTCATATTTAATATAACGGGTCTTATCGCGATCTGATCTGCTCAGCTGCCTGCTCAGTCAGCTCGTGATCACGACGAATGTAACTTCGTCGAAACGTCGGGGAATAAAAAGGTATTGCTACCATTAGTTATCGCGATAAGACCCGTTATATTAAATATGAATACCAATTACTAATACGTAAAGCAAAAACTTTTTACAAAAATTGGGAAGACGGAGAAGTGCAATTTCTGCAGAATGCTAATTTGTATTTTTTATTATGCATAAAAAAATACATTAAATTAATAAAAAAATCATTGCACACATTACCATGATTTGACATCACACAGTCTTTTGTTTATTGTTAAAGTCTGGTCAAACTGAGAATAGACTTGAAATTCAAATTAATTATAGTCAAATTTTGATCACTGGGCGACCACTATGTTAAAAACTTACTGTCATACTACAAAAGACGCATTAAAACCATGTTGAACACGTGTCTAGCTAAACAGTGTTTAAGATTTAAACATTGTCTAAAATATTATCTAAATTGCTTAACAGCGAATAAACTCAAAAAAAAAACTATTGATAAAATGTTATACGTTACATTTGACAGCAAAAATAGGTTTTAAACATCTATTAAACTGACTTAAACGTATATTAATATATGTCTAAAGCATGTTCAACTCAAAACTGTCTTAGACGCGCGTTTAACGTCTGTTTAAATCTTTTGTAGTAAGGCAGCATAAAACTAAACGTTTTTTTATCCCACAGACTATATAACGAGTCAAAGATAAAACACAACATACTAAAATGTCGAAATTAGAGACTACCTGTCATACTACAAAAGACGCATTATAACCATGTTCAACACGTGTCTAGCTAAACAGTGTTTAAAAATTAAACATTGCTTAAAATACTATATAAATTGCTTTAAAACTGATAAAACTTATAAAAAAACTTACTGATAAAATGTTATACGTTACATTTGACAGCTGAAATAGGTTTTAGACATCTATTAAACTCACTTACACGTATGTTAATCTATATCTAAAGCATGTTTAACTCAAAACTGTGCTTAGACGCGGATTTGTAGTACGGATTTTTTTAAACACGCGTTTAACGTCTGTTTAAATCTTTTGTAGTAAGGCAGTACAATTTTATATGAACAGGGTCGGATTTGGAGAAGTGGACATCTTTTGTAACAAAGAAGAGGCCTAATTATTTTTCGAATAAATTGAACAATTTTATTGTTTGATACTTAATGAAAACTTCTAATCAAGGTTCGTGCATATATCAATGTTTTATTAATCGAACTGAACAATTACGATTGTACCCATTTTACGAGTAAGAATACAAAAAAATTCCAATTTTTTTAATATCTATTATAATGGCACCACTCTGGTTAAGTCACTGTGGCTGTAACTCCCGGTACTCCTTCCCCTAAATACGGCCCTGTATATATAAATACAGATACGTATGTAGGTATATTTATGTCAAGGGTACTTTCAGATTGTGTCTTCGGTTTAAGTAGCATGAAAGGGTCGGGTTTAGGTCTGAGAAAATACCACTTTAGTCTGTAAAGATTACTTGATATGTTGCGAGACAAATGGCAAAACATTTTGTAAACACTTAGGATTTAAGATGTACCTACGTTTGTGATGTTCAAATGTGTTTTGGATTTAGCTTAAACTCTGTATGTATCTTGAAACGTTTTAAATGCTTGAGATTTCATTAGTACCTATATAAATTCATTTAAATAGTTTTGCTAGACGCTTAATTATTTATCTTGTAATTTAAATGGTATCTTCGGATTATCTTATTATATAGTTTAATATAATTATATTATATAGTCTTCCCAATAATAAGTAATGCCTATTAATTTTAAAACATTTCCTCAAGTGGAAAAATCTCTAAGTACAGCATGAGATAAACAAAGTTTTTGATAAATTATACTTATTAGCCTTATTCATTTAATTATTATCGTGCTGAATTGAAGACTAATACGAAGATAATTGAAAAGCTTTTCAAAGAAATCTTACAAGACTCTATCCTAGTCTAAGAGTGCCTATATTGACGCTATCCTTGAAAATAGTTCTGTTTCGTTTTCAATAACAAATAAATGCGTTTATAAATCAAAATATACTAAATTGAAGTAGGCTTTCACAGGTACTTTAATCTTTAAACCATAAAGCAAAATTAAAATAATGTAGCTACCAGAGTAAGTTTAGCTAAACAGTGTTTAAAAATTAAACATTGCTTAAAATATTATCTAAATTGCTTAACAGCGAATAAACTCAAAAAAAAAAAAACTTATTGATAAAATGTTATACGTTACATTTGACAGTTAAAATAGGTTTTAAACATCTATTAAACTTACTTAAACGTATATTAATCTATATCCAAAGCATGTTTAACTCAAAACTGTCTAGACGCGGATTTGTAGTACGGATTTTTTAAAACACGCGTTTAACGTCTGTTTAAATCTTTTCTAGTAAGTTAGGCTTTTGAAAATATATCATGTAACATACAAACAAATAATTAATCGAATTCCATCCTGCTTCTATTATACAAGATTTAATTTAACTTCCTGTCATATTTTACTCCTGTTAAAAATTACATCAACTATTCGAACACATCCGATTTTGAAGTCCGTTAAATCAATTTATCCTCTACACCGAAGATATCGTGGGAATACATGAATGCATATATGAATCGGGTTTAGTAACACGTATATCCAAAATGTCTAGCGCAATGGATTAAGTCTTGAATGCTATATCAAAGGAGATTATTGCCCAGCCGTGGGACGTTTATAGTCTGTTGCGGGTGATAGAAATAATGGGTACGAATGTTGCAATTGGATCGTAACAATATAACCTATATTCGGACAACAAAGAGAAATAATGTAATACCTAACATTTAATATTACATTTTTGAGGTGTATATTCTGTTTTATATAAAAAAGAAAAAAACAATAAAATTATATTTTTCATTTAACGCCCTCTACAAATTTCAATGTGTAGTACGAAGATGGAACCAAAGATTAGAACATCGATTGTCTTAAGTACTTACAAAGTTTACCGATAGATGGCGCAGATAAAATATTCTGTTATTTTTCATTGCAAAACTACTACATTTTACAATTAATAAAATGATTTTTTAAATTACAAATGTGAATCATAGCGTTATGATTATTTTTTTACTATTATACAATTTATAACCTGCACAGTAGTTAATAATGACAGTAAAATCACGCTCAAAAAAATTTGAATAGTAACGCAAAATCATTTTCTAGTACCGTTTCAAAATCCAATCACAGTACCAAATACAATTACACGATATCAAAAAACAAATCAAAGTATCTTGCCAGTACATTAACTTATAGTAAACTCGTATTGTCTAATCACATTTCACTACCATTGAAAATTTAACCAATCACAGTACAGAATTGAATTACACAATATTAAATCAGCCAATCGAGTTGTCTTACCTGCACAGCATCATCCAGGCATCGTCCCCAAGCGTCGCTTCTGTCAACCAGTGTGTTCCACTTGTCAGCTAACTTGGCGACTTCTCGACGGATCGAGCGCGCCAACTCGCGAGCTTGTTCTTCTGCTGAACGGTAACCCCGGGAGTCACCTTCGCTGTCTCGGCTCGCTGATGGGAAAGATATATTTATTTAATATACAGATAAGTAAGTACAAAGGAAAAATATTACTTAATATATATGTATTTATATTTTTTTCATTATATATTTTTTTACCTCACTTAGATCTTAGGCGAGAATTACGTTTGTAAGTTTTACTCTCGAAAGCGATATAAAACAACTCTGTAATCTAGTAAAAGATACGTCGTAAGTAGTTACGAAAGCTGTGAATGTCAAAAATAAGGCACTAGCTGTTAAATAAGGTTTAAAGAAATGAGATATAAGATGTAGATCTTTATGAGAGTCTAAGAGCATAACTGGACGGTCTACTCTTTTCTATTTCGATAAAAATTGTAATAGATTAACGGCAGATTAGTATAAGAAAAAGTTTTATCTAATAATAAGTTTTACAAATATATTATATTATTTTATATTGTAAACTATTGAGCACACTTCAATATTCGATACATTAAATGAAGAAACTTTTTTCCGTATTTATTTAGCTTAGAGGATTTGATATATTTTGGAATAATGTTAGTTTAACACATTATTGCTTATCAGCGTCCAACTTGTATAGGTTATTCTCGACTTAGGCTAAGATACCATGGTATCGAGTATCATTGGAGAGGTCGTACAAAATTATTATTACGGGTTTGTGAGAACCATTTTTTCGATTAAAATTTTTGTGAAATATAATTCTTTTAAGTGCTAATTTTTGTTGAGTCATGCCTCGCTGGAGTATTAAATAAATTGTTGCTTTTAGATACAATATAATATAGTTTATACGTATGTCAAAAGAAGTTAAAACTAAAACTATCTCGACTAAGCAGGCTTTACAAGTTAAAACGAACTTGTAAAATAAACTTGGGAAAGTAAAAAGGAAAATTTCTTACAAATTACATTGAAAAACGTTTAAGTAAAGTTTTTGTGTAAAACAGGTAAGTACTTAGTAAATATATAAGTGGATGCTGATAAGCAATAATGTGTCAACCCACGAAAAGTCTAATTCGGGGATATTGATAAAAAAAAAATCAAGTCATATAAACTAAATAAGTAGGGAAAAAAGTCTCTTAATTAATTGTTTCGATTTCCAAGTTCCATATTTTCCAATTTATACAATAATTTTAAATATTTGAAATTTTTTTTATTGGATAATATATTAAATATATCAATCTGCTTTTAATTAATTATACCTTTTATCATCAAAGAAAAGAAAACATGGATATACATATACTTCAAACATATTTGTTAAGAATAGGTTTGACATCTTTAGACGCCATTTTCTCAAAATGAAGTCCATGTGGCTTGACACAGCATTGCTTATCAGCGTCCAAGTATAAGTATGTGAAGTTATAAGTTTATGAACCATTACAGAAGTCCGCATAGCAGGCAACTGCGCGTAACCGACTCACACTTGACTGTTTTCTTTTAATACCTGAAATGTTTGTTACTAATAAAATCGCGTAAATTTTTTCCTCCATTCCGAGAACCGTCGAGGTCCGTTTGAACGTTGTTAATATTTAACATTCGAAAAGCGAAGAATTTGATAATTGCACCGTTATACCCGAGCTGGAATCTTTCTCTTTGTGATTGAATTTTAGAATTACAGCTTTTACTGTCTATTTATGTGAACCTTTGTAATTGCTTTTATTTGTAATTAAAATGATGTTCTACGGAATTGGTAACACGTAGAGTTTTTCGTCGGCTAAAAATGGAAATTATGTAAGTCAACCTTATTATTTTTAGGATGATTTGGTATGGATGCAAGTTAAATAATATTTAAATTCATGTAGTTTTCAAGTGTACACAGATAACAAATTATTGTCATAATTATATATATTATTGTTAATTAAGTCATAAATCATTAAAAAAGTACCTATAAATATTCTAATGTGTGGTATTAAGTAAAAAATAAAATCACAGCCAGGAAATATATTACTGCTGACCAAGGATCTCCTCTCCTATTAAGAGGAAGGGTTACTTAAGCTTAATTCACCACGCCACTCCACTACGGGAATTTCTCTCGGCACATGCAGGTTTCCTCAGGATGTTTTCTCTCACGAGATGAATTTATATACATATTTAGCACTTGAAATGTCAGCCGTGATAACCGGCGCTTGAACCCGTGATCATCGGTTAAGATCGACGTGTTCCAACCACTAGTACATCTCGATAAAATTGTGGTAGTGATCTGCGAATGAAATTAATTTAAAAGCCTAAACTATAAAGTAAAAGTCTTTCTTACATTTCTAACGCATTTTAATATGAAAAAAGGTCAATAAAAAAGTTTTATTTAATAACTCGAACGGTAGAAAACGAGGCATGAAATATTTCACATTTCATGTCTGCATTTTTCACTTTTAAAAGGCTCTAGAATATTTTGAACATTGATTTTTTTTTCCAACGTTTCAGCGTGATTAGAATTTTCGAGATCAAAGTTAAAATTTAAACAATGTTGCTCATAAAACGTTTTGTAATGTTTTAATTTGAAACGCGTTATGGATTTTTGAAAAAGTTAGTTAAATATTAATAATGATAAAATTTACGAGGTTATTATTAACATCATTTACACAATAACTAACACATTAAAATGATATAAAAGACTTGAAAATGATTTTTGAATACCTACTCAACGATTTTCTTTTTTAACATTATAGCGTCCAAATCGGCTATTTATTTTTTTTTTTTTATTTTTTTTTTTTTATTGTACTTTCTGTGACATCCGTGGCGTTATGACAAACCAAACGACGTCATTTATTAATAGATAGTTTTAAATAGTGCCACAAATGTACAAATCCATATACATACATATAAACACATTCCTTGCGTCCTGCAGTCGGTTAAAAAAGGAACCGACTTCAAAAGCAGTTATTTAATTTTTTTTTAATTTTGCAAAATCGGAAAAAAATATTCAGGTTATAGTACGAAACATATTTTCGATTTTTTTGTTCTCAAATTTACACAGCCAGTTAAGAATACACATTATTTCGGGTGGAGACGCGGGGTGAACTTGTTAATTACATATTTCGTACCCCCATCTGTACAAGACCGGTAATTTTATACAGAGTAATTAAGATTTTGAAGCATCTCTTCAGCGAAACCAAAGGATTGGAAACCTGGTTTAATTAAAGAGAGCTCGTATTCAAAGCAGGCATCGTTTTTGAGGTAACTCCGTTACTTGGTCGGGTATGCTTTGTTTTTTTTTTACTTTTAAGTCAGGTGAATCTAACTATCGTTGTTATTACGTTGATTTTCTTTGCTTTTAAATTTTTCGTTCTAATAATTTTGTTGGGGCGTAAAATTTTCGAGTTTTTAATTTAATTTTGAGTAAAGTATCTACGGCGCGTTGCATTTTTGTAAGTTTTGCTTACAGATTTTTATTAAAATAAATTGTTTATTTATCTAAGCTGGAGCCAAAGTGTAGCCTACTGACTACAGCTGGAATGCGGGCTGGCTTTTCTGGAGTATTTCACTCACAGAAGACCTACGTGAAGTGACTAATATAGAGTTGTTTTGTGCAATGCCTTTCCTTATTCGTAAGCTCTGTACAGGAAAATATCCCCCGATTTTGAAACATTCTTCATTGGTGCTCCGCTCCTTTTGGTCTTAGCGTGATAATATATAGTCTATAGCCTTCCTCGATAAATGGGCTATCTAGCACTGAAAGAATTTTTCAAATCGGACCAGTAGTTCCTGAGATTAGCGCGTTCAAGCAAACAATCAAACAAACTCTTCAGCTTTATAATATTAGTATCGATTCCTTTTAAAACGTGTTTGTGTCTCCTATGGTGCTGCAAATGTCTACGGACTGCGGTGATCAATAATTATAATTAATGTCTGATGTTCTTTTTTATCATTATTTTAAGGGCTTAGTAAGCTTATAGTAACTATGCCACTCTGTAATTTATACAATTTTTACAAGTACAAGGTATAGCGAATAATTAAAATTAAATAACAAAATAATGGATAAGGCCTGCTTGCGCGTGTATCACTACTTTTTATTAAAGAAAATATCATATATACTTGAAATAATTTATTGTTAGTGAATTATTTTTACACTCACAACTTTTGTAATGTTACCTAAATAACTGTTACTCGGTTACAAAATTGTTTTCATATCAATTACGAGTTTAAAACTTACAAGTGTAATTCTCGCCTTACATGACTCTAAATATAATAATTAGATACATTATGTCTGAACTGTAATATGATGTAAACAATGACGAATGAATGATGAATTAGGTTTATTATTACAAATCGTATGGTGTCGATGAAATTGGAAAAAGAGTTCCAAAAATAGTTCCTTTTTCAAATTACTTTATTGTTTTTGATATTTTAATCGGATGCATGAATGAATTTTATATGGAATGCATTCAATTAGCAATGATTAATATATTCAAGTGTATGGTAATACTGTTTAACGAACTGAAACTCAGTGCAAACATTATATATATGTGGATTAATCATAAATGGAAAATAAAATATGAAATTATATTTTGAGGAATCTATTAAAGATTAACACGCTGTATAATTATTAAAAACTAAATATCTACTTTAATAATTTTATTTAGTTTTTACAGAAGGATAGTTTCTAGTAGAGTATTTTATATACATGGTGTTGGAAGTTAATTTATTTCTTCGCGTGAATCATCAAATACGTTATTTCATGAACCCTTCAAACTAAAAAAAAACACAGATTTTAGTAAGAAGAGGTTTCACTTCAATGTACTCGGATCAATTGATCTTTGTTTGTAAGTTTGTATGTACGAAGTAAACTCTGAAACTATTTATCCGATCTGAAAAAATCTTTCTACGTTAGATAATCTATGTATCGAGGTAGGTTATAGGCTATATTACATCACGCTACGACCCAGGAGTGAAGCAATATGTATAAGCGCGAGTAACACCGCTAAAAACATATATGTCTGAAGTATTGAATACATTCTTATGTATATAATTCTATACAAAGTGAAAATAATAACTATTATTAAACTTTTTTAATAAAATCAAATTAAAGATAAGACTTATGTCTAAACAAGATTAAATATTTTCATCACTTTAATTTGGACTCAAAGCATTGTGACGTCACAAATTCAAAATGGCGGTGTCTACCTACAAACTTAATTTAAAAGGCGATATCTAACTACACGGAATAAACGAATTCTTGGTTGTTGGAACACGACACATTTTTGCATCAAAGCTTTAATTATATATTTTAAACTTTCACGAATAATACTATTCATATTTTATATAACGAGTCTTATCGCAATAACTAATGGTAGTAATACCTGACTAACTGACTGTCAGTCAGCTCGTGACCACAAAAAAGGTATTACTACCATTAGTTATCGCGATACGACCCGTTCTATAAAATATGCAAAGCTTTAATTCATAACTAAAAAAAGAAATGCCTTTATTGGATACTGGCTGCCCTACGCGGTTACAATCGAGTTTACGGTTATTGCTTCGCTTCTAGAAGTCCTAGCATGATGTAATATAGCCTATAACCTTCTTTAATAATCATGCTGTCAAACATATAGATTTTTTTTTTAATTTTTTAAATCGAATAAGTAGTTTCAAATATCCCCGCCCCCACATACCTATAACTTATTAACTTCCATATATAAAAAAAATCTTCTTCATAATATTAATATAGATGAAAAAATGATACGAAAAAAAAACTATTTTTTCCGTACTTGCACGGAAATTAGAAGGTAACAATAGAAATACAACCTTCTGAAAGGCACCTAAAATGCCGATAAGGCTATACAAACTATTCGTTTTATTTGGCGCTTGGGCAGCATATTAGCGATTCCCTCATTGGGTAAAGGGAATACAGGAGGAAGAGGGTAACAATGAAAACGTCAATTAAAGCCAGCGCACCCGGTAATTGCTTAGGAATGTTGACGAACGAATCGATCACGTGATATACACAAGGAGCTTTAATCGAATACCGGGAAATGGCTAGGCTATTTCTGTTAGCCGTTTCTAAAACGGTTTACCTTTCCACGAGGATGTGGCGGTGAGTTTTTTTGTAGTGCTAAAGTTGGGTTTATTTCGTTTCGACTAATGCATTTTAGACGATAAACTTTTTAAACGTCGTTTTTTCGTTCGTTCTAAATTTAAATATTTCTTTGAAAATGTTCGTTTCAGTTAGAATTGTTTTGACTCGGCTAATGATTTTTTTTTTCCAAATTTGAATTATGCTGTTTGAATTAATTTTAAACAATGTGCGCGTTAATTTAATAATTGCATTTATAAGGCGAGAATACACTAATAAGTTTTGCTCTCAGAGTTTCCTAAACATTTACAGTTATTTCTTATTGCTTTACACCTGAACAAATTTAATATCGGTGCCTTATGTGACACAAACATCTTTCGTAACTACTAACGACGTATCTGTTGCTTTACACAGTTGTATGTATCAACTACGAGAGTAAAACTTACAAATGTAATTGTCGCTTAAAAACGAATGAATCAATAAAAGTAAAGTAAAGTAACAGCTTGTAAATGTCCCACTGCTGGACAAAGCCCTTCTCCCCCATCAAGGAGAAGGTTAAGAGTTTAATCCACCACGCTCCTTCACTGCATGTGTCGGGAGAAATTCTGACACATGTGTCAGAATTGTCGCCAACGAGCTCGAGATGAATTTAAACACAAATTTCGCACTTGAAAATTCAGCGGAGCCGGAGTTTGAACTCGCAACTATTGATCGACGTGTTCTAATCACTAGACCATCTCGGCTCTCGAATGGAATGAATGAATGTCAAATAACTCACGTTCGGTGTCGCTAGTGTCGGAGAGCGGAGGTTCATTGGCAACATACTGCCGTCCGCTGAGGAGATTGCTCTCCACGACCGGCCTTTTGTCCTCCAGCTGCCGCCTGAACGCTCGGTGATCGTCCTGCAAGGAATGTTAGTGATGAATGAGTCGCTTTTCAAATGGTTCATTCAAGGAATGAACGGTTTCGTCACTGATGGTATATGTAGGTTATATTTCTCTTGACAATAACTCTGTCTGAGATCGGATATTGTTCACTTTGAATTTATTTGTAGAGGGTATTTTGGTCACATATGAACTATATACAGGGTGGCATTGGTTATGTGTTTTACCAGCGTTACCAGAATCGATATTAAAAAGTAAAATGTTTTTATGTTTGTTACCCTAGAACTCCATCATTTCTTAACGGATTTTGATTTTTTTTCTGAAACGGTACACATTCAAGTCAGTTCTGTAGACTTTTTGAAAAAATCGTTCAATAGTATGATTTTTAAATAAAAATAACTGGAATTAGTATGTCATCCATGCAAACGAAATTGCATATATTGCTCTTGAAATCGGAGATTTTAAAAAAAGAATAATTTATTTCTATTCCATATTAACATTCTCCATGTTAAACTGCTTCTTAAATTTATTATTGGTATCTTCGTTTCATATTTAAGAACATGTTAAGAGGCACGAAATGGACAATGTCCTTTGAAAATCATAAGACAACTTGCTATCTACGCAAAGGCGTAGAGACGCCTGTGTTCGTGCAACGAAGTAAAGATAAGCTCAGAACTCCTAGTTTCAGACTGCGCAAAGTTAATATGTCTTTTACGGGACAAAGTATACGCTTCTATAATAAAATCCCGGAAACAATATTAAATTTGCCACTTCTCAAATTTAAAGTTTACATAAAAAAATTATTAATAGAAAAAGCATACTATTCAGTATATGACTACATTAATGATAAAACCGCGTGGAATAATAGGGCGTTGATATTCTCGCAGGATAACTGTAGCTAATTGTATCAAACAATATTGTACAAAAATATTTTTAAAAGAGTAACTACTGAGTTTCTCGCCGGCTCTTCTCAGTAGAGTCCACACTCCGAGCCGGTGGTAGCTTCACGTGGAACTGACATCACAAATTTGTAAATTGACGATTCGAAAGAGCTTGTAAATGCCTATTTGAATAAAGTATATTTTGAGTTTGAGTTTGAGTTTGCACTACCTGCCTCTCGCGGTTACACTCGCGTTTATTCTTACTGCTTCGCTCCTATGAGTGATGGCGTGATGTAATAGAGCCTATAAACTTCCTGAGTTCTAATACTATCCAAATAAATAAAAAAGTTCTAATCGGATCAGTACTTTCAGTAACATCACATACAAACAAATTTTACGCCTTTATAATGTTTAGGTACAGATTAAACAGCAATTCTAAATCTAAATAAAAAGTCAATATAAATTGTACAAATATATTCAACTAAATCTATTTCACTTTGATGTTTTTTTTTTAATTTAATCCCATTTCGAAATCCCATGGGTCAGTGATTTGTCGCATCGTTATCGGCTTTATATAGCTGGATTATCGAAAATTGAAAACCTTTACATAATACCTAAACGCCTAGAGACTTGTACAATCTATACTAATATTATAAAACTGAAGAGTTTGTTTGTTTGTTTGCGTTAATCTCTGGAGGTACTGGTTCGAATTGAAAAATAATTTTTGTGTTTGATAGTTTATTTATTGAGGAAGGCTATAGGCTATATAACATCACGCTACGACTCATATGAGCGAAGCAGTAACCATAAACGCGACTGAAACCGCAAAGCAGAGCTAGTTTATTATAATATGCAATATATAAGACAGTTTATTTGTTGAGGAAGATTATAGGCTTTATAACATCACTCTACGACTCATATGAGCGAAGCAGTAACCATAAACGCGACTGAAACCGCAAGGCACAGGTAGTAATCTATGATTTTTAGGGGTCCGTATCCGAAAGATGCTAACAGGACCTTATTACTGTACCTCCGCTGTCCGTACGTCTCTCTGTCAACGGTCTGTATTTCATAAATCGTAACAGGTAGACAATTGAAATTATCAACAAAGAATAAGAACGGGTCAAGCGTGAGTTGAACCTGCACACGATAGGTCATTTGTGCTTTCATACCTTTTATCAAATTAGAAAATAAACCATGGATATATACGTCTTTACACAAATTTGTTAAGAATAGATTTGACAGCTTTAGACGCCATTTTCTCAAAATGAAGTCCGTGTGTGACTTACGCGTCCATTTATAGATGTTATCCGCGAATTCGTCTGCGAAAAATTATTAACCTTAATTTTTATAAATATTATTTTACCCCTAATTAAACCCCTTACAGCCCATTCTTCATTTAAAAGACAATGTTATTTCTTAGACTCTAGACTGTCTCTTTTCCAAATTTAATTAAAATCATTACAGTAGTTTAGATGTGATTACGTAACACGCTGAGTTACTTTCGCATTTATAATATTATTTTTATAGCGTCTCTCGTTAATATAATATTACTTTATAAAAAGTATATTGAGTTGTATTTTCGTGAACCCTTCGACTAGTCACATTTGACCAGTACATTTTCCTTATATACCTAAAGCCTTATCTGGGTATATTATCCTCACCAACATGGTCGCTTGGTGGAGATCGTTGTTTAGCGATAGGCTCCCGATTGTACGGGAATAAAGTTGGTAATTTCCCAAAAATGCTTTTCGCAAAAGTAACAAAGTAAGAGTTTTTTTTTTTCATGAATCAAACAATGTCGACGAAAGTCGTCGAAAACATTCATTTCCATAAACCTATGAGTGAGTGACGCGTTTTTTTCTTTGTAGACTTAATCCAATCATTTCGAATATATGTTCAAATTAATATTAATATTTCAAGATTTCTTTTTAATATAGATCCGTTGTTCCATTATAATATTTATTTCTCACAGTTCACATTATATCTATTCGATAAAAAGTATCAAAGTTAAATAAAAATTAAAAAAATTACCAAGTTTGATTCATGAGCCGTGTAGATTTATTCCGAAAATCTTTGAGTGCATTTTTTGTGAACTTAAAAATCGGTGTCATGCTTCCTTTTAACAAATTTCTCTAGCTCTTTTAGTTTATACTTTAAATCGTTGAATATCCCAAACGGTACGATAACGAAACGATATCGTCGGTGATAGTGTAAAACCACGTAACTAGCTTTCACAATAAGGACCTTTTTTGCGCAATGGAAAATGCCCATAATAAGCCTTATTTTTATCAATAATGTGATTTTGTATTTGATTCAAATTTTAACTTTATAGGAAAAGTTAGATACGCGGTTTTGAAATATCACCGACGATATGACAAACCTATTCAACGATCACTTGATATAGTCGATGATTTTTTTCTACTTTTTTACAATATGGCGTCCAAAATAAGCCATTTTAATTTTACCAAATTTTTATGCTTTCTATGACATTCGCGCCGTCATTACAAATCAAATGACGTGTCACATAATAAAATCGGTTTACGCATTTGGTCTAAATAGTAGTAAAGGTACAAACTCACATACATACATACGCTGATAAACACATTACCCTCCATTGCGTCGTGCAGTCGGTTAAACATACTATAACTATGATGTGTTGGAACACATCCCACAATAAAGTGCAGATAATACTGCATTATCGACCCCCATAAGGCCATTCTCGTTATTCATAATTTCACCACTTACTCGATTTATAACAAGCGAGCCAACAGAACCGTGCTTTCCATAAACTAACGTTGCACCTCGTTATCGTGAGTAATGCTTCTAGAATATTCGTTACTAGCTGTGTTACGCGGGTTTACTTGTATTTTTTTGTTTTAATTTATTTAACTAACTGATTGATGCATTTACGCACAGGTTAAACAGCTAAACGGATTGATTTTAAATTTTGCACATAGATATTAATTAGGAAAGAATCACACTTGTAAGTTATACTTTCGTAATTGTTGAAAACAATTCCGTAACCCGGTGTCAATTACCTAGGTAACCTTGCGATAGTTTTGGCTGACAAAAGTTTATTATGTGTCAATGCAATGACAAACACCTTTTTATTCTTACATAAGTTATAATTTTTATGAAAGTGTGAGAGCAAAACTTATAAGTGTAATTCCCGCCTTACAACATACGCACCAGGTAGCAGAAAAAAGTTGACAAAGTTTTATTGTAGACTAGTTGGACGCTGATAAGCTATACTGTGTCAAGCCACACGGACTTCATTTTGAGAAAATGGCGTCTAAAGATGTCGAACCTATTCTTAATACATTTGTTTGAAGCAGAATTTTTCCATCTTTTCATTTCTATTTTAATAAAAGTATAATTAATTAATAGATGCTAGGCTAGTAAAGCGTTTTATCTAATAATAAGTTTTTCAAATATATTAAATTATTGAATAATCCAAAATATGGAACTTACTTCAATATTCTAAACATTAGATTAAGAAACTCTTGTCCGTACTTATTTAATTCAGATGACTTGAAAATGTTTTGTATAATGTTATATACGAAATGCATTATCAGAATACATCAATATCTCTAAATTCTTTTTGTGGGTTGACACATTATTGCTTATCAGCATCCAGTTGTCCCTTGCGATTTCACGCGCGTTTATGGTTAGCGTGATGTATTACAGCCTATAGCCGCAATAAATAAACTATCAAACACAAAAAGAATTTTTCAATTCAAACCAGTAGTTTCTGAGATTAACACGTTCAAACAAACAAACTCTTCAGCTAACTCTTCGATAAATGAAAACATTTTATTTTTAAATCGAAGTTACTATACACGGTATTAAAATATACACAATCTTCACTTCTATAAAATTACATTCATTATATTGTTCACGAGTTCCACAAATATAGTTTTCTGAATAAAAGTTTATTCAATCCACATTCTCTCCGTATTTTATTGAATGTCAATTTGCATAAAATAGTAACTCATCGAACGAGTCTACAACGAGCTCCTTCGTTAACTTATACAATATTTTCTTCGATATAAAGGAAATAATGATAGAAAAAAAACGTCGAGTGTGATCATTTAAATAGTATTCCTGTTGAAAAGATTTGTTAGTAGGATTTTTTTTAAACTAGCTGTTTCGCTTCGCCAGCGTATACTTAGGAATTTGGTATCTAACAAATTTTTAAATCCTATTTTTAAACCCTTAGGGGATGGATTTTCAAAAATCCTTTCTTAGTTCACACTTACGATATTTAAGGAACGTTTGTGCAAAATTTCATGTTTCTAGACCCAGAGGTTTAGGCTCAGCGTTGATTGATTGAATGACGACAGGTTGGCGCATTCGTCACTACAACTGACTGAAACTTTAACGATCGCGGACTCGATTCCCGCTCACGGCAAACGTCTGTATTGTCCATACGGATATTTGTAATCTATGTATGTATTGTGTTCGTGGTGTATGTTTCCGGACCCTCGACATGGGATCATGAGATCCTAATGGCGGGCGTTGAGTGTGATGCGTTTATTTTATTTTTTGTTTACTTCGTTCATACAATTTGATATAAATTTTTTTTTCCCATTTCCAAATTTGAAAAGCTCAGCTAAAATATAAATACTAAAAACCGCGAAAGTTTAAAATTTTATACTTTTATAATAAATACATTCAGTCAAATATCTTTCGATCGAACGATTTAAAAAAAAATCTTTTTGTGTCAGATAGCCCATTTACGGAAGATGGTTATAGGCTATATAACAACACGCTACGACTTACAGGCGTGAAGCAGTAACCGTAAACGCGAGTAAAATCGCGAGAGCCAGCTAGTATTAAATGAATAGACTAAATTTTAATGAGACTTAATTATTCATTACCTAATCATTCCGAGGAAGTATATAGAAACACATAATTTATGCCCACGTGAGAATATACGTTGTTATTCAAAGGAACATAACTGGTGATGAGTATGGTAATGATGAGATAACATTGGTAGGTACCTAATGTTTGAATACGGTAATCTCAGTAACTACAAGCCCGATAAAGTCCTATTTAAAAAATGTATTGAGAACGCTATATGTATATAAATAATTAAATTTAGCGTGTCTGTTTGTAATTTTAAATTAACAATTTTCAACTAAATGAGAATGAGAATGAGAATGAGAAGGAGAAGGAGAATTTACCTATAGGTACGTTACTTCGATCAAAAACAAAATTATTTAAATTCTGTCCGTCTATCTGTCTTTCTATCTGTGCCCTCTTTATAATAGTGTAAATACATTATCAGGGGCACAGAACAGGCACCTTTCAACAATAAAGTGCCTAGTTTCCAAGGGGTAGAAAAATAAGTAAGAGAGCCCGGAATTATAATTTAGGCTATTAAATTGACAATTTGAATTGATTTACAAAACAAGATTGTTTCAAAAATGAGGGACCCGACTTCAAAAGCAAGACGTAAATTAATTTTGTTTATTTGAATGACATACATATTCCAGTTATGTTGAAAACCCAACTTTTGAACAGATTTTGACGTAAATTCTATGGGAACAGTGGAAGAGTATACCCTTTAAATAAAAAAGAATTAACCACATTGTGTAAGCCGCTCGAGTAATCGGTGAACATACATAAAAAGTCTCTGACAAATTAGGAATCTCCCCTTTTTTGAGTCAGTTAATCAATATTAATGCGAGCGAAGTCGCGGTCACAAGCAGATATACGCTTAGAACCCACATAAATTGAGGGTAGGTAGTTTGTAAATTTCTTTGGTATAACGACGTACAAGGCTCTGATTTCACAGGACACTTAAGGGGTTCAAACAGACATAAATGTCAACATATAGATCAAATATCAAACAGTGTTTGTTAAAATATCTTATCCGATTTCAAAGATTGGAATAAGGTTGAAAAATCACAAAGAGAAAAATAAGATCTACGACTACATTTCATGTTTCAGGGACGACAAAAAAATATGTTTTGAATATCATAATATTTGAACAATACTATCTTTTTTAAACCGAAAAGAAAAGAAGTAGATTCTTAATTTGTCGAGGAGTATTTGTATATTACCTCAGAACTCCGTCATTTATGAAGTGATTTTGAAATTTTTTAGTTAGAGTATACTTTCAGATAGGTTCCATATAATTTTCATCAAAATCGATCGAGTAGTTTAGTTTTTAAATCAAAATAACTGGTATCAGTATGTCGACCAAGTAGGTATATAAAATTGATAATTTTGCTCTTAAAGTTAGTTCATTCTTTTAATGCTTAGTAAATTTTATTTCTAGTTTGTCTATGACTTTGTGTATAGTTTCATGCCCTATTTTACCTTCTTTACGTTTTACTTTCTTGACAAAAACCAGACTATAAGCCAACAACCGAACAATTAATTGACATGGTTTTATCGGAATCAGATGAACGGTACGAAAGCGTAAGATACGAGAAAACATACAAACAAACAAACAATCAAACATAAATTAATTTTTACAACTTAAGAACTTTTCCTCCTCCAGAAGCGTTATATGTGAATACAGAATTTTGGGTTACACAGCGGGAACCGAGAATAAATCTTATATGTACGTTACAACGGTCGCTGCTACGCATCCGCCATTTTGCGGTGAGACCGTAACCAAAATGGCGGCGTCCGTCGATTTTCATCGTCCGATTTAATGTATCGCTGCGGTTTACTTTCATTGTTTGTTACATATTCGATATCCTTATCGAAAATATTTTTTATTTATTAATTTGTCGTAATCTGTACCACTATATATTATATAATAATTCACCTCCATATCCTTTTCCGTCTGTCTGAGCGCAGCTCAAAAACTATTGAATGGATTTTCATACGATTTTCGGAGGAAGGATCATGTATGTGGTTTTGTGTTGGTATATTAAGTGAAACATGGCGATAATTGTTGATGATGTCGTAATAAAAAATGTCGAGTAGAAACTTTACAGGCGTGCGTCATGTAAACAAAAATATAAAAAAAGTAGAAAAGAATCAAACTTCAAAAACGAAACAAATAAACTTAAACACAAAATTAATATTTTCTGCGACATTTTGAAGTTGGTACCAAGTAAACATTCAGAGTAGACGCCAAGTTAAATCAAATCTTTTACGTGTTATTTACTTACAAATAACTATTTTTTTAAGTCAATTAAAAATAAGACACTGTAAATTTCTCCAGAAGTAAAAGCAATGATAAATAATTTATGTGAATCTGTGAGCAAGCTTACAAGCGTAATTCTCGCCTTAAATTTAGCGAGTACCATTAACGCATGTGAAATCTAGAAGCTCATCTAGTTATATAAGTACACAAATTAATTATCGTTATAATAATTAAGAATAAACTGTTATTAAGACTTTAATGTGTTGGCGTGTAACGTTACAAAGGGCCGTTTTGTGCAGCTGTTTTCCAGTTGATGAGTTGCTTAAAAACGGCTTTTTTATTTTTAGGGAAATTAAAATTACGCCCCATAATATGTTAATGCATAAATAGTAGACGATTAACGTGAATGTCAAATGTTGAATACAAAGGCAAGTTTAGCAAATTGACTTTACTTTCCGTTAGAGACGCTGTAGAAGTACTCATACGATAAACGCAAAAACAGTTTTAAACGTTTAAATTAAATTTCAAATATTTTTTAAAGATTCAACTACGTACATATATCAATCTATTATTCATTTTAGTAACTAAAGATATCCAGAATAATCGGGAATAAAAAAACACATACATCGTAACATAAACTTGATAACCCGTAAATTTAATATCCATCAATTATGACCGTTAGTTTTTTTTTATTTCCTTTTTTTTAAATTACCTTAGTATAAAGTTGAACATAATAAAATATTAAATCAGTCGAGCAATTTTTTGGAGACTAATGCACGCCAAATAATGAAAGTTTTTGCTTCACGTATTAATATAAAGATAATCAAACCTTACATACTCAAAAAACATAACTTTCCTTCTAACATACAGGTAAGTTACGGCAAATATAACAAAATCGATTCTCAATTTCTCACGTGTAAGTACCATCAATTCCGAACGATACTAAGACGAAAAAGATACTTAACAAAGCACCTGAGCTAAGAAAATAGCTCCGCGTTCAAGCTCAAGTGACGGTGTCGGGAAACTAATCTGTTTTTCTCTGCTATCGGCATTAATCCTTTTTGTTGTCCTTTGTTAAAGGAAGTATTTTCATTGCATTTCCTTTCTAGTGGACATCGAATAGCTCTAGTGGCGATCCCGAGATGTAATTTATTTAGAGCTTAAATTGTAGAACTTGGTTTATTTTACACTTCCCAAGAATGTACAATTGGCTAAATTTTTCTTGTTACTTTTCGATGTGGATATTAATTTAGTTTGGATACGTTATTTAGGTATATATTTATATAAAGTGTATTTTTATTGACCGATCGAACTTCAATACTAAACGGTACTAATTTGTAAGTGGACGCTACTAAGCAATACTATGTCCAGCCACACGCACTTTATTTGGAAGATATAGCGTCTAATGACGCCAAACCTACTCTTAATTTTGTTTGAAGAAATATATCTATATGTTCTGATAAAAGGCATAATCAATTGAAAGCAGATTGGTATTATATGGCAAAGGTCTTCCCTCCTATCAAGGAAAAGATTTAAAGCTTAATTCACCACGCTCCTCCACTATCTACATATGTGTCAGAATTTCTCCCGATGCAGGTTTTTTCACGATGTTTTCGTTCTCCGCCGAGCAAGAGATGAATTTAAATACTAATTTAGCCCTTAAAGCGGTGCTAGCTGTTGACTAATCAATAGGCTATCTCCCTTAAATACTGTATAGATAACTAAAAAATTAAACTACATTACCTGTTGTTTGATGAGAGCGTTGAGGTCGCCTCTAGGCGGCGCAAGCGCATTCAATTCTGTCTCTTTTCTGATGACCCACTCGGTGAGCTCTCGTAAGGACAGTAGCAACGCTGACCAATGTTCGGCATTGCTTTCAAGACGATTCCTGGGGACAATGCATGACATAACTAATTTTTTCAATATAAATCGATTTTGAGGAAATGATTTGCGGAGTATATGTTGCGAGTAAAGACTAAGGTACTATGAAAGATATTTCAAAATAACATCTGGAATCAAGAGGGTACATACACAACTCCTCACCAACCAACTGCAGGAGTATCGTATCGGTATTCTTCAAAATAGTCTGAATGAATATATTGTCAGTTTTTTTTTTAATTTTTAATATTAGTCATATTATATGGACACTGATAAGCAATAATGTGTCAAGCCACACGGACTTCGTTTTGAGAAAAAGGCGTCTAAAGATGTCAAACCTATTCTTAATAAATTTGTTTGAAGTCGTATATATTCATTTTTTCTTTTCTATTTTCATAAAATGTATAATGAATCAAAAGTTATCTACTTTTATTTAATATGTTATCTAATAATAAGTTTTTAAATATTTGATATTATTTTATAAATTGCAAAATATGGAACGCATCTGAAATTCGAAACATTGAGTTAAGAAACTTTTTTCTGTACTTATTTAGTTTAGATGACTTGAATTTTTTTTTAATAATGTTATATAGGTAACGTAGTATCAAAATACATCAATATCTACAAATTTGACTTTTTGTGGGTTGACACATTATTGCTTATCAGCATCCATATACGAATTGACGTCTTTGCCTGTGGCTGCGAAGAAATTTCATCCTCTATTTTACACCCTTTAAGTTTTAGTATTGCGACTGATTGTCTTCCTCTTAAAGATCTAATCTACATCTATGCCAAAATTAACTAAAATTGCTTCAGCGTTTTAGGCGTAAAAACGTAACAAACAGATGGAGTTACTTTCGCATTTACAATATTATCATCAGTCATAAAACAAACATCAAAAAGTCTACTCCAAACAATTTTCATTAAAACAAACTTCCGAAGCATTACACAATTATACACCACACAATTATACAGCATTATATATGTATAAGTGTATAACAGTAAGATAATTTTCCATAAAAGTACAAGTCTCAGCATGCTCCGGTGCCCTCGACACAATGTTTCAGAACTTGGCTGCGGTACACGAGATGGCTACAATTGTCGAAAATTGGCCGGCGCTCAGCTCCTTAATATGTTAAGACGAGGATTTAGATAATACTAGTGTTGGGATGGTTATCGATAAAATTTGAATGTGATTTATTATATGCTGAAATGCTGCTACCATTCTTGCTAAGAATTTACGTCGTAAAATTTTGTACAGTAATCAAATAAGATGAAAACAAGCCGATTAGAAAAGCAGAATACACAATTTCGTCTGCTTGGATGACATAGTAATTTCATTTATTTAGATTTAAATCTCAAAGTATATTAGAAAAATATATGAAAATATTCTTCTTATAAAAAAGATATGAGGATATTTATTTAAAATTAACTAATGACGTAGATCTGATGTAACAAACATTAAAATAAATGATATCAAAAAATTAACAAAAAATTTAGATAAATATGAATTTAATAATAAAAAAATTAAAAATAAATAAATAAACGAATCGATCGTTTATTTTATTTTAAATTTTTTAATTGACGTTGTGTTGAAGGTTCTTCAATTTGTTGTTTTGATGTTAATTGTAATTTATTTAATTTAGCTTATAAAGCTACTAGAAAATTCTACGTCTAAAGTAGGTTACAAGCGTTCTTTCATTTAACACATTTAATTTATCAACTAATATATATAACAGACATCAGTATATGTGTTAAAAACATTGTTAATATTTTTAATATCTTAAAAACTTTTTTTCTTAATATTGAAGACTAAACGATGAATTGTTTATTTAAAAGGATATATCGACTTTATCGACACTTTCACATCACATCCTTATACAATTGCATAAATCTCGCTAGCAAAGAATTTTATTCTGGCACCGCTTAAACTTTGTATAAGTTGTATATGCACAAACTTAGGTGTATCTTATTGCAAGGGATTAAGGCTTTTAATCGCACAGAAGTGGATTTTGAGATTTAAATCTTATAATAAAATTGTCTTTAGTCAACTTTTAATCATATCGCTATAATTTTAAGAGCTATTTTACTTGAAAATTTCGCTGAAGATATTCGCTTGTAACAATTTTAAGTATCTTGTATTATGATTCACTTAAAATTCCTTTAATATGATTTATGATATAACTGCTTAAGGAGGAACTGGAAAGTAATTCGTATTGTCTATTATTACCCAACTTCAAAGGAGGAGGTTCTCAATTATCTATACTAATATATAAAATTATTAATCTGAACAGTCTGTTTGTTGAAACGCGCTAATCTCAGGAACTACTGATTCGAATTTTAAAATTATTTTTGTGTTATTGAGGAAGGCTATAGGCTATATGGACGCTGATAAGCAATACTGTGTCAAGCCACACGGACCTTATTTTGAGAATATGGCGTCTAAAGATGTCAAATACATTCTTAATACAATTGTTTGAAGAAGTATTTCTCCGTCTTTTCTTTTCAATTAAATAATTATTTCGACAATGTCACGTGGTATGGAGAAAACACGATGAAGTTTGATCTACTAGCTAGTATTCTGGACTGTTTCGGACTATACCCATTATTTTATGTGAATGGTGCGTGATGTGTTTAAGTTTAAAGTGATTTAAATGATTTTTTTTCAACCGACTTCAAAAAAGGAGGAGGATTTCAATTTAATTCAACCAATTATATTTATACAATGTTTACGTTTCCTGCTTGAATCGTATATTGTGAGTTTTTTGATTGTTGTCAATTTTAGTTAGTAGTTTATCCTAAATTACTCCTTATAACATTAGCTTTCTGTGAATGAAAGTCCGGTTAAAATCCAGAGATTAGCCGAAACAAACAGACAGACAGACAAAATTTAAAAATTGTGTGTTTGATGTAATCGTACCTATACACTTTCATACGCATTTATTTAAAAGTTACTTCAATTTCATTTATTTGAATAGCTGTATACATTGATCACAATACAGCAATTAATGAAAAATATGAAAGTGTCATAAAATTAAGTTTATTTTAAATTAACTTCAAAGTTATATAATAAGTTAATTCAGAACAAACAGACTCGACGTTATTTACTATTATATAACTTTATTTACTTTTAGTTTTAATAGGTAATTAGTAAGCAGAGTTCAGATTTTATTAATTTAACTTTAACTTTTCTTTAGCAGCAAATAAGACTTTAACGAATACTGAGGTACTTTTACCGACTTCATAAAGGAGGTTCTCAATTCGTAGTTTGCTTTATTTAAAATTTGTTACTTCAAAACTCCATCATTCCTTAAACGATTTCGATTTTTTTTTCTTTATTAAGATGGGTTTAGTGTACACTGAATTTCATACAGGGGCGTAACTATAGGGTGGCAGGACTGGCAAAACGCCACGGGCCCCTGATACGAGAGGGCCCCGGCCTAAAAATTATTAATAAAAATCTTATTAATAATAGTAAGTTGTTATTTCATTTTAAATATGTATAAAACTTGTTTATGTATAAAGCTCTTGATAATAAAACATTTATTAGGTATTTAACTAAAATGCACCCAATAATACTAACAATTTTGGGTAACTACGTACAGTGATTCGTTGAAATTAAGTTATAACGTGACGATTTTTACTGGCAGGCCCCATCCAAGGAATTTGCCGCGGGCCTCAGATGGTATAGTAATCTCTGACAGGATGTTTAATAAATTTGTAAGAAATAAAAAACTATATTGATCTAAATTTAAGCGAGTAGCTATTGTTTCTTGCCGGTTCTTCTCGGTAGTATCTACATTCCGAACTAGTGTTAGTTTCCTTTTTAATGTTTTTTTTGTATTGACGATTCAAAAGTATTAGTGAGAGCCTACTCGAATAAAGTTTATTTTGATTTTAATTTTAATTTTGTTTGAAAGGGTGTAGTCCAGTCACATGAAATTTGAAATGAATGAAATATACTTTATTGTACACCAAAAATTACAAAAATAATAACACAGAGAAAGAATATACAGTATACAATCGGCGGCCTTATCGCTAAAAGAAGAGCGATCTCTTCCAGACAACCGGCTTGGTATAGGACAAGATATGATATAAGAATTTTTAATAGTTAATTTTTAAATCTAAATGACTGATATAAGTGTGCCTATAATCATCAATAAACGGGTTACCCAACGTAAAACTCCTTTTTTAAATTGGAGCAGAGGTCTACACCAATTTTTATGATCATTAATGAGCTGGATTTAACTACGTCCGGAGTAGCAGACTAATTATTATATCGAAAAATATTAACAAAAAAATTATTACACAAAAAAAGTCTCATACATTTTGTATGGAACGGCTCATAAGTCACAACAAATTTTTGATGCTGAGGCGATATGACGTTCATATTTAATATAACGGGTCTTATCGCGATAACTAATAGTAGTAATACCTTTTTATTGCCCGACGTTTCGACGAAGTTACATTCGCCGTGGTCAGTCAGCTCGTGACCACGGCGAATGTAACTTCGTCGAAACGTCGGGCAATAAAAAGGTATTACTACTATTAGTTATCGCGATAAGACCCGTTATATTAAATATGAATAGTATAAATCGCGAAAGTTTAAAATATATGATATGACGTTCGCCGGGTCGGGTAGTAATTAAATAAAAAAAGTAAAAAACGAAAAATGTTACCGCCGCAGCCCTTCAGTGTACTCCAAGGGCGTACCTTACATCCGTCAAGGGATCAAAGGGACCAGGCCACCTGCCCTCGACCACGCTAACTCAAACAGTTACCCAAATTTTGCATTTGTTAGATATGACATGTTCCCATTGTATATGGTGGGCTTACATAATTTCTAAAGGTATTCGCGAAGCATAACTTCACACAAGACGAACCCAACCCGATACTTATTAGAAATTTAATTAATATTGATACAAAAAACACGAGAAAAATTAAGAAAGCAAGAAATGCTTTTACATTATATGTAATTGTATTTTCAACCGACTTCTAAAAGGATATTTTAGACGTATATTTTAGACCTCCGTAATTTTTTAACCGTTTTTTTTATAACTGGTTCGAGTATAATGGTTTCATACACATAAATAATAATAATAATTGTTAATTTATTTACAGAATAATATATATTAAAATTTTAATGAATAAATTTAATTGCGGTGGTATTTTGCTTTTTAAGTCAGTTATTTTTTTAAAGTCTTATACAATACTAGCTGTCCCTTGAGGTTTCAGTCGCGTTTATGGCTACTACTTCGCTCCTATGAGTCGTAGCGTGATGTAATATAGCCTATAGCCTTCCTCAATAAATAAACTATCTAACACAAATAATTCGAACCAGTAGTACCTGAGATTACCGCGTTCAAACAAACAAACTCTTTAGCTTTATAATTTTAGTATGGATACTAAGTGTCATTTACTTCAAAGTTTTTTTTTGAATAAATAAAATGTAAAAGCTTGTGTTTCATTTTTTTTTGTTTCGAGAATGGAATAAAAAGCAGCCCATATGAGATACTTGCCTATTTGTCTATCAAAGAGACTATCTTCATTCTTAACTCAAATCAAAACAAACACATTTAAAAACTATAACATTTATAATATAAAAATATGATTAAAAAATATTTGTATTATAAACTATTTCAATACTATATAGAAAATGCTAGTAAAACTGTTTAAAGCCCATAACATTGGACGCACTAATAAATATAAACATGTAAAATATTCCGCGCATTCGGTTATAAAACTACAATAAAGATGTCTTCGCTATTCCACTTTTATTTCACTATGAAATCACTAACAGCCCTTCTTCATAGCGCTTCGTATGCAAACTAGATAAAAAGGCGTGGTTAAAGTGATAGCGATTATAATATCAAATTAAAATATGCTTTATTCAAGGAGGCTTTTACGGGCACTTTTGAATCGTCAATGCAGAAACAAAAAAAAATATTGGTAAATTTACCACCGTGTCGGTTCGGAAAGTAGATTCTATATACCGAAACTCGATAGTTACTCTTTTAAAATATTTTACAATACATACAGGAGTTAAAGTTAGGAGTTACGAATGAGGCATATCACGTGAAGAGGACAACCAAAAAAAAAGTGAGGTCGTGAATTTTGTTTATACTCTGGTCACTTATACTTCTAGAAAATTGAATAGAATGAAGTTAGTTATTTGTTATGCTTATTATTTGTATTATTTAATACGTAAAAGAAGGTAAAAATTTGAATTCAGTCATTTTAATACTTAACGTACAAAATATCCTTAATCGATTAACGGTTTATAACACAAATAGATCACATCGTACTGGTAGTACAAATATTTGTTGTCATACTTATGTATGGTATATATAGATAAAAATTCAGGCAGCGCAAGAACGATGTTTGAAGATCTATACAGATGTTCTTAGTCTAATTATGGCCGTCCACCGAATGGAAATGAAAAGAATATAGTGCATATTCTAGAAAAATCTACTTCACGCAAACATGGACAAAATGTTTGTAACTAATTTAAAAAGAAATAGTAAAAGCTTTAATAAATGAAATATTAAAGTAAGAAGATTTATGAATAATTGTATCCTCATTTAATCTTGGAAAATATCTATTTAATCTAATACTGTACTTTTTTGGATTTAATCTATAATATAAATGAATCGCTGAATGTGTTGCTAAGCGCAAATCTCGAGTGCAGCTGAACCGATTTCGCTAATTCTTTTTTTATAATATTTCTTGAAGTTCAACGGTGGTTTTTACGGCGAGAAAAATTTAAAAAAATGCCTGAAAAAGTCTAACAACACTTTTCTATATTCCCACACAGAAGATTCGTAATTAAAAAAAAGTTAAATATTTTATACTTTTTATTATTTGACATAATGACTTCTTTTTTCTTTTGTGAATCTTTTTTTTATTAATTTTTTATCTTACTAACTGATCCGGGATCCAGAATAGTAGAATAAGTATTAAAAAATAAAAATAAAGAATCTAATATTAGGCAGTACACAGTTTGCCGAGTCAGCTAGTTTTATATAGTTTTTAAGTGTAAAAAATATCGCTGTCTTTAACACCATACCTTTACAAAGTTTTATATACAATTGAAGGGCAATAAAAGACACTTTACACCCTTCGGTGTCTTATCTACGGCATATAAGCTGGCGACTGGCGTCAAAGAGTTGTAAAACAATTTTATTACCCAATATTCATCACATATAAATTACTTATGTTTGTTTGTAAAGTTAATACAATGTCTTGATGGAAAATTTTATTTACATGTTTCCTTATATCGAAGCAATAATGTGTCCACAAACTGTTAAATTCGGAGATATTGATGTTTACTCATAATGCATCATGTATTTACATCATTCAAAAAAATTTCTAGCTACCTTAAATATATGCTTTTAATTCATCATATCTTTTCTCAAAATAGAAGAGAAAAGAAGATATATTCGCTTATAAACAAATTTATTAAGAATACTTTTGGCAGTAGGATTTTTTTAATATTACACAAAGGGTGAATTTTTCTGGGAACAGAGAATACGTTTTTATTTCGTTTATCCATACTATATACAAATACCATAATTAATAAGTTGCTTAATATTATATAAACTATACTATTATTAAAAAATTAAACCGCGCTGAGCTGTACTTTGTTTCTAGTAAATGATTTCTAAGGTTTTTGTACAACCGCTGACAACATGACCCGTTTTTAAGATAGCAGTCTTTTTAATAAAATTATAATATAAGAATAAATAACAAAAACATACTCCACATCAGAATTTCGCTAAATATTTATGAAAAAAATCACCACGTTTCCTCGTCTTTTTCACGTAACATTATATTTTTGCAGGAAATCTTATTTCGCCGGGTAATACCTCACCTTACACGATGTTCCATCAAAATATTTTCGCGACAAACTTAAACGTTTCAAGACAAGCAAAGTATGTAAATAAGCCAACAACGTACAAATCTCCTAAACATTTTCCTTATATGAATTTTGTAACAATTCCGTGAGGAATGTCCGCCGGAATTGTTCAGCCTCGTGAGGCATTCGAGCTCAAAGGCTTTTGCGAATCGTTGGTCAAATAATAACATGAACTTTTGTGGTCTCTGTCATTTTATATAGGCTTCTGGTGTATTGTTTTTTAATAGCGTGGACTGGGGCAGTTTTTCAACAAGTAACGTTATATTATCTGTATCATGGACATACATGGCTTTGGGGTCCGGACTACCAATAGTATACGACTTAGTTTTATTTAGTGCATTAAACGGATGGCAAAGACGATGGTTTATATAACTTCTCTATAACTGAGAATAGTATTCAGAATCATACCATCTCACTGCGTTATACCAGGATAAAAGCTAATTAGTCTGTGTACATTTTGGACATACAATCCCCCCCTTCAAATCCTTCCCTCGGACGAACCCCTTCCATATTAAAAGGTATAGTTACGCCTGTTGTCTGTATAATGCCCTGTTAAGACTCCACAAAATTTGTAAATTTTAACAAACTATGAATGTTTGTTCTCTTAATCTTTTGTAGTAAGGCAGTTAACGTTGAAATCATAACAATAATGAAGATTTATCCATCCACTCAATTCCCGGTCGCGACATAACAGTCAGCCGGTAAAAATGGCCGCTCGGAGGAAATGAAATTTCTGACAGATATTTATCGTGCTGTCAATGGGTGCTGCCAGCGTACAAATTGCCTAATTTCGGTTCAGTTAATTGAAATTTACAAATGTCGTACCCGTTTAAGGCATTGTTCTTTTGCTTGAAATACTTTGGTAATGGCTGAAACTTTTTCTTCTAAATGGGTGTCATTTGTTTGTTCTTTATTTGTAATGTTAATAAAATTACACTTTTAATTAATATTTGATAGAAGCGCTTGTAATGGTCTACATTTTGTGTATTTTATAGTCGACTTCTTCACAGTTTCACTCGCGTTTAGGATTACTATTTTGCCCCTGAGTCGCGTGATATAATATAGTCCATCTTCCCTAATAATTTGGGTATGCAAAGCCAAAATAATTTTTCTACAAACAAATTTTACATTTATAATATCTGTAAAGATCAAGAATTTCTCTAAGAAGTATATTAATGCAAGTTAATTCAGTATTCATAAATATTTATCCTGTCCTGGCAGCTTGTTTCATCAACGCACAGCCTAAACCGTAGGGGCTATGGATTTGAATTTTTGCCAGTTTTACTTTTTTTACATAAATATTCACTCAAATAGAACTTTTGATAATTTACCCCTAATAGGATATAATAATGGATGAACGTTTGTGTAGAAAGCCTTCATTTTCAAAGTAAGAAACATGCAATACAGGAGCGAATATATCTATCTACTTCTTGGTTAGAAATAAGCACATGTTTTTGCTTTTTTTTTCCACTAATAAGAGGTTGTAAGCCTATATATATTCCGGAAGAAACCGGGGCTGGTCGCTAGTGTCATATTTATCTGAGAATTAAAACAAAACGATAATTTTATTTAAATAAAAAAAATGGCACTCAAATATGAGAACAACTAAATGCGAATTTAGTTTATAAACTGAATACAGTTCTAATTAAAATAGCACAAAACGTAACACGCGAACACAATTACAAACTCTAAATAATGTTCCGAATTAACAATCTTTCAAAATATTCATACATTCATTAAATTCATACAACAGTTTTATCACTTTCATACGTACGGGCGACAATAAAAACGACATTAATTTACATTTTTTAACGCATGCAAAAACAACACTTCAGGCGTAATACTGGCCACTCAATATGAGACGCCATTTTGTGTTCAAAACAAACGCGAAACTGTTGAAGCGACTCGCTTTGTTCCCGCCATTGCAATCTGTCATTTTTAGCGCGAAAAGTGACATTTAAAAATGCGTTCGGTAACAGGTTTTATGTACAATAGATAACTGTGGTTAAAATATATTGTTAGCTAACAACATTTGACATCGATAATCTTTTTTTTTCATTTAGATGGTTTTAGGAGTTAGATTTGATAGTTGAAAAAATTCTTATGGTTTGAAATTTTAAAATTGTTATTTCGTAGTATAAACTAAAATATACTTTAAAAAATGTGTTTACTTTTATATCCTTTCGAGCTCAGTGCGGATTTGACCGTGTTGATTTCTGTCTAAAAAGTTCATTATTTTTTTTATTTTATAAAATGTTTTTCATTTACAAATTTGAAAAATACAATATATTATTCCTAACAAACTTATCTGTGAAAATCTCTTAACGATCAATTCAGACGTTTAAAATATTAAAAGCAAGTAGACAAAATAGTTATAAACACTTTATATTCTCAAAGAAACATTCGTTAATAAATTCATTTAAAAACAAGACGGTAATGAGAACAAACGATCATAGTGATCGTATTCCGTAGCCAATTTCCTTCTAAATAAAACATTCACTCGATTTAAAGAACCAATCCAATATCGAGATAAATGTAACCGAATACCTAAACTAAGTTAGCTTGCGGTGATCACTCAGACCGCGGCTAAGCCAATTACGATGCAGCTCTAATTGATATTAAGCATCGCTCGATACCACTACGGTCGCAATCTCTTTAAACGAATCAGCATAACGGTGTATCCGAATAATTTATAGCTCGGTTTAAAGCGGTATTTATTCAGTATACATTTAAAGTAAAGTAACAGGCTGTAAATGTCCCACTGCTGGGCAAAGGCATCCTCTCCTATTAAGGAGATGGTGTAGAGCTCTCCTCCACGCTGCTCTGTTGGTTGGCGGAAGTTCACGTGTCAGAATTTACATGCGGGTTTCCTCACGATGTTTTCCTTCACTGACGAACTCAAGATGAATTTAAACGCAAATTTAGCACTTGAAAACTCAGATTCTCTGAATCTCTGAGATCGACGTATTCTAATCACTAGACCACCTCGGCTCTCAAGTATACATTAGTTAACATTTAGTCAGGATCTGCGAGTATCATCCACACTAGTCTACACAAGGAATGATTTTATTGTTTGTTTGTTTGCATTGAATTGGCTCCGAAACTAATACTAAGATTTGAAAAATAATTTTGCGTCGGTTTACTGAGGAACGTATAGACTATGTTACATAACGACGACTCATATGACGCTGTAACCATAAACGCGAGTGAAAACGCGGAAATCTATAGTTTTCCTATATACTTCAAAATAAACATTTATTTTGAGCCTCGAATATATTATTGTATATAATATTCGAATACAATAAAAACATCTGTAAAAACATACATAATCCAGTATTCAATATATCATATAAAATAAGTTTATAAACAAGTTTAAAAATAAAGTAAGTTTTGCTTGGTTAGAAGACCGTTGACATTAAAAGCTTTCGTCACTACTTACGACGTATCTGTTACTAGGTTACAGAAATGTTTTATATAGCTCTCGAGAGTAAATTTACAAATGCAATACTCGTCTAATATTTAATTGGTCTTGCACGATATCTAATTATGTGAAATTTAAGATGTAGGCGCATCTTATAGCCAAGAAATGAGGCAATGTTAGTTTATCCATAGTAAGAAAATTATAACAATTCTTTACCGGAGATAGCGAAGATATGATAATCTAATTCTGCATGTAACTAATGGCTTAACTGACCTGGATTATAGTAAGCTGGTATAATGCCAGGGTAATGCCATAGATAAGGAAATATTATGGGACGTTTATGATGTTTAATGACTTTTTAAGAACTTTCTTTTATACAGGTGGTAATACTTGAGCAAATTATATATCTCTTTCTTTTAAAATGTAATTAACTTCCATTAACATATCAAATTTATCCGAGACTATTCTTGAAGTATATACATATATAATATAAATTAAAATCGTTTCTCGAGATCTACTATCTTTAAACGAGCAATTCTTGCATATATGGACGCTCATAAGCATTACTGTGTCAAGCCACATGGACTTACTTTCAGAAAATGGCGTTTAAAGATGTCAAATCCATTCTCAATAAATTTGTTTGAAGATGTAGGTATATGTATATCTTTTCTTTTCTACTTTGATAAATCGATCAATACACAGAGCAAAGGTCGATCGCATCAGATAATAACAAGCTTTATACAAGCAAAATATTCTGTTACAATGAGAATCTCTTTATTTTAGAAATCAGTCGAAACCCAAGAATGATGACACTAACCTGATAGCCATACTTTTCGCCTTTAAATGATGCCATCTTTGGTTCATCTCATCCAGTCTCCTTTGCAGCATCACCGCATCTTCCTGGGACGATAAGGAGCCGAGCAAACGTCGCCCGGTTCCTGTGAGCGATGCGTATACATCGCGATGTGTTTCGATTTCGGATTGCAAGTCCTGAAACAAATAAAATAAATGCTAAATTTAATTTCCTGTCACAACTTATATATTACCTATTGGTTAATCCTTTGTTCTATTCAGCCAACTTCAAAAAGGAGGAGACTCTCAATTCGAGGCTTTTTTTAATGTTTGTTATCTTAGAATTCCGTCATTCCTTAACTAATTTTGAAAAAATCTCTTATATGAAAAAATTATACTTTCACTCTAGTTTCCATCGAATTTTTGTCAAAATTATTTATTAATTTGGTTTGAAATCAAAATAACTAAAATTTGTATGTCATCCAAGACAATGAAATTGGGTATTTTACTTTTGAAGTCGGTTAATTTGAATTGAGAACCTCCTCTTTCAGTCAGTGTAAAAGTTACGTAAATCGATTACGATTTAATGATAACAACATTTAAGTCAATAATCACCAAACAACAAATTTAGTATTCGTAGACGAGTCAACAGGGTTTAGGAATACACGGGCAGCAGAACAAAACAAACTACAATCTAGGAGACCTACAACAGAATCTGCAAACGTACACAAACATGAACCGAATTAGATCGTGGTAAATATCTGCACGATCAATCGTAAGGAAATGGAATTCCCAGTCCTGTGAAATCGGTCTTTGCATCGTGTGTAAGAGAATATTTTTTATGCCCATCGCGTTCTCTTCATCAATAATAGTGGAATTATACTTAAACATAACTTATACAGTAATGCCATAAAATATGCAATTAATGCAATAATTAATTAAATAAACTGATCAAATAATTATGCATTATAAAGTTTAATTATTATAATTACACTTACACTTTGCAGAAGAGTTGACTATCTTTAACAGTTGAGAAAAATGTTCATCGGACTTAACATAACATGGTGTCTTAACCATTAAAATAATTAAAAAAAAGAAATCGATTCATTGATTTAAGACTTCATAAATCCAAATCATAAAATTTAAAAAAAAAATCTATTTTTGTATCGAAGAAGAACGGACTTTACAAGAAACGTAATCAAATACAGATTTCAGTAGCAAAATTCTCACAAGATTTTGCTGCTGAAATAAGAAAAATAATAAATTTCAAGACGAGATCTCTCTAAACCCCTAAACCTTCGTAAATGCGACATAATTCAAGCTATAGTAGTTACAGTTTTGTTTGCTTCATATAAGTGGGCCATTCTTCTCGGAGTCTCGGATTTGTGGACAAATTGCTGTTCTTTCAACTCTGACGGGGGGACTTATTCATGAGATGCTGAAATACCGCTATCGACAATGGGCTGTAATATTTTTGATGGGCTCGTCAATTTCTGCAAGACTTGGTATTACTTTTATTGCAGAATCCTAATTGGACTGGATAAATTGCTGTATTTAATATCTTAAATATAATTGAAGTCATTACCAAGAATGATATGACCAAATAATTTACATCAGAACGAATGGATTAAACATACGATTATGGTAATTTTAAGTTTGATCGTCTCGAAGATAGCAGATATAAGAGATTTGACTATTCCATCCATAATAATACATCTACTAGTTCATCAGAGCGTTAATAGCTAGCGTGAAATTGCCAGTTGAAAGATCACAAGGAATTTCTTAAACTTATGCAATATGAATCCTTCAAACTTATTCAGAGACAGATATTATACATATAAATAGAGTAATAAGTGTGTTACCGAATAACGCCTTAAAGTACCACACTGATCCTTCAATTACTAATTACAGAAGATGCTCTTACATTTCAATGTATACGATTTTATCAAGCAACTAAAATTTAATTTCAAGTCGTTTAGAATTTCCAACAAAGATTATACTTCCACATAGGCCTCGCGATTAATAAGGTTTAATTAAAAAGTTTCCTGAGCACTCCCACTGTTAATCCCTATCCTGGGGCTGAAACTCCAACTCTTCACTTTGCTAAGATTTTCAGAAAATACTTCAGCCTACGAAATTCGGTTGTTTGCTTCAAGTTTCATACTCGGATCCTTGTTTTAAAATTTATGAACTTCTTTGCTTTCAAATAAACTTGGCTATCTGTTCAGACGTAGATCGTATTAAATAGGCCAAATGGTCAAGTACGTAAATAAAAAGATAAATTCTTAAATAGGTAACGGAAATGTTTCTAAGCTTTGCTTGAGCTGAAAACTTTACTGTTGAATAAGAAATCCAATAGCGAAGTTTGTCTTCAAACATACCTATTTCGGGGAGCGTCTCTTTTTTGTTAAATTTTTGTCTTCTATGTAATTCACATAGAATTTCTCGAACGTTATTTTTTATAAAAGTATTATGAAACTTCATATCAGTAATATCGCATTCCATTAAGGCTAATAGTATTTAAGAAAAACATTTTTTTTAAGAAGCTAAACATTTTTTTTTTGTTTATGGTGGCTATGTTTTGAATCCAGTATACTATTTATTCATTCTCCCACGAGGCTACTGGCAACCGACTTAAGTTTTATACTTTTACTAGTTCCTTACCAGTAGCCCCTACAAAACTTCAACGTCGAGCGTGTAGACGACGGGACGCGTCGTATGTTCCACATACGACGCGTCCCATAACGAAATTGTATCACGGCTACTGGCGTGCTACTAGTAGGATATGCGTACAAACAGAAACACACAATCGGAAATCACTCTATATATGGAATATAGTATATATTATACTATATTTCTTTGAAAAATGGCTATTATTATAACCACACCATTTTTCAAAGATTTAATTAAAATTATTCTGGATAGTATAAGGATTTTAACGATACCACCAAATCTCTTAACCCGTAAGGTGTTGAGAAGTTCTATTGGAATTATGAAATGACAACTATACCACTTTTTGGACAGTCACATATTGATGGATTTATTAAATTTCCCTTTTATTACAAAATGCAAAAAACAGCTTACGTGCCCGATTGTCCGAAAATTCGAGAACCTGGCCGCTACAGTGAACATGGGGGTAGGGGAGTGGAAATCTGAACTGAGAGATTCAATTCCGATATATACCTGCAAATCGTCAGGTTTTAAACGTCCCACAATCAATGCTTTCGCGCTCCGGTATCCCGATCACGGTTTAACAATTGTGTTTTTAATTAATACTCGGGCTATTGTATTAAAATTTCGCATTTCGGGTATGATGGCCGCTTTTCGTTTTTTCCGTGCATTCGTTTTATAATTTTCGAAAGCAAAAATTCGTTGTAAACGTTACGTTGATTGAAATCAATGAGCGGTGAAATGTTATTATTGCTGCTTTACGAAAAATCTCGCGCCATTTTAATAGTTCTCTTTTTCATTTTATTGTGTTAACGGAAAAATGGTGAAACGGTTATATTAATACGTTTTACGGCTTTGGAAATTGGGAAATGTTATTTATGAAAATATTCACCTTCTATTTAAATGGTTTTTGAGCGAAATTTTTTTTTAGATAAACGTTCGATCAACACGTTCATGATTTAAAACTATTGTTTTTACTTAATGACTTTAAAAATAAAAGATTTTATAAAATAGCGCCAATGAATATTATACTGTCAATAATCTTAACAGCAAGTCTTTGGATTGTACATTAAATTACAAAGAAATTACTTTCATCTGCAATAATCAGTTTTTATATTAACATAATATAGTAAAATGTTTTATAGTATATAGAAATATAGTATAGCGTTAACTCATGAAAGGATCTAAATAAAAACCTATTTCATAAGTATTTAATACAAATTTCAACTTTGCATTAATGAAAACATTAACTAGTAAAAGTGTAACATCCTTGGTTGAGTTGTAAATGGTGTATTGCCATAAGAATCCTTAAGACAAATATTATAGTTTCAATTTATACACGTACTTCGAGTACACCTTATATTTCAACCTTCATTATTCAAAGTATATGTACGTTAACAGCTAAAGCACGATGCACTAAAGTCGACAATAAGTCATTCACATCGTGTGTTCAAAGGGACGTTACAATTTATCTCAGTAATGATAACGTTGGCCGTAAACGTGGTTTCCTTTAACGAAATTAATTTTGTCTTGTGACGGCTACCCTCCCAGCTCTCATGAATATTAATACTCTGAACATGATGTTCTGGTAATTTGTGATGAATCTGTTAAGGTAAGGGTTGAGATCATTTTTAGAACGTTTATTGTATGATCATGGATCTTTGTGTTTTTATGGTAGAATCGTGATAGTACCATTTAAATATGCGAAAGGTATCTTAAAAATTAATTTAAGAAATTTTTCGAAAATATTTTTTTCTTTTTCCTTTGTGATGGAACAGTTCTAAAGAAAACATATTTGAAAAGACTGTAATATAATTTATAGCAAAAATGGACTCACTTGGTAGACGAAAAAGCTAGAGGCTTTTTATTACGATTGGTTTCTATTCGAGAAAGGTTAAACAGCTCAAAACTGAAAAATCTAAATTATATAAGGGGATTATGTAAAGCAATCATTATCAAACATCATATTTTGACAGTAAAATAAAGGGTTTTAGAACAAAATTTAGAATTATGCTTAGAAGTGATTAAAGGTACATTCTTCTGGCCGTTTTTTGAAACTTTCTATAATATACAATGTATATCTAATTTATCTCATCGAAAATAACTCAGGAACAGAGAAAAGCATTTATGAGATTAAGTTGTTGAGCGCTAAGATTGACACAGAGTAAGATTAATGAGGCTGCCAGCCGGGATAAGAGGAATAAGAAGAAATGACAACTTCATGATAATTGGAGATTATTGCAGTGTTAATTAATAATGGAATGTGTAATTATTAAACATTTAAATACGAATATGTTTACTTTACTCTTATTATGTGTATAATAAAGCTGAAGTTTTTGAACCAGGCGCGGTCGCAGCCAGAATTTCGGGAGGAGGGGGGGGGGGGTCACTAATAATACATAAAATGTCTTGGCATGAGCATAGCTGGGATTATCTTTAAAGGGGACAAATGCGACGATGGTTTTAAAGTATTAAAATTGATGCTTTTAAATATGTTTAAGTGACCGCGCCTGGTTCGAACTGGATAGTGTCTGGAAAATCGAGTTATTTTAAAGATTGCTATTTTGCTAGATTACTCTTTTATTATATGGCATAAAATATCACTCTAACGTTCTTCGTAACGGTGTCTTCTAAAGTGTAAACGTGAAGCAAAATGGCAAATTGTAGGTAAAGAACGTAAGTAAAAAAAAATCTATTATATTTCAAGTAGTTTTATTTTAGGACGAGTAGATCTACAGATAAAAAATACTTAAGATATTTCAATGACAAAATTGTATTTTTTCATCCATTTAAAAACTTGTACCTGAATTAAAATATATTTGTTATAAAAGACCGCGTTCGTAAAATATATAAAATATTTTTTTTTTTTGAAAATATACACACGATGCGAGTTATTCTCGAAAATTCCACAGTTCCCAGAGGACGCACAATAAACGACTCTCCGCAAAGATATAATAGGGTGATCATTATAAAGCTTTCAAAAATGCGGCCTTACAGAGTAATGTTACAGCCTTTCGGATAAAGATAATACAAATAGGGCATTTTATCGCGGAAAATGAAAAGATTCCTTAGGGACAGTTATAAAGCCAAATTTCCTTGCGATGTAAGTTATCGGCGCAACATAACATGCCAACTATTTCTTAGAATTACAATCTCTAGCATATTTCCCTCTTTTTACTGAGATTTATTTTACTGCTCTGGATATTCAGATAAAACAATGTCCTTATAAATTGGGTCTACGCAAACCTTAAAGGAATATTAATAACCAATAAGATTAGAATGATTTCTTTGTGAAGAGCTTGTTATTTTTTAAGGCGTTCGTGTTGAAACAAATGTTTGTAAATATATCAATATCTACTACTAGCTCCCCATCACTGTTCACTCACGTTTATGGTTATTACATCTTTCCTATGAGTCATAGTGTAAGGTAATATAGCCAATAACATTTCTCAGTAAATGGACTATCCAATTAAAAAAAAATCTATTCGAATTTGTAGTTTCAGAGATTGCCCTTTACATACAAACGAATTTTACGTCTATATAACATTAGTATAGATGAAGTAGACAAGTAGACAACGTCAACGTTAATGTCTATTATGCTAAAACAGCTTAGATGTAGAAGTGCTTATAGATATTATATCGAATCGATATTAACTATTCAACGAAGGACATAAACTCGAAAACTTATAACACGAAAGCGAAAACTCACTAGATAGCACCATAATACTAAGCAAAATACAAACCTTCTAAGAAAATTTGAGCTCAACCGTAGCTGGTTAAAAGGCTTGTGAAAGGAATATTTCGAGCAAGGCATGTGGCTAGGTAAAGTACAAACATGTGAGGCACAGACGGTTTAGCCAGGAATATTCGAGCTCTGTCCAGATAGGGCACGTAGACTGGTGCACGCCGAACTGAATATTAAACACTTATATCGAATTCCGTCCGAAAATTTTTAGACGCAATGAAAACCTCCGAAAGGCAAATAGCGGTAGCATTTACTAAGATTTTCTGCAACACTAAAGCTTTGGATTTTCTTTTTAGTGTCTGATTTTTTTTCTTGCATTTAGATGATAACAAACCATGGGAATAATGCAATCCCAAAGCATAGTAACCCATATTGACGTTGTTGAATAAAATGTCAACAAACCAAGTCGCGGAGTTTCCATTGCAGTCTCAGGTCTGATTTTTAACTTTTCCTTCTTAACACTGGTAGGTTTCTTTGCTTGATGTTCGAAAAGAGTTTCAAATTTGAGCAGAAATGTTTTAATTTAGATTTCTAAGTGAGAAACATGGATGGGAGATTGTGAATGTTGAAAACACTTAGACGTTTTGTAGTGTGAATGGAATTACGAATATTATTCATAATATTATTGTAATTTAAGATTCATATAGTTTATTTTCTATAGCTATGTTTTGCCAAGCATTTCACATAATGTTTTAAAAATAATAAATAAAACTAAGTCTTTATCTTCGTTCATACTAAAATACGAATATTTCGTGTACTTTATTTCACACATTGAATTTAAACAAATAAAAGAAAAAAACTTGCATTGTTACAGACAATTACAATGCTTAGTTATGAAATATTGTTTTCCAGACATTTACATTTTTAGTGCAAAAACAGTGCTTGCAATTTCCCAAAATTTTGCTGATATTTCAGGCTTTTTCAAAGTAGGAGATTTTTATGAGTTAAAACATGAGATACTTTCTTTAATAAAAGACCTCCTTTGCCTAACAGTGGGAAATTTCAAAGTGATTCCATAACTTCACAGTGAAATATCAAAGATTTAGAATTAGAAGCACAAATCCATTGTAGCAGAATCGATTTGAGTATGTTAACAGCAATGTATAGATAGTCTGAATTGGATTTGCCGTGTAAAGACATTACAAAGAGCTCGCTACAGCCTCACAAATACGTGATGACTGCGAGATGAACGTTCTGAAGCATGCCAACATTGAATATTAAGATCTGAATTGTATTAAATAGCGTTGAAATTGGTATACGTGATGTAATTTCGTCGATTTTAGGTGAACTAGGTTATAATATTTTCTTTGTAGCTATAGTTTTATTATTTCATTTTACAGATTTATGTTCGAGGTTACTTTTAGTTCTTTTTTCACGAAATATTTGCATTTTTCATATGATGAGTATTTTACACAATAACCACAAGATAGAAGCTACAATGATGGCATACTTTATTAAAATCTAAGGCCTAATGGTTGAAAAATGTCGCTATTAAAAAAAGTTATATTATGACAGTTGAAATTTGTTTTCTCTTTTAAGACGCCATATTTAACTGTGAAAATAAGTTATGCTGTGATAAAGAAAAATTAATAATGCTCGACAAAATAGTAAAAATAGTATATAAAAAAATACAATAAAAATAAAGACAGAGTACTGTTCTTGTGTGTGCTGCTAATAAGAATTTAACAAAAGTATTTTCTACCATCAAATAATTAAGGCCCAAAAAAAAGAAAACGACTTCAAAAACAAAACACGAAAAATCCTTTACTTGAACGGCACACCAGTAATACCAGTTATTTCGATTTTGAAACCAAATTACTGTACCGATTTCGAAAAAAAATTATATGAAACCAATCTAAAAGCTATCCTTTCAAACAAAAAAATAATAATTTATGAGTTATGAGGTAATAAAAATAAAAAAAAAACGCTACGAATTGAGAACCTCCTCCTTATTTAAACATCTGTTAAAAATAAAACAATTCCTACTACCAAAATCAGAATACATATTTTATTCATTCATAAGACATTAATAAGGAAAATCAAACCACAGATTAAATAGAAATGAGACATATTCCCCGGCCATTTATAACGGGAAAGCAATAAATTCAAACTCTTTGCTACCTCAAACGGATTGAAAGGAACGAAATCGCGAGGTACATAAATTCTTACCGAACTAAAGATAGTTGCTATCTGAGGAACTGAATGAACAAGTTGGTAAACTACCGCATCTGTTAGTGTAGGGTTACCAAAATATTTTTTTGGTAAGAACGTTTTCCTAATTTTTCGTTGACTTTGAAATAAAATTATATATTTTAAACTTTCGCTATTCATACTATTCATATTTAATATAACGGGTCTTATTGCGATAAGTAATGGTACCTTTTTATTGCCAAAGTTGTATTCGTCGTGGTCACGAGCTGACCCTCGTGTCCACGTGTCCGTGTGAGCTATCAGTTCGCGACCACGACAAATGCAACTTCGTCGAAACGTCGGGATAATGTATACTAATATTATAAAGCTAAAGAGTTTGTTTGTTTGTTTGAACGCGCTATTCTCAGGAACTACTGGTTCGAATTAATAAAAATCTTTTTGTGTTAGATAGTATATTTATTGAGGAAGGCTATAGGCTATATTACATAACGCTACAACTCTTAGGAGCGAAGCAGTAACCATAAACGTGAGTAAACCTCAAGGGACAGCTAGTAATATATAATAATATAAAAAATGTTACATTATCAGCAAAGGGCGCTATTTACATTTATAAATGAATGAATACAATTACAGAATTTCTATATTAAATTCAAGACTTAAAAAAGAGGAGGTTCTCAATATTAATAGTTCTCAATATTAATAGGTGTTTAAATCAAAATAACTTAAATAAGTATGTCTAAGCAAAAGAAATTGCGTATTTGTCTTTTGAAGTTGATCTGTTTTTTTTTTAAGTTTTAGTTATATAATACTCATATTGAGTTAAGGTACAAGTCCTTTCATGATAGAAAACCACAATAGCCGCAAGAATAATATAATCCCGACTTGCAAGTCAAAGTAGGATTTATACAGTAAATTCTCTCTGACGCTGTCTAGTTAGTTTCAGATTGCTTTCTCAGCTATTTTGACGTTCTGTCACGAAATCGAGTTACGTCAGTCTGGCCACCCTACGACCAGGTCGTTATCGCAGGTGCCCGGGCCGGTTATATCCGGTTAAATCCAGTTACAACCGGTTACCAGGGTAGGGATTACCGCCTTGATCCGGTTTTCAGTCGTTTGGAACTTGATTTATTCACACTCGCTTTTTTTCTTGGTTAGGATTGTTTTTTTGTTGCTTTTTGTTTTGATTTATTTATTTGCCTTAAAATTTTTCAGGGTTAATTTTTTTATACTTTGGATGGTGTAGAAATGTGATTATGTTTAAATGTATCAATTAAATGATTTTTAAATTTTTTATATTACCAGTTTGACTAATCAATATTATTCTTTATTTAAATGAAAATTATATGAATTTTAACATTACAATAGATTACAAGATCGCTCAAATCATCATTGAAATACGCTTTCTGTAGACAAATAGTTTTTTATTATTCAATAAACCACATTTGTATTGTAATTACATATAAATATATTAGGGTTAAACTTTATTTTTAAAATATTTAGACTAACTAAATTATGAAACACAATACACCAACCGTTACGTTTAGGGAATTACCTATGTAAGTTTTACTCTTGAGAGCGATATAAAACAACTCTGTAACCTAGCAACACATGTCGTAAATAGTTACTTAAGCTGTGAATGTCAAAGATAAATCACTGACAGTAAATTATTTCAGGTGTAAACCAGTAAGAAATAACTTATGTAAATCTTTATGAAAGTCTGAGAGCAATTCATAAGTGTAATACTTGTATGATGTCATCATTTATTCATACATTTAACTAACGTAATTAAACAAAAGCTTTCACAATAAAAAACTAAAAAGGCTTTGAGCCATTGTACTTCCATGAATACAAATTAAATATTTCATCATTCAGATCTTTATCTTTTAAAGCCGAGCACGTGCGTGCCGGCCTCACGTTTAAATCGTACGAAAAATGACAAATGTGACAGTTGCGTTCGTGATTTCGCCATTTTGCCGGACGTCCGGCTGAAACTGGTTTAATCCGGCTCATTAACGATTCGGCTCATGGTTCACAAATACCGTCAGCCAATATTAGCGCGGCTGTCATATCCAATTTTCAATTTGCATAATCTTGACACGTCTGTGGAGCTTGTCGTTATATAGGTGACATGTGTAATAGTGTTGGGATTTGACCTTTTTGAAACTAAAAAAAAGTTAAGTAACAGCCTGTAAATGTCACACCGCTGCGTAAAGCTGCTCCACTGCGGGTTGGCAGACTTATTTTTGTATTATTTACAAGCTTCCGCCCGCGACTTCGTCCGCGTGGAATAGTTACTTATGGCTAATAATGCATTGTTTTAGAACAAATTTGATTAGCATAAAAAAGGTTATACTGTTGTATATGTATAAAAACTTAAAAGATAGACATACATATGTTGTCTCCGACTTTATTAGAACTTTTAAAGTGGAACTATTCTGTCATAAATGATTTTTGCGAAACTTTAACCGCCTACGCAACACGCATAGCGTAAGCTCTCTCAATAAGGAAAATATCCCCCGATTTTGAAACATTGTTCATTGGTGCTCCGCTCCTTTTGGTCTTAGCATTATAATACATAGCCTATAGCCTTCCTCGATAAATGAACTATGTAAAACTGAAAGAATTTTCCAAATCGGACCAGTAGTTCTTGAGATTAGCGCGTTCAAGCAATCAAACAAACAAACAAACTCTTTAGCTTTATAATAGTATAGATTTTTAATATTTGATGTGTCAAAATTCCGTCATTTATTAACTTAAAAAAAAATTGTTTGAAAGGATATGCTTTTAATTCCCATAAAAATTAACTCAATATCAGTTAAGTAATTTAGTAAAAAAATCGAAATAACAGAAAAATCGCGTGTCGTTCAAATAAACAAAACTGCTTATTTCAAAGTAAGTTTTTTTATGATTTTTATTAATATATTTTCGCGACATAGTCTGTGTCCTTTTCCAATATCCAATCTATATCTATATTAAATTCAGGTCAGGCCTCCTCCGTCTTTATTTTATGTACAGAAAACCTTTTATTATAATTTTTAGGCTTAATGTCTGTTACAGATCAGATAAACTTAAACCAAAATTACATTCTTCAGATGTGTAACCAATTTCGTATTTAATGACTAAAGGTCTACGGAAAAGTAATTCAAGTAGATTTTGATACAATTTTTGATACCCACTAGACATTTTAAAAAGAAGAATCGACTTCAATATACGTAATTTTGTTAAATTAGATGACATATTTATTCTAGTTATTTTGATTTTAAAATGAAACTACTATACCCGTTTTAATAAAAATTGTTTGGGACCAATCTACAAGTGTATGGATAAAAAATAAAATAATCTATACTTATATTATAAAGAGGTAGCTTGTAAGTTTGTAGGGGGTAGGTAATCTCTGAAAGTACTGATCCGATTCGAGATTTTTTTTCGTTTTAGATAGCCCATTTATTGGTTATAGGCTATATTACATCATGCTAAGAATTATATGAGCGACGCAACAACCAGAAATGCGACTCAAAACACGATAAGAAAAGTCAAGATACATACATCATTTTTTTACGACGAATTAAGAACTAAGAGAATGGCCTCTTTTGAAGCAGGTTAAAACAATTTTTCGTGAAAATGACGAATTAATTTAGGCAGATTGCCTCACGACCGCGTAAAGTACAGTACTTTTATAGGCGTTATTAAAAATTCAGTCTAAAATATTCCCGCAACGGATATTAAATTTTCACTACGGCCAAATTTTTCATTTTCGAGCCATATATTTAAAACTAAAAGTAACATTCTGCGGCGCGCTGCGTAAAAAGGCGTATGCATATACATGCATGTGGGTACGTCTGTTCCGCACAAATCTCTGAACAAATATGGCGTCTGGGGAAACTAATAACTGTTCCGAACTCAAACAGCACGGCAACAGACGTTACTTCGCCTTTTATTGTTTTGCATTTCTCTTGCTTGCGTTTAATATTGCAAATATTTAATTTTTGTAAACTTTATTTGCGTTCAACTGTATTGTTGTCGAATTGTTATTTGGACTTGATGTATTGTCAGTTAAAGTTGAAGTTTTTATATTATCATGTTGTGTTGTAGCTTGCTTGTGTTGAAAAGTTAAGATTAAAACGTTAAGAAGAGAAAATGGGCCAAAAAAATAAAGGGCAATAAATATGTATTATATATCAACGTAATATATTTATAACTTACAAAGAAAACAAAAAATTATGTTCAATATAATATATACAATCTATATTAATATTATAAAGAGGTGAAATTTGTTTGTAAGTTTGTATGTAGGGAGTAATCTCTGAAACTTCTGACTAATTTGGAAAATGATTGCGTTGGAGAGTCTGTTTATTCAGAAATGTTATAAGTTATATTACATCATGCTACGTCTCACAGAAGCGAAACAGTAGGCATAAACGTAAGCGAAACCGTCAGAGGCAGTTTGTATTTTATATTCTATGTACAAAATATAGTTAAAGATTAAAGTACATTTGATTATTAACATCACTATTATTCTGTTGTTATTATTATTATCTAAAATAAATAATAAACAAATTAATACAGCTAATAAGTCGTTATAAAAAACAACAAAATTCGTTTATATAAAATAAATTACAACAAGATTTCATATTAGAATTACTACAATAAACAAATTTCAAATTCCGAAACATTTAAACTTCCATACTCACATAATAAATTACCAAGTAATTTTAAAATAATTCAAAAACCAAATTTCAAATAAAGAACAATACTCTTACCGGTAAAAAACAACAAAATTCAACAATCTATTACCGGCATATAAAATTACAGCCAGATTTCTAAAATCGAATTACATTAGCCTAATTTCGAATAAAGAATATATTACCGGCATTACAATACAAAAACAACAAATCTTCATGAAACCGACAGGCCCGGTTCTTGTAAACTGTTGCCGGTAGTGCTTAAGCCGGTGCCGGTATCAATTTAACGATACCGGCTTTACGCGCACCTGCGCTCGCTACAGGTTAATGAAGATGCAGAGTCTCGTTATCAATTTTGTGTTGATATTGTTGTGTCATTTTTGTTCGTTAACATTGATTACTAACTGTGCGAAGTCGTTTCACCCGCGTTAATTAAAGGAAAAAATATATTTATATAACTAAATTTACCTTTCTACTTGAATCGGATATTATACGCTATTTCATTAATTATAATTTTTTTTTCGCGTAAACCTCTTTTTTTATTTACTAATTAAAATATTTTTTTAAATAAAAAGTTAAGTTACTCCTTATAACATTCGCTATTTGTTAATAAAAATCCTATCAAAATAAGTCCATGATTTAGCCGGAGATAGACAAAAATTTAAAAAATTGTGTTTTTCACGAATTACCGTATATATTTTCATGTGCATTTACTTAAAAGCTGTTAATTTGAAATTACAAACAGACATTTAAATTTTATGTTTTTAGGCAATTGTTGAAATTAATATCAACAGTTTTAATTAAATCAATTATAACTCACAGCTCTATACTAAAGCATAGATGATATGATTTCAGTATCAAATATACAAAATCTTAATTGAAATTGTTTCGAATTAAGAAAAAAATGTCTAACGAATTTATGTGAAAAATATTACATCGTTTTTAAGCGACTTTGAAAAAGGAGGAGGTTTTTTTCTGCTGTATGTATTTTTTTGTTTGTTCACTAAACAAGTGAATTAAGATGTAATTATAAAAGAATTTAAATATCATAAAACATTACTTTTAAATATTACATTAAGTATTACATCAAAATCTAATATTAATGTTTAACAAAACTGTCATCATACGAACCTAACCTACACTAAGCTCATTAGTGTCTACACAAAGGTTACTCTATATTAATATCCAACATAAAAGTGCCCAGGTAAATATACTAGATAATAAATCTTTCTTAAAGAACCTCAGCCACAAGATGGATGAGACGCCAGCTTGCCAATAATAATGAGCCATCGTCTGAGAAATAGCGGCGAGATTCATGAAAACAATAAATTATATCTTATTCATTAATTATGTACAACACGTGATATACCATAAATGGGTGAATGGATCCTCTTCTTATATAACTACTAGCTGGTGCTCGCGACTTCGTCTATAACGTCTGTGATGCCTACATCATAGTAGCTTTATGCATACGAAGTCTCACCCCGATCGGTTTAAAATTGACAAAGTTTCATACACTTTCATCCCCTATTTTATCCCCTTGCGGGTAGAATTAATCAAAATCCTTTCTTAGCGGATGCCTACGTCATAACATCTACCTGCGCCAAATTTCAGCCCGATCCGTCCAGTGGTTTGCGCTGTGCGTTGATAGATCACTATGTCAGTAAGTCAAATTTGAGTTATATATGTTTAGACTTGCTTCTGTGCGTTCAGCCGAGTCCAGTTTGGGTAAGATGTAGAAGTACATTAAAAACGAAGAGTGTGCCCAGAAATACAATCTAGACACTGACTAGAATTAGGGCCTGTAACACCGGTTTCTGTTAAAACTTTAAATAGCTAACCAACATTTAACGATAACTAACAATTAGAGTTTGATCCCTGCTAAATTAAGTTATAAATAAATTAATTTGGCATTTATAATGTGACGGAACGGAAACGTTGTCTTTAAACGTTTTAATACACGTTTTTTAATTTATCTTTGTTTAATAATGTTATATTTAATATAATGGATCTTACCCGAGTCCAGTTTGGGTAAGGTGTAGAAGTTCGTCGTGACTGAGACTCAGCTCGTGACCATGACGAATGTAACTTCGTCGAAACGTCAGGCAATAAAGAGGTATTACTACCATTAGTTATCGCGATAAGACCCGTTATATTAAATATGAATTGTATAAATCGCGAAAGTTTAAAATATATAATGTTATAATTTTATTCGAGACCTTTGAAACCGAAAATTGCAGTTTATTTGGTGGATAAGTTCCGATTAAGCTTTAAACTTTAGTTGTAATCAGTAAAACTTTAATAATATTTCGAAGTAATAGTTCTATAAGGCTCGCGAAATGGATTTTCAAAATCTATTTTCCTTAGAAGGCATTTTTAATGTTAATCTATGTTGTATTAACTGTTAAATAAAACTGCGCTTTACCTTATATTCATATTTTTAATTAATGTTCATACGGTTAGCACAATTTTCCTTTGGTTTTTAACAACACGCTATGTTAAAACGAAAAGGTTTGATATAATTTTAATTAGCAGACAGTGAAGACAGAAATTATCTTGTAGACAGGCAGTCGCATAGAGATTGAATAGATGAATGAATGATCAATAATTACATTACATACTTAATAGGAAATTAAGTGAATACTGAACATAAATCCTGTGCAAAACATGATTACCGTAATTTATAATGAGTTAAAGTCATTGACGTTATTTTGGTTACTTAAAGCCACGCCCAGTCATGCCCTAAATTTGATCCGTATGTATTAAGATTACAAAATACACTAAAAAAAAACAAACTTTAATGTATGAAAATTTATTTTTATAACTGCCAGAACTGATCCCATAATCCGATGGATCCGTATCTTTTTTACGGCGCCATCGTCAATCATCGGACGGATTTGTTTATCCGGGAAGCCGGAATTGCTACGATCATAAATTATTTTCAAAATATACAAAGTATTCAATGAGTTTCGGTAAAGAGATTAAGAATTACGCCCCATTTAGAATATTAATGGAATATGTCTTAAATTTTGATATCTAAAGGTAAACCGAACTTATAAAAAAAAACGGTTTTGTACGCAAAAATATATGTAGGTATACCAAACAGTACATCTGTTTTAAAACAATATCAATAGATGGCGTTTGTCAATTAATATTAGCTCTAAATTATGATGGTTAAATTATTTTAACTCGATTTATGTAGATATTAGCATTTTTTTAGTTTCGCTTTTCTAGTTTCAATAAACATATTTGTCCTGCGAATTACTACAATATATAGATGTTCAATCAGTGTAAATCTCAAGCAACCTCATATCAAACATTTAAATTTTAGAAATACTATTCTTCTTGGGCAAACTGTAACCCGTGCGTGTGAAACCACGAGCAAAATTTAGTTACAAATAAACCAAATCGATTTCTTTTATAGAAATTCGATTAAGGAAAGTATAACTCAAAGATACTCAATATAGAACGTCATTATAATTTAATTGAGCAAGCGAGACTTGCGAAATTTATTTACACACAATATCAAATTATAAAAACATGTATCTTGCGAAGAGACATAAATGAAGACATAATATTATGTTGGATTCAAATTTAGGCATGGTATCTGCAAAATTAATATAATTTACGAAAAATAAAAAAAGAATATACTGAACGAAATTCGGTGTATCTTTATGTGTTTAGCTTATCTTAATACCCAAAGCCCTTAGGATCATAAAGAGATGGTATCGAGGGACGGGCTTGCAGTCTGACCCTAACTAGTGTTGTAAAGATATCGATAACATTTTTATTAAAAATATATATATCAATGTGTGACATGCAATCAAAAATCAAAGTTCTAATGAGAAAATATTGAAAAATAAAATAATAGGATAACGAAACTATTTCCAGCCCGTTCAGTGCATATTACATTCAACTAAAATCCATTAACCAAACAATTGAATTGAATTGAAATCACAGTACAAAGTTATATCATTCAGAAATAAACATCAATAGTTCATATCATCGATATCGATAGAGGGTTTTCAAATTCAATCGTTTCGTAAAATCTAATATATGATATTACGGCTCTTGTCGGAATTAATACGGGAAATTGAGTATAGACTCGAATGCACCTGTGCGACCAAAGGATCCGGAGTCCCTTTGTAGTAGTTGTCTCAATTGGTGGCACAGGTGTGGACGTAAATTTAGAAACTATTTCGCTTTGCAGTCGCTTCCTTTGGTCAGGATGTCTTTAATCTTGACAAGTTTAAGGCTAATATAGTGTCCTAGGCAATAATGATATTCTCGAATAAGATCCCGAAAACGTCTAAATAATATGCTTACTATATATTACAGTTATACCAATCTTTCTTGATCAAAGTTGAGACTCAAATAACAGACTAAATTTTTAGTCATGTAGTACTAATAAATTAAGAGTCGTTTAATGCTACTCAGCAAATATGAATCATTTAGAAGGCATGATCAGTTCTTCACCGATATCTTTTCTCTTTTACTCATATTTAAACACGCCAATCTGTATTTCATGTAAAAATTCAAAGCAACTTAATACAACCGTTTCATACCTTCGTCTGTAAATGCATTATTCGCGCAAATAATTACATTCGATACTACTAAGAAAAACTCAAATATAGAAAAAAAATTGTAACCTTAAAGTTCAACTTATTACATATTTATAAAACTATCGATATTTATAACACCCATCACTACAACTGAACGGACGTAGGTCTTTATTGATGATGTTTACTCGCTATCGGTAACGAAAAACCTCGTAATATGACTGCTGGGAGCTCGCCGACAATAAAGGGATTCCAGCGGCCACTATTTTCAGTTTTAATACTTTGTCCTTCGTAAACTAATTTATCAACGTAAAATGCGATCGTTAAAAATGAAATGCAATGCATGTATTCAAAAGTTGTTTATTAAAATACAACAAATATGGATAGGTGATTGTTTAAGATATTAAAATAAAAAAAAATAAAATATAAAGTTATTACTTTAAAATATTTTGATTGAAACATATTTTGTAGCTAAAAGCGTTTTAATTAATGAAAATTTTTACATAGAAACACTAATAGAGTGCCTTAAAAAATATCCATTTTGTTATATATTGTAAGTCATATTAACGTAAGCAATTGCAGAACCCTACACTGCGTGTAGCCCGGCATACACTTAGCCGGATAATAATTCACATTTTCTTCATTTTTTCGTACTTGCAATGTTTTAATGACTATGTTATTGGTAATCAAATAAACAGAATAAAAACTCACCGTTTCAAAGTGCCGTATTTCAGCTAACAGCAGAAAGTTGATATGAATAAACCTGGCGTCTTCACACGACCTAGCTTTAACACGATAACCCGGCCGATTGTAGAAGTACTTATAACCCGTATACTCCGAACTGTCTATATTCACTTTCAAGGCACCCCTGTATTGGTAATCACCACCGCAGCCGAGGCAGAGGCCTTCGGTGATGAACTTCTCTAAGCTGTCAGGCCAGGCCGAGGCCGCCCCCGAGCGAGGGCGGCCTGGCCATGTTCCGGACGAATTCTGCGGCCCGAGACCTTGTGAGGTCCTTAGCAGCTTCCAGTCCTCGTTGGGCTTATCAGCTGCTTGTTCTGGTTTCCACTTCCATTTCGAGATCACCGATTCTGATTTTGAACGTTTGGTTAGGCCAGTGTCCGCATGTTTTGTTGCCTTTTGTGATTGTCACTTTCTTCTTGTTGCATTTATTTCTGTTAGCGTTGCGTTTGAGACGTGTCAACGGATTGTAGGTATGTGGTGTATGTATTTTAATTTTAATTAAATAGTGTTATTTTATTATTGCTTTAATAAAATCTCCGTTTACAATTAGTCACGCTATTTTATAGTTGCGCAAATCTATTACAAATATATAATTATTATATAATATATATATTTAATAATAATACTTAAAAAAACATATAACATAAAAATTTAAAACAAAGAAATTAAAAAGGTAAAAACTGTAGTATTTAATATTAAAAATATATTACTTAGTCACATTTAAATGGATAATCTTTTAGTAAAATCACTAAATCATCGTTCTACCCCCAAAAGAACGCCATCGGAGACCAATTAATCAAATACTCCCTTGTGATTAATTAGAAAATCAGCAATTAGGTGAAAATGGCTAAAATTAAGGCTAACAGATTTCACGATGTTTAAAAATACGAAAATGGAGTTGGCACTGTTATAGATTCACCATAGATATTGTATCGGGGGTATTTGGACGCTGATAAGCAATACTATGTCAAGCCACCCGGACCTCATTTTCAGAAAATGGCGACTAAAGATGTCAAACCTATTCTTGATAAATTTGTTTGAAGACATCTTTTCTATTTCGATAAAAGTGATAACGAATTAACAGTAGATTGATATAATAAAAAATAATTCAATATTCTAAACATAAATTTAACTAACTTTTTTCCGTGTTTATTTAGTTAAGATGAATTTAAATTTTTTTGAATAATGTTAAATAAACGACGCATTATCAGAATACATCAACATCTCCCAATTAGACTTTTTCTGGGTTGACACATTATTGCTTATCAGCATCCATTTATTGTTTCTTTTCACAAAAGTTTATAAACAGAACATAGTATAATAATTACTAGTAGTCGCCTAGCGGTCGGCATTCGAGTGTAGTTCAATAAATTTTCTACCATTTCAAGATTGACCACAGATAATCTATTCTCAATTTGACCACAGACTTTAAGAATAAACTTAGTATACATGCATGTGTCAAATACATGGTAAAGTGTACAAGGTATTTTATTGATTTTATTTATTTTCGTGCATAAATTAAAAAAAATGCATTCCTTTCTCCTTCTTTATATAATCTACTAGCGGCTCTTCACGGTTTTACTCACTTAACGTAAAGTCCTATACTTTCATACAAAGTTCTAACCCATATTTTACGCCATTAGGGGTCGAATTTTGCAATAGAGAGCCCATCCCAACTTAGTGAGCAGCTACGTCCTTAAAAGTACCCCCAAACTAAATTTGAAACTCCTAGCACTTCTAATTTCTGAGATTTCGTGATTGTTTCGCCATGTCTGTCTGTCTGTCTGTCTGTCCGCGGCGTTGCTCCGAAACCCTTAATACCAGAAAGCTGTAATTCGGTATGAGTATACATATGAATTACGCCGAAAAAGTCGTACAATAAAATCTTAAAAATATTTTTTTTCAGGGTGTCTTCTCTATGTGTTAAGAGAGACCAAAAATTTTTTTTCTCATTTATCCCATGTTGTGGGGTATCGTTAGATAGGTCTTTTAAAAATGTTATAGGTGTGGAAAATCCATTTTTCCGAACGACGAATTGTTTCCGAAATATTAAGCTTTGAAGTGTCTATTTTTCTTAGAGTCAAGTGTCCCCCCCCTCTACCCACTAAAATGCTGCGTCTAAAAATATGAAAAAATTCACGATAGTGGTACATATAATGAATTTAAAAGGAAAATTATGACGGCTATGTGGGTTCTTATGGTTATCGAGTTATAGATGATCTAAGTAAAAATAAATGTTTCACTTTTTAAAGCATCACATTATGTAAATATTAATAATTTTAAATTAATATATGAATTTAAATGAATAAATAAATAAATATTAAATAAGTTTATATTAAAATAAAATATAAAATAAGGTATAAAACAATGTCTCCATAAAACAGGTCGCGAGTGATACTGAATCGCGCTTATGAAGTTTTCAACCAAACCTCCATAGATTGCATAGGCGCTAATCAGGAGGGAAAATTATCGGCGCTAAGTATATTTTACAATTGTTAGAATAATAAATAATCGACGAACATATAAAGTTCAAAATCGTTAGTATAATTCACATTCAAACATTCATTTTCATTAAAAATATTTTAGTCTCGAAATATACAGAGAATTTAAAAATAATTTTATAATAATAAAAGGTTTAAAATTGTAAGTACGTATATTGTATAAACTGACTTAAAAAAGGGAAATTCCCAGTTCGTCGTAAACTTTTTTACGAAAATAGGTACTCGAAGATTGCTTGACCGATCTCGACAATTCTGACAACTACCCTACATTGTGCGTGGCCCGACACGCACTTGGCTGATTTTTATATATTGTATAAAGATTATCTAATTTAATTACCAATGAAAACTTTTTATTATGACATTATTATTATAAAACGACATCAAATTCACATCATTAATTTTACATAGAAACTTAATAACAATCAAATATTAGGAAACAGCTTAACATAAATTCGGGGCGTAATATTTTAGACAGAGCGAATGTCATTAACGCATCCAAACGTAACAGATTTCGTGGTTCGACGATCGCACTCCGTAAGAAATGAATTTGATATTGTAATTCCCTTTACCCCGGATTAATTTCTTATAACGGATTTCTGTTCCGAGCAATATAAATAATTCCGCTTAAAATATTCCTTGAATTATGATAAAGATTGTTTTTATTGTTTCGACCATCAAGTGGAATACGATTACTCGTTTAATAACTTAAAACACGTAATAATTTTTTATTAAATGGAAATATCCTCATTAGGATCCTATGATCCTGTTTTGTAGGTCCGGAAACACACATCACATAAGCACAAACACCTAGACCACGGCAAACATCCGTATGGACAATACAGACGTTTGTCGTGAGCGGGGATCGAAGCCGCACCATTAGCTCTTCAGTTAGTTGCAGTGACCACTGCGCCAACCTGTCTGTCGTTATATAAATAAGTAAGGACCCGGTATGTGTTTTTATGGACCAAACTATCCTAAAGGATAGTTGGATACTGATAAACAAGAATGTGCTATCTTAAATTCGGAGATATTGATGTATTCTAATAATGGGAAAAAAAAAATAATTTACGAAATTTATGAACAAATTTTACAAAATCGTTTTTTTTTTGTATTTTTTCTTCCAGTGGAGTCTTGTAAAAATATATTTTATTGAATTTTTGAAACATTTTTTTTATCCCTTACTGTGCTTTGAAATTGGGCAGCCGATATCTTGTACGATTATACGCAACGCTGGACATGTTATAGGGGAACTAGGGGCCAGTGGTTAGGGGACAAAATTTCAATGGCCGCAAAATTCGGGGCGCGAGAGATTTTTTTGAAAGATTTCAATAAAAACTTATTATAGTTAATTAAACTTTTTTCTTTATTTTTAAAGAGTGCTTTTTCTACTACTAAATTACACAATTATTTAGGTAACTTGGTGGCATTTTTCACCGTAACCCAGAGCGGAACTTAGGCTAAATCCGGCCTGACGATACGAAACATTATCAGTATTTTTTGCTATATACTTACAAAAAACACCCCAGCGAAAGTATCACAAAAAAGCAAAACAGCGCTTTAAAAAAACCAGACATAATTGAATCACATAACTATAAAACAGGCATGAATTTTAAGTACATCGCTGGCAGCACTCCAGAGGTATAATTACTGAGGAGACAATTGTAACCTTTCTATTTGTATGCTTTGGAAGACGCTTAATTAAGTGCCCCACTGAATACTCTTTTGTTAAATTTCCTTTGTGATCTGTACAATGATTGTAGTTTGATCCTGTCGCTGGTCTTGTTATGGATTTCTGATGGTTTGATTGGAGTTAATAGATATAGTAAGATTAACTTCCATCTAGTAGTCTAAAGTAATAAAGATGTTGTTAATTTTATTATTCGTCTTTAGAACTGTCTTTCTCTAGAAGCATGACGTGTATTGTGCACTCTTATGTTTTTTTTAACGCATAAGTTAATGAACACTATCTTGCTTTCTATTTTTTTTTCGTGCATACATTTTGTATAGTCATAATGTTAATCGCTAAACCGTGAGAAACAAATAGATATTATCACATTTATAGTATGTTTTATAGACTTTACATTATACATATTCGCAACTACCTATACATAATTACATAATACATATGTATATAAATAAAATCCAATCAAAATAATAATAAAAATCATATTCACGCAACAGAATACTCGTACATTATGAATAAACTTTCAATGTACGTTCTTGCTACTCCACACTGATTCTATTTCACCCCCAAGTCTATTGAAGTTGAGATCGTCATAAGAGGATATTCCCATCTTATAAACCAGGTAAAAGGTTAAATGTTCATTAAAAGAGTATCCGGTTAAGACCGGTTGTTTCTGGAATTTTCCGGTTACAATCAGTTTTAACTGGTGTCAATTTGTTTATAGTGCGATTTAAATTTTTAACACTGAATTACTTGTAACGTTGTTACATAATTTAAACTTTCGAGGCGAAGAAAACTCGCTCACCGCCGGATGGCGCGCGGTACAGTCAGCCAGTCAGTCGTGACCACGACCGACGCGACTTCGTCGAAACGTCGGGGAATAAAAAGGTATTACTACCATTAGTTATCGCGATAAGACCCGTTATATTAAATATCAATTGTAACGTTATTTCGATTTAAAGGATGATAAAATACTTGTTTAATAAAATTCTTGCATTTTCCTGAAGTCGTTACCTATATTTAAGTTTCATTTTAAAGCATTTTAGAGACACCTTTTATGGTCTTTTCAGTTTTTTGTTTTATTATAATTTTTTGAATTTAGTCACAAAAATACGCAAATCATAACTTAATCTCAGAGCTATTTAAGCGTTAGTCTAATGTACTGACACGAAATAATTTATAGTTTAATCAGTACCAATATAAACAAATCAAAAACACATAATTAAAACAATAGCAACATAACATTAAATTGACGTTTGATTTAAAACGCAATAACATAAAAACTCACAAAGTATAATCCTCTGAAAGCAATCCCTAAAACGTCCGAAGTGAATTTCTGTTTGCAAATAGAAAAGTACAAATATAAGTCTCCTGAACTGTATTAAGTCGATCGTTTGGGGTGACTCGGAAATGAAGAAATCCGGTTTCGGGGTGGCTGAATTAATGGAATCTTGTTTCAGCCGTCTAGTGATGAAAAATGCCTCTGGTGCTATGGAGCTGGACAACTTTTTTTTTTAAACTACATTCTTAATATTATTTTCTTGATGGAATGTTATAGGAAATTGACAATTTTACGCCCCATTAATGTAGGATTAATTCGTTTGTTGTTGTTTATGAAAAATTTTTGGAATTTTGTTGTTTGAAATGAAAAAAGGTAGTATCATAATGAAATTGAAAATTTCGACTCATTGTTGTATTATCAATTTGAAATTTGTTGTTGTTGTTTTTAAGAATTTTGTTGTCTAAAATGAAGAAAGCCAGTTTAGTTAAATTCATGTAACCTTGTTCCGGTCGTCTAGCCATGAAAAATGTAATTTGGTATTGCGCTGAATTATAGAAGCTAGATAATTTTTATTAGATTAGAAAATTAATTTTATGGATGTGATATTATATGAAATTGACAACTTGAAGCTTCAGTAATGCTCGAAATATACATGTATTCAAAACTTACTGGTTACATTCTGAGCTTGCTTGTAGTTTACACTTGCAAGTTTCGCTCTCAGACTTTTATAAAGTTTACATTAGTTGTTTGTCATTGCTAAATACCTGTAAAATTCCTGTAACATTTAGAGCTTTCGTAACGTTACCAAAATATTAAATATTAAATTTGTACTTTACAAATTTAAAGTTTATATAAAAATCATTAATATAAAAAGCATACTATTCAGTATATGATTACATTAATGATATAACCGCGTGGAAAAATAGGGCGTTGATATTCTCACAGGATAACTGTAGCTAATTGTATCAAACAATATTGTACAAAAATATTTTTAAATGAGTAACTACTGAGTTTCTCGCCGGCTCTTCTCAGTAGAGTCTACACTCCGAGCCGGTGGTAGCTTCACGTGGAACTGACATCACAAATTTGTAAATTGACGATTCAAAAGAGCTTGTAAAGGCCTATTTGAATAAAGTATATTTTGAGTTGGAGTTTGAGAAGGTAACTGTTACCAGGCTACAAAGTTGTTTTATATTAACTGAGAAAGTAAAACTTACAAATGTAATTCTCGTCTAAGAAATTGGCGTGCATGTGTGTTGTTCATTGTATCCGTAAAATGTCATTTAGAAAATAAAGGAAGATTTTATTTTACACTGAGATTATAAACTTTTATTCGAGCAAAACTTATATTGATATGTTTATGACTTAAAATATTGAGCAGTATTTCTCGACAGACGTTGAGTTACGAAGGTAGCAGTGGCTGGTGTTCGTTTCAATATGAACTCGGACCACTATAGGAAATAATAGTACATGGGCTTGTGTAAATATATATCGTGATTTAGCTTTTTAATAAAATACAGATGGGAGTTTGTTTGATGTGATAGCAGTTGCAATTTTTGAAAACTCTTAACTACAGTATCACTCGAATGAAATGAAACACGAAGTTATGATCTGCATAAGATTGCATGGCTTGAAATAAAAAGAAAGAAAAGTAAATATTCTTTTCTTTGTTTTTTAAAAGAAAAATCTCAAGAATTAAAAGTCCTCAAAGAAATTTACTTTGTAAGCTTGAAGCAATGTTCTCAATAAAGTTATTTCGAGTCGACCCGGCGACGTCTCTTTCAATAATTCAGCGAAATCAATTGGTCGTACGGCGAAGTTTGAAATACGGCTGAGGTCAGAAAGTGTGCGATAAAATTTAATATAAAAATGAAATATGCCATTTGTAATTAAATGTTTTAATTTTAAACTAGACAGGAATAAAGTTTCCTCACTTAAGTTAATTTTAAACGACGTTATTTAAATTTTATGTTTTTTTTTTAATTAAAGATGAAAAGTATATAGCAACGTATATACGTCAATTGAATGTTATGTTGCTGTAGTTTTTAGCACTTGAAAGACTGAAACTCAGTATACACTTATATCTCCCAAAATCAGTCAATCAATATAGTTATAACATATGAATATATACCAGAAATAAAGAAGGAGGAGGTAACTACATTTATAACGCATTTATTATTTTTTACAAAAAGTAACAAAATTCTAAGAAATTGTATCATTATATTCGTAATTGTTTTTTTTTTAATTGAAATTAGAAAGCAGACGAAATGACTTCCTTGGACAATCTAGTGGTAATGATTATGTATTTTTGATTTGTTAATATTGATAATGTTAAAATATAATAACATTTTGTTATTTCGTGTATATATCGTTAATAAAAATCTATTACCAAATGTGTTGTATTTAATTCTCAAGACGAGGTATGTATGAAAGAAAATGTTGCAAATGTTTGAAATGGGAAGTAAAAAAAAAAAAACAACGAAACCAATATTACATACTCCACGCTGATTTTCTATGAAAGTGAGGTCCTAGTCGAGCTGTAGCTAGAGGACTCCAACTAGGCTTTACCTCAAGTGAACTATCATTTCTTCTTTTGCGGCAATTTCAACTTTCTAACCTTGTGTATTATTATTTATATGAAATCTTCGCTTACAGTCCAATATGTACCTGATTTTCGATACATATAATATCTCTACTTAATACAAAGTAAATCTCCAAGAAACATTAAGAACGGTAAACTTTCCTAGAACAACTATAATTCGGATAACCCAAAGACGATAAGGCCGAGTGGTTAATTCAATAAAGCATTTAAACAGAGCATAAATTTAAATCGTCTCCGTCCGCAGTCGTCTGAACGAGTTTTCGATTTACGATTCCTAAATGGATTTCTGTTAAAACTGTTCTAAACATAGTATTACTGGATCGGGCTAATTTATCTATTCTAATATTATAATAAGGTTAAATTTGTTTGTATAGTCTATTTTTCTTTGCTTGTCTTATTTAGCAGACACATAAGGTTTCACACTTCTGACCACACGCAGTAATTACAGATGGCAAATAATCGATATGATTTAACTGAATCATTTTATTATAATGAAAAATTGTATTGTAAAATAATATTTTGACAGACGCGTTGGCGCAATGGTCACTGCAGCTGACTAAAGCGCTAACGGTCGCGGGTTCGATCCCCGCTCACGGCAAATGTGTGTATTGGCCATACAGATGTTTGTCGAGGTCTGGGTGTTTGTGTTAGTGTTGTGTTTCCGGACCCCCGACGCAAGGTCACGAGATCTTAATGGGGGCCGTTGAGTGTGCGTTATTTATGCGTTATTTATTTATTCCAAAATTCGTGATTTTCGTTTCGAGTATTTTTTATTAAATAAGACAAATAAAGAAAAATATACTAAAAAATGTATGTGGGGGTAATCTCTGAAATTACTGATGTACGATACTGATTTGAAAATCCTTTTATTTTATTGTTATCTTTTGTAGCACAAGAGTAGCCATAAATTTGTTGCCAGTTATAAAAAAAAATAAGGGATGAAAGGGAATAGGCGGTGAGGTAAAAGGGGAGGGGTTTAGATTTCTGTCTCTCTCTACTCTGTCTATTTGTTACGTGCTCACGCCTAAGTCTATAATTTTGATGAATTTCAGTATACATATAGATATATTGTGTCGTGAAAATAAAACGTGATATATTGTTTTAATGAATTGCTTATAATCTATACTAATATCAATAAAAAACTACAATAAGTGATGACTATTAACATTTTACATAACTTATTATTTTGGTTTTCATACCAAACTATTGAAGCGATTTTGATGAAACTTCTATGGGATCAATGGAATAGTATACCATTTCTAAGAAAAAATGAACGAACCAAATCATTCGTTTTTGAACAAAAGTCCTCAACCAATTAAGAACTCCCTTCTTTGTAAGTCGGTTAAAACACTTCAGAATTTTTAATTCAATATATAGAAGTCATGAAAATCTTAGTAAGTTCTTCTATATCGTTCTTATCTTTGTCATTCCCTGTTAATTCTGAATCGCTACCGACGCCTCAAATAGTGTTAAGATAAGTTACCGACGAGGTTACTTGACTCGAACTTAATCGGATTTCAATTGATTTGCTAATAACTTAATGTGTTCTATACAATAAATTGTTTGGTGAGAGAATTATGAAGATTTAATAGCTTGGATATATTTATTATATATATTTTAGTAATATATTTTAAACCTTCGCGATCTGTACTATTCATATTTAATATAACGTCTTATCGCGATAACTAATGGTAGTAATACCTTTTTTTTATTGGCCGACGTTTCGACGAAGTTGCATATCGTCCCTTAGCTAACAACACCGCTCAAGTCGAAAATTGGCTGTTTTTACATTTGAATGCCATTGGATAAAGCTGCGTATTGCGCGTCGAACCATTGGTCTCATGAAATAGATTTCAATAAATCAGAAGCTGTAATTCAAAAAATAGTAACACCGCTCAAGTCGGTTGGCGTCGCAACACCGCACAAGTCGTTAGTTTGTCATACTTTTCGCGCGAAAATACTTCGCGCTCCGTGATTATTCAATTTTTATGTGAATTTTATCGCTGAAAGGTCTATGCAAGAAGTTTTAATAGAAGATTAATAGGTAAGCTATAGAATAAAGTAATGTTCATTGATTCACGGGTATTAATTTAGATACAAGAATATCTTCACTTACTTAGGCGGTGTTTAGGACTGATGTCAAAACATAAACGGCGTAAACAAAGTCGCAAAGAAGATAAAAAAAAATTAAACTAGGTTAGTAGTATGGGTATGTTTTGAGGTCCGCATTTTTTTTTTTATATTTATGTTTTAAATGCAATAATTCCTACTATTTGTTTTAGATTTGAATCAAAAAGATAACACTAGTTCTTCTGACACCAAAGCATGCAGTTTTCCTACTAAATATGAAACTATTGCAACACCAATAAATGATCAAAACTTCGGGGAGTTCATAAAAAGTATTATAAGTAGCCAGGATAATGTGAACACAATATTCGACCAGAACATAGACTTGGATAATATTGAAAACATTAACATTCACAATTTACAAGTTGTAGAAAAAGTTGGTAACGACTTCTTTGATTTGCAATATAATATGTTATATTATACCACCCGAATGGTATTATATAACATATAACATTAATTGCCATTCTTTTTATGATAACCTTCCGTACAACGTTTGGATATGAAACTTCAGTGGAACTCCCATTTGTTATCTCTTACGGGAAGACTCAGCTTCGCATCGTACGCCGTTAGAAAAGTTCGTCAACTAAACGATGTTGATACAGCTTGATTAGTATATTTTGGTTATTTTCATAGTATCATGTCTTATGGATTGATGCTATGGGGTAGTGCTACAGATATTAATACTGTGTTTATCTTACAAAAAAGAGCTGTTCGTGGTATTTATAATCTAGGAGCTCGAGACTCCCTTCGGGATATTTTTAGTAAAGTAGGTATACTTACTGTTGCGTCACAGTACATTTATAACAATATAGTTTACATTCACAAAAATATTCATTCTTTTGAAAGAAATAGAGATAAACATAATATTAACACGAGAAAGAAAGATAAACTTATAACACCTTGTTTTCGACTTCACAAAGTAAATGTTTCCTTTCTGGGGCAAGGTATTCGTTTTTATAATAAAATACCACAGAAATGTTTGCAGTTTTCGATGAATAGATTTAAATCATATGTTAAAAAGTCACTAATAGCTAAAGCATATTACTCTATACAAGATTACGTTGACGATAAGGATGCGTGGGCTTAGTATATGCTGAATTTCGTACAGGATAAATAATCAATTTGTAATCATAAACTGTGTTGTATTTACAATATTTTAAAAGAGTAACTATCGAGTTTCTTGCCGGTTCTTTTCGGTAGAATCTACGTTCCGAACCTGTGGTAGCTTCATTATTGATGTATTTTTTTTATTTTTTCGTGTATTGACGACTCAGAAGTGCTCGTGAGAGCCTACTTGAATAAAGTATTTTTTGATTTTGACAGCAATCACTAAAGACTGCAACTAAACTAAAGACTAGAGATATCGAGTATTCTTTATTATTTATATTATTTTATTAATACTATTATGTCTTATTTCTTTTGGATTAACATTTAAAATATTTACGAAAAAAATAATATTATTTTATTTACGTTCTAACTAGAGATGTGTGTTACCAAATAACTTCAAGCAATTGATCTCAACAATGTGATTCTTAAGATTTAAGTTTTAGATACCTGTGTTATAAAGAACGTTAATTTTCTTAAAATATTTCTCAATAAATGCTTTTATTTGCATATCATTTTTAATATCATAATCCCTAACATTTCCACAAACAACACCGCCTAAATCTAATAAAATATCAGTCAACACCGCTCAAGTCATAAAATAAAAGTTAAAATAAAATAAATCGCCAAAATAAGTATAAATAATTATTTCTTAACCGCTAACTAGAATATGTATTAAGTAGCAATAGAACAAAACCACCGATATTTTAAAATAGACAGTTTTTTTTGTCTCCTGTAAAGTTGGTAATAATGACTTAAGCGGTGTTGTAAGCTAAGGGACGATATGTCGTGTTCACGAGCTGACTAACCGTACCGCGCGCCCTGCTGCGACGAGTGCGCGAGTTTTCTTCGCCTACCCTCACAATATTAACATTGTTAAAAACGAAAAACGTTTTGGAATGTCCGGCAGTAAAAAAGGCGTTACTACCATTAGTTATCGCGATAAGACCCGTTATATTAAATATTTTTTAATAATTTCTTATTCAGAAAAAGGTTGAAAGCAATATATTCGTCACAACTAATTACATGACCTTCTCATCGAAAGCTGAAATCACCGTAATATTTATCTTAAATAATTAAAAAAAAATATATAAAAAAATAGATTAAAATATTTCTTTCATCGAAATTTCTTGTCACTTTTCTTAACAATTGCTCGACTTGTAGTTGCTTCATGGATTCGCCCTTAAAGACAATACTCAATATATAAGCACAATTTTACAATTAAAGGCTTTAACAGCCAAAACGCATAACCACGGAAAAATCTACGACGTGCGAGGCCTCCATAAAACAGGGCTAATGGAGATTAAAAAAATCTTATTATGTTAACTTTAATCCGTAAAACATTGATAAATCAAAAAGCCCTAACTAGAAGTTTCCATTTCCTAATACAAAAAAAAATGTTCACTTTTAAACCGACTTCCAAAAAAGGAGGTTCCGAATTCGTCGAGGAATTTTATATACGTTCACCGATAACACGAAAACGGATTGATTGATTGAGTAATTAATTTTTTATTTAAGTAAGGCTCTCCTATTAGTCCATATAATTTTCATCAAAATCGTTACCGCGTTCTAGTTTTAAAATCAAAATAATTGGAATAATTATGTGATCCAAGTAAATACTACGTACTTGTTTTAAAGTCGTTTCCCATTTTTAAACAAATACTTGCAATCGGAAAGAATTGGGGTCTGTTTATTGGCCCAAGGTTTCCAAATATCCAACTCCTGTCCTGGTTTTCCGGTTATCCGTTCTATTTATTACTTATCTATACATTAAGTACTGCTCGAACGTCCGAACCGAACTTTAAGTTTTCATCACCAAGTTTCGGATTGGAACTCCGGCAAACGGAAACTCCGATGTGGGCAGTCCAGATAAGCCTTTGAAATCGATTGCTTAATCAGAAACTACGTTTTCTTTGGACTGTAAACTCTGATATTTGGCTCAAAGGAACGTTTATTTACTTTGGCTATTATGTACAGTTATTTAGCCGAAGTGGCCTAGTCGTTAGAACATGACGATCTCAACCGATGTTGAGTTCAAACCCCGGCTAGCACCGCTGACATTTCAAGTGCTAAATTTGTGTTCAGATTCATCTTGAGTTCGGCGATGAAAGAAAATATCGTGAGGAAACCTGTGAGGGCCGGGAGAAGTTCTGACACATGTATATCCACCAAGCCGTCGAGCAACGTGATGGATTGAGCTCTAAGCCTTCTCCTTAATTGGAGAGGAGGCCTAGGGTACTTATTACTTATTTAGGGTGTTAAAATTTGAATGTTTTCGATGATTGTACGACTACGTAATTGTATAGAGGAAGGAAGTAACCTTGTAAGAGGTATATGGACTGGCAAATATTTTCATTTTTTTTTTTATTATTTAAAGATAGATCTTTAGGTTAGAGTATAAAATATATGGAGATTTCATTCCTACTAATTTTGTAAATACTTATCAGATGTCGACAAAAATTCGTTCAGCGTTTACGATTTCAATGAAAATAAAATAACTTGTAAACTTTCAATGTATTTTACTCACAATTGAATCATTAGTCATTCACTGTACCTACTTTGTCTTTATTCTTCATATGCAGGTCATTTTTATTAACCCTTCATATACAGAATTTTATTTTGGGCGGGTTTGGATGATTAGTAAAAAACACTTAAAGGAGTCTCGAGGTCGATTTTGAAGAACACTAAAACTACGTCATCACTTTTTGAAAAAATAGTTTGCGTACACAGGAATAGAACCCGTTGATTTTGAAAAAGAAACATCCTATATTAATGCATCTTCTGATAATTTTATGAAACAACTTCTGAAAACTAAAGACTTATTTTTCACAAAACGTTATTTTATTTAATTCATACTTTAATTAAACCTTTAGACATCAATTCTTCAAGAAAATGATCAAAATTGAAAACATGAACTTAGAACATGAGTAGTCAGATGTAGCATTCGAGTAGATCGCTCACAGTTATAGCCCATGGGACATGTCCAGTGTAGTTCGTAATTACGATCGTGAGAGAAAACGTCCCATTGCGGTAGATGTTAATAACCGAGGCAGACTGAAAGGGTTAACGCGCTAAGCTCGTCTGGCGTCGATGACAGCATTAAAACGAGATGACACACGGACAATACGACTTATTTCCGCATAAATAATAACAAAATATATTGATGATCTTCTACATCATGCCAAGATGTCCTAGTGGTTAGAACAAGTCGATCTCAACCGATGATCGCGGGTTCAACCGAGCACCGCTGAGTTATCACGTGCTAAGGTAAATTAATCTCGAGCTCAGCGGTGAAAACGTTGCGAGGAAACCTGAATGTGCCGGGAGAAATTCTGACACATGTATATCCGCCATCTTACAGTGGAATGAATTAAGCTCTAAGCCTTCTTCTGAATATGAGGAGGCCTATGCCCAGCAGTGGGACATTTACAGGCTGTTATTTTTACTACATTAATATAATAAAGATTTGATTATTTTTTTTTTTGTTTTCATTGATATTCCAAAACTACAGGACCGATTTAAAAATATTTTTGCGTTGGATAGCTCGTTTATTGAGGGAGATAATAGGCTATATTAAATAACGCTACCATTCATAGAAGCGAATCAGTAACCATAAATGCAAGTGAAAGACTGCAATTACATAAAAGTTGATTCGTTAATTACAGCATAAAATAACAAAGCATAAAACAAAAACCGAACACAAATAAAAACAGAAATCCTTATTCAAGAGAAGTTTAACGAGCTGCTGCGAACAGTTCAAAATAACCAAGTCTCGTAAATAGCACGTGTTACGAAACGCTGCCTTAGTTATTATAATAATTAAAATACAAAATCTCTATTATGTTTGAATTTACGTTTTGAAACAGTTTGTAATAATTTATATTTCGATAATTGTGCCTTTATAATCTATGTAATATTTTAAGCTAGAGCTCTCGACTTCGTTCTCGTGGACTACTTGCCACGTCTTATTCAAAGCAAGGCAGTACTCTCTGGTACCTCTTAAAAAACGATTTATTCGCATTAATTGATAGCATTTTGTAAAAAAAAAAACTTTTACTTTTAAGAAGTCGATCCTTATATATGACACTATTAGATGGATCAATAATACAGAATGTGTTTTTTTTAATTAATGGATTCGATTTCCGGCTAGGAAAATAAAATTTCTAAAATAAAAGCCTAAGTTACTTATTATATCATTAACATCTGCTAGCGAAAGTTTCGTTAAAATAATTACATCCGTTTCAGATTAGCCGGAACAAACAGACACACAAATATTTTAAAAATCATGTTTTTTTATGTAAGTGCAGTATATACTCTCAATTTTATTTATTTGTATAGATCTGAAAGTAGCTCTGTCCGTCTGTCAGACTTATGCTTAAACCGCTAAACCAATTTTAATAAATTTTTCGTATAAAAATGAATTGTGTCTGGAAGAAGGATATATAGCCTACTTTTTGTCCCGAAAATAAAACTTGAAGTGGGTGGAACAGAGGGTGAATGGAGAACCCACCATTTCTCCTACACAATAGACCATTCAAAATAATCATTAAAAAACTATTTAGTAAATAGTAAAAGCCATAGTCGCGATTAGCATTTTTGTCAGTATTTAGTTACTTATAAACATCGATATTTAATAGCTACAGATATGCCTGTCATATTCAGCTGGTTGCTAGGCAACATCGCCCATTGGTCGGCGGTCTCAATGTCAAAATCCATGAACTTATCACATATCTACAGTTACATTATATTACTTATACACCACAATTTGGAACTTTTAGAGAAAGTAGGTTTATATGTGGACGCTGATAAGCAATACTGTGTCAAGCCACATGGACTTCATTTTGATGAAATGGCGTCTAAAGATTTCAAACCTATTTTTAATTTTGTATGAAAAATGAAACATATCATTCTTTTCTTCTCTGTTTTTATAAAAGGTATAATGATTTAAAATAAGATTGATACAACGAAAAGTGTTATCTAATCATGGGTTTTTCGAATACATGAGATTATTTTATATTGCAAAATATGGAACGCACTTCCATTTTAGAAACATTAATTTAAGGAACCTTTTTTGTACTTATTTAGTTAAGATGACTTTAAATTTTTTTGAAAATCGTTAAATACGTGACATATGATCAGAATACATCAATATCTCCGAATATGACTTTTTGCGAGTTGACACATTATTGCTTGTATAATTTATTAAGTCCACGTAAATAATTTATTCCTATTTTTTTATTCACCGGTTTTTGAAGTTGTCTGTTGTTGTTGTTGCTTTCAATGATAGTGTATACCTGTAACAAAGGAAAGAGATTTTATTAGTAAAACATTTTTATGGAGCCGATATAATTTATATTATTCTTTCGCTTAAAGTGCTTTAAAATCTAGAATTATGTCAATACTAGTGTTCCCTGCTTTTTATTATCCTTTAGGGTTGACAAAAATCCTTTCTTAGTGACATTTAAGAAATATTTGTACAAAATTTCATGTTTGCAGTTCTAGTGGTTTTAGCTCTGCGTTGATTGATTAGACGTTAATTATGTCAGCCAGTTAGTTTTGATTTTTATATATGGACGCTGATAAGCAATATTATGTCAAGCCACTCAGACTTCATTTTGAGAAAATGATGTTTGAAAAAGTATGTATATATAAATTTTTTATTTTCTATTATGATAGAAGATATAAAAAATAAAGGCAGATTGATATTATTAAAAGTTTTATCTAACATAAGTTTTCCAAATATATTAGATTATTATATAAATTGCAAAACATGGAACGTACTTGAACTTCAAAACATTAAATTAAGATACTTTTTTCCGTATTTATTTTTGTTTAAATGACTTGAAAATTTTCTAAATAATGTTAAATAGGTGACGCAGTACCAGAATACATCAATATTTCCAAAATGGACTTTGTATGGGTTGACACATTATTGCTTATCAGCGTCCATATATAGATAAGCTGTTCATGACTGCGAGAGAACAATACAACTTGCATCTAGTATAATAAGTGACATCTCGTAACATCTTAGACGTTTAGATTAGCTCTGGCGAGTATTATACAAAATTTACACAATATTCGGAACCTTATGTCATATAACAACATTTTCCTCCAATGATAAGATAAATGAATGCGATGAATTTGTAATGAATTTTGACTTCTAAAGAGTATTTTTTATTCGTCTTCGATTCTCAATGGATTTCTCGAGAAATGGTTTATTTTACTTTTCACAATACGGTAACATTCTTTTGTATGAATATCTGAAAAAATATTATAAATAAAAAGTAAATGTTTTATTAAGATTTAGATTTATTAGAAAAAAATATTTGTTATTTCATTTCATCAGATTTATCAAGGAAATGTTTTAATCCACATTTCATAAAAAATATACCACACTTTTTTAACTAATAGACCAAATTGAAATACTGTTAAGAATTTGAGACATAAAGTTTAAATGAACAATGAAAACACAACACATAAACGTACATTTCTTAGCTAAAATCATTTTCCATTAGCGATAAAACTATTCCAAAGATTTTAAGTACGAATAAAGTACTCCAAATAAAAAAAAAATCCAGCCACTATAGATAAATGCTTTAAACCCCAACTATTTAGACAATATAATCCCACAAATAGACAAAGCCTTGAAACTAATAATAATAGTCTTCTTGTGTCGGTTTAATAAAACACACAACACAAAGTGAAAGCTCCTAAACTATTTGACAACATCAACATACCCACATTATCCGGGATAAAAGCTGGCGTGACCGAGTTGAATATCCGTTTGAATTCCTTCATTGTTAATCTATAAACTTGGGTTTCTAAATGTATCTATTACGAAACTATGTTAGAAATATTTCTGGCTACATGTTTCTGATTGCGGGAGTGACATAGTTTGGCTAAACTATTTTCTATGTTGAGTGTAAGAAGACTTAGGTTAAGCTGGTTTTGCACGTTTTGCTTTTAACCACATGTTTGTTATTAGTACTTACTTGATTTTACTTATTAGGCAAGAATTACACTTATAAGTTGTGCTATTAGACTTTCATAAACATTTACATAAGTTGTTTTTCATTACCTTAATTATGAAATAATTTACTGTTAGTGCCTCATTTTTGACACCACAGTTTTCGTAACTACTTACGACGTATCTGTAACTAGGTTACAAAATTGTTTTATATCGTTCTCGTGAGTAAAACTTACACATGTTATGAAACATCGAAGAATTGTGTTACAAAGTTAAAGTAACTATCATGTTTATGCCAATTATTCTTAACTTGTTAGGTCTTTGTATTTACTATTTTGGAAAAACTTGGTTTATTACGTTACAAAAGATTTGTGTTATAAGGGAGAATCGAAATTAATTGAGAATAATAGGTACACAGCACTACGTCAAAATTATTATTCAATAAAAAAAAAACTCAAAATGAAAATATATATTTAAATCTTCAGAGGTGTTCGGAACGGTGGCAAAAGTCAGAAATCCTACTAAGTATATTGTACAATATAAAATTATTTTATCATAGAATATGCAAGGCTTGTATATTCTATGGGATAGATGGTTCGGCGTTCCTTTGAAAGTCTAGGCTGCTAAAGTTATACATTTCGTAACATGCAGGTTACCTCACAATGTTTTCCTTTACCGCGGAGCAGACGAATTGTAAATTCAAATTAAGCACTTGAAAACCTCAGAGTTTGCACTTGAATCCTAGGATTTGAATCTGCGATCCCTCACTTAAATTGCATGTATTCTTTTACAGTATTCGTTTTCTGCAAAAGTTCTTGTATGCTATTTTTAATTATAAAAATGTATTGAAAATTCATACGTATTTTTTGTGGTGGAAATCAACAAAAATATCTTATGCAGTTTACCACAACTTATATTTAAAATCAAAACTATAAAGAAACATGCAATAAGACCATGTTCAACACGTGTCTAGCTAAACAGTGTTTAAAAATTGCTTAACAGATAGTAAAATCATAAAAAAATTATTAATATTGCTTTGTTGTTGGTAAACACGATGATTTTCAGGAACTATGGTTGTTTATAGTCTACGCGCATCGGAGTCACGTAGCAGAGAGCGAGGGCTGGAAACCGGATCCCAATAGTAATGTCACAGAGTAACACTGTCACGAATGTCACAGATTATACAGTCACTTGACAGCCCATAAACCTTACGCCGATTGAGCGCAAATATATGATAAAGAAATCTAATCAACGATTGTAGAACAAATATAATATCACAGGTTACATTTGGCAGCTAATATAGGCTCTAGACATCTGTTAAGCGTACGTCTAAAGCACGTCAAACTCAAAACCGTCCTTAGACGCGGATTTGTAGAGCGGATTTTTTAAAATGCGTTTAACATATGTTCAAATCTTTTTTAGTAAGGCAGTAAATGATAAAATGCTATACTTATTTAAACATTAAACTACTATTGGTGTTCTAGACATGGGTAATGGTAAATATATGTTTATTACGCACATACTAATGGTAACCCAGGGGTCGAATTTCGACCATAAATTATATTTTTGCTTCAATATTTTCATATTGATAGCGCAATATAGAAAAGCCTGATTCTTGGTGGTAAAAATATTATATAATATAAATATTTAGTTAATAGAGTGTATGTATCAATATGCAAAAGGTTGCAGCCAATTAAAATATAAAAAATGAATAAGAGAGAAAAGTAAATTTGCATTTAATATTAAGAACAGTTTTAAACTGAAAATATCTCAAAGGATTCAAGACGCTTGTTACGATAATATCTTCACTTGCATCAAAAATACAAAGAATACTTGAAGAGAGAGAATACTAGAATAATTCTTTGAAAACATCACAAAGCTGTTTAGGGAGCATTCAGAGTGGCACAATTTCGGAATGTATTCCATCCGAATGGAGAATAAAACAAATCTGTCTTGGTAGCGTTTAGCTCTTATTTCCATCCACTTCCCAGCTATTTCCTGTTCCGTAAATGGTTCAAATGTCGAGAACTTAGCGGATTAGTCGCAGCTAAAATTGTTCAGTTTTAGATCAGTACTCCCCATTTCTATTACAGTATTACATATGTGTAGTGTTAGTATAGCTGGATTTCATACAGGATGTTTAATATACATATTCGTAATTTTTAAACGGGCCGCACATACTGTATTTATTAATGAATCTCGGTAGAATCTACATTCCGAACTTGTGGTAGCTTTTCATTAATTTAAATACATTTTGTTTGAATAATGTATACTTTTACTTTTTTAGCGGTTTTCTGATATTTATATGAAACACTTTAGAGAGTTATATTTGTAAGTTATATTCTCGTAACTAATATATGACGGCGACAGCGATGGCTGAGCGATAGTCGCGTCTTCGTTTACGTTCGGTGGTACGGGGTCCATCACGATTTTGCATCAAAACTAAACTGGATGTAGGTATAACCAAAAATACTAGGTAGGTAAACTTTTTCGATTGGAGGTGTAGACTGGTCGATTTCTCAAACGTAAGTGTGCATGACACAGTACCCCACTATCCAACAAGACTACGTCCACCTGACTCATAACAATGTTACCGTGTTTACCTCTATTAAATCAGTTTAGCGACTTCTAATAGAAATTATTATTGTTCCACGACATATAAAATAGTTTTGTCACCTAGTAACAGATACGTCTAGGAAAGCTATGTATGTCAAAAATAAGGTACACAGACAGTACAGTAAATTCTTTCAGGTGTAAAGCGATGACAAAAAATTTATATAATTTTTTATGAAAGAGCACAACTTATAAGTGTAATTCTCGCCTTACATTTAACGTTCAACGTTATACGCTTCGTTTTGATTAAATATTTTATGCAAGATTTTTTAAAATATTGGGACAAATAAATTGATAAAATTGCAATATAAATTCTTTGAATTGCTTATACCAATTTGAATTCATTCATCTTTAGTGATCAGATTTATCTTAATTAAATAGCTTATGCCTGAAATTGGACTAATAAGGAAATTAATCCAATATTTTACTTGTCTTGAATCAACCATACCATATCATTAATATTCGAATTGAAAATGATTAATATCATTTTTGATATATTTTTAACTTTCGCGATTTATACTATTCATATTTAATATAACGGGTCTTATCGCGATAACTAATGGTAGTAATATTTTATTATTGCCCGTCGTGGTCACGAGCTGAGTCGTGAGCATGCTGCTTCGTCGAAACGTTGAGCAATAAAAGGTATTACTACCATTAGTTATCGCGATAAGACCCGTTATATTAAATATAAATCATTTTTGATATCATTAAGTTTCATAAATATTACTCTTGTATAATTAATCTACAAAAGAGGTTATTTACCGACAGATAATTTCAAATTATGATTGTTCACAAAATCCAATCCAGTCGATCGCTTACAATTTGCACCCCATTCTGTTTTTCATTGTAATCGTTCATCGGATTGTGAATCTCGCCAGTCCTTAGAATCCTTCTACCTGAATACTTTATATGATCGAATGCTTATCTTTTGACTAAGCTACGGTTCGTTTTATGTTATGATGTTACATTCGTCCTTCTTGTTTTATTGTCTATGATTAAATTTATCAACGGACGTTAGGACAACTGAATGTTAAAGTTAGTAAAAGAAAATGTTATTGATTTAGAAAGAATATTGAAATGTAATCATTATTTGATATATTTAAAATAATTACTCTTTGAAGCTTCTTTATTATTTATTATATAAATAAACTAGCGATCCCTCACGGTTTCACTCGCAATTAACGTAGGACTTTCATACAAATTTCCAATCCCCGTTTTACTCCCTTAGGGGCCGAAGTTAGCAAAATCCCGTCTTAGTGAATAACGAGGTCCTAAAAATAAACCCTCATGCAAAATTTGAAACTTCCAGCACTTGTAGTTTTTAAGACTTCGTAATGAGTGAGTGATCTTTCGCTTTTATATATATAGTGAAACAAACGTCGTACATAATTAGTTATTCTTTTTATAACTTTATTTCTTTGTTAAGCCGTTATCGTATAAGTTATACATTTACAAAAATATTGTATTATTACGATTGACAGTATACAAATTTATCCTTCAGTCTAACAGGAGAAGTTTTTGTGCAATGTCATTTACACTTAACTCCACATCTACAAGCTAATTTTACTTTATATATCGTTAAAATAAGATACATTGTCAATTGTTGATTTGTAATTAAGACTATTTTGTTTCCACAAAAGTTTAATTTCACAAAATGATTCAATGTCTATATAGCTATTGTGGTGCTCATTTTTACACAGGATCTACCGAGCTCCAGCCAGCATCTAATAAGTTTGCGCTTATAAATTGTACCACACTGCGCCATTTACCACGACGAGTGAGACATGCGAGAATTCCTCGGCGCATTTCTCTCCCATGTATTACAGTTCACGTCTACTATGATCGCATACTTTTAGTAAACCAAAATCATCTTGCACGATCGACTAATATTTATTTACTGTGAATAATTAATAACATGACATGGAAAGGAAAGTAACGCTTGGTGTTAAGTAAGATATGGGGTGTGCTCAGAGATACAATATGACACCTTGCATTGATGGTCAATCGTACTAGCTGACGTATTTTCAGGCGAGAATTACACTTATGAGTTTTGCTCTAAGACTTTCATAAAGATTTACATGTCTTTGTAAGTTGTTTGTTATTGCTGAAGAATTTACAGTCAGTGCCTTTATTTTTGACTGCCACAGTTTTCGAAGGTTCTCATCGGAACTGTTACCAGGTTACGTAGATGTTTTATGTAATTCTCGACTTCGTATAAAAATATAAATTCATTAGCTCTGGTCAGTATGTGATTATCTTTTAGTTTTAGTACACCCCTAGTGTTAACGCATGGTATAACGGAGAGATGAAAAATGTCTTTAAAATTAGAATTGTAAGAGTGAATTTCGTACGATTTCATCTAAAACTATTTGAAGTAGTTTTCGATATTCGTATCACTCAAACGATGTCTATGATTATCTTACATAGGCCAAACAAAGAGAAGCATCGGTACTAGGGTCAAGGAACACATAGGAGATGTCAAAAATAGGCGTTCTTCAAAGTCTGCAGTTTGTGAACATGCTTTGGATAAACCTAACCATTTTATTCGATTTAATACACCACAGGTCCTCGCTAGAGAACACAGATTCATCCTAGAATAATACGCGAGGCTATTGAAATTCAAAAACATCCGAACTTCAATAGATAAGATGGTTGGAGACTTTCGAACACCTGGGATCCACTTATTAAAAATTTAAAATCCAAGTTCAACAGACTGCAAGACCCAAAGATTCAGTTAGTGCCTTCTGCGTGCAACCGGAACGTTTTTCAAGATACCAACTAAGAAACCGTTGGCGGTAGTTGTAAATAATATTTTCTAAAACCTCAAATAGACAAATGTCACCTTAGTCTACCCGTGACCATAAACGCTGCAAAGTGCTCGAAACGTCGGGATTATAAAAATATATACGCGACTTAAATCCGTTTTAAAATAGTTTTATTTCAATGAATAATCTCGAAAATCTAAGACAACGAGATGTCTATGCTGTCAAAAACGAGCTACTCTGCTTTGGCTATTAATAGTAAAACTAAAATATGTAACACTAGTTGACGATTGCACGTCTCTTTCTAAAATTAGTTTTTCAAATTAATTCGTTTTCGAATAACAATTACTTTTAATATCAAACCGACTTTTTGATACTCTATTTATATGATTTTTGTTATACTTTACTTCATAAAACCTCTTTGAACTTTACGAATCGTACCAATGCAATATTTCGCACGCTGGAATCAAAGAATATGCTTATAAGGCGTTGTAACTAACGAAATTTTATGAGTGTCGACATCAAAGTGAATTCGATGAAAATCGTTTGAACTGCTTTTAACCATTTTGAGTTATTATCATTTTGCAAAGCAATGAGTATTCGAGAAGGGGCTTTTAAGTGTGAGGCACTTCTATTGTATCCAATATCCATAATCTTTAATAGGTTGATATTGAATTGAGAATTTTGTAAAATTACTTCAACGTTTTTTTCAGTTAATACTATTATAGTTTCGACTTAAATCGTGTTCGGTATTGGAGGAGCACTTTATTACTATTTTCTATGAACTTATTAATTTTTTTGTCAGGATTAAATCTTTGGAGTTCTAGCTACTACTATAATCAGTTCTATAAAACGTCATAGATAACAAAACTTAATACATATTATAGTTTTCTTATTAACAGTAACGTCAACATGAATCTTAGTTAACTTAAAGCATACAGAGACTCTATATACTCTATATAAAGAGAGTTTATATAAATAAGACTTAAAAAACCGTCTTCAAAAGCATGAATGACATGACATATTAATTCCAGTAAATTAAAAAAAATACTAAACCAATTTTGATTAAAAAATGTATGGGACCATAGGAAAATATACCCTTTCAAATAAAAATATAATTTTCAAAATCGATTATAAAATGACAGTTTCCTAGGTAAACAAACATTAAAAAAAACACTACGAATTGAGAGCCTATTATTTTTTTATGTCGGTTAAAGATACATATAATCCTATTTTTCCCTTTCAGACCACGTCCCACGATCCCTTCCCTTATCATATCATATTCTTCAGTGAACACTCAACGCAGCGAACCAAAACACCATATACCAGATGTTAGGTGACTTGGATTAACTTATGCTTAAAATGTTCCGTCTATACTAATATTATAAATCTGAAGAGTTTGGTTGCTTGTTTGTTTGAACACGCTAATTTCAGGCACTACTGGATCGAATTGAGAAATTATTTTTGTGTTAGATAGTTTATTTATTTAGGAAGGCTATAGGCTATATTACATCACGCTACGACACATAGGAGCGAAGCAGTAACCATAAACGCGAGTGAAACCGCGAGGAACAGCTAGTGGTTAATATAAGGTGACCAATGAAACCACAAATACTCTTTATTGCACACAAATTATTTTGCAAAATAAATGAAAAAGAAATATACATATTTAATATATAAAATTGAATAATACTAATAAATAAAATTGAAATGTCTCTCTGTAATTTCAATTTGACAGATTTTTACTAAATACATATAAAAGTATACGCTACTTTCATCAAAAATCAATTTTTTAATTTTTTTAAGTCTGTCTATCTGTCTGACTGAGGTTCCCAATTCGTCGGGGAATATCTTATCTGTTTATTACCTCATAATTTCATAATTTCTTAACCGATTTTAAAATTCTTTTTTTCTTTGAAAGTGTATACTTTCAGATTGGTCCCATAAATGGTATTTTATATGATTGGTTTAATATAAGTTTCATCAAAATCGACTAGTCATTTGTTATAAAAGTAAAAGAAATACGTATTTCTCTAACGAAGTCAAAGCCTTATTTAAAATGTCCTTTCAATTTATAATATTACTTTCAAGAAGTAATAAATTTCTAAAGTAGAATAACGTCAAAAGAAGCTTTGTCTACACAGATGTAAATGTCAGACCGTAACCTCGTACTTACGGAGTCACCCAGGCGTTATATTCAGTGGAATCCACGTTCCCTCTCGTGTAGAACAAGCTTAATGAGTGCTCCAGTCTTATATACGTAAAATATTTTGTATTAAAAATGGAATCTGGTTTTTATTTCATGCATTTGTTTACTGATTGAGATGTAGGTCAGAGATTTTTTTAATATCGATTTACTAAGTTCATTGTTAGACGAGAAATTATCTGCCTTACTACAAAAGATTTAAACAAACGTTAAACGCGTGTTTATAAAAATCCGTACTACAAATCCGCGTCTAAGCACAGTTTTGAGTTAAACATGCTTTAGATATAGATTAACTTACGTTTAAGTGAGTTTAATAGATGTCTAAAACCTATTTCAGCTGTCAAATGTAACGCATAACATTTTATCAATAAGTTTTTTATGAGTTTATTCGCTGTTAAGCAATTTAGATAATATTTTAAGCAATGTTTAATTTTTAAACACTATTTAGCTAGACAAGTGTTGAACATTGTTTTATTGCGTCTTTTGTAGTACGGCAGTATATGTTTAACTCACGTTTTTGATATGATCACCTCTGTGACTTCGTAATATTTAAGTACTAGCTGGTTCCCGCGACTTCGTCATAGTAGCTTTATACGTGCAAAGTCTCAGCCCGATCGGTTAAAATTGACAAAATTTTATACAAACTATCATCCCGTATTTTATCCCATTGGGGGTAGAGTTAATTAAAATCCTTTCTTACCGGATGCCTACGTCATAACATCTACCTGCATGCCAAATTTCAGCCCGATCCGTCCAGTGGTTTGGGCTGTGCGTTGATAGATCACTACGTCAGTCAATCACCAAAATATGTGGCACCAATGCCAAATATATGGCACTGACACTAGATTTTTTCAGATGTAACCATTACTAGTAACCAAAGAATTGAATTGAATTAAACTTTTATTTGTAATGAATAAACTCAAAAACCACTGAGTCGATTTAAAAAATTCTTACACAATCGAAAAGCTACATTCACGCTGAGTAACATAGACTATTTAATGCTAGAAAAATCTGGTATCCTTTCGAAAATATAAAAATAATACAACGAAAAAATATAAATGAAAGTTAAAAAGATATCAAGAGCGTCCACACGTGCCAAGAGGAGGGGCCGTTAGTATTGAATAAAACGTCAAACTTGCTAAATCAATTTAAACCAATCTCCAAATGAAATAAATTACATTCGTGGTATATTTAACTCAATACAGATTAGTCGGATGCGTAATTAAATTATCGATAATTACATTAATTACATCGGTATCGCGAATCGTAATTTGTATGGTATTTTCTCTGGTATATTTTGCTGATGGAATTTAATCAATTCTGCGGTATTATTACCTTTATTAAATACCGTGGTTACTCAATCACAACCTCTTAAATTGTCTATTAATACCTAAAAATAGATATTCTTCATTGCACATCGCTTTCAATAAATTTTACAATCATAATCGGTCTAATCATTAAGTCGCAATTTCTACTAGACAAACTACTATTTAAATATTAAAAACATGCATTTTATATTACAACTAGCCGCACCTCCGGATTCGCTCCCATGTATCGTAGCGTGATGTGCTATAGCCTATAACGTTTCTCAATAAACGGGCTATCCAACGCAAAAATATTTTTTCAAGTCGGATCAGTAGTGCCAGAGATTATCTGATACATACAAACTTACATTTTACCTTTTTAAAATTTCAGTATGAGCTGTTACTATAAATGTTGTCACAATGAGCATCACTCCAATGTATCGAAAACAGATTCTAAACGTGCCCTACAAAGAGCTAAAAAAAAAAAAAAAAACAAAATAAAAAATCGCACTGAAAAATACCTTTCCGGATGTTACACTACACGAGTGGAATGTTAGTTGAAACTTCAAATAATTTCACATCAAAAGCTGAAAAACGTGAAAAGAAAAAAAAATTTGAATGAGGGTTAAAAATTGCTACGTTGACCGTTTCGACCTTTCAGCGAACGAAGCGCTGTCAAAGGCCCGAAGCGCTTTTTGTTATATGTACGCGGAAGTAGGCTAAAAGATTCTGTGACTGGATAAATGTCCTTAACTCGGATTGAATGGCTTTTCAGTTAGCGATTTCATAGTAGAGTAAATACTAATTTCTGTTAATTAGAGAAAAAAATTGACATGAAACTGTTTATATAATTTTTCGCTTTTTAAGTTTTAAGCGTATGTATTATACACTCTCTTTATATTTTGATCTTATCTCTTTTTTAGCATACTGCTCGGCTAAGCACGGATGTTCTAATTAGGGTTTATTTTTTTGTATATGGCGGTTTTTTACCCAAAGTTTTTTAAATACTTTCTTTTACAAACCAAAAAAAACTAGTGTTTTTTAGCAGGTACATTAATCGTTAGTGATTACTTATTCATCGCTAAGAATTTTCCTAACTCAGAAGGTTTCTGTTGGCTCTTAAACAAAATACATTCTTCTAAATGGATATGTTACCTATGGAATAAATTCATCAAAATCACCAAGGATATATGGACGTAGTTTAGCAGTAAGGACTCAACCCACGATATGTTATTTCTGAGTTATTGAGGTTTTAAGTTTAGGTGTGTATTGCTCCAATGATTTAGTATTTGGAATAATTTGAATTATAATCACGTAATGACAAAATATACAACAATTTTATGAGTCAAGTTGCAGTAAGAAAGACCAACTTATTTCCGAGTTATTGGGAAAAATGTTGGTTTGAGCCGTTTCTGCTGGTGTTTTAGTGGTTTGAAGGAAAATACCCGTCCTTATGTGGGTTGGTTCGCGTCATTAAAAAATCATACTTATGGTAGTAGTATCACGTATCTTTTTTGCTGAGTGAAAGAACCAACCTTTAGGACCTCTTTCGTATATATAACTCATTTTTGACCAAAGTGTGGATTGAGTCCTTTCTGCTAAACTACGTCCATATAGGAGAAATAATTAGCAAAGTTGAATGAAGTTACTTACATAATAGTGTAAACTGCAAAAAATGTATTGTAGCATGGAATACACACAGAAATTATATTTATAGGCATATGAACAAACATTCGTGATTTAGTTAAGGTTAAAAAATGTTATTGTAAGACGCCTTTGTGAATAAAAAAGCAACATATCTTTCTTGATTTTATTGATCACTATTTTTTGCCAGGCGCACTGTAAACACCGGACATTTATATGATTTTAAGATAGTTATAATTACGTACATTTTATTTATACTATGAAACTGTTTTTAAAATGTTTTTATAATAAAAAAATCAGTTGAAATATTAATAATTCAGAAAAAAGTAGCATTATTAATAAAAAGTTGAGAATCCGTAACGTAAAGAGGTTTTATACGAAAATATCTTCCAAAAATAAATTTTATTGGTATCGCGTATACTCGTAAAATACGTACTCTAATAACATCTCGCTAAATCCTCTTAAGCTTAATCCCCCGAAAGTACATTACATTAAGTGTCTGAATATGAAAATGTTCGGAAACATTTTTATAATAAAACCAAATATCTACTTGTAATATCTGATTTTTGTACATTTCTAAGTAAAAACCGCTTTGAATAAATATTTATCCTTTATGTCATTGTGTTTTTTTTTTTAATATTTTGATTTATTTTTTATTTGTCCATGATTGCAGAAAGTTCATCCTAATTTTATTAAATAGATCGAATACTCGAAATTGAACGGCAATAATGTTACAGTATCACAACTCCCAAAATTGTGTAATCTATATTTAAATACAAATTTAATAAAGAGAGAGCGAATTTTTTTCGAATTAAACTTCCACTGTAACAAAGTATTTTAAAAATTATGGAACTATTTCAAAGATACATTATTCTAAGTTAATATGTATATAGGCGTATTATTTTAAAACAAAACTCTACATTAAATAGAGAGAAGTCTCGAGCAAAAGTAAGTAAATAGTTTTAATAAATAATATCTTTATAATTTATTTATTATTTGTTTTCTATATGTTAATCCAATTCAGACACAAATTGCTTAAATCACTTTCTCGTGCGTACTTTGCCACGAAATAATTTAAAAAAGTAAGCCGATGTTTATCGAATTCACCCTTAAACAGCACCAAATTCATATTAATTATCCTGACACACTGTGTGTTACTGGACTTATTAAAAAAATATCCTTCTGAGATACATAACGGAAGAGGAACAGGCAGGCGGAAATAAAACCCGGGGGAGATGGAAGCGGGATTCAGTCCGGGATAGCTCGCTAATCCCGGCAAATTCCGCACTGTTTGCGCTAACCACATCTATAAACTTAGAGGTGTATTTTTTTCCCCGTGAACAAAGAAGTTCTAGTTTTTCTTTATATAACTGACGTTTTCTGTATTATCTGTGATTCTTATTATTTATCCTTCAAAAACTTTTGGATGTTGTTTTTAAGAATAAATAGTTAAAATAAAGTATAGTTCAATATAAAAATTCATTTTTACTCATTTACTTTTATAATTTCAGTTTATTTTTGAATTTTGGCTGAATATAACAAAATTAGTGCCTGTCGTCAAAATCAAAAAACAATTATGGTTCATATAAATAACGAATCAATACTTCATTTTACAAATATTACTAATACTTCTGCAACTAAGTGCCTATCGCGGTTTGACTAACGCTTGACATAAGACATTCGTACAAACTTCCAAACCCCGTTTTACCCTCTTAGGAGGGTGGAGTTTCGTAAAATCCGTTCTTAGCGGATGTCTACACCCCATAAGACACCTACCTGCTAAATTTTAAGTTTGTAGGTGTTATAGTTTCTTAGATTTCGCGATGATTAAGTGATATTTCGCTATTATTTATAATAAAACACTAATAATCCTTTCATTTGCAATTACATATGACTACGTCTGAAGATGTGATAATCATCCACTGCTTTACAAAGTACAAAGATGATAAAGACGCTTGGATTTAGTATAAGCTGGATTCACACTGGGTATTTAATATATTTGTAACTCATAAATGTATGTACCTTTTGTAAAACTTTTTAAAAGAGTAACTATCGAGTTTCTTGCCGGTTCTTCTCCGTAGAAGCTACATTCCGAACCGGTGGTTAATTCATTTAATTAATTTTTTGCTTACTGTTTTGTTTCTGTATTGACGATTCAAAAGTGCTTGCAAAAGCCTACTTAAATAAAGTATATTTTGATTTTGGTTTTTGACTCGGCTAAAAATCCTTTACAAATATTATAAAGAAGTAAAATTTGTTTGTAAGTTTGTATGTAGGGGATAATCTCTGAAACTAGTAAAGCATATTATTCTGTTCAAGATTATATAGATGATAAAGATGCTTGGATTTAGTATAAGCTGGATTCACGCGGGGTATTTAAGATATCTCATAAATGTATGTGCCTATTGTACAACTTTTAAAAAGAGTAACTATCGATTTTCTTACCGGTAAATGAATTTAAAATTATTTTTATATTGTTAAATACGCAAAATATTAACAGAATACATCAATATCTCTGAATTTGACTTGTTGCGGGTTGACACATTATTGCTTATCAGCGTCCAATTTCCCTTAAGTTATTGTTTGTAAAGTTACAAGAAAAGAAACGTTTTATCATTAAAGTTATTACTATACCAAGTATGGCGGTAACTTCTACTTTAAGTCGCGTTCAAGTTACAAAGTGATTATTAAAGTGTTGTACATTAACTTTCTCTCACTTAATATCGATTAATGATTTCTCTAACACAAAATATCGATTAAACATAATATCGAATCCAGCCATTTAGGTTACGATATCTGCATACCAGTGCACACGCTTATCGTCTAATTGATCGCAACGGCCATCTGTGCACCTGATTAGTGTTGTAATGATATCACATTATCGATATCGATAGGTGATAATAATAATTCTATTTGAAAATTATCGTTTCAAATTTTGCGAGTAAAGTGAATGCACAATTTGAGTCTTTTGATTTCTAAATATGTTCTCCACCCACTAAACTCTCACTTTTCGGGTATTTTACTTAGTATTCAAAATAATTAATAATGTTTTTGAATAAATGCATAATAGACGTATTAAAGTTACATTTTTAATATTTCCTTTGAAAATTTAAAAAAAAATCGTTGTTTACAGTCTCTAGTCTCTACTACAAGATTTTTGTATGTGGAACTGGTTTAGAGGCATGATATCGATTTTCTATTGCATAAATAAACTAAAACTAAACAAAGACAATATAATATAAGGAATTTTCTAAATAATTTGTCGTGATTATTCAAGAAAACTAACGTATAATTTTTAAATTAATATAACGTACAATTTTTAACATTTTCATTAAATAATAGTACCTACAACACTAGTTACCTAAACTCCGCACTACAACCCATTAAACAAACCAATAACAGGTTACAAGTGATGTAATTATCGATAATCGATACATCACATCACTATACCGATAAGATTTAATTACAGCATTAGTTGGGATGAATGAGCGAAGAATTTCTATTGAATAAACATTGTATCAAAGTTATGCTTATCTAAATGTCAATTAGAAAGAATATAATAGATATAATTTAATTAATTATCAGGAAAGGTAAAATAATAAATTATCTATTTGTTAATTAATGTTAATTTACACGTAAGGAATTCAATAATTAGTGTTAATGTTATTTTATAACTAGACGCTGATGAGCAATCCTGCGTCAAGGCATACGGACTTCATTGTGAGAAAATGGCGTCTTAAGATGTCAAATCTATTCTTAATTTGTTTGAAGCTTTATATATCCATCTTATCTTTTTTATTTTGATAAAAGGTATAATGAATTCAAAGCAAATTCATATAATGAAACTTTTTATATAATAATAAATTTTTTAAAAATATAAGGTTACTGGGTATTGCAATTATAATTTAACATACTACAATATTCTAAACATTAGATTTAAAAATTTTCCGTATTTTTTTAGTTTAGATGACTTAAAAATTGTTTGACTAATGTTAAATACGAGACGCATTATTAGAATACACCAATACCTCCGAATTTGACTTTTTGTGGGTTGACACATTATTGCTTATCAGCATCCAACTATAGATATTTTACGGTCATACTATTTCACGTTAAAAATCTGTACCCTCTTTCAACTTTGACAAGCTCGTCAATTGACTTGTTTGCCCCAAGACAATCCCCCTTCAAGCCTCCAAGCCCTCTCCCCCTCCAAGCCTCTCCTACTCAATCGCTAGCTGATTGTAACGTCGTTCTAAGTAATCGTCATTTTGGATGGGTTTATAACATGACTATATTTATATCATATCATTGATGAATATATATATATTAAACTCTTTGGTAAATGGCTTTTAATCACATCTTATTTTTAAGTGACTACCTATGAAAAGCAAGAGCAGATCCAGCTTGGCCGACAGGGGGGGATCACCTAATTTTGGTCAATTCACAAGAAGTAATAATTTAAGTTTAATAATAATAGATACATGTAAAAAGTTATCACTTCTTCTACTTCGATGGGTTTTTATGGACGTGGAGAAGTGCCAGTCCGGTTAAACGTTCTTCAATCATACAAATTATAATAAATTAATAAAATATAAAGGTACTTACATAACATCTATATTGTGACAAAAAAAAGTTATAAATATCATGTTAATCATCATCATGTTTAACAATTATAATTAGTGCTCTATCTAGGTCTTGGACCCAGCCCAGGGGGGGTCATGACCCCCATGACACCCCTTGGATCCGCCCCTGATGAGAAGACTGTCAAATAATTCAGTCAATCACTAATGTGGCAAAGTATGTCAGTCTTTGCTTTGACATTGGTTAGGTATATAAAATAATTTCGTCAATTTCATTGTCAATACCTATGTCAATGGTTTTTGAAAATATAACAGTAATCTAAAAATTTAATTGAGTTATAAAAATAGAACTCATTAAACAGTCCGTCGCGTTTTGCCATGACAATGTTTTTATTTCTAACATATCTAAAAGCGCCATTTTTACATCAAATTTCTGCCTTATAAATCCATTGTGAGATTCTCACTAAAGATTTCTACGTTAATAGTAACGATACGAGCTAAAGTTATCGTAAAACAGGTTAACAAATTTTTATCGAAAAAGAATTAGTCTCTTTATATGTATTTAGTATAGAAATATGTTTATTCTAGAATTGTTAAGAAGCTTACATATACATAAATCTCCAATGTTGTGCATTACTAATAAAGTAATCAAATAGCCAAATACGAGGTACTTAAGTCTCTAACAAAAATGTTTGTTTCATAGAACTCTTTAAATTATAAATTATAACAATAATCTTATCTTTCTCTGATATATTTTTTAAGTCTTATTTAGCAGACAAATACGTACGTACAAATACGGCGTACTTCTAAATTAGAGATGAGAAATCGATCTAATGATTCAATTGAATCCTTTTTTTATAATTAAAAATAATGTTCGAAAATTCTTGGTTTTCGTTTCGAGTATTATTACCAAATGAGACAAGAAAAGTACATTAAATACATATATGTATCTTTTAAATTTTAAAGGGAATGTTGGAATGTATTCCTTGCACCATGCGAAGTGTCGACGCGGCACTAGTGAAATATAAACAGAAATCTTAAGTTAGATGGTTTTCAAGCAATCTTCAGTACGGTCCTCGTGAGATGTTTTGTCAGCACCATTTATAATATGAATGTAGTCATATCTAAGGAACGCTGTTCCAAAATTTAGTGCCCCTGGGACCGACCCAAGTCTGGATCTGAGATATAAGCAAATGCCACAAAGAATATTCAGTTTTTTTTTACATTTATAAGACTTTGTTTATTAGAAATGTTAATATTTAAAAACTTTCGCGATTTATACTATTCATATTTAATATAACTGGTCTTATCGCGATAACTAATGGTAGTAATACCTTTTTATTGACGTTTCGACGAAGTTGCATTCGTCGTGGTCACGAGCTGACTAATAGTCAGACGACGAATGCATAAGATTACCCGGTATATTAAATATGAAACGTTAATAGATGTTCGTCTTAAAGCTGAAAATAGCAAAAAATGTTTACTGTATAAATTTATACATTCCTAAGCCAATATAATCTTAGTAGAGTGCTCTAGATTTATGTACTTTTTTATATTTAGTTGTAAAACATTTTTTCAACTTTCCGCCGTCAACCCTTTCATTTCCCGAGTGAAAGAGTGTCCCATATTTATTGATTCTGAGCACGAACTTTCTTTGAAAGTAATGAATACAGACAGATAATATTTACGATTTATTTTGTAGTGTTTTTATTTCGGTAAGCTTCATTGAAATAGATTTAGTGGAGTAAATGTGAAAATGGGCTAAGTTTCTTTCTAATTATTTTTACTGTTATAAATATACACCTTAATTATTATTATGATTTTTTTTATATTAAAATTTCTTTTTTTTATATACATTATTGCCCTGGTCGATGCACTCAACACGGATTACAGATGGTAGTGCATGGATCGTCCGGACCCAGCAATTATTTAAAACGTAACATATACAAAACTTTAATGATAAAAGTCCGAAAATTCTCACATGTACTAACAGTTTGTAATTTAACTTTCGTAATATTTCTATAATTAAAATTACACATTATTTTGGAAGTTTTGAACAACATGTAATTATCATCCATAATGATTAAAGTTCTTAGAATATATTTTGAAGACACCAATCAGTACAGATTAATTTACTATAGTTTATTTATCTTTGTTTGTCTTATTTAGTAAACAAACAAGGCGTACTTCTAACCATAGATAAGATTTAGAGATGATAAATTATGGACTGTATGGTTGAACCGAAAAATTAAAAAAAAAAATTATGAAAAAAAAAGTTCGAAAAATCGTGATCCGGGTATGGTAATCAAATAGGACAAGTAAGAAAAAATAGCAATAATGTGTCAATCCACACGGATTATATCTATCTTTTCTTTTACTTTTTTTTAAAGGTATCCTGAATTAAAAGAAGATTGATATATTTAATATATTATCTAATAAAAAGTTTTTCAAATATTTTAGATTATAAATTGCAAAATATGGAACGCACTTGAAATACGAAACAATTATTAAGAAACTTTTTTCCGTACTTATTTAGTTTATATTACTTGATTTTTTTTAAATAATGTTGAATAATTGATGCAGTATCAAAATACACCAATATCTCCGAATTTAACTTTTTGTGGGTTGACACATTATTGCTTATCAGCATCTACATATACAATGAGATTACTTGATTTATGTTAAAATCAAAATATGTAGTAAATTTTGGTCTTAATATAAAATCGTAACGGCATATCGTTATCCAGTATTTATACTTCATCGAAAACTTGTAAAACTCATACGAGGGAAGGGCACTACATTTGCGCCATCATGAAAATTCGTCGGGATTATAAAGGATTTACGAGCAATTTATTCTGGATGGAGTCCATCGGTGATTTAGTGTTGGCGAAATTGGCACATAAGTTAGCGACGCGCAGTGGACATTTGACAATGTATTCCGTTCCAGTGGATATTATATTTTATATATGATTATAAGGTTTGGAGGTTTCCTGATATTCGAATTGAGTTTGAAACGGAGTATATTATATGACTTATTTTATTTATTTCGACTACTAGAAAACTATGTAAATTTTTAATATGTTGAAATATATGAAACTCTGATTACAGACAAACATTACAAATTATAGTATTTATTTATGTATTGTGGACACAAGATGTTAGTACAGACTTTAGGTTAATGATTTTTAATTATGTAAGACTAGCTGCCCCTCACGGTTTCATTTGCGTTTATGATTACTGCTTCGTTCCTATGAATCGTAGCGTGATGTAATATAGCCTATAACCTTCTATAATAAATGGGCAATCTACCGGAAAAAGAATTTTTGAAATTGAATCAGTAGTTTCAAATATCACCCTACAAACTTACAAAGAAGTTTTACCATTTTATAATATTAGTATAGATATAACCTGTATACACGGGTTAACGTTATATCGAAACTTCTTAAAATGGACATCATTAACAATCCATAGTTAGTAACCTGTTTTTTAAATCGTCGCAATTATAATATAAAAAGTATTATATCGAAAGGAAAAGTAAGATAAATAATACATATTGCATTTACTTTGTATATATATCTTCTAACAGAATTTGAGTCCACTAAATCGAACTTGGATAAGGAAAGTGGGTTACTCAGAAGACCTCTGCTGGAGGCCGAGAGGCTATCCGCTGGTAGATTAAGTGGTTACCCGATACAGGGCCTAATGATACGGGGTGTTTGCAGTTAATAGTGCAATATGTTACTAGGAATAAGGGTCTGAAATGTTTTTGAATGAAAGATAGATATAGTTATTAGCTTGAAAAAAGGTTAAATATAAATCGCACGCTTAATTTACATTATTGGGAAAACGCGAAAAGGTTTTAGATGGCTATTTATTTAAACTTTAATGTTACAAGATGGATGGAATTATTTTTTTTTCTTTTTTTTAATCATAAATTGTGGATGAATGAACTAAATTAATCTAGACGTGTAGAAATTTATAATCGGACACTTTCAAACTGAGCGTAGGATATATGCTATTTACAGATAAAAAAAATCGTAAAAATCATTCGAGTTTAGGAGTTCAGTGCAATTAACAAGGACAGAAGAATAAAATAAAGATATAAGAGAAAGATACAGCTGGCGCATAGTGTAGATTTGAGAACGTTTTTTACAGCCGGTTGTAAATGTTTCGTCGACATAAACGCAGTAATTTATGGTACAAGTACAACGAGTACGATAAGAAAAAAAATGTAATTACCGAAAACGTAACCTTTACGTTAGAGCATACTTTAGGTATACCTGTGGAGTCTTGCGACAGGGTTGTCGGGTATATGTAGTTTCAGCATTTTCGGTAAAATTCCAGAATAACAAATTTAAGGACATTAAACAATTTACACATTAATACACATTTTGCTAAAAACTACAATACACTTTAAGAATGAAAATTCACTATTTACAATGCATTAAAAGAATATACAAAACAACGTGTCTGTATTTAGAAACCGGGACGTTAAAACCTATCGGACGCGGGACAAAAAGGCAATTCGGGACATTCCCGAACGTCCCGTGCAAATGGCAAGCCTATCTGACGTAAAAATATATGTTTTGTTTATATAGTTCGATATATAAAACCGCAAACGTTGTTGCCATCGTAAAAAATATTTACACAGTACTTTTTCACAACTCAACATACACTTCGAATGACCCTAAACATCACGCGGACCTTTCAGACCAGACGCTCATAAAACCCAGCCGTTTTTACATCTACATAAGGAACCCTAAATCGTAAATCGTTAAGCCATCAAACGTTATTTAGCCTACTGCTTAGTCACTTGTTTTTTTTTTAACCGATTTAAAGAAAGGTCTTCAAAAACTCGTGCTGACTCATTCTTACATACGAAATAGCAAGCGATGGAAAGAGACAAAATATTATTGTGTTTTAATTGACTTTTAAATAAGTGATTCTTAATTCGTTGTGTATGTTTTTTGTAATGTAATAACGGTTTAATAATGATAAAATTACTCGGATTATGCGCTATATTTTATTCTAATAATAAAATATTTCTAGATAAATTCTTACATAAAGCCGTAATTTAATGGTCTATTTTTATTTTTATTATTTTTCATAGGATCTACAGATTGAAACATATACAATTACACGGATTAAGCGCTATGTTTTATTCCAGAAATAAAACAATCCTTAGCAATATTGAACTTTCAAATCAATCATTTATTTCATCCTAAAAACATTTATCGCCAAACAATCTTTATTTATTGGTTATAGATAAAACTAAAAATATAATTACATATACACTATCTTATTCGCATTCTATCAGCGAAGTAGAAAACAAACACACATGACAAATCGCGATCGCCCGTGATGGATGGCGGACCCCTCTGTTTGCTTTCGAAGTGATTTCATGAGATCGGATGTTGGGTGCAGAGCTATATAGAAATAGATATAAACGTACATATATATAAATAAATGAAATTGATTTGCTTGAGAATATTATCGATAAAATTGGAAAATTCAGAATTGATGATTGACGATTCAAAAGTGCTTGTAAAAGCCTACTTGAATAAAGCATATTTTGATTTGATTTGATATATAGATGATAATAATGCATGGATTTAGTATAGCTGGATTTCGTACAGGATGTTTAATATGTACATTTGTAATTTTAAAATGTATTAACAACACAATTTTAAATGAGTACCTATCGAGTTTCTTGCCGGTTCCTCTCGGTAGAATCTACATTCCGAACCGGTGGTAGCATTTTCTTAATTTAAGAACTTTCTTTTTGATTTGACGACTTAAAACTACTGTCAAAAGCCTATTTGAATAAAGGATTTTTTGATTGATATATTTATTTATTATTTAGTTTTATGATTTTTATACAATATTAACAAAAGGCGGGCTTATCGCTATTGCTTTTTCTATCAGCCAACCATAGGATGCATAAAGAAGATTTATATAGGTGTACAATAAAACAGTTAATTATAATATAATATAAAATAATACAATACAATATGATATGTATTTATACTTTTTTATCTGTGCGCACGAGTTCGTCTAAGTAGATTTATTATTTATACTGACACTTTGAAGTCGGTGTCAGTTAAAATAAAGTAAAATAGTAATACGTAAAGGATTTTACTTGGCACCGACTCACAATGTTGTAGACAATATTATTATTTTTCTTTATAATTTACTAACTCGTACTATCAATTTTGTATTAATTTCATTTTGAAGTATTTCATTGTAAAGTGTACCAGTTCGATACAGGCCTTATTATATGTTATTTTCATTGAAACACGGCAATACAAAACAATACTTTATTGTTATAGATAGAACATTGTCTAACAATAACTTTACGAATATTATTGTATCTAAATTATTCTACGAAACTAGAATACAAGGTGAAAATAAACAAATCCTGTGTTTCATAACTTTTGTTAAAACTTGACATACTTCAAGATGAATGAAAATTTTGTATTATTCTGATAAGTAAACTATATTACTGTAAAATTTTATCAAAATCTGTTTAGTCGTTTTGCGTGAAATAATGACAAATATAATCGCATGCATAATACACTAGATTCTACCCGTGGCTTCGCGTGGTATGTTAATAAAAATTAGCCTCTGTGTTGTGTGCGTTTTCGTGAGTTGTAAACAAACATCCACACTCACAAACATTTGCACTAGTAGTAGTGGTACAATAGCGTAATAATGTTATTTTCATTGTTTGTAACGCTTTAATAAATAAATAAATAAACGGCTCCTATTGTGATCTCATGATTTTGTGTCGGTAGTCCGTAAACGCACGACAAATGGACGCTGATAAGCAATACTGTGTCAAGCCACACGGACTTCGTTTTGAGAAAATGGCTTCTAAAGATGTCAAACCGATTCTTAATAAATTAGTTTGAAGATGTATATATTCATCTTTTTTTTCTATTTTGATAAAATGTATATTGAATTAAAGGCAGGTAGATTTATTTAATATGTTATATTATAATAAGTTTTTAAATATTTAAGATTATTTTATAAATTGCAAAATATGGAACGCACCTGAAATACGAAACATTGAATTAAGATACTTTTTTCCATACTTATTTAGTTTAGATGACTTGAAATTTGTTTGGATAATGTTGAATAGGTGACGTAGTATCAAAATACATCAATATCTTAAAATTTGACTTTTTGTGGGTTGACACATTATTGCTTATCAGCATCCAAATATCCTTATGGCCAATTCCATAAGCAGGGACGGTTAGTGCAGTCATTTACAATGATCATTACACGAACCTGTCGTCAACTTTACAACTTTATCTTATAGATATCTCGTAAATAACTCTTTAAAGATTTAATTAAGAGATAAAAATCTCTAACAAGTCTTCAACGTTTCAAGAAGGATACAACGTCAATTTAAGTGAAGTTGTTATCGGTCGGAATGTGGATTCTACTTGAATCCACACTTTGAATTTTACAAGTCCTTTGTAACTTTGCAAGTATAAGTTACTGACGATTCAAAAAATGCAGTCCAATTGAAATCTTAACATATATAACTCAAAGGTGACTGACATAGTGATCTATCAACACACTGTCCAAACCACTGGATGGATCAGGTTCAAATTTTGGCATGCAGGTAGATGTTATGACGTAGGGATCCGCTAAGAAAGGATTTTAACTAATTCTATCCCCAAGGGTATAAAATTGTATATATATTCAACATATTGGTGATTATAATTCGATTAAGATAAAAATCGTAAACAAACCATTAAACGAACATCTGACAAATTGAATTCGTCGCAGACGTGATGGATGGTCGCGCTCAGCTTTGTCTTCACGGATTGGATGCTGTAGAATTTATTCTTGTGTAACTAAAACCTTTTTTGTTTTATATATCGAATAGAAAAAAAAACTATAATGTTTTTAATCTTACTAACTTAGATTTCAGTGTTATCAAAATCGGTTAAGAAGAAATGACGGAGTCTTAATCTAACAAATATAAAACTATATTTTTTTTGAAAAAGGGGAAAAAATACTGGACTATTAATTCAGAAAACACACAATTATCTAATTAACAACATTACTTCAAAATTGTATTGAAGTGATTGTAGTGTTCAAAACCCATAACGTATAATAACAAAGCATAATATATTTCTGGTGTGATTACTAGGTAATTCTAGCTTAAATATAGGCTAGAATTACCTAGTAATCTAGTAACAGATACGTCGTAAGTAGTTACGAAAGCTGGGTGTGTCAAAAATAAGACACTAACAATTCTTTCAGGTGTAAAGTAATGAGAAATAACTTAAGTCAATCTTATTAAAGTCTGAGAGCAAATCTTGTTGTTATTGTCGCCTTATGACTAAAATTAAGTAAATATCACAAAATTAATGCGTTCATTACAAAATTTTCAATTTAAAATGATTATTTAATTAATTACAATCGATGTAAAATATTTATCTGGATCATCTTATTAGATTGAATACTTATAAATTAAATTACATTTTTATTTCAAGAACAGGCTAATAACGGTAAACATTTTGACAAACAAATCAAATGTCAAAATAATGCGATAGTGATAGCTCAGCGTAATAACCCTTATAAGGGTAATCCTCGCCTCTCAATCACCACATAATATAATGCATAAAAGCAGCCATTATACGATAAAAGTGATGCATCACTAGTTGAATCACAAAATCTTTCTTTTCACAATCCTTTTCAACGCTCGGAAATCCGTTTCAAAGATTAAGAAGTCACCGGGCGAGCTTCTCGCTTTTGTTTCACTAATGCATTTAGGGTTGCCAATTTTGTATTAATATCAATATATATATATATATATATATATATATATATATATATATATATATATATATATATATATATATATATATATATATATAATTTCTTTTAATGATCTTTACAGATATTTCAAATTGAAGAAATTGTTCTTCTGTTAAATTAATTAATTTTTTAAATTTAATTAGTTCAATTTGTTTGGATAGTCCGTTAATTAAGGAAGGCTATATAACGTCACGCAGCCATAGACCTGACCCGCAAACGTAGTAAGAGATATTTGTAAGTACATGAAATATTTTTCTAAATTAAATCTTATAGAATATTCATTATTAAAAAAATATATGTTCGATGTATCTATATACATGTGTACTATGTTTAAGCTAAACAAGTTAAACAACTTAATTAATTATTAAATTATAAAAATCTATACTAATATTATAAATAGGTACAATTTCTTTGTAGATGGTAACTTCTGAAATTACTGATCTTATTCTAAAAATTCTTTGTGAAGGTTATATGCTATATTACATCACGTTACGACTCAGGGTTCACAAGCAGTAACCGTAAACGCGAGTGAAACCGAAATAAGTGCCACATGTATGTAATATATCCGAAGATATTAATATATACAGAATTTAGCTGGAACCAGACCGCATAAAGTGAAAAAACAAACGAGAGTCCACGTTTAAATCTCTTCAGTTGAAAAATTCGTATGACAAGTTTTCACTTGTAACATATTCATCATGCGTGAAAAATATACACACAAACGAGTACCCATAAACTTTTGTAGTAGCAATCGATCAACATCAGTTAACAGTGTAAAAATACCCGAAATAAACATCGTTGACAATTTCACAACTTTCGTACAGGCGTTTTAAATGACGTATGATATGATCAAATTGGCGCCCTCGGCTGTGATATCCGGCTTTAAATAATGTAATTTGTATTTTGTCGAAAATAGGTCAAATCTCAAATGCTAGACTATTTTCACAAAATGTCACTGATCATTTATAAATTTAAGTCATGAATTAAAATTCGTTATATGTGTAGTTTTACTAGTGCAATCGACATTAAGCTCAGCTCTGTCATACCAAAACAATTTATTATAAATAAAATAAATAATAGGTAAATTAAAATTATTTTATAAAAAAGGTACCCAGTCAATGATAACTATAAAAAAACCAAACCAACTTTGATAAGCTGGTTAATTGACTTGTTGGCCCAAAGAAAGTTAAACTAATATAAAATATTATCTATTTGTTAATTAATGTTAATCAACACTCCAGGAATTCAATAATGAGTATCAATGGTATTTTTATACCTAAAGATATCTTACGTTCATACAATTTGACGTTAAAGATGTACCAACTTTGACAAGCTCGTTAATTGACTTGTTGACCCACGTAAAGCTTAAATAATATATTATCTATCTCGTAATTAATGTTAATCAACACTTCAGAAATTCAATAATGAGTATCAATTATATTTTTATTACTATCTGTATAATACGTTCATACTATTAGATGTTAAAAATCTGTACCAAATTTGATAAGCTCGTCAGTTGACTTGTTTGCTCCTAGACACTCTCACTTGTCATACTCTGTCGCTAGCTGGGTGCTAGGTAACGTCTTCCAAAGTGTTTGGCATTCTGTACGCAAAAATCCACTATACATCTATTTAATATTGTTGTATCTAATTTATTATTTAAAGTACAAAATCGACAACCCTAATACTTTTACAACTGTATTCTATAACACTGTCTGTTTGTTTGCGAACTACGTCGAGGAAAGGATTACTTTAATTCTTGATAGTATAAAGTGAAATGATTCAACATTCTTTGCTGAGATATTAAATATTATTTTAATGTATTTTTTAATGAAACACCACAAATAATTCTTATTACAAGCTCCATTCCATGGGACATGTAGCACGTTACTCGTTTTTATGGCTACTGCTTCTAATGAATCGTGATGTAATATGGCCTATAATCTTTCTCTATAAACGGGCTGTAACACTTAGCACGCAGATATTATGACGAAGGCATCTAATAAGAAAGAATATTACTAAATTCATGGATCCAAATATTGTATGCAGAAAGCCGCCAGCAAAGTGTAACATAAAATACTAATACATAAAATGATCCTAGTACCAGCCCTGGTACTTACAGCGACGATCAATCAGCGCGTCCGTCTGTCCGTGAGCGCTGTGTAAGCGTTATTTCAGCTTATGTGATTTTATTTTTAGGGGATTTCCTTTATATTCATCAATTATGCTTTGTCAATGGTTGCTTTGCTTTTTTTAAATAATATATAACTTAATTTCTATTATTTTTACCAATTTATTTAAAACATAAGAAATAGTTATAAAGTGACCCATGTCAAAACTTTGATGTGCTTTTAACTGATATATTTACTTAATTTTTATTGCAGAATTACAATTGTAAATTATACTCTTGTAACTGATAAGCACAATTCTGTAATCTAGTTACAGATTCGTTGTAAGTAGTTACGAAAGCTGCGAATATCAAAAATTCATGGTAGAATTCTTTCAGATGTAAAGCAATCACAAACAACTTATGTAATGTAAATCTTCATAAAAGTCTGAGAGCAAAACATATAAGCGTAATTATCACCTAAAGGAGAAATATTATCTTCAAAATAAATTATTATTAACAACAATTTTCAAAATATTAAAGGTAAGATTTCGAAAAAAAAAAACGAAAAAAGACAGGAATTACATATGTATGTATATATAATATCGATAGATTAAAAATATGTAATATAATTATATGTATGCCTCTTATACTTTTACTCGCGTTTAGGGTTACTACTTCGCTCCTATGAGTCTTAGCGTGATGTAATATAGCCTATAAACTTTCGCAACAAACGAAATAGATATTATAGTTTCGAAGCCTATTCAATGTAAACAAATAAACAATCAAATCTTCTTTATAATATTAATATAGATTTGCATTACCAAGTATCACATTGTATAATTTCAGTAAAACGATTACGAGGTAAATACTTAGGTAGATAATGTAATACAAGATAACAAATTCGATTCTCAACCTTTTTGCTTGACGTCTAGAACTCGAAGCTTACACGAAGATAAATTGGCGAGCACAGAGCGAACGTGCCCAAAGAAATTGGAAATATTTGAGCTGTGCATGCGACTAGTTCGTGGAAACCGACATTTAATTTCCGAAAATAAAAAGTATTTAGCCTGGGTTCGAGTTAAGGCTAATGAACATGTCGATCTTAACCGATGATCAAGTTTCATCCGAGTTTTCAAATGCTAAATTTGTGTCTAAATCCATATTACGCTCTGCGGTGAAGGAAGTCGAAAAGGAATCGTGAGGAAACCCACGGTGGAGGACCGTGGTGGGTCAAACTTTTACCCTTCTCCTAGGAATTAGCCCAACAGTGGGATATTTACGCGTTGTTGCTTATAACTTGGGTTAGAACTTAGGATATTAGTCATATAATATTATAGGCCTACTATTAAAACTGTTATAAATATGACGTAGATAAACGCCTAATAATATTTTGTTAATATTAATATAGAACACATGGGATGTGTTCTGAAATACAACTCTATACAAAGACGCCATCTTTGGGCCAATAAATCAATTGGCCAGCAAGTCAAAGTTGAAAATGGGTACATATTTTTAACGTCAAATGGTATGAATTTAGTAGGAATATTTCTATAGTTACTAGTGGTCGGAATTCGACGGTGGTTCATTAGATCTTCAACAGATTTCAAGATTGATCACAGATCACAGATGACTAATCTATTCTGACTTTGGCCACAGACTTTGACAATAAACAAAGATACGTGTGTGTGAAATACATGGTAACGTGTTTAATGATTTTTTTTATATTGATGTACCTTAATTTTTTTATGTGTTTGTATTAATATATAGATAAAATGTCATTCTTCACTATAGTAAATTTCAACTAACGCTTAATACGAAATTTTCATCTAGATAAAATTAACCATAGACAATTTACAAAATCCTGAACAAACATAATCTTACATTTACTAATTATTTTATGTTGAAAAGTTTTTGGAGGCGTGCTCTATCGTGCTATCTTGGTACGGAGGCCGTAACATTACTCTGTGAGGCCATTTTGAGAGATTTGTAATAATCGTCCTATTACATTTTGGGGTCGTTGGTACCTGACCCTGGTAATTTTTGGGTTAAGAGGTATCAATTAAAATCATTCTAAAGAGGTAAGTGTGCACCAGTTACCTTGAAATGTTATCCCGGTATTTTTTACATAATGTTATTAAGAGACATCATAAACCCTAATAAATGTGCAAATAACTGTAAGTAAGTCAAAAAAAAGTTTAGTAACAGCCTGCTAGGCTAAGGCTTCCTCTCCTATTAAGGATAATGTTTAGAGCTTAATCCACCACGCTACTCCACTGCGGGTTGGCGGATATACATGTGTCAGAATTTTCCAACACATGCAGGTTTCCTTACGATGTTTTCCTTCACCGCCGAGCTCGAGATGAATTTAAAAACAAATTTAGCACTTGAAAAATCAGCGGTGCTTGCCGAGGTTTGAACACGCGATCATCGGTAAAGATCGACGTGTTCTAACCGCTAAGCCATCTCGGCTCAACGGCTAATAAAATAATAAATAATAAACGCATCACACTCATTGGCCTTCATTAGGATCTCATGACATATTGAAGCGATAGTGATCAGGTTCGATCCCCGCTCATGTCAAACGTCTGTATTGGTCATACGGATGTTCATCGTGGTCTGGGTGCTTGTGTTTTGTATTTCCGGACTATTAACACAGAATAATGGAAGCAGTCGATCTTTTTATTCAAAAATACATATGTCCCACTGCTGGGTTAAGGCCTCTTCTCCTATTAAGGTAGAAGGTTTAGAGCTTCACCCACCACCCATATAATAGCCCCATATAATTTTCATCGAATTCCATTTAGTAATTTGGTTTAAAAATCGGATTTACTTGTATAAGTGTGTCATATTTTACTTTTGAAGTGAGTTTCTTTTAAACAAGTGTTAGTTATCATATTGTGCGTCGTTTTACAAACAAAATATTAGCTCACAGTCAGCATTAGCAGTTTTTAAGCACTCCCATAGCATAATGTGTTAAATGCGCGTGCCTTATCTCGTGCATCTGGACCGAGAGGCTGTGTTTAGAAATAATGGATTACATTGTATAATGTGATAAAGCCTACAAGTGGGGCGGGATACTGTGATAAGAACGTACAAGGTTGGGGAGATATTAAGGTGCATTCAGGGTGAATTTTTAAATGGGTGTGGTGGTCCGAAAGTGTAAGGTACTGCGAAAAAAACACAGGAATTGAAGTCAATGATTTTGAAAAAAACACATCCTGTATTATTGCATCATCTGATAGTGTTATTTATAACGTTCAACATCTTTGAAATAATACTATTTGACAAACTAAAGCAAAAGGTTTTTTTTACAATTGCTATGTAAGAGACATTCCTTTAAGTATTTTTCTATTCCTTATAGTTTCTGATTTGGCTTTCCACACTCAGGTAAAAAAATCACTCTGTACATAATACATATCTATCTATCTTTACTAAAATAATTAATTTTGGTACATATACTAATATACAAAAGAGAGTGAATTTAGTAAGTGCGATGTAAACTCAAAAAACACGGAAATTATTAAAAAAAATATGGCACCATTTGAAAGTAACATTGCCCTAAACGGTCACAGACTATAGTTTACGTATAAATGTGTATTATTTCAAAACAAATTCGACTTAACGCGAATTTTTGCAACAATTAAAGGAATTAAAATATAATTCACGGTTAATTGAATCCGGATAATTTCAATAGCCGATTAATTCCCGGATAATCCGCGACACGGGCGTGAGACTGTGCACACTGGTGAATTGAATTCGGATATTCAGTAACATGTGACCAATACAACGCATTTCAACCACAAATCGAATATTTATTTATATTCATTGCTAGAAAATAAATATTATATATTAAAAAGTACTTAATAGCGAAAGCATTTTATTCTGTTCAAGATTATGCGAGTATTTATACTAATATTATAAAGCTGAAGAGTTTGTTTGCTCGAACGCGCTAATCTCAGGAACTCCTGATTCGAATTGAAAAATTATTTTTGTGTTAGATAGTTTATTTATCGAGGAAGGCTTTACGCTATATGACATTACTCATAGGAGCTAAGCAGTAATCATAAACGCGAGTGAAACCTAGGGACAGCTACTTCGCTCCTATGATTCGGAGCGTGATTTAATATAGCCTATTGTCCAATAAATAAACTATCTAACACAAAAATAATTTTAAAATTCGAACCAGTTGCTGAGATTACCGCGTTCAAACAAACCCTTTATAATATTAGTATAGATTTTTTTCTTATCGCGAATGAAGCCGCGGGTCACGGTTCCGTATAAAAGTGAGACAACACGATTTATCCGTTACAATCAGTTATTCATAAGCCGCCGAGATATTTTCTTTAACACCTAGTTAGATGTATTTAGATTAAATGTGTAGCAATACATCGCGAACTGACAAGATAATTCAGAATCGATTCAATTTAATAGATTCTTTGACAGATTCATGACCGGATAGCGATTATTTCAATAATCTATATAGATTAAAACTGTAACAGAGAATGAAATATTGTTCGAAAATATAATTTGCTTTTCCCTGTGGCTTGCGTTAATGCAGATTCTGTTAAATCAGATAAAACTTATCTTTTTCTCTGGCCGGTACGAAATGCGTGCCATTTAGTGTATGATAATTGGATGCTAATAAGCAATAATGTGTCAACCCACAAAAATTCAAATTCTGAGATATTGATGTATTTTGATACTGCATCACCTATATAACATTATTTAAAATAATCATATAATCTAAATACGTACGGAAAAAAGTTTCTTCTTTAATCGGTTCGAATTGCAAGTGCGTTCCATATTTTGCAATTTATAAAATAACCTCAAATATTTGAAAAACTTTTTTGTAGATAATATAAAAAATATATCATTCTGAATTTAATAATTCATGATACATTTTATCAAAAATAAAAGAAAAGATGGATATATACTTCTTCAAACATATTTATTACGAATGGCTTAAACATCTTTAGGCGCCATTTTCTCAAAATGAAGTCTGTGTGGCTTGACATAGTATTGCATATCAGCGTCCAATTGTACTATGCTTAACCTTCTCAAAATACAAACAATAAGTTAACAATGTTTTATCGCGATCGGATGAACGGTTACAGTGTATAAGATACGACCAAACAAAGCATTATGTATTACATTAGTTACTCCTCGCGTTTATGATTACTGCTTAGCTCATGTGTCGCAGCGTGATATAATATAGCCTATAACCTCAATAAACGGGCTATTCAACATAAAAAGAATTTTTGAAATCGGATCATTAGTTTCAGAGATTACCCCACACATACATACTTAAAAGAAAATTTTACTTCCTTATAATATCTATACTATAGATTATAATCTATAATTATATAAAGAGCGAAATAAAAAGTCTATGTATTACTCCAGGATATAAGCTATTTTCATTTAGAACTACACTCATATTTAAGTGGGCTGTGAGAATTATATATAAAAAATAAATTTAAATATCTTTAAATATTGTTTAAATATATATTGGTAGCTTAAAAAATCTATAACCAATGGACCTGTAACTTGACGATTCAAAAGTGCTGTAATAGGCTTCTATTTGAATAAAATATATTTTGAATTTGAATAAATTTAAGCAGCATATATTAAATGATAGACAAGAATATTTTAGGTTAAACCAACCTTAAAAAAAGTTTATATTTAAATCAGTCCTGTCAACTTAAAAAAAAAATGATTAATTAAGACTATGTTACCAAACCAAATTCAGCAATAATCAATTGTGGAACACAACACAGTATCAATTTTAGTCAATTTGTACCCGCTGAGTAATCCCCTGTGGAACTCAGCCTGAGACAATATACGACACACAATTCATAAAGATATAACCTCACTACGTACTAGTATACTAGTAGCTTCATATATCTGACAGACGCGTTGGCGCAATGGTCACTGCAACTGAATAAAGCGGTAAAGGTCACGGGTTCGATACTCGCTCACGGCAAACGTGTGTATACAGATGTTTGTCGTGGTCTGGGTGTTTGTGTTAGTGTTATGTTTCCGGACCCCCGACACAAGGTCATGAGATCTTAAAGGGGGCCGTTGAGTGTGATGCGTTATTTATTTATTTATTTATCTCTATAGCGGGAGATACCAATTAGTTCCATTCGTTTTTCAAAATATTTTGATCTAATTTTCTTTGAATAAAATATTTGTCGTAGCAGCTCCGGATCTTCGTGATACTTTCTAAAAATTCTCGGCATATAATGGCTCGACAAAATATCACACGAACACCTTTGGGAACGATGCAGTGAAGTCCCAATCGAGCAGCAGATCAAACGCCGTAAATGGAGTTGGATAGGTCACACTCTCCGAAGGGATCAGAGTCATTTACCGAGGCGAGCCCTAGAATGTAATCGCCGAGGAAAACACAAGCGTGGCTGTTCAATACGGACGAAAGTTCCCGACAAATTGACCCCTGCCAGGGAACCTGGAGTGAAATCAAACGCCAAGCTGAAGTCGGAAAAGGATAGCGATGAATTGTGGGTGAGTCTCCTATCCCATCTAGGAGACATAAGATCATAAGTGAAGTAAGTGAATAGATCGACGGTATAATTAAGAAAGAAAATGCTAAGATATTAATCGCTTGACATAGCGCAGTATCACGTGATGATTCTGCCTAATCCTCTGTTGTTGTTAGCGAAACACAACGGATTCGTGGAGGCGTAATATGTTAAGTTTTAACTCGGGTGGTTCTAATTTCGATTGTCTTAGTTAGTGTGTGTGAAATGAGTTTTCACGTAAGAGTCTTAAGTTAAAGTTTAATTAAATTAAAGTTATTTATTAGTTTTGATATTGTTCAACGACAAAAATTGAAAAATTTCTTTATATGTGTTGGAATATTTTCAAAAGATTTTTTTTCTTTTCTGGGTTGACTAATGAAAATATTTAATTCCTGAATAATTGCGGTTTACATATTTCAAAGAAGATATCCAATTTGAGTATTCCTGAACTCATTTTGGGTAGTTTTACGTGATGTCTGTACGCGCACATTTCGGATGTATATTGTAAAGTTATAAATTGTACAACATTTTGTTTTAAAGATAATAATTTTGTAACGTATAATAGTAACAATTGACTTTTACACGTGATAAAATAACAACTGGCAATGTATTTTTATTTAAAAAAAAAAACTAAATCGTAATAAAAAATACAGTCGTTAAAACGTAAAATCCAAACCAAACGATCTAAAGACAAATTACCACTAACAATACACTTGAACGGGAATCCCGGAATCCCTGTGTCCCGGTGTCCCGTGTCCCGCGTCAGGATAATCCCGGTTGCGGACAGGTTAATCTCATTCGTTGTCCCGACAAAAATCCAACCCGTGTCCATTATAGGGAATTTATTACTCGCAAATGCGAAGTAAAATTTCTTTTGGAAATGGAATAGGAAAATAATTTAAGATAAATCGACGCTGATAAGCAATACAATGTCAAGCTACACAGACTGCATTTTGTGTAAATGTCGTCTAAAGATGTCGAACCTATTTTTAATAAATTTAATATTATTATAATTTAATAACTATCTTTTCTTTTCCAGTTTGATAAAAGGTATAATGAATTGAAAGCAGATTGGTAAAATAAAAATAAGTTTTTATTTTCTAATTCTCATAATAAGTTTTTGGAAAATATTGTATATTGCAAACACACTTCAATATTCGAAACATTAAATTAAGAACCTTAAAAATTGTTCTAAATTGTCCAAAATGTACAATAAGTGTTGGCTTAGTAAAAATCTTAATGGAAGTGGTCAGTTCTATAAATAACCTGTGAAATTTTAAAATTCAAAAACAGGTTCTAATTTACTTTATGCGTGAAAATAACATATATAATCGAAATAATCTGAAAACAAAATCGTTGGCACATTCAAAATAATTTACCCGAAAGTTTTTCTCGATATCACTGGCTGACAACAACAGCCAACATTGTTGAAAAAAAAGAAACGTTCACAATAAATTAAAAAAAAGAACAGTTAAAGTTCAAAAAACTTAAAAAAAGGCAATACGATAATCCACGGCGTTCCATGGATACGATCCGGCTATTAACGCCGGTAACTAGAACAATTATCGCCGGTAGCCGGTCCAAGTGATTATTGCTCCTGTGATGCCGGTCGGATTGATTCCGATTGTAGGTTAAGATTGCGGCACACTCGGTTTGGTGTATTGTTTCAATGAATAAGTTTAAATTGTATATTTAAAAGTCTTAAATAGCTAAATCATATTATTCTGCACAAGATTATATACATGATAATAATGCATGGATTTAGTATAGCTGGATTTCATACAGGATGTTTAATATATACATTTGAAATTTTTTAATGTACATATATACTTAATGACACAATCTTAAAAGAGTACCTATCGAGTTTCTTACCAGTTCTTCTCGATAGAATCTACATTTCGAATCGGTGGTAGCTTTTCCTTAATTTAAGTACTTTTTGTTTGTTTTGACGATGCTTTTAAAAGCCTAATTGTATAAAGTATTTTTGATTTCATTTGATTTATTTTTATTGGTCGAGCCTAGTTGTAGCGGATGTTCCGTTTAGCCACCCTAAGGGATCGGAATCGTGTCCAAATGTATTCGTATATTCATTTTCTTCCGATTATCCTAGACTATGTGCAGTCAATAACGCAATTAATTTAATTTGTATAACATGAACTTTAAGCTCGTTAATAAAAATAATTTAGTTTATTATGTTTAACAAAATTATAAAAAAAAATGTATTTAATACCTCAGTATACCTTAGGGTTGATAATCCGAAGATGAATCAGAATAAAATTAAAATGACACGTGATCCCTCTTAGGGTGAATACTTTGGGGTGGCTAAACGGAACCATCCATTGAAGCCCGTTGACTACAGCTCGTATACAGGCTAGCTCGATGAAGGCAGTTCCACATTCTCACAGAAAATCAGTGTGAAGTAGCTAACATAGCTTGGTTTCGCACGGTGAGTGAAAGAGCCGGAAGTCTTATTCCTTCCCATATTCCTTTTCTTATTTTCTATTTACTTCCTTTTGAAGCTGACAACGCATTTTGGGCTCTTATGGTGCTGCAAATGTCCATGGGCGGTGGTGATCACTTAACATCAGGTATCCCGGCAAATTATTTGCTAGCTTTTTTATAACATAAAAAAAAACTGATAAATTTTTGTGGACCACTTAAAATTTATTTTTACCCCAACGTAGACCCCTGTCAAATGAGCCTAAGTCCCTTCCCCATTCAAATTTTTTTATCGGCTGCTTTTAATTACTGTTTAGCTAAGGCGCGACAACTTAGAAATTGAATTGAGTATTGTTTGATGTATAAAAATATTAGCTGTAATTGATAAATTGATTAATATATAATTCCATATAATGTTACCTAATTCTACATCAACCAAAAAAACATAAAACATAATTCAATTCAAAGTAAACTAAATTAAAATTTATACAAAAATACATTTGAATTCTCATAATAATTCGTGATACAAATAATCAGTATCCATTGTACCTCAGCCTTTTAGCGTTGCGGTTGGCACCATATTACTGAATCCACTGACAATTCCACAATTGCGTGGTAATTTGATTAAAAGCCCGGATTTAACTTTACACAAAGGTTTGTACTCTAGAATTGTGAGTACTCTTAATATAGGCAAACTAGGCAACAGCCTATGGTGCTCAATTTTTCAAGGACGTCATATTATTACGAATTAAAACTAACGATTAAGTATATGAAAATGTAACAAAATAAGGCATTTCAAATTTTCACTCATAATAATATAAAATTTTTGTAGTTTATATTTATGAAAAAAAGCTAAACTTGCATTTTTTCCACAGAGAATTGAATATTATAAAATAAATATTCCGTATATTTATTTTATTCGAAATTAACATTTGTTTTGAGTTTCGAATATCATATTCTAGATAATATTCAAATATAATCCATAAAATCATTTACAATCGATTATTTTAAAATTAAAAATTCAAACAAGAAACAATAAAATGTTTGTAATATTTAAATCAAATGTGAAATGTTGAACATTTCGGAATCACTCGAAACGATTCAGGCGTGAATTAATTACCCTCATTCAAACAATTATCAGTTCGGTCGTTCGTTCAATAAATGATCCATTCACTCATACATTCAGTGCGTTGAGCAAATGAAACCGATTCGAAAATCACCGCGAATCATTTACAATTGTTTTTCATTCACCGTTGATGTAAAATTTAGTTGAAATCATTTTATTTTTCATTCCATTACTTTCAAGCGTGATTTTTCGTGCGATTTTTTTTGTTATTTTCGTAACTTAAGGAAGGTAATGTAATCAGTCTATGTATGTAAGTGGATTTGTAACTTTGGGCGTCATTTATAAAAACGCGTGCCGATTTTTATAAATGACGCCTCGTTTGGATTCGTTATAACGGCGCAAATGTCATAGAAAGTAAATGAACTTACAAAAATCAAAATGGCCAATTTTGAACGCCATAATGTGAAAATGAAAATTGACAAACTGTGTTTAGTGGGGTATTGTTAAATAGGTATTTCAAAATCTTCAATCTTCAATCAGATTTACCGTTTAGAATCAATAAGGATTTGAAGTTGGTTAGCAACGATTCTCTATGGTCTTGTTATTTGGTATGGTAGAAATTACTTGTTTGTGGATACTTATTTAGGTACATTGCGCTATATTTGGGAGGGGAAAAACCTACGGGTTAACGTCATGTGCGTATGCACATATTGAAAAGGGAGCTGTGATAGTATAGGATTAAAGATATATATTATTTTATAGTTAAAAGTATTCACACATTCATGGAGACTACAAATGATATATTTTTATCTTTTTCTTATAACTTTTCTGGATGTAAGTTTTTTTTAATTTTTATTTATAAATATTTTAGTATTTTAAATTTATTTATTTACAAAGCCATATCTATTAAAAAGGAAATTTAAGCTCAATATTGTATTTTTATTATTCAAATTAAAACTACTAAATTAAAACCAACCCTTTTCACACTAACGTTACGTAACCCACAAAAAAAACAATATTTTTCACACCCGAAACATTCACTTCAATTTAAAAAAATTCAATAACAAAAACAAACACAGAGACATAATACGCATTGCTGTCTGTTCACTATTTTAGTACTTATTTAAATGAATTAAGGTTCAAAATGCCATGGTGTATGGTGATTTCCTCTCCATGAAAGTGAGGATATTAGTCAGCTTGCGGTGGATGAATTAAGCCAGAGCTAGCCGCGTGTCGACGCTGAGTTTTATTTAATATCACGGCCATTACGAGCAGTTCTGGTGACTTTTCAACAAATGGTGAAAATTATATTACCTGTGTTATGAACTGTACAAATTATAATATTTTAGGATGAGTAAAATTGAGTAGTTTATTTAATTAAATTATTTTTAGTTTTAAAAGTAATATTTATATAATCTTGCGATTATAATTGATTGTCGTTGGAACATAATTACAAATAGTTATAATGTAAAATTGAATTATAAAATACCCAGACGATATATTCATTGAGACCATTTCGACGAATTCCAACATGGTACTTCTGCTGTAAGTTATTCTGGTCCAGGTAATGCTTTAGGGGGAGGGGGCTGATTGGTGGTTTTAGGAGGTTTTTATTATCATTTTTTTTATAACAAGTTCCTAAACATACGGGATGAGTTTTTAAACTGCTCCTGGTAGCGTTTTAGCTTTTGAGTGTTGATCATATACTTGAAGAATTGACTGTTTAGGAATTGATTATCGTGTGAGATTAGAAACATTTTGTAAAAAATAATATTTCTTTATTTTGTCGATACTATTACGTCCCAGAAGTTGATCCTTATAAGTAACATTATCAGACAGTGTAATGTATGGAGTGTATTTTTTTTTCAAAATCACCGAATTCGTTTCATAACTAGGAAAATGATTTTTTTAAACTAGTGGTGTAGCCTTAGTTTTTATTAGCTCTTAGGGTCCTTAAAGTATTTTTTGTTATTCCTTATACTTGCAGATTTGGCCTACCACGCCCAGTTAAAAACTCACCTGTATACATGAAGTAGCTTAAAGATTTCGAAATCGAAAATATTAATTCACACGTTCAGTAAACAATTAAAATTAAACACAGTAAACGCGAGAACAGGCACTCTATGATTCCACATAATACCGACACCAAATATTTGCGTTCGAAGTTAATTTGAACACGGTAACGTACAGCGTTTACATCGCCTATTATTATTTGGGGATTAGTTCGGGGTTTTGTGGTATATGGGGTGAGAGGATGGCGATATGAATAGTAAACAATATAATAAGAATGGAGATACATTTTTATTATATTGTTTACTTGTGTCCGCGACTTCGTTTGCGAAAACTTAATATAATGAAAATATCTATCAGCCTATATATTAAAATAATATGGGGTTTAACTTTGTGGCTTTATTTAGCGCGCGTAACCAAACGCGTGTGCTGATTTTGATAAATTACACCTAGTGTTGTCATGATTGGGAGAACGTTATAAAAGTCATAAAAATTTGAAAAAATCAAAATGGTCGATTTTGGACGGCATAATGTAAAAAAGAAAAAAAATTGAAAATCGTCGAACTATGTCAAATGGGTTAAAAAGGTTAAAAAAAAAACTAAAACAATCCTAACCGCCTCTCTATGAGGTGCACCATAAGCTATTCACTAAAAAAAAGGCTTTTCACGCACTCAAAAAATAGCCGTTCAATTTTCTCGCAATCTGTAACATATGGAATCATACGGGAATACACGATTTAAAGTTCGCGCTAAAATTCTACAGTTTTATATCGCGATGCGTATTTATTTTGCGAATCGTTTTTTATGAAGTTTCTAACTTTTAAGACTAGCAGTGAGCACTTATAAAAAGTATTATTATTTTAAATTTATTTCAAGACTAATTTTTATTGTTATTAAGGAGTTTTGCCTTGAAAAGACTTAAGTAATTTAAAAATTAAAATCTGTAAACCCCGAAAGTATTAAAAACCTGTTAGTGACACCTCGTAATTCTAAACGGTTTGCACAATTTTGAAGCGTAAAAATCCATTAGATTCGTATTCTTACACGGAGTATCACAGGCTATAAGACGTCAGCAAAAAATCAATATGGCGAATGTAAGCTGTCAAAACTGGTGAATCGTTGTAACCTCTTTAAGTTTGACCGACATTAAAGTGTGACGTGTTGTCAATTGGCAGTCGGTTTTTTTTTAATTAATTATGGAATTCTTAACAAATAATAAAAGATAAAGATAAAATAAATCTTTATTTCAAATCTACAAGCAATAGTTGATTTTAGTGCATACTGTGTATAGTCTATTTTTGCAAATATTGCGTACTTGTAACCATATATAAAAGTTATAAATTATAAATTATCGATCAAATGATTGCACTGAATCATTTTTTATTATAATAAATAATGTTCGAAAATTCATAATTTTTGTTCCAGATATTTTTACCAAATAGGACAAGTAAAGAAAAACGCACTATAGTATAATTGTTTTCACGGAAAAATATATCCGACATCAAACAGTAGTAATGCATGGATTTAGTATAGCTGGATTTCATAAACGGAAATCGAACCACAAAAGACACTTAGTTACAGGTATACAAAAAAACCTTCCTTGACAAAAGTCAGATGGTTATAGTGGAAATTCTGTATCAAAACAACAAATATTAAAACCCGGCGAACCTTAAAGAGAGCGAGTAGAGAACCGTCGGTGCGTCGAACCGGAACGCGCTTTACCTGTTTTTATCCTTACATTAATTAATAAATCCCACATTTGTTCCTGGCTTGCACCACACAGGATAACTTGTAACGGCGCAAACGTTTTCGTTAATTAATTTAATTAAAATCATGCGGTGCCGCGATACTTCCGCTGATTTATAAGGGATATTGTAATTGTTAATCGGAATCAATAATTGTTTTACTATAAAGCGAATTTTATCGTTAAAATTTTGTATTTTATAACTGGACGGTAATAAGCAATAATGTGTCAACCCACAAAGAGTGATGTTCGGAGATATTGATGTATTCTGATAACGCGTCACGTGGTTAACAATATTAAAATCAAATTTTACGAACGTAACATGTCATAAAAAATTGTATTAAAAATACTTTTGATATTATTTTGAAGATTTTTTTTTTCATTCATCGCCAGTTTTAATTATTTTTTAAACATAAAGAAATAGGAAATAAAATAAGGATAATGGAATATATATTCTAACTTTCAAAATGTTGCTTACCACTAAGAAGATACATTTGACGCATTTTCATCGTTATGTGCTTACCTGTAAAAAATAAACATATATAAAATTAGGGACATAGTCAAATGGTAATACCTACAATAAAAAAGTATTATAAAAAAAAATATGCTAGTATTTACTAAATTTTTATGTACTAAAACTACGAATTAGTTTTAAAGACAACCCACCATGAAACACGATAACAATAATCTAATACACGAATCTAAAATAACCTTATATAAATTACTTTTGTCTACAAGAATATTCAACGAAGCTTTGTCATTTTATTGCGTTTGACAACTAAGTTTTAGGGTAGACGGAGAAAACTCGCGCACTCGCCGCCGGAGGGCGCGCGGTACACCAGTCAGCTCGTGACCACGACGAATGTGACTTCGTCGAAACGTCGGACAATAAAAAGGTATCACTACCATTAGTTAAGTGCCATATAGGTAAATAACAAAAATCTAATACTGAGTTCTAATCGGGACTAATTCCATTTGTCCCTTTCAAAACTTGTCCCTTTCATGGCACCTCTCCCCTACACTAAAATAGAATTTGATCTAAAGCGATTTCATACTAAAATATTACAGAATACCGCTATCTGCATATCCATATATGAATATATATATACTTGTATGTATATGTAGACAGTATATTAAATAAGCAATTGTCTAGCTGCGGTTAATAATAAACCACAAGACATACTGTCCGGCTGTCTGTCACATTTCCAGTTTCCAGACTGTAGACATTATTGTTTGGTATAATAATATAAATAATCCTTTTGTTTGTTTAAACAAAAGGATTATTTATACTAATATTATAAAGGGGTCACAATATTTTGTAAGTTTTTTTATGTAGAGGGAATATCTGAAACTACTGATATAAAATAAGTTTATTTAGAAATTCCCTTCGTTTTATCGTTGGTACTAGGACAGCAGAAGACTAATGAAGTTCATAGTCACCATAAGTCTATATTAATAGTAAAAATTTATTGTCGAATATATTTTAGCTTCACTGTTGAGTCGCTGCACCTATTTTGCTAAAATTTATCTTGTTGTGTGTCAAAACTATGGGAAAGTATATCCTACCATAAAAAATAGAATTAACGCCGTTTTAGAATAATCGATAAACGAACATAAAGAAAGTCCACGACGAATTAAGAACTTCTTTCTTATTTTGGAAATCGGTTAAAATATCATCAATAGCTTCTAAATCATCAAAATAAAACTTCCCCTAAAAGAACCGTATAAGCCAAATAGCGCAATAAATAAGACATCCCGAGATTACAGCCGTATAATCCCGCGACCAGATCGCGGGTTTCCATAATCTCAGTGATTAACAATGGCGGCTGTCCCGGGGGAATCTAATAAGCGTCCCGCGAAATCATTTGCGGGATTGCGAGAGGGGGCGTAGTGTTAATTTTTGTAATTGCCTCCGGCATCCCGGCTAACCTATATTAGGTTATTCGGGATTTTTTTTTCGGTAAACGCCCGGCTTCATTATCGTAGTACCGGGACGAATCCCGCGGGACGTGGTCTACTTTTACGCGTCATGGATAAGATTAAATAGGAGTAGAAGACTATTTTATAAGGGTAAATGTAAGTAGGTAATTATACCTAATTTTTCAAAATGGCGAATTATGGGAAAGATATGCTAATGTGTAATGGAATTTGACTCGTACTTAATTTATGATATCGTTACTTCACAACACACAGCAATAAATCGCTTTATTATAGTGACCGAATACAAAATCTGTGTGAAACGAGTCAACTAAGTTAGTAATTTAAATTTAGTTTTCATATGATTCTGTGGTTTCATATGATATATGATTTAAAAAAAATATATTATACATAACGCTCGAATTACCAAGTTCAAAACCAAACCTTCCAAAACCAACCAAACTTTCAAAACCAAAACCTTCTTTGCGTTTTGTGCCCAAAAATATTAGCAGAATTTTAAGTCAGATATGATCCAATATATTTGCCTTATTGAAGAATATTTGTAGAAGTGACATTACTAGACTGACTAGATTGAGTAGCGATAAAACTACATAATTTTACATAGAAATCATTATAAAATAATAACTTTGCTTAGTTAATATTGAAAGTATATATTATTTCATTTAAAAATAGTTCATCATTTTTTCAATTTGGTATCCTTGTATGTAATTTTCTCGTAATATTTTTCATCTACGTCGTGTTAAAACTTAAGCGACGATATAAAGATCTTTAGTATCTGACACGAGTATTTTCGAAATGACTAATGTGGCACTCCTTAAAAACAAACTTGAATCAATGAGCGATCGTCCTGAAAAATGGGAAACCTCGAAATACTTTTACTCCTAAACATTGAAATTTGACTCTAAACCCTAGAAAATAAAGTTCTTTTTCCTGTATACAACGTTAACAAGAGAACAGTTTGCGAGATGTGAACCATTTTTTCATATTCAATTTCTGATAGCAGGATTTATTATTGATCCTGTAAGGTAAGGGGGTTGAGATTTGAACAAAATATTGGAGTATTTTGAATTGTTACTTGTGCTATATATTAAGTATGTGTTTAAATCAATTTAATTATTTGATGTATGGCTTTTAGTTGTCCCAATTAGTCACGTGTTATTTCGCCAATTTCACGTGAATAACTATATATATTTTATATTTGTTTAACATGACAGCTTTTAATTAAACTTATAATCAAGCAAAGATTCGTTAAGAAAATAACTTAAAAAAAATTACGAAATTTTTACTAATTGTATTTAAAATTTTTGGAATTATTTCTTGCGAGTATTTCTTAGCTCCAGACGTAAAATTAACTTAAAAAGTTATATTAATACCACTATAAAAATTCAAGAAAAATACTTATAACCATATAATATAAAATCTGTTACATTACATCTCAAACAATATTATTGTTTAGAACACAACAAAATTCTTATCGTATATCATAACGTATAATTTATGTAATATTTACTCAAAATCAACCCTTGATAACTTTATTTCGAATGAATCTCAACCTTACTACTTAGTAGTTAAGGATCAAAATTACCTACAATCGTCATTCCATTAATCACTGTCACAAGAATGACGTGTATGACAGTATGTGGAGTTAGCTTATGAAATTCAGTGGAGATTATTGAACTTAAGACGTGTGAATTAGGGGATGGAGTGTAAGGAACTAGTTGGAACCGGTATTTTGCTTTTAACCATTAGTATCTACATATATGTATATTAATACGTTAAGCAAAATTTGTACTCCTTTTTACGAAAATTACGTGGACTGAGGAGTATGAAATTTCAAACACTTACTGCTTTACTACAAAAGATCAAATAAAACCATGTTCAACACTCTAACTCTGTCTAGCTAAACAGTGTTTAAAATTAGACATTGTTTAAAATGTTGTCAAAATTGCTACACTGCGTGTAAAAATTACAAAGAAACTTATTAATAAAATGTCACACGTTATATCTGATAGCTAAAATAGATTTTGAGGCTATATTAATAACATGTAAGCGTCAATTTTTATACATTATTAAACTATGTCTAAATCACGTTTAACTCAAAACTTTTCTAGACGTGGATTTGTAGTACAAGATTTTATAGACACGCGTTCAGCGTATGTTTAAATTTTTTGTAGTAAGGCAGTTATAGTTTATATGGAGAACGGGTAAAAATTCTTATGTTTTTTTTTCAATTATGCACTAGAAATACATTTATTCAACAAAAAAAAAAAATTACTCTCATTATCATGTCTTAGATACACAGACATCCACGCATATATCTCTTTTGTTTATTGTTAGTCTGTGGTTAAATTGAGAATAGATTATCTGTGGTCAAAATAATGTACAAACTTATAATTAAAATTGATTATTGTAAAATTTCGACCACAAAGCGATTTATTTACACAATTAACATATAATTAAATGCATTCGATATTAACATATAATTTACTAGCGTTAACTTATACTTGTACAGCACAAGGACAATAAAGTAATTTCGCCTTTCAGTGCAATCGGAGCAGCAAGAACCCTCTTGAACCGTTCCCATCTATACAGGCAGACGGTCCATCTATACAGTGCCATCAGATATGCTGTAAAGGAACAATGCTTTGTAATAGCCCAGCAAGTGTAATTGCTGGCGAGAACTTAATAACTTAGCACCGACAGAACATTTTCTGTTTTCATCGTAAATAAATTAAGGATATTTATGTACGTAATATTATATTGATGAAGCTAGTTCTTTTTAAAGAATTCGGACAAAAATAAGTCATAAATTTTTAGTGTTTACTAGCCTCCGTCCACGGCTTCGCACGCGTGATATGTTAATCAAAAGTAGCCTATGTGTTATTCTGATATATAAACTATATTATTGTAAAGTTTCGTTAAAATCCATTCAATAGTTTTTGCGTGAAGGAGCAACATACAACCATATATGTATCCATATATACAAAACTTTCGGGTTTATAGTATTATAAAGGACTAGCTTTTGCTTGCGATTTCGTCTACATAATATTCTTTTCTATTATTATTCTATTATTTCTCATTTTTATTATACAATAAAGATTAAAATACTGTACGGTTTGGAAAATTCCTTTTACATTGGAAAGTATTCACTTTCCAATCCAAGTAATCTATAATTTTTTTTAAATCGTAGTTATATTAATTTTATTTCAATACGTTTTATATTAACACGTTTGAAAACCACAGCATAATAATGAGTTTAAACAAATATTTCATATCGTTCTTAATAGTAAAAAAAGTAACAGCCTGTAAATATCCCTCTGCTGGGAAAAGACCTCCTCTTCTATTAACGAGAAGGTTTTGAGCTTAATCCACCACGCTGCCCCAATGCGAGTTCGCCAAAATTTCTCCCGGCACATGCAGGTTTCCTCGCGATGTTTTCATTCACCGCCGAGCTCGAGATGAATTTAAACACTAATTTAGCACTTGAACAATCAGAGATGCTAGCCGGGGTTTAAAAACGCGATCATTGGTTGAGATCGACGTGTTCTAGACTAAGCCATCTCGGCTTTTATCATTCTTAATATAAAACATAAATTTCAAAATGTCCCCAGTAAGCATCCATCACATTCTTACGGCCTTATACAGTGAGTGATAATTTCTGTATGCCGTTGGACTTATTGTGTCAAATGCCTTACCCTATATGGGATGCGAACGTATTCCTCCATGAAATTTGAACCTTATGACGGAGCTGTAAGATTCTTTTTCGATTGGATAATGTAATTGAAAGAATATACAGTTACAATAATATATGAGAAATATTTGTTGTCACGTTGGCGTAATGAGTTCGAAGATGGGAGGGATATTCGGAAAACATGGGAGCTTTTTTATGGCGTTTTATAGTGTAGACAAGTACGTGTAGATTATACTTCATATAAAGTTAAATATATACTAAAATCATAAAACTAATGAGTTTGTTTGAACGCGCTAATCTCAGGAATTAGTGGTTTGAATTGAAAAATTCTTTTTGTATTAGATAGTTTATTTATTGAGGAAGGCAATGGTACATCAAGCTACGACTCATAAGAGCGAAGCAGTAACCATAAACGCGAGTAAAACCGCAAGGGACAGCCAGATTTTTCATAAACCCACAATCTACTTTGACATAGCAGTGAGATTTAGTTAAAAACTAACTCACTGAACCAATTTTAGTAAAAATTCTAAGGGATTAATCTGAAAGACAAATCTCCAAGTCCCTCCAAAGAATAAAAAGATTTAGATAGTTTAACCTTTAATGAACGGTAAAAAAAATTAAAAGAACAATTTTCTTGATAAAGTCGGTTAAAAACAAGCGATTTCACCCCAACCTCCATGTATTAGAGCATTATCACATCAAGCGGACATCTTGACAAACGAGTTTCCCGCCATTAGTCTATGTCTATTGTCTGTGGTTATAACCGCTTAACAAGGAAACATGTAATTATTAATTATCTATGCTGTTACATTTAAAAAGTTTAATAATGATATAAGTAAATGAATTTGTTAATTCTGATACTGTGAATGCAGCGTTAATCGAGGCGCCATATTTAATTGAGACTATATTTTAAACTTTCTTTGTATTTAAATAAAGAAATATATCTTAAATAAAAGATTAAAATATTAAATCAAGTCGTAAACTAAAAATGCCGAATATAACAAAGAAAAATGATTCATTAAATTAGCACTTATTATAATTTAATTTTTCTACGTAACCCTTAATAATAAAGTCAGAAAGGATAATATATAAAAGAATTAAGGTTCAGACAAACAAGTAGTAAAACTAAAAGAACAGTGAAATTTCTTAACAATAGATGCGTTACGTCCATACTATTTAGACGCTGATAAGCAATACTGTGTCAAGCAACACGGACTTCATTTTGAGAAAATGGCGTCTAAACATGTCAGGCCTATTCTTAATAAGTATGTTTGAAGAAGTATATATACATCTTTCCTTTAATTTTTGATAAAAGGTATAATTAATTAAAATCAGACTGATATATTTAATATATTATCTATTAAAAACTTTTTTAAATGTTTTGATAATTGTATAAATTGCAAAATATGGAACGCACTTGAAATTCGAACAAATTAATTAAGAAACCTTTTTCCGTACTTATTTAGTTTATAAGACTTCATTTATTTCTAATAATGTTATATCGGTGATACAGTATCAAAATACATCAATATCTCCGAATTCAACATTTTTTGGGTTGGACACATTATTGCTTATCAGCATTCATTTTATGTTAAAATCTGTACCCATTTACAACTTAGAAAAGCCATCATTTAGACCTAAATTATTCTCGCCTGTCTTAATCAGTCGTTTACTGGTTGCTAGGCATCGTCGTCCAAAGTGATCGGTATTCTGGGCGCCAAAATCCATAATCTCATAACATATTTATAGCATTGCAATAATATATATTATTACTAATTCATGTTCACCCGCAAGTTAAACAAAGTATTGCACCCGGTTTTACGCGTCATCAGGAACTAGCGGATACGCGGTCGCGCGGTATGCGGGTTCGATTCCAGTCGTAACATTATCTGCGGTTAAGTCTGCCTATTTACGGAATGCGATCGATAGCTGTATGATTGAATTATGTTCGTTTTGAATTATTTTGTTTAAAATCAATGGTTTGATTTATTTGTTTTTTAATCCATTTCAAATAGGAGGTCTCAATTGGTAGTGAAATTAAATATGTATTATCTCAGATCTCGGTTATTTCTTAACCGATTTGAAAATTCACACTATTATATAGAAATTCAAATTGAAAATTGATTATCTATGGTCAATTTTTAAATCAATTGAAAATTCAATGAACTACGATAGAGTTCCGACCAGGCGGCCATTAGTATTATTAAATGGTCCAAAATCACATAAAGCAATAAACTAATTTCTTCTTCAACCCAAACAATAAAATGGTAATGAACCGACGACGAAGACAATGGCATTAAATATAACTACCGTTTCTATTACAGGATACGCGTAATTCAGGTATTATATGCAAATTCGAATGTTATTTTAGATTACACTGAGTAAAATTAAGCGGAATGTGTTATTTCAATTTATCTATAAGAATAAACCAAATCAAATCTTAATATACTTTCAAGTAGGCTTTTACAAGCACTTTTGAATCGTCAATACGGAAACAAAACAGAAAACAAATAAATAAATTTAATCATTTACCTCCGGTTTGGAATGTAGATTTAGCGAGAATAACCGGCAAGAAACTCGATAGTTACTCTTTAAAAATCAATAAATAAAATTATAAAATCAATTGTCGAATCTATGTGAGCTCATTATCTCAGAAACAATGTGTCTATTTGGCATATTTTTTAATTTGAAATTTATAATTTTGAGAGGCAAAGGCCATATTCTCATATGTGTGAGTACTGCAGACGAAACACCGTTCCCTTTAGAATTATGGATACTGATTTAGACAAATTCGTAATGATTGACGAATTTGATGACAAAAGTCAAAATAAAAAACCAACTAATTTAACTCTAAAATACATATAAAATCGTCATAGCTAAAAAAACAATCTTAGAAACGATCAGTAGGCGCTTTAATGAAAAATTCTACTAGATGTCAAAGGGTCATTGATCCGAAGTTATCCTATAATGATACCGCCACACATGGACATACGAATATAAATATCGTCAGCGCAATAACGCTTGTCGTGGACGCGAGAGCGTCCGAGCCTGAAATATGTCCGCCATATTTCAGCAGATATAGCCTGGCCATCCGACTGTTACACGTCTGCTTGTATGTAGTCTCAACAGAATTATATACAACTAGCTTTTCCTCGCAGCTTCACCCGGGATAATATACATTTTATTATAATTCATATATATACATTAATAACCTATGACCATCTAGATGAATGCAATAATTTTTAAAATAACTTCAGTGGCTTCTGAAGTTGACTTTGCACATAAAAGACGCTTTCTAATTATTATTTTAATACGGAAATCAAGCTATTTTATGCAGCTTTGTCCAGGGTTGTAACTATTTTTTTTTACATTTCACGCCCCTTATTACACTTTTGGGTTTGGAAAAATCGGTTATAGATTATCCATGTACTGACACGTTGCTCCTTTATACATTTTATGCTAAAACTTAACAATAAATAAAGTCTTCAAGCTCTTGGCTTCGGCAGCACACTCTAAAACGGATAGTCACAACGTTAGTTAAATTTATTGTGGTATCAATTCTGACTTGGAAATTGTAATGTTACTTCCTGTGATATCATTTTAACTAAACATCCCGTATTTTTCGGTAACGCATCAAAGAATTTTTTAACGACTGAATTTGTTTACTATTCAACTTGTGGCATCATGGAAAATTATCAGAAATCCCGAAAGGAATACGATAATAAATAGATATTTATTATCGTAATTCTTTCGGGATTTCTAATATAAGCAGATGCTTATACAATAGTGGTGAAATGCATCAAATCCTGACACTTAACTGAAGAGAAGAGAGCAGAGAATGTCTTTGATACAAAAAAATATCGGCCATATAACTTTTTATTCGCGCCATAATTGGCAAGATCACTTCGTACTTGAATAGAATAAAAATATTGCCCTTAACCAAGCCCTTTGATGTCATCCTTGGACACAGCTAAATAAAAATACGAGATATTGTCAGCTTAACCCGTGTTGGGTACTTTAAAGGCGTGTGACCCTCTATCTTTATTGTGATGACACCAATTTGCCATTTTTCGACACAAAGCCAGTGGAAAAATGTCTATCCTCTTTACTATGGAACGGTTTTTCTTGTATTAACGGTTTCTTGGAGAAGTATTTTGAAATTTTATAAATTGTATGGAAATATTTTGTGCCAATAATATTTCTAAATCTTTAATTACCTCGGCAGGTCTCAACTTTTCATTTGATATTCTAGGATTACATTTGTAAGTTCTACCCTCGAGAGCGATATAAAACAACTCTGTAACTTAGTAACAGATATGTCGGCAGTAGTTACGAAACCTGTAAATGTCAAAAATAAGTCTGACAGTAAATTCTTTCAGGTGTAAAGCAATGAGAAATAACTTATGGTTAGGAAAGTGTGACTCATGAAATATCAATAGGTTGTTACGAAAGTGTCAAGCACAATTATATAGAAGCATCATAAATTTTGGTCACGTTCCATAGCTGTTTGATGGTCGCGATCTAACATCTACTAAGATCAGAGATCACTTTGTCACATATCCATATATAAAATATGCCCTTAAACGTTAAAAGAGAAAGTAATTGTAACCAAATTCATTTTATAAAACCCACCATGTGTCAGCTAAAAACATAGTTGAAAATAACTTGTAGTTTTAATTACCGGGAGTGACAAATAATAATGCATATAAAAACAATGAAAATGATAATATAATTCCAAAATAAGTTATTATTGTCTATGTTATTGTATTTATTAATGAAACTGAATATACCGAATCGTTGTTTATGTTTAAATCGAATGCACCGTTCCATTTAATATCACGGAAATCATCAACAAAACATTACATTTATTATTAATAACGAAATATGACTGTTCCTCTTAATATCCTCGCTATAAACTATAGGCTTTTCATTGAAAAACTCGTAAAAGTTCTGAAATCCCCCCCTTTTTGATGGTCGTGATAAATCAAATGTGGAGTCGCGTTTGCGTCGTAAAATAGAAGTTGTCTTTTATTACACTTTCAATCTCTTTGAAGAAGCCACAAACATAAGAATTTTACGGTTGTATATGAGTATTAAAAATATATAAAAATTTTCTGACATCGAAGAAAATTAGACGATAAAATAATATTATTTTAACAAGATTTATTTATGACTTATTCAACATAATTATGCATGTCTGCTTTCGAATAAGAATCACGAAAAACCCTTCTGTTTTCTATTGATGTATTTACTGGTGACGGTATCACCTAGAGGAATTGGAAATACTGAAGATTAGCTACTAAAACTTCAGCATCCTTTACTCAAATGGACATACGTCCTTAGAGTATTACATGTAAGAACTCATCTTGATTCGAAAAATCATTTTTCAATCATCAAACAACAAGGATGCATATATTCTAGAAGATTGTCGAAACCCCAACGTTAAAGCTAAATGTTTCAAAGCTAAAGTGGAGCAATTTAGATTGGATTATAAAACTTAATCGTGATCTTTACTGAGAATTTATTAAAATGTACAGTAATGTAACTCGAGAGAAGGATGGTTGCTCCCAATACCCCACTAGATCTCAGTGTGTACAAGAAGATAGCAATACACAGAAAAAAGTATGATTGTCTGTTGTCGTTGATCTGATGATAAGCGATACTTTCCCAGACGAGGCCAGTACAACCGGTGCGAACTAAGAAAGATATTGAAACAGATATGATTAATTTCATTTACAAAGTTGGGAAACTGGAGAAACTAACATTAACACGTTACTAAGATTCCGTTTAAACTTGATAATAACGCTATACTAGCGATGCAGTTAACAGTGCAGTTAGCGGTCGATCCGACCGTATACCGTATACGGATATCAATTTTTTATTCGAGTTTCAACCTTATTGTTAAGTGCATAAGAGCTATATGTACATGTGTTTTGTAAACACTAATCGCTTGGCAACCTTCCAGCTTTAATCTCAGTTAGTTCATTTGTTTATTACTATTCGCTATGTAGTTGTGTCATCGAAGTATGGGTTAGAAATATTAGTATTATTTATAGTGTTTTTGAACTGTGATATTTTATGGTAGGGTTATGAAATTGGTCAGTCTAGAGATATATAACGAATACATGATAATGCAAATTACAAATAGTCATATAAAATTATAGGGAAAAAGTTTTCTGGCCATGCAAGTTAGATCTGCGGTTCTTGATTTCTTTCGAGAAAGTTCTGAAATCGAAGTAAAACTTTATCCGGTGCGAAGGACCAAAAATTAAATACAAAAAGTTACATCGATTGATTCAAAATTAGCACTTACAACAGACAAGAAAACGGGTAAGAAATAAAAATTCTTTATTAAATGATAATTAAGACGGTATTTACTAGTGTAACAGTTCTCATCGACCTTATGTTAGTGATTATCGAATGATTGTAAATTATCATGTATAGTTAATACTGACTCCTGTTTTGTGTTCGTATATCAATGGGTTAAAATCTATCGACAAATTTACAACTTGGACATTTGATTGGTGTTTTATCATTATTTACAGCACTACTGTTCCCTTAACTTCGTTTGCGTGGGAGTTGGATATGGAGATACATTTTCGTCTGGGTCTTTTTTAGAACGACTAATTCAACAATTACGTGTCTATTGTCTATTTTACGTGATGAATCATGGTTAGTTGCCATGGTGAGCTGTTTAAACTACCTAAACTTCAAATTAAATGACTCGGAAATTACACTATGGTGATTACGCGTGATTTGATAACTTTTATTATTAAATTTTCGGAGGTACTGAAATGACATCAATATTACATTTGAAATTACCAGTTTTAGTTTTTTTATTAAAATCTTGAAATTAAACTTTATAAAATGAATCATCCTGACGTTTCGAGATCGTAAATATATTCCAGTGTTTTATTACGATGCTAAAGATTGTGTACGATGAAGACACACCATGGGAATAAGGCGATCACTTCCAAGCTGTCTCAATACATTTTATAATTTGTAATAAATTATGACGTTGTTGAAAAAATAATAATAATTCAACAAAAGGCAAAAAAAGAGTCCCGCTGAGTTTTTTTCGCGGTCTCTTCTCAGGTCTGAGGCTTAATCTTTTCCGAAACCGTGGTAAATTAATTTTCTAGACGTTCAAAAAGAGAATGTAAATTCCTTATTTTGAATAAATATATTTTGATTTTTGATTTTGAAAATTTTATTTAGAATCAAATTACGAGGTAATTAAGTAAGTTTAAATTGAGTATTACAAAATAAACTATTTAATGAGAGTAACTAATAGATGGTACATCAAAGTTGAACTTCTAAAACAAGTTAACGTCGTAAAGCGATGTAATAGCTCAGTTTAACGTCCGTAAAATTAACTATACTGTTGTTTAAAAATATTTTAATTACTTTTGTTAAGTCGGTTTTAATATTATCCGTTCAATTAAAACTTGAATTATGAAATGATTAATTTTATTGTTATACGATTAATTATATTTTTGATTTTTATGCATTTTTCTTGTATAATTAATATCATCATTCCGTTTCCTTACTTGATTGCTTTTTAATATGAGCGTAAATATTTTATTATATTCTAGTAATAATAATAAAATGAACGCATCACACTCAACGGCCCATATTAAGATCGCGTGATCTTGTGTCGGGGGTCCGGAAACACTAACAACATTAGCATAAACACCCAAACCACGACAAACATCCGTATGGCCAATACAGACACTTGCCGTGAGTGAGATCAAACCCGCGAGCATTAGCGCTTGAGTCAGTTGCAGTGACCATTGCGCCAACGTGTCTGTCAAGTGTTACCAATTCTAGTGTACCAGTGCCTCGCAGTTTCACTCAAGTCAATGCCACTTAAATGATTGTTGTGTGGGTGTTATAGAGCCTTGTAATCTTTATCAGTAAGCGATAAAAACAAAAATATTTTTATCGAATCGAATAGTTTTTTGAGTTTTTTAGGGTTCCGTACCTTAAAAGGAAAAACGGAACCCTTATAGGATCACTTTGTTGTCCGTCTGTCTGTCTGTCTGTCTGTCTGTCTGTCTGTCTGTCTGTCTGTCTGTCGGGATGTCAACCCTTTTTTCTCAGAAATGCATAGACGTATCATGTTGAAATTAATATCATATACTCAAGTCTACGATGACATGCGGCCGTGAAAATATTAAAGTTCTAAGTCAAGGCAATCAAAAGATAATGGAAAATATGTCGTATATTTTGACCATTTTAGCGTTTTCGCAAGGGAATCAAAACCTATAGGGTACTTCCCATTGACCTAGCACGATGAAATTTGGCAAGAAGTAAGATCTTATGGTACAAATAAAGGAAAAAATCTGAAAACTGTAAATTTTTGTATGTATGTTTGTCTGTTTGTAGGTTTGTCTTTCAACCTTTTTCTCAGAAACGCGTGAAGGTAACAAATTTTTACCAACGTCAAGTACTCAAAGTTGTAATTACTAAGAGCTGTGAAAAAATCAAACTTCTAAGTTAACGCAATCAAAAGATACGGTCATTTATATCACATATTTTAAGTATGATAGCGTTTTTAACGTTTTCGCAAGGGAATCAAAACCTATAGGGTACTTCCCATTGACCAAGCATTATGAAATTTGGCCAGGAGCAAGGTCCTTTAGTATACATAAAGGAAAAAATCCGAAAACTGTAAATTTCTGTTCGTGTGTCTGTCAGTCTGTACGTCTGTCTTTCAACCTTTTTCTCAGGAACGCGTAAATGTATCAAGTTGTAAATTGATCAAGCGGAAAATATATTAATCTTGGAATTAAAATTATATGTACTTGTAACAAATTAACATAGAAGTTGACCATGGTCAAAAAAACAATTTTACAAACACTGAGAAGAAATTTGTATCAATACGAAAACATTAAAAAGCAGCAAACCTTTATAAACAACGCAATGCAATCTATATATCGCAGCTAACAAAATGATAGCGCGATGCAGCGTACAGCTAATGCCATCTATTACAACATTATGACATTAACTGTGATATAATTCTGCTCGATTAATAAAAATTTTTATTTTAATTATTATTTAAACGCGCTAAAAATTATAAAATAAACTTTTCATTTAAAAGTTTTATCGTCGATTTATAACGTCATTACGTAATTAACATTCAATATAAGAGCTTCACGCGATTTGATTTAAGTACTCGTATTGACTTAGTACGAAAATTTTAAAATTAAATTCAAACAGATCGAGTTATTTAATTTACTTATTTATCTAAACATATAAGTCTTCTGGTTATTAGTAATATAATTAGTTAATTATAAATAAACAATTAGTTTTGTTCGAATTAAGGACTAATTATTTTCGTCTTGGCAACACTAATATATATTTCTATATTTTGATTGATAATGTAAATCTAAATATTTTACGAACGTAGTGCAGGGGTAGTGGAGTGTAGTAGAATATAAATAAAAATAAAACGAGAATAAAATATAATATAATTATTTTGTTAATGTCAAAGCCAACAAGTTAGTTCATTTAAATTGTCAAGAGATGGCGCTAGCTGTATCCTGAATCGCGCTATAACTTTTTTTTTTGAAAGTATAAGGTGTATTAGTACTTAAAATAAAATTTTGTGTTTCCATGGATTGCATCCATGATCGTGTTTTAAATTAAAGTGCTCCTAAGTAGTTTCAAAATAGTTTTTGGGACGTGATCCATATTTACATAATATTTGATTATATTTAAGCGACTTCTAAAAAGGAGTGTTTTCAATTCGACCTTGTATTTAATTTTTTTTTTATGTTTGTTCGCCGATTACGCCGGCATTTGAGTACCGATTTTCAAAATTTTTTTTTTGTTTGAAAAGGTATACTTCCAAGGTGGTCCCATTGTCTTCAGGTCAGGATCAGATGATGGGATCCTGGAGAAATTGAGGGAACTCCTCAAATATTATAGGCAAGCGTATACCGATTTAGGTATTTTTGATAGTAACTTATGTTGGAACTGATGATGAAGACCACAAATGGCGTAGAAGGGTTAGTCTTATATAGATTTCTATAAGTTTGTACGGAACCCTCGGTGCGCGAGTCCTACTCGCACTTGACCAGTTATTTTTTATATAAAAAGTAGCTGCCAAACGAGCAGGCGGGACTTCTGATGTTAGGTGATCACCACCGCCCGTGGACATTTAGACATAATACGTTGCCAATTTAAAAAAAAAAAGATAGTATGAAAGGTAATAGTAAGGAAAGGAATAAGCACGGGATAGGATTTAAGCTTCTCTCACTCGCCGTACAAAACTATATATTAGTAGCTAATATAGCTGTGATACTTTACGCCGATCCTTATCAAAGTGTAGTACTGCCTAGGCCGAGGCCGAGTCACCTCATAGTCTGTAAGTTACATACGGCTGTACTTATATCCGCACGAGCCCATAAAACCCAACGTTGTAATTAAAAAATTATAGCCTAGTTTTTACTTTTAAATATCGATTCTGCTAACGCTGATAAAATGCCCAACACACGCTCAGTTGAAGCCTTGTATATTTATAAGAATTACATTTGTAAGTTTCACTCTCGAGAGCGATCTAAAACAATTCTATCACCCAGTATAATATACGTCGTAAATAATTAAGGAAGCTGTGAATGTCAAAATAAGACACAGACGGTAAATTCTTTCAGGTGAGAAATAACTTATGTAAATCTTTATGAAAGTCTGGAAGTAAAAGTTATAAGAATAATTCTCGTCTAAGAAAGACATTTTATTAGTATGAACGTATCTACCAGCTTGATTAACGCACTTATGAGCAATGGATGAAAATTGACGAGAACACGACAGATCCGGTTCAAGACTCATTATCTACTTTATTTGACGAATACAGAGGCCGAATAGTAATTTTGGAGATGGAGGAATGTCATCATTCAGTAACAAGATGATAAGTTTATTTTGAACACACTAATATTAAGAATTATGGGCTTTTTACTATTTCGATTCGGTCGATTTTACTATTATCGAGTTTCTTCAGGGTTCTTCTCGGTTGAACAATTCATTTAATTAATTTTTTGCTTACTGTTTTGTTTCTGTATTGACGATTCAAAAGTGCTTGTAAAAGCCTACTTGAATAAAGTATATTTTGATTTGGATATATTATTCATACAAACGAAGAGATTCTATAAATCCATGCAGTAATTATATAGTAACTTTCAGACTAAAGTTGACAAATAGATTATATTAGACTGGATTTTTTTATATAATAATAATTTTGATAGGCAAAACACTAAGAAAAAATTACGTTAAATATTTGAATATTTTTCTTCGATACAAAAAAAGAACCATACTCGAAAAATGAGTCACCATTCAATAACTAAAGCATACGTAGAACTGAGAAAATTCAATAAGAATACCATCCAAACGATCATAAAATACAACTGTACAATACTATTTATTGTATACGACCTCGATTTCTCCGTTTCCTTTCGTATTACTCGGTGCGATGAGAAAAAAATAATACATTAATAGACCCGATGAATTTGGAAACATTATATTTTCCATTTATTTCACGGCCCGTGGTTTTATATGTGCCAGGCATTCAACGATCCATTTAGAAGGAACGACACGACAGCGGGATGATTAATACGTTCTTAATCTGATGTCTTTGATCGAATGTGAGAAATGGCGGCAAAATACTTTTAAAACGTCTTGACGGTTATAAATGAAGATTTTATTGACGAATTTATTGAGTTCAAATTATTTTTCCGCTTGGATTCATTTTGTTATACTTATACTTAAAATTCAAGAGTTTATTCAACAAATTGATTAGTAGTTTATATATAGGTTCACGAAAGATGTTGTTTAAATGTATTACGTTGACATAATTAAATTATTAAATTCAAATTATTTCTATAGGAATCATCAAACAAAATCAATTGTGCCACGTACATGACTTAATCAACAATATAATGAATTTACAACATAATCCAAAAATCACTAAATTGCCGTGTCTTTTATTCACAAACTAGATGCATGGTTACTGCTTCGCTCCTATGAGTCGTAGCGTGATGTAATATAGCCTATAGCCTTCCTAAATAAATAAACTCTTAAGCTTTATTATATTAGCACAGATTACTAAAGCAGTTGAAAAAATATATAAAGTTTATAATGGTAAAGTAAACTACCATTAGAATCTTTATATTTTATCAATTGAATTATTTTCTACAATGTAAAAATATTAGCATAAATAAAACACAAATAATGGACGCTGATAAGCAATACTGTGTTAAGCCACACGAACGTCATTTTAAGAAAATGGCATCTAAAGATGTCAAAGCTATCCTTAATATGTTTGAAGAATTCATCTTTTCTTTTTTTTTCTAATAAAAAGTATAATTAATTAAAAGCAGATTGATATATTTAATATATTATCTAATAATAAGTTCTTTAAATATTTTATATTATTGTATAAATTGCAAAATTTGGAACGCACTTGAAATTCGAAACAATTAATTACGAAACTTTTTTGCTACTTATTTATTTTATACGACTTGATTTTTTTTTCAATAATATTAAATAGATGATGCAGTATCAAAATACATCAATATCTCCGAATTCAACATTCAAAATTATTACTTATAAGCATCCAAATATCTTAGATCGTAATCGTATCGTGTCGTATAAAACATAAAACAACAATGTCTATCAAACGGCCGGCGGTCATTTTACGAGCCCGAGTAACGTAGGAGGTAATTGCTCGGAGATAAAGCGCCCAATGTCGTAACACCATCTAATATAGGATTCCAGAATACGGAACAAGAAACTAAGGGGGATTAATTAATATTATTAATGGATTCCAAGATGTACACTTTGAATCAATTAAATTTTGGCTACAAATGAATACGCTTGACAAAATTGATTTGGATAAAGAAAGGAATTAGTAAAATCAACAGATATTTTGATTGCATGGAGATTTTTTGAAGCATTGTCATAACAGTGGTATCTGTATTACAATTATTAATGTGAATATAATTCCGTCTGTCTGTCTAGCTATCAAACAGATAATTTTGGTTGGTTAATTAAATCGCTGGACTGATTTTAAATTTTGCTATAGATATTGTTTGGACTTTGGAAAATGATGTAGGCTACTTATTGTGGCAAAAATAAAACATCACGAGGATGAAATAGAAGATAAAATTTGTATGGACAAGGTGTTTTTTTTTTTCAAATAAATTATTAACGATTTTTTTTAACTTCTGGTTTCAGGAAACAGCTAGTTAACTATAGATTAGTTAGCAGGTTTGCAAAGTTAAAACGAACACTGAATATCAGAGATATCACAAGGAATTAAACATGAAAAATTTGCTATTCGATTTTAGAATCATCGGATAGAATAGCATAACTTGTTACGTAAAACGTATATAAATTAATCAATTCTAAAATAATTCTGACAAGAGAAAATGCAATAATAGAGTTGATTCGGAAACTATATAGTACAAAAAAGTAACTGTTAACTAAAATGAATTTAGATTGACTTGTTAATGCAATATCCGTGATATAAATTTACAGTTAATTGCTGGTAACTTACCGAACCGTGATTAGGTAATTGTTAAATACACAATCGAAATTGTACTGATTGCGATAATTACTGATCAATTTGAAAGCCATTCATTGTAGGTCATATGGACGCTGATATGCAATACTGTATCAAGCCACACGGATTTCGAATTTCAAGTGCGTTTCGTATTTTACAATATCTATAATAATCTCATATATTTGAAAAACTTATTATTAGATAAAACATTTCATTATATCAATCTTGTTTAAAATCAATATACCTTTTATTATAATACAATAACATGGATATTGTCTTGTTCAAACAAATTCAGTAGATGCCATTTTCTCGAAATGAAGTCTGTGTGGCTTAACATAGTATTGCTTATCAGCGTCCATTTGTAAGTTTAACTCTCGAGATGAAAAAACTCTGTAATTGAGTAACAGATACGTCGTAAGTAGTAACGAACGCTGTAGCTGATAAAAATAAGGCACTCACGGTAAATTCTTTCAATTGTATGTAAATCTTTTTGAACATCAGAGAGCAAAAGTTATACGAGTAATTCAAAATCAAAAAATACTTTATTCAAGTAGGCTCTCACGAGCATTTTTGAATCGTCAATACATGAAAAAACAAAAAAAAAATTACATCAATAATGAAGCTACCACCGGTTCGGAATGTAGCTTCTACCGAGAAGAACCGGCAAGAAACTTTTTTCCTCATTCTTACCTCATTCTTATAAGTTTTACTCTCGTGACATAAGACAACTCTGTAACCTGGTAACAGTTTACGTAAGCTGTGAGCATTAATAAATATGACATTGACAATTGCTTTAGGTGTAAAGCAATGATACATAAGTTATGAAAACCTTGGATTTAAACAGAATCGACGTAGGAATGTTTTTGGATATTATTGGTAGGCCAACATTTAAAGAGTCAATAAAGCTTTTTAAGTTCATAAGTATTATTTGATTTTAACTATTCTATTATTAGGTTACGATGGGACTGGCATGTACTTTGTATAAAAGTTCCTAATTAAATAAAGAAAACAAAAAAGTTATGAAAACCTTTATGGAGATCTGAAAGCAAATATTTTTAGTATTATTTTCGAATAATTAACATGAACCTTAAATGTCTTTTGTATATAATAATTTTAGTGTCTGTAATTTCAGTTAGGCTAGCACTGCGCTAAACTTTACGCTTATTTAACGAGCTACGAGTTGAAAATGTATAAATTGTGGACTATTTATAAGACATTTCTCATTAATGTCGATTGTTTTTATTTTAGCATAAATATACACGTATTTTTTCACTAAAAGCATTGTATAATTGTAAAAGACGTGAGATTTCCCAGAGCGCTATAATTTGGGGGTTTTCAAGCATCGATTGTATTTTCACCTTTCCGTCCAAGGCCGGCAACGCACCCACAACACCCCTCATGTTACAGATGTCAAAAAACGTCAGGCTATATAACCTCACGATTGTATACACACACTCATACCTATAATGTTCTATGAATACGGTATTCGCAAAAAGGACTCCTCATTCAAGCACACACACATGTCTCATATAATAGAATAAGAATCTTAAGAAATAGATGATTTGATTTATTGTTTCTTATTGATTTATTGATTGATTGATTTATTGTTTTAAAATTCCTAAGAAACTATATCGATACTGTCAAACCCTTTGAATTTCAACCTTGACGCAATTGGTAAGTGCTTCTGTCAATTCGCCTGTAATTTGGTAAGTAACTAATTATTATAAGACAATCATGCGGTTATTTACCCACTGGATTACTAATGACAGTAAATCATATATGTTTCGTCGTTCGTTTGAGGTCAGATCAATTCAAGGTAATATTTTATCTCCAATCTTCTACGGCTATGTTTAAATGATTATGCTCCACAAATAAAGTCATAATTAGTATAGATCATGGAACTACTGAATGTATTACTGAGCCTTTTTCGAAATTCAGATTCATAATAGATTACAAATGTACCATTTTTAGACAGAGCCCTCTGCTTCTATTAAAGGATGTCTTCTTGCGTGAGGGTAGGATGGATAAGTATATCTCAAAATTTATCAACACGTGGAGGTTTCATCAGTATGTTTAATTTATATACTAAGTGCATATTTTTATAAATGATTAATCCAATGCTCAAAACTAATGCTTAAAAAGTGACACAAGTCAAATCAATATAATAAAATTGTCTTTTCAAAAAAAGTGTGTTCTAGGACACATTGTAGTAAAACATTAAAAAATCATTTCACTAGCAAAAAGTGCCATATGTTGATAATTAAAAGATGCGTTTTAGTACAAAAAAAAAATAATTGAAAATCGGTCCACAAACGGCGGAGTAATCGGCGAATCAACATAAAAAATATATGATCGAATTGAGAACACTCCTTTTTTTGAAGTCGGTTAAAAACAGAAATCAACTATCAGAATGTACCATTTTGTAGTTAACATAATTCCCTTGCATATCAGAACTTGAAACACAATTTCACCCTATAACTAGAGTATCCTACAAAACCAACAAAACTTGATTACATCAGGTGTATTGCCAATGAAAAAACGAAATTAAAATGCTTCTAGTTTCGGATTTACTTCAAAGGAAATACATTAAAATCGTATTTGAGTTGAACATCACAAGAGAAGCAATTTAGACGATGAAAATAACGTGATCAAAGCTAACCAATTAAAAACTTCACCTGTGACGATTACTTTACTCGATACGACCTGTAATTGGACGAATCTTTGTAGTAGTGGCCAGCAATTGGCCACTGGACTGATCATTGGTTTGATTTCAACTTTTGATTGTTTTTTTTTATCCCCAATTTACTAATTATCTTATACTAGCTGCCCTTCGCGGTTTTAAAATCCGGTTGAAAAATACCATTCATTGACTCATATTCACTCACTTACTCGCTTATGATAAAATCATCAAAACTATAATGCCTTGTAGACTTTAGGTGACGTGTTCTTTTTGCGATATAAAAACTAATCAAGATCGGAATTTATTTAATTCATTTAATCATTACATCACTAATTTATTGCTGTTATTGTCTAAGACAATAATAATAACTTAACCTTTTCTATATTAATCTGTATCACTTCTTTTTGCGACATAAAAACTAATCAAGATCGGAATTTATTTAATTCATTTACTCATTACATCACTAATTTATTGCTGTTATTGTCTAAGACAATAATAATAACTTAACCTTTTCTATATTAATATTTTCTATATTATTCTGTATCACTCTCTCTATTACAAAGAGGTAAAATTGTTAGTAAGTTTGTATGTAGGGGGTGATCTCTGAAACTAATCCCATTTGCAAAATCTTTTTGCGTTGGATAGCCTATTTATTGAGTAAAGTATGCAAGTAAAGTTACATTCCATCACACTACGACTTATAGGAGTGCAACAGTAACCATAAACGCGAGTGAAACTGCAAGGAACAGCTTATACATTATAAAGTGGTAAATTTTGTTTTCACTTTGTATGTAGCGGGTTATTTCCAAAACTACTGAATCAATTAAAAAAATACGTTGGATAGTCAGTTTATTGAGGAAAGTTATACTAAATTATCGCTTTCAAAACATACCAAATTTCTACATTAAAAATAAGCATTTTAATACGAAAAATAAAAATCAACTGTGAGAATATAGCATTTTGTTAACTATTAGAATAAAAGAATTTTACAATCGACTCAGTAGTTTTAGTTACCCCCTACTTTGTATCAAAATCAAAATCAAAAAATACTTTATACAAGTAGGCTTTTAAAAGCACTTTTGAATCGTCAAAATAAACAAAAAGTGCTTAAATTAAGGAAAAGCTACCACCGGTTCGGAATGTAGATTCTACCGAGAAGAACCGGCAAGAAACTCGATAGGTACTCTTTTAAAATTGTGTTATTAAGTATATACATTTTAAAAATTACAAATGTTTATATTAAACATCCTGTATGAAATTCATCTATACTAAATCCATGCATTATTATCATCTATATAATCTTGTACAGAATAATATGCTTTAGCTATTAAAGAATTTTTAATATACAATTTAAACTTATTGATTGACAACTGCAAAAAATTCTTTGGTATTTTGTTATAAAAACGGACACCTTGCCCCAGAAAGGAAACATTTACTTTGCGAAGTCGAAAGCATGTAGGGGGTAACTAAATCTATCTTTCAAACAAATTTTACCCCTTCATAATATTAGTATAGAACACACGTGCTAACCCCTCCGTGTTAGTTTAATGATAAAATTACATATTAATGTCAAAGTTGATGTGTACAAGGCTTTAGGGAATCAGCTCGGGCGGACCTTTGTTGAGCTGTCAGATATATGAAAATCTGTTCCGCATTGAGAATAGGAACATTGTAGATTGTGTTATCATGTCTTTAGCTATATTTATTGTGCTAAGGAAATCGCTGGTTTGCAAGAATATCGTAGTAATTCAAAATTCTAACAAATAGAACTTAGTATGTCAAAAGACCATAAATCTTTGATGTTTTATCATAAAAAGAGTTGCGATGATGAATTTTCTTTAAATCAATAAAGTTATAACATCAATGGATCGTTTAAATTTCGCAGCTGTGCACCAACACTTTAATAAAGAAATTTAAAAACCCCATTCCCTAAAATTCATCATTTTTAGTTGCATCGATATTCTTGAAAAGCGGCGATATAAGGAAGGCGTTTTAAATGTTTATCTATAATTTACTACTGCTCGGTATTATATTAATGGTTACCGCTTCGCTTCTGTGACTGTTAGTGTGATGTGATCCTTAATAAACAGGATATTTAACTAATCAGGAATTTTCCAACTCGGATCAGTAGATTAATCCCCCCCCCCCCCCCCTACATCCACATAGAGACTCACAAAATAAAATTTACCATTATTTATTTTTTTGTATAGAAATACAGGCAAGACACGCCAAAAAGGCAAAAAAAATCTTTTGGTCCGATTATTAGCAAAACTTTTATATATAACCCGCTGGGCTTATGTGATTGTTTAAAAATTTCATCAAAATTGTTCCAGTCTTTTAAATATTTTGCATTTCCATTATTATGACTAGATTTTGGTTTAATTGATGACTTTTCGATTATTTTATTTGCAAGTGTAACTAATTTTTTTTTAATTCCATTGTTGGTTTATACATTTCTAATATCTAAATTAAAAAAAATACAAGTTATACGTATCGATGAGCAAAATATAAAATAAACCCTAAACAACACTTCTTACATCCATGCCAATAAATGAATATTCAGGGCGCATAAATAAAACATCATGTATAAAATCATATCTCATAATAGTGCACTTCAATCAAACCCATCAACACATCCTGTATAAACTCCAAGTAATAAATCTCAACGATTTGACTGCATCAATCAGAGCTACAGGATGTACCGCCCAAACTGTGTACAGGATGTTCGGAGACGCGTAATAGTGTCATGATAAACTAGACGATTCGTTTTATTAGGATGTGAATACAAGTGAATAAATTGCTACAAATAGGATTATATTGAAAACACAGGGTGTTTATAAAATGTAATAAATTGTATGTCAGAGACTTTTATAACTAACTAGCTGATGCTCGCGACTTCGTCTGCGATGTCTGTGATATCTACGTCATAGTTGCTTTATGTATGCAGAGTCTCAGCCCGATCGGTTTAAAATTGCCAAGTTTCATTCCCTATTTTATCCCTTTGGGGTTAGAATCAATCAAAATTATTTCTTAGCGGATGCCTACGTCATAAGATCTACCTGTATGCAAAATTTCAACACGATTCGTCCAGCGGCGTGCGCGCTTATAGGACACATAGGACTTTCATACAAATTTCCAACCCCCGTTTTACTCCGGGGGTACTACGGAACGAATTTTGCAAACTTCCGTCTTAGTGAGCGCTTACGTCCAAAAAACAACCCACATGCAAAATTTTAAACTCCTAGCACCTATAGTTCCTGAGATTTCGTTATGACTGAGTAAGTGACCATTCTCTTATAGTGGGGATTTATGCAACACTTGTGTCACGATAAAGATTTAAAAAAAAAGCGCGCACTCCTTAATTTTTGGTGCGCGGATGCGATGGATTAAGGATATAAGAATTATTATTCTCTTTGCTTTTGTTATATTTTGTTTGTTATTTTGTATTTTTAATTATTTAAATACTTCTTATGTATTTGTGACTAAAAAAGTAAATAGACTTCTGGTTATTAAGAATAGATACTAAAAACTTTAATATTTCTTTATTTTATAGGAAAAATTACGAATAGTCCATTGAATGTTCCTGTTTCGATGCTCATATCAAGATGAAAGTATTTAATCTTTTGATACCCATCGCACGTATCGCACCGCATTGAATATGCCTCAAAGACCGGATCCGGATATTTCCGGATGAAAGCAGTAAAAACCGGTTCAAAAAAGCGTAATGGAAGTCGAAACTAATGATCACGCGAAACATAGTCGAATCTATGACGGGCTTTTACAAACTCAGCCTTTGCCGGCTTAAAAAAATATGACAACAATCTATTTTCAATCTTGCTGCCAACAAAATAAGACATAAATTGCAAGTACTCAGGGCAAAATATTATGGTAGCTCTACAACGCATGCCTTTGACAGTTACTGTTCTATAAACTTGGCTGGAATTAATTCCGTTTTCGATTTTAGACTCTACCGCTTCTGTTTTACGGTAGAAAATCGTGCACCTCAAGTGTGTAGTAAGCAGGAGCATTATTCAAAGTGATCTGAACCGCTCTGCGCAAATAAGATAATAGAATTTCGTGGATAGATTTGACATACGATATTTGGTTCTATTGTGGCGATGTTAGGCGTCCTGCAGACTGAAGAATATAAATGAAGAACTTGGGAAATTCACGATATTCTCCGACATCGTTTTGATCAAATATTCCCTTTATAGACAGTTTCTATGTCGATGTTTTTATATTTGTTTGCTTTTGTTGAGTACTGTATCGTGCGAAGTGTAAAATTTTGTTGCATCTGCTTCGAAATGTTAATACTAACTGGAATAGGAAAAATATGTATGAACTAAAGTTTGACTTTATTAAAGTGGAATAGCGCGGTTTGGACTCTCGCATCGAATTCGCACTATTAAGAATTAACTCAGACTTGACCAGTATTTTTTCGTATTGATTTACTTTAGAGTATGCTCTATAGTAATACCAAGTTTTGTTATTTATGAAACACTAAATGTTGAAATTCCGTTTGGCTTTGAGTCAGTGTTTATCAATAGGCAAATGAACCAATAAACGCACACGAATTTTAAACAATACTGTTGCAAGTGCTAAATCTGTATTTCCAATTCATCTCGTGCTCGACAGTGAAAACATTGCGAGGAAAATTGTATTTGACTGAACATGTTTATCTATTTTTCCACAGTTATTTGGATTGAAAAAAAGTAGATTATGAGATCGATTCCGTATGTATGTATGTATGTACGTTCTCAAAACCTACTGGTGGATTTGGATGGAGTTTCCCTTTTTAAATGCATATTTTTCAACTTTTTTGTCTATAAAATATTAAAATCTGATGAATATCTTCGGAAATAAACCAAGGGACTCTTCAATTACTAATAGCAAATGAAACGCGATTGTGTGCGATTGTCCATTTATAGATACAGCAATAGTTCTGTTTGGAGTCTGTTATCTTTTTCTACAAATGAATAGGTAAATTATGTTTTATTCTTAACAGTAAGGGAGGTTTGAGAACACTGAAGGTTATTATTTGTAGTCATTAACTAATTTAAGAATTTCAGTTGGAGTCTGACGCGCGGTCATTTACCATCTACTATTCATTTTAACCCATTTTAATTATTAAGACTTTTGAAAAAAATCACGTTTACATGAATAACACACTTTCACCAATTATTTGGATTTTAAAACCGAACATATTTTGATTAAAATTGTATGTGACTAATTTGAGAGTTTTTTACACTTTTAAATAAAAAATAATTTTCAAAATCGGTTAGAAAATGACGTAGTTCAAAAAATTACGGAGTTCAAAACTGTACAATTGAAAAACCTCCTCTATTTTACAGTCGGTTGAAAAAGTAGCCAATTCATATTAAACTTACGACGTCGCGATATTTTCTTCATCGGTTGTAATATTTTTAATTAAATACGCTGTAGTTTTAAGAGATTTTACCTTTACTAATATAATAAAGAAAGTAGGTGAATTGTATACACGGAACCCATTTTTTTAATTTGAAAGTTACACTATTCACTGATCTCAGGCTATATTTTATATTGTTCATGCGTATTATTTAAAAATAATCTACATTAATGCGCAAAAGCTAGTTTTGTAAGTGAAAATAATATTACTTCGCTTACACTTACTAAAAAAAAGATATATTTCTTTACACACCAATTAAAACCAATTACTTATTCAATTCTCGAGAGACGCGTTGGTCGCAGGTTCGACACCCGCTCACGGTAAACGTCTATATTGGCCTTACAGATGTTTGCAGTACTCTGGGTGTTTGTGTACCCCGACACAAGGTCATAAGACCTAATATTGGCCGTTGATTGTGTTGCATTAAAATCAAATCAAATCATAATATGCTTTATTCAAGTAGGCTTTTACAAGCACTTTTGAATCCTCAATACAAAACAAAAGAAAACTAAACACTAATTAATTAATTAATTTACCACCGGTTCGGAATGTAGATTCTACCGAGAAGAACCGGCAAGAAACTCGATAGTTACTCTTTTTAAAAGTTTTACGATGGGTACATACATTTATGAGTTACAAATATATTAAATACCCTGTATGAATCCAGCTTATACTAAATCCAAGCATGTTTATCATCTATATAATCTTGAACAGAATAATATGCTTTAGCTACTAAGGATTTTTTAATATGTACTTTAAATTTCTTTTTTGTAAACTCATTTATTTTATTTAATATCCACCGTATGTCGGAGACCTTAGTTTTAGCAACAATAAGATCTTATTAAGGCAATAAATTAGGATATTCGATACGTTCCGGGTAATGGCAGTTTGACGATAATGCTTGTTACGTTATTGAGATGTAAAATATAATATTTGAATGTTATGAAACTTTGTACGAACAATATTTATTGCAAAGATACTAGGCAAAATTATTTATTAACTAAATGGGTGTTGCTACTGCTTGAGCTAGTTAAATTCACTTTTGTACGTCTAATTTAATAAATTTTTAAGCAAATAGCAAATACTTAAGTGCTACTTTATTTTGAGTTGCTATTAAATTTCCTGCTATGTTTATTTGTAGATGGTATTGTCAATAAATTATTTAATCTTATTGTTTTCAAGTACTAAAAAAATTTAGGTATATGATAAGTTATGATATCTTATCACATAGTTATTGGACACTAATATGAAAAATTAAATAAATTTAAATTAAAAAAAATGTTTTAAAAATAAGCTTTTATTTAACCGCGTTAAAAAGAATAAAATAAACTTTTCCTTTAAATTTTTAACTTATAACGTTATTACACAATTCAAAGGATATAAAAGCTTGACGCGAGATTTAATTATTCGTATTTAGTTAGTTTAAAAATTGTCTACATTAAAATAAAACAGATTAAGTTATAAAATTTACTAATTTATCGACAGGTAAATCTCACGTCAAGCCTCCATCACCGACGAGCACGGGATAAATTCAACTAGAAATTTAGCACTCGAGAGCACCGCTGAGCGCTAGACAGGGTTTGATCTCACATGTCACAGTTGAATTCGACGTGTTCTAACCACAAGGCCCTCCATAATATAATAAAATTAATTCAAAAGACAATTACATGATATCGCATTACATAAATTTTTCCTCGCATTTTATCATTAAATGACAATACCGTTAACTCAATTTTTTATCTAATTTTATAATCATTGCATTGTATTTTTATATCTTTTATAAAAAGTTGCGGGTATAAAAATCTTTTGAACAACACTGATAGGCGTGTTCGCTGTCGAATGCTTTTGACAACTTGTCGATGTAGACAGGGTTTTGTTGTTTTACGCCTGTTGTTTTTGACGTTTCGATGTTGGTTACAACGTGTTAATAAACAATTAATGTGCTAAAGGTTGGTAGACATTATTAAAAGATGAAAGGTTATTTTATGGATTAATATTTAGATGTATTTTGGGTTATAAATATTAAATGAAAATTGTAGCTTTATTTAAATTAATTAAGATAAAATTTTGCGGCAGAGTAGAAGCTCTCTTCTTTATTAAATGATCAACACTGTACGTCTTTTAAAATTTCAAGATATAATAAACCAGCTTTCCGTCGCTGTTTCACTCGCGTTTATGATTACTGCTACCAAGAGTCGTAGCGTGACGTAATATAGCCCATAACCACCCTCAATAAATAAACGCAAAAATAACATTCCAGATCATATCAGTAGTTTCAGGGATTAATTTACAAATAAATTTTAAATTTTTATAATAATATTATGGGTATAACAGTGAAATTTGATGATTTTTAGACGATCATATTAAGTCTATTTAAACAGAATAATTTTAAACTTTTATCTTTATAAAGACAAAAAAAAAAAACCTAGACTTGTCAATTAATAAAAACTCGACACAATAGGGGTCGTTGCACTTCACTAAATATAAACGACAATCGACAAATTCGCCATTGTGCAGCACTAGCAAAAAACATGACAAATATGTTAACCGAAAAATATTCCCCGACCAAAAAAATACGATAAAAAACCATTTGAAGAGACGTGTGACATAATGGCATGTCGATATTACTATGAAAAAAAAATTGTTTTTGCATTGTCATGTTAATATGTTGTGTACTTATTTATTTAATTCCTTATTGCAAATACACAAGAAAAAGATACAGTAAAGAAAATAGAGATACATAAGAATGTATTGCACAGGCGGTCTCATAGGTGGTAGTGATTTCTTCAACCCTGTACAAAAAGGTATATGCAGGATTGTTAAAAATAAAGTTATAAAACAATTAACACAGATTTTAAATACTCTAAAAGTATATATGGACGTTGATATGCAATACTGTGTCAAGCCACACGGACTCCATTTTGAGAAAATGGCGTCTAAAGATAACAAATGTATTCTTAATAAATTGGTTTAAAGACGTATATATCCATTATTCTTTACTATTTTGATAAGAGGTACATTGAATTAATTGCAAATTAGTATAATAAAATTTTTTACTACTAATAAGTTATTCAGATTTATGATATTCTTGAATATCTCAATAAATGTAACACACTTAAAATACTAATCAATAAATTAAGACACTTTTTTCAGTAATTATTTTGTTTGAATGACTTGAATTTTTTCGAATAAAGTTAAACATGTAACGAATGATCAGAATACATTAATATCTTTGAATATTACTTTTTATGGATTGACACATTATTGCTAATCAGCGTCCATATATACAATATATAAAAGCATATATGAATTCATATATAATTAACAGATATACATATATACGAATTATATATTCATACGTAGATAGTTAACATATAGATTATATATTTATTTTTATTGATTAAATAACATAATTTTAAAAATAAAAAAAAACCGATAATCTTCTCATTGAAGCCATTTCAACGAGCCCCAATACGATACTTTTGCTGCAAGGTGATGAGGAGTTGTTTTCCTGCTGATTCTGGATGCAGCGTCAGATCAAGAATTCCATAATTTTGCATATATATATGGACGCTGATAAGCAATACTGTGTCAAGCCACACGAACTTCATTTTGAGAAAATGGCGCTTAAACATGTCAAACCTATTCTTAATCAATTTGTTTTAATAAGTATTTGTCCATATTTTCTTTCCTTTTTTGATAAAAAATATAATGAATTAAATGCAGGTTGATATATTTAATATATTATCTAATAAAAAGCCTTTAAAATATATGAGATTATTGTATAAATTACCAAATAAGGAATGACCTTGAAATTCGAAACAATTAATTAAGAAACATTTTTCCTACTTATTTAGTTTATATGACTTTATTTTTTATTGAATAATGTTAAATAGGTGATGTAGTCTCTAAATATATAAATATCTCCGAATTTCACTTTTTGTGGGTTGACACATTATTGCTTATCAGCATCCATATGTGCTCGTTGGAATTGTCTCAATTAATATATTGTTGGTTTTTTTTTATTATTATGAATTTTAGTCAATTATCTGTACCCCGATTGAGTAAGCCCATATACGAGCTGCATACATAATATAGTGGGCTACGGATAGGCTATATAACAGTGAAATATACAGACATTTAAACTATCTAAATTTTATTTTCCTTTCAAACTATTTCGGATTGAATTCCAAACAATATCTATTATATCATGTAGAAACTTTAAAAGTATGGTCTGTATTAAGTTTCTAGCTTTCTATTATTTGATCATATCAAACCAGAAATCAAAAAGAACTTATACGATCTATGTAACAAATTTAATGTATTGTATTTCTTTCTATTGATTTTTAATATTTAAATATTCGACATTCGACACTTATGCATTAATTCGAAATTATTGTTAAAAAGTTGAGAACAATTTTGAACTATTTTGTATATAGATAGTGATTTATTTTATATAATATAAATATATCTTCAATCAATATAAATATAAACACATCACACTCAACGCCCAGGGGTCCAGAAACACAAAATACACAACGCAAACACACAGACCACGAAAAACATCCCTATGTAATACAGTTTTTTGTGGGCTGGGATCGAACCCGCAATCATTAACGTATAGGTCAGTTGCGTTGACCACTGTGCCAAGCTGTCTGTAGATAAACCTTCCCCTCGCTAATCGTAATACAAATATTTGCTTCCCAACAGAATCGAACTCGCTACATTATCCGAAAGGCCATTGTCATTACTACATCAAGATTCGATTGTAATCATCGGAATTAGGATGACATAATTAAAACACAAGACCGCAGACTTATGTTATCTCCGATCTTTCCGCCATGCTTCGACGACTGCTCAAAGCTATCACTCTCGGAGCTGATCGTAAAATCGCGATAGCAATCATTATCCTTATATAGGAAAACGATTCTCATTCGATCTGATTCGTCCGTAAAATAATACATGGAAACTTTAAAAAACCAGCAAAATTAGGTATTGTATCTATATAAATAAATAAAATTTAAGTGTCTGTTTGTAATATCATATTAACAGCTTTTAACTAAATGCATATGAAAGTATACACGGTACTTACGCCAAAAACACACTTTATAAAAGTTTTGTCTGTCTGTTTGTTCCGGCTAATCTCTGACACGCCTGAACTGATTTTGACGGGACTTTCATTTAAAGATTATAAGGATTAACTTAGGCTACTTTTATTTTAAATTATTTATTTTAATTAATAAATTTAAAAAATACGCGAAAACATATTTGAAACCAATGAAATATTGAACAATATCCGATTCAAGCAGGGAAGGTAAACATTATATAAATATAATTTTCCTCAAATTAACGCGGGTGAAACCACGAGTCACAGCTAGTTGACTTTAAAGTTTCTACATTCGTTATTTCGTTAGCTAACTTCAAAAGCAGAATACGTAATTTCGTACTTTGATGGCACACTTATTCCAATTATTTTGATTTTCAAGCCACGTAATCAATTTTGATGAAAACTCTATGGGACCGATGGGAGAGACCCTTTCAAACAAAATCAAAACGAATTAATCAAATTGGTCAAGCTGCTTTCGAGTAAGTCCCTGATGAATTAGAACCTCGCCCTTTTTGCATGTCGGTTAAAAATGTGATCGCGAAATGGTTGAAATTATTTTTATAGGGTAAGAAATATCTTGATTGAATCTGCCATTAATAAAAACCGTATTAAAATGGACTTTTATGTTTCTATTTAAGAGCTATTATTGTACCATAGATATGCAAATATTTTTAAAATCAATTAAATAGGTTTTAACGAAAATAAACAAAAAAAGAAACGTATTCATATTGAAATAAAATAAAATATGATGAATAATTTTGGTATGGCTTTATAAAATAATTTACACTCGATCAAAATTTAAAAAAAGAAAACCAATTTACGTATATTCGAAAATTACTTTTTGTATTAGTCGAACCTTTTAACTGGTCAACAACAAATTGAACATCGAAAAAAAGTTTTCATTTAAAACCTTTTTACGATGTTAAACGAAATATTAAAATGTAACCATTATTATAAAAGAATAACTTTGTTACTAATATCTATACATATGTATAACAGTAATAAAACGAAAATTCGGAGTATAATCAATAAAGGTTAGAATTTTTTATTCCCTCTTAATTCTACTCGTAGCCTCAAATCTTTATAAATAAAAGCGAAAGGTCACTTATTCACTTATCAGCAAATTTCAGAAAATATTAGGAGCTAGGAGTTTCAAATTTTGCATCGGGGTTCTTTTTAGGACGTAAGTACTCTCTAAGAAGGGATTTTGCAAAGTTCGACCCCTAACGGAGTAAAACGGGGGTTGGAAGTTTGGATGAAAGTTAGGTTAGTCGCAAGAGAGATAACTAATAAATATATATATATGATAAACACGTGATATATCATATCATATAATGTTTTTTTATAAGTATGGACATATCGTTAAAAATCTGTACGAAATTCCAACTTTAAAAAGCTAGTCAGTAAAATATGCTTTCACAAGCATTTCGTTAAAACAGAAAAAAAATGAAGCTACCACCAGTTCGAAATGTAGGTTCTACCGAGAATAACTGGCAAGAAACTCGATGGTTGAGTTGTCCAAGTGTGGTCCAAAGATACTCTCGCCTGTCTTACTCAGACATTAACTGGTTACTAAGCTGTCGATATTCTAGGTGCCGAAATTCCATAAAAAAATAATTAAAGACAATTCACAATTGGCCAAAATATCGTACATCATACAAACAAAAAATTCAAACGTCTTGAAAATAATTATTATTAATGAGACACTAATACCAACTTAAACTGAATAAAGCACAAATTATTATCGAATTTCTTTAAAGGAAATGCATACTTATACAGCTCTCACATGGTGGCCCTATTAGGGATACATTAAAATTCATTTAATTGCAAAAAATATTAAAATTCCAATCATCAATTTCTGACTACATCAATTCGGTATAATTAATGCCGTAATGATACGTATAGGCCATTCATGTTACGACAGTCGCAAGCACGTCGCACTGCTGACGCGTCAAGTTTAATTGTGAATATAACATTACAAATTGATTAATTATTCTTGTAATTGGTAAGGTAAATTGGTTAGAAAATTAATTTGTTAAGATTTTATTTATAATACATATATGTATATAATAATTTACAATGCTTATAACCTTCTTAACATACATACTTCGTAAGCCCTTAAAATATTTTTGGTCTTGAAGATAATCGGAATCGTATTTATTTCTTCGATATCCCTTGAAAAGTACTCTTTATTGAACATCAAAAATATACAAAATATACATAAAGAAAAATATCTGATGAAAATACATATATATGAAATTATCTTCCACCTGTATATTTTTAAATTGTCTGCTTGTTTGCGTCCTACTTCTATAGGAAAAAAAATATGCAAATGCGTTTCGTTTACGACATCCGTAAGACAGTACGAACGTCGTAACGTGAATGGCTCCTTTAAAAATTACGTTCAAGTTCGGTCTCATTGTTTTTATATAATTCTAAATTGGAATCAACTTTCTCTCATTCGATACGAATCGATTAATTACAGTTTAAATGAGTGCTTCCCAAAGTGATTCAGGTGGTCCCCATGGGTCCATGGAAGATTCGACATTACGTTTGTATAAAAAAAAATTGTAAGTGGAAGTCCATGAAACTATATCTGTTTTTTTTTTTTTTTTATAAAATTATCTGGCAAATTACAGGACAGGGACAGCTGATGTTAAGTGATCACCACCGCCCATAAACAATTGCTGCACGATAGGAGCCACAAAGCTATGAAAAGGAATAGGAAGTAAAGGAATGGACAAGGGAGTGAGACTTCCGGCTCTCTCAATCACCATAAGAAACGAAGCGTAATTAGCTACTTAACGTTAATTTCTTTTGAGACTAAGGTACTAGTTTCAAGGCTGTAGTGGGCTACATCCTTGAAACAAGTACAACCTACAAGTAACTGTAACTGTAATCGTATTACTTAAGTAAAAAAAAAACACAAGAAATAACACTACTAATTTATTATTTTGACTAATCCGAATTTAAAATTAGAACTCAGCCTCAGTCGTTAGGTCTTATAGTGGAAAAGTGGTGTACAAAAAAAGTTTGGGAAACTCAAATTGAAATGAACGCACTTAGCTCTCATTTGCCTTGTCTATGAAACTATATTTTTTTTTAATTAACGAGTAGCTGTTAAATGTGACGTGATATACAGTTCAAACAATCGTGTCCGTCACGAGGTTATCGGTTGGATGGTTTAGTTGTGCAAGCTGAACAAACATTTTAATATCATTAAATAATTTGGTCTTGTTTCACTTTAAATTGTTTATATCCTACAAGCAGTTTCTCGTAGCTTCGTCCATGTATACTTAGGAATTTGGTACCTAACAAACTTTCAATCTTTTTAATCACCTTCAAGGATTTTCAAAATCCTTTTTTAAGGAACGTTTGTGCAAAATATACGTTTATAGACCCATACACATGTTGGACGACGTTGTTGTTATGACAGCGACCGACGGACCCAAAGAGGATGACGGCAGCTAGGCGGTGCCTTATATAGATCCGTTTTCAATTCAATTATCTCCTATACTATATGGACGCTGATAAGCAATACTGTGTCAAACCACACGGACTTCGTTTTCAGAAAATGGCGTCTAAAGATGTCAAACCTATTCTTAATAAATTAGTTTGAAGACGTATATATTCATCTTTTCTTTTCTATTATTTGATAAAATGTATTTTGAATCAAAAGCAGATCGATTTATTTAATATGTTATCTACTAATAAGTTTTTAAATATTTGAGATTATTTTATAAATTTCAAAATATGGAACGCTCCTGAAATACGAAACATTGAGTTAAGAAACTTTTTTCCATACTTATTTAGTCTAGATGATTTGAAATTTTTTTGAATAATGTTAAATAAGTGATGTAGTATCGAAATACATCAATCGAAATATCTCAAAATTTGACTTTTTGTGGGTTGACACAGTTGTGCTTATCAGCATCCATATATATTTAAAAATTTAAAGGAGAAATACCTAATATTTAGGTACCTGCCTATATGTTTGCCTTTTCGACCTTGAACGGGCGGCATCTTTTGTACGCGTTACTCGATTAAGTTTTTCGAAGAATATTTATGTGTCATTAAGGCGAATATGCTATAAAATAATTAAACAGATCCCGATGTGTGATTGTCTCACGTTTTTTATCCTTTAAATAATTACATTACAACAATTCGACTTACATAATTAATAATTTAATCGATACATTGGAAAGCGATTACAATTAAAAAAGCAATTCCGTATTTAATAAAACAAACATGGCGGAACAAATGACTGCTTTATAATTACATGTAATACAACATGGATGTAATTACATACGATTTATGTATGGTAATGTATGGTAATTCGGCAAAATTGAAAACTGAAGGAATAAATATCGCTTGTTAGGAATTTGTGCGATTAATCGATATTTGATTCGAGTTGAAATTGTATTTGCAATTTATTTTTTATTTTAATGTGTTCTTGCTTTGAATTTTATATGGTTTCGTTGTTTTGATTACCATTTGATGTTTATTAATTTGGTTGTATGTATTTTTTTATTATAATTTAGATTTTTAATTTATTTTAGTATTCTTTTTTTATTTTGATTTTTTGCTATAACGTCATTATTGCATTTTTTTGGTCAAATAAGGACACTAAAAATTACTAAAGGATTAGAGTGAAATTGACTAATAAATACCTATAACATAGGAAAAAAATCAAAGGGAGAGATTTTAAAAATAAATGATCTATTTTATTATTTAAATTAACTTAGTAATCGTTTTTATTTTCCTTATCTTGAAGTTCAATAATGAAAAACGTCGAAAAAATAATCGAAACGTAAAACTCAGCCTTTTTTGTCGTATTAATAAATAAAAGATCAAAGTACCAAAAGGAAATCAGTAACGTTTAATTACACATTGTCCCCATAAAATTCTCTTTAATAAGTCGCACAAAGTTACAAAACAAGAAAACGCCGATCTTCAGTCAACTAATTTCAAAGACCTTGCGAACGCTAGAATGACGTAAGTTACGATAAAGCCTTAATACAATTAGCGTTCAATGCGTCATAATGAAAAATACATACCTAATACAACTTTATGAATGGCCATGCGCTTACGCATGCGCACAATCCATTGACACATCTCATTCAACGCTTCTACCACCAACACCCACGTGGTACACTAATCACCTGACATAGAACAACACAAAAATTTTCAAAATTCGAATACGATTTCGCGCGCTTTCCAACTGTCACACGGTACAGGCACGTTCGGAAATGTTTTTTTTGTTGTTTTTTTTTTATAGTTCACGCGCTCGCCGTTTCGACCGATCACATTGACTGAGTAACGGCTCGATTGTCCGTCCGTGCGTCCCGCTCTAGCGTTGCGTAATGCTAACGGGCCATAGAGTAAGTGGATTTTATGTACAGAACGGTAATCTTACGTTAACGTATTGAAGCGATGACTTAAAAACACAACACTCATTTTTGTATTTGACAGCTTAATTTAAATTAAGAATACCATATTAACGTATCGTTTAGAATTTCGTAACGGTTTTTCATGGTAGAAAAAATGTGATATAGTTTTAATTGTATAAGCTTATCAACATTACAATGTACATCAATTTGTGTATTTACTAGTCAATTAGCAGTAAATACGTCAAAGAAATCATATTTTGATGTAATTAAAGGTACATTTACTTTTTAATATATCAAATGACGATTTTATACGTATTGTATTTGATTCGATTCTAAATTCGAAAATAACAAATCATCGAGCTATTCTTTGTTAAACTTGAATCGCACGGTCTACCGCCCACTTGCGCTTTGTTCATGTCGCATGCTACTAAATTATGGTCATACGCAGTGAACGACGACTGTACACGTCAAGCCCGGAGGTGCGTTTTGTCCGCGACTGTACATGTCATGTGGGTGTCAAGAATGTGCATAGATTAAAAATAATTACAGTGTTACCAAGATGATTAATTACGAGTTCGTTTTTTTTTTAATATTTCGGCGTCGTTTGGTTAATAAAAACCTTTTTGTGATTGTTATTTTTTGATAAATTAATGATAGTGTAACGCAATTGTTTTCGTTTAATATTAATAATACCCGTATGTTATCGTTGTTTTAATGAGCGAAACAGAAATGAAGTAATTTCGTATGAATAATTAATTTTGCTTTTTTATTATTCATGGATGCTTTTTTTAAGTGAAGAAATGACTTTCTTAAATTAAATTTATTTGCTTTGAAGCAAGAAATATGTATTATTTCCAGAATTTTGATATTTATTTTTATATATATTTTAGTTATATACTGTATAAAAAATAAAATTTATTGTATTAACAATTTCAAAAATTAATCTATTAACGACGCGGTTGCATACTCAAATCTTATATTGTAACATTTTTAAAAAAAGTTCTAAGTAAGTAAGTAAGTAAGAGTAAGTGAAAGAAAATAAGATAAAAATGAGGGCATGGAGATAATGATGTGATAGGTATTCAACCAACAAGAAGGAGGTTCTTAAACCGTTTACTACGTGTTTTATGTGCGTCACTAGAAGTACGTTATTTCGTAATCGATTATAATTTTTTTTTTTGAAAAACTTTCAGATTTCTCCCATTAGACATTAGCTTAGTATGACATCCAAGTGGACGAAATTGCGTAGTTTTCTTTTAAAATCGGTTCTTATTTTATAAGTATTATTTTTTTCCTATGTTATAAATATATATTGATAGTTCTAAATATTCTTCTGTATGTTAAGTTAAAACTTTGTACCCCTTTTACGAAAATTGCGCGGACAAAATGAGTATGAAATTTCGCACACTAATATTCGCACGTTTATATAGAGAAAGAGAGAGGAATGCTTATATTTTTTACAATTACACATAAATAAAAATACATTAAATCAATAACAAAAAATTACATTACATGTACCGCCATGTTGTTAAAGTCTGTGCGTTAAATGTCAAATTGAGAATAGATTATCTGTGGTCAATCTTGAAATCGGTTGAAAATTTAATGTACTACGGTCGAATTCCGATCGCTAGGCGACCATTAGTATACAAAACAATAACACGCATTAAATCAAAACCAAACATAGCTTACTTATTATATTTCATACATATGCGTCAGTTCCTGTTATTAAAACAGATCAAACAGAACCGAATGTGATTGCTAGTAAATGTTTAAATGGGTAATGAACCCGGAACATTACGGAATTCCTTACAATCTGCCACAGTGTAGGAGCGGGTATTTATGCTATTTTAGAATATATTGCTAGGATATAAAGTCTGTTATTCAGTATTTGTGTTTAGAAATTATTATGCTGTAGTATTTTCTTCGAATTGTATTTAAAGTTTAACTATAATTTGATAAGCATTTTGTAATTTTGTTAAATTAACTCTAACCTCTAAGAAGTTAATTCAGTAAACGATTTTGTTTTCTTACTAAGTATACCATTTCATTAGCAGTTCCCCGTAGCTTCGCACGTGCAACCTTAGGTATTAATTACCTAACAAACCTCAACCCTCGTTTTAACTCCTTAGGTGATAGATTTTCAAAAATCCTTTCTTAGTGCACACTTACAATATGTATATAAGGAATGTTTGTGCAAAATTTTATGTTTATAGACCCAGCTTAACTTCAATAACTTTTAAACGGTTATTCGGTATAACAAAGAGTAGGTAGTAGAAAAATCTAGTAGGTATGTAATAAAAATAAAATTAAGTAAAAAGAAAAACACAACACTTCAACAAAACATAATTGCCTGTCATCAATTAAAAAAGGTATTCTGAGATAACGTCTGTCCATACTCTTAATTTTTAATGATCATCATTAGACGTCGATGTGATAAGCGTTACATCATAATTGTACGCTTTAACGTACGCCACAAAATAAACTAAACATACTAATACTATTATGCCAAGGTTCGGTGTTCTGACTTTTTGTTGTATTTAAGAAAACAGATATGGGAGTGAAATAGAATTACAATTTTCTTAAAACTTCTAACCATTTTTCTACACTTTTTCACTTACGCGAGTATAACATTTGTAAGATTTACTTTCGTAATTGACATAAAACAACTCTATAACCTGGTGACAGTTATCTAGGTTGTGAGAGTCATAAATAATACTCTGACAGTAACTCCTTCTAGGTGTAAGGAGAATTACCTTAGTAAGTTATATACTAAGTGGTATAAAACAATTCTGTAATCTTTTAAGTTTTTAGCAATGAAAAACAACTTATGTAAATCTTTATAATAGTACACGAGTAAAATTTACAAGTAGAATTCTCGCCTTAGACTGATTGACTATTGCTCGTATTCGTGAAACCAAGAACCTTAAAAAATCTGGCAAATTTAGGTGACCAATGATAAAGGATTTCATGTTCCTGTGTCAGTCAAACACAAACACCCAGCCTACGACAACCATCTATAAGGCCAATACAGATGTTTGCCGTGAGCGGTGATCAAACCCGCGACCGTTAGCGCTTCAGTCAATGCAGTGGACTCTAAACCAACCTGTCATCTAATGATAAACCCGAGAATAACTGCGAGATTAAACTAGTTGAAGCTAAAATTATACAAAACACGAATCAGAAAAATAACTATAATATTTTTCCCACATAAACGACATTTACACTAAGAATTTCAAATGTTCTAAGTAAATATGCGTCGTGTTAAATATATCACGGAAAGTTGCGCGTTTCAGAACAAATTGTGTTCTTAGGAAGAATTATAGGTGCTTAACTTGCCACTGCTAGATACATCTCATTTTCAGCATTTTGTACCGTATTTTGTCGTGTGTTTTAACTGCTGACTACTGATTCAACTACTGACTACTGAATTACCAACTGCAGGTGAAAGATCATCAAACGTAGTGTGTTTGTTAGTAGTAGTGTTTACGCTGAAACGGATTCGAATAACAGTTAGAGATAATCCTGGATTGACATAATGTCGCTCAACATCAAATGCTTGCCGTGGTTTTTACACTAATAAAAAGGTGTTCTTTTAGTTCAAAAATTAGGATAGTCTTATTTTCTTTATTACAATATTAAAATTATCAAATTAATAAAATGTAGTACATTATAGATTCAAAATTATGTTTGTGTAAAGTTATGCAAGTTTTTCTATGGTGTTGCTAATTTTGACTCACGCCATTAGACTAAGCGATACTAGTCTATATCGCTTTAAGTAAAGTTTCAACTATGCGGGTAAAACCACAGGGCACGGCTTGTGGTGTGTATGCCATGTAAAGTTTAAAATGTTGCACCGAAGTCTTTGAAATAATTAATCCAAGTAACGTATATGTATACAATTATTTTATTATTGTGTTACATTAAAAGCAGAATTTATAATCGAAAAATAAGTTGTTCCCACGATTTCTTTCGATTTGATCGTAATAGACATACATTCGGAAATGAAAAGAAAAAAATAATTATAATTATACCTAGAAAGTAAGAGCCGAGATGGCCTAGTGGAAAACGTCGATCTCAACTGATTCCCGAAACCGCGGCTACCAAATTGTATTTAAATTCATTTCGGGCTTTTGAAAGAAAACATCGTAAGGTAACTTACATGTTCCGGGAGAAATTTTGACACATATGTATTTTCCAACGCGCAGTGGAGCAGCGTGGTGGATTAAACTCTAAACATGGAGAATGTCCTCTCAATAAGAGAGGAGGTCTTTGTCCAGCCGTGGAACATTTTCAGGTTGTTATTTTACTTTTATACCTAAAAATGTTTTAAATTCCTAAGGACATATATAAGTATTTCAGAGAATAAATGATAACCAATTTTTTTAATTAGTTAGATAACAAAAACAGATAATATTAAATATTTTTTAATCCATCGAAAAAAACTCAACATTTACGAGCATCTCAAAAAATTTTGACGCTAAAACAAAATCTTTTTTATTATACGCATACAGTGTTTAGATTGCGGAAATACTTTCAAAGGATAAGTATCTGTCCTTAAAATTTAAGATGTTACAAAGCGTTTACATTCACGCGGTTATGGTTCTTATCATTGTGACATTAGGGTTTTTTTCGCGTGAATAATTTTAAGCCTTGACATCAAAGGTCGAGGACCCTTCTCTAATGACTGCGATGGGTAGTTGATTATTTGACCTCGAGTAGACTTAAGATATGCTTAGCTTAAAGAATAATTTATACGTATAATAAAACAATGGCAGTTGTGTTTGTGTGTTTGTATGTATATTGATTTTGTTTTAATGAAAAATTTTAGTTGCTGGACTTGGTTAAGTACAAAAATTAGAAAACGACTGTCAAAATGCATCGTGCTTTGATAGAGGTAGTTCACCATAATTATCCTGCATGCTTAGAATGTATCGAGGTTTTGATAACTAAATATTCACTGTTTTTAACACATTTGTCACTGTTATTAAATAAAGTATATGAAATTTAAAAAAAAATCTTAAATGAAATACACCATAATAGTAAAAAAAAATATTTTTCTTTTTTATCTGTCTGTTATTTTATTTTATTTTATCCGCGAAATAATGGGCTGGAGACTATGTAAGGACATATTAATTTTCATCTCAAAACCTTGTAAACTGTTTTAATGAGAAGAATAATATATTTCGCGCGAATATATAAAATGTACGTACGTCCATTATTCAATCCATCGTGACCTCTTATAGAATTTTTTAACAAATCAAACGCGGACAAAGATAAAGGTGCAATTACAAATAAATAAAATTGAAGTGTTTGTAATTCTGGTCTGTCTGTTCGTGGCGAGTCTCAATTTCAATCTCTGAAACGACTGGACTATCATAAGGAGTAACTTAGCCTACTTTTGTTTTAGAAATTATATTTTCCTTGCCAGAAATCGAACCCATTGATTTTGAAAAAATGACACATTCTATATTATTGTACCAACTAATAGTATCACGTATAAGGATCGACTTCTGGTAAATAATATAATGAATTAAAGGAAAACGCATTTTTTTACAAAATGCTATTAATGAATGCGATTTAAATGCTTGTTTCTTGTCCCCACAGTGTACAGCCTTGCGTCGTATGAGACATGCCAAGCATCCTATAGTCCACGCGAACGAAGTCATGGACACAAGAAAACAATAAACGTTTAACATAAAGATATTTCAAATCAAAATATCCGCCTTCCAATAGATCAATAGAGTACTTAAACGAAAACCCTGTGAGAGATTTAATTAAAATTCTTTAACACAAAAACAATTGAATTCCTTTTAAGTGTCCTCTCATCCACTTATAGAGCTACTAGTTTCACACGACACTGTTATGAGGACGTTGTTCGAATGGAAGCTATTGATAGCTAAAATATAGTTTTTAGGTTAAAGAAATTCTTCGGCTTAGGTGTCCTTTTCGCCTAGCCGATTCTTATCAAAAATGTTGTCTAACTGTATATTTCAACTTAAGGGTACTTCTTAGGGTTCCATACCCGAAGACAAACGGGACCCTATTACTGCTCCTCCGCTGTCCGTTTGTCCGTCCATTTGTCTCCGGTCTTTATCTCAGAATTAGTCAGAGATAGTGTCTAAATTATCACAGAATGTGTATTGCTATTGCCGCTATATGAATAAATAATAAAAGACAATCAAATGTCAGATGGTACGGAACCCTACATATACCAGTTCAACTCGCTCTTGACTGGTTTTTGAAAACATTCCACACATCCAATTCCTTTATTAGTAGTTAAAACAGTTATTAATTATTTAAGAATTAAGAAAGTATTATTCGAAAGCATATCATTATTTTTATCTTCAGCGAGTAATATATGAATTAAAATATTCATACATTTTAATAACACGTTTAATCCAGCTAAGTATATACATGTAACGAGATTGTAATTAACTTAAACAACGAAATTACGCCAAACGTTAATTAATTACGCAACGATATAATGTTAGTAATTTAAGAGAAATTTCACAAAATATTTCATATCATTAATTTAGCGAATAGAAAATTACTTTTAATGGCTTTATCTCGCGAATTCCTAATTTATACTATTTTTTTTATCTTTATTAAATAGAGGGTTTTGCTAACGGAGCTCACGTCACCCCATAGTTCCAAACTAAATCAACCACTTCTTTTTAAATATTTTTACTTACTTTATATAAATACCTAGCACTCCCTAGAGGCAGGTGAGGCCAGGATACTATCGAATATCCCCACATTATTTAATTTATACTAATATTGTAAATCTATACTAATACAAGAATGTTATATATAAGATTTTTAAGAGGTAAAATTCGTTTGTAAGTTTTTATGGTAATATCTAAAACTACTGATCCGATTTGAAGAATAATTCAAGAGCCTATTTATTAAGAAAGATTATAGGCTATATTACATCACGCAGTGACTCATAGTTTAACCGCAAGAGGTAGCTATATTTTGTTACGAATACGACAACAGCCTTATGGTCAAATTACGCGTAGGAAGTCACTGATAGATTGATGACCAGTACTCGACATGTAGACAGGTTTGTGCTTAGCCGAATTCTATTTCAGACTTTTACTTTTTTTATTGTTTATTTGTTTTATCTTTTCTTTGTACACTGGTACACGGGCGTAGGTATAGCTTTCATAAGCAAGAGGTCCGTCTAATGTTAGTGCATTGTAACATTACATTTTGCTTAAGGTCAGTCCTCACTCACTGATGTAATGCTCGAATCTGAATTGTTACAATACAGACAAATGCTTCCAGAAAGGCCGCGCCTTTAAAAAAATACGCCGTAGATATTAAAGGTTCTTTTTATCTAAATTCGAAATTTGTTAGATTTTATGGTTTTATAATTTAATGCAGATAACGTCTCTTAGTGACTTGTGACTATAAGCCAGGGGGTTCCACGCAACCGTTGATCCGATACCAGATCTCCTCCCAGGAATCGAGTATCTTGATGAAGATGCGTAAATAAAATGACCATAAACAAAATATAAAGTCAAATCCAATATGAATTATGCATTACAACACAAAAAAAAAACATTTAACAAAAGCCCACTAATGAGAAATAAAATTTTTTCACGTGCCGTTACCTTGCCGTTGCTTCACTTCTATAATGAGTTAAGACAAATCAAGAATAAATATATGCCCATAAAAGAACACGTGATTTAAAAGAATATCAAACACGACTATTTAAGTAACGTTAACGGTACAAAAGTACGCTTCGAACTCCCACACTGTTTTATGAATGAAAATTCATCATCACTACTAAGTGTTTACGATTCAATTCTCCTTAATGTAACGCATCTCGATCGGTATAGAATTTAAGTTTCCTTTAATCTAGACCAGTGGTGCATTTACACAATTGCCGCCTGTAACCTTTTTTGCCGCTAATAGGCTATACAAATTTTGCCGCCACTACTTTAGGTCAAAATCATAATTCGATCATACATATCATTTAAAAGTACCCCAAATTTACCGCCCAGCCTATTCATCCTATTATGTAGACTCGCCACTGAACAAGACTTAAGTGAACTGCCGAATAACATTTCGCACTTCGAAAATTGATCAAGCTGTTTCGGCTATAAGAGGTCACAACGGTTGGCCAGTTTATGTCAGCCATGTTGATTGTTTGCACAGTCTATGACTTTTCGAGGAACCTCACACTTCAAAAGCGGTCAAGATATGTAGACTACAGGTCGGATGGAACAGACAGACATAAATACATAAGCGCGTAAAACGAGATCCTTCTAGGTGAGTTACATATTAATTACAATATTTGTTTTAAAATTTTTTTAAATACGAGTGTCGAGACAAAATAGTAGGAGACATGTAAGATCACAGTTCATCTTTCATTGACGATTTCGTAAGAGAAAATCATATTTGCATATAAATGATGTTGTAGGCGTTAACTGGTTAATAGGGTTATAACATAATTTAACTATACTTTGATGTTACATCAACAGGTGTAATAAAACCGCGTATTCTTTAACTTTTATTACAAATGAAATTTGGTATGAAAAGTTAAAGTGATTTCTTTTTTCCGATGATGAGCTTAAAAATGAATGAAGGGTAAATGAAATAAGTAAGGAAAGGAATGGTGCATGGGGTGAGACTCGCTCTCTTAATCACCATAGGAAACGCCACACGAACTTCCTTTTGAGAAAATGGTCAATGGAAAAAGTCTAAAGATGTCAACTTATTCATAATCAATTATAGATGTATAGCAAAAAATTGTTCTGTAAAAATACACCGAATGAAAATCACGAATTTTCGTACATTTTTTTTTTCATTATAATTTTGCATTATAACAAATGATTCAGTTCAGTTATTCAATCGATAATTTTTATCTAACTCTTATATGGATGCTGATAAACAATACTGTGTTAAGCCACACGGACTTCATTTTGAGAAAATGGCGTCTAAAGATTTCGAACCTATTCTTAACACATCTGTTTGAAGAAGCATATATCCATTTTTTCTTTTCTATTTTGAGAAAAAGTATAATTAATTAATAGCAGATAGGCTAGTAAAGATTTTTATCTAATAATAAGTTTTTCAAATATTTTAAATTATTGCATAATCCAAAATATGGAATTCACTTCAATATTCTAAGCATTTGATTAAAAAACTTTTTTCCGTACTTATTTAGGTCAAATGACATGAAAAATTGTTGTATAATGTAAAATACGAAATACATTATCAGAATACATCAATATCTCTAAATTTGACTTTTTGTGGGTTGACACATTATTGCTTATCAGCATCCATATGTGGATAGAAGTACGCTTAATTTGCCCGCCATATTAGACAAGTAATGAAATTTTTCTTCTATTTAGACTATATGTGACGCAGCTTGACTGTGACAGCGATTTAAATATACATTTTAATATTTTTACTTTTATTAAAAGCAGAAATTAGTTTTTGTAGGATTTAATATTATATTTTTATAATATTAGTAACATCAAATTAGTACAAGTGCAATTGATACAGTATGACGTTTTTTCTTTCATTTTAAGTCCTTTTAAATATACGTAAAATAAATTGTAATTCTCAAACAATTTCTACAGAAAAGTAAGTTTAACACGAAATAAAAAAAAATTGTGTTTTACTCAAATAAATTTACTTCTGTTTTAACAGGTGTGAGCGAGACGGCACACACTAGTTCGCCAGGGTGGAAAGAGGACGACAATCTAAGAAAGTTTTGTATATTCTTATAGAGGAAGATGGGGAAGTTTGGATACGACGCGTGTGGAAAATTATTATTTGATTTTATAGATAAATAAATTATAATAATTAAAACAATTTTTTATTTTGTAAACATTTTATTGGGTGAATCAATATTATAGTTTCACCGCTGTGTATATATTACGTTTTATAACTTAAATCACTGAACCGGTTTTGATGAAATAAGAACTGAAAGAGATCGTAAGTTATATTCTAACGTAATGCTAAGTTTCTTCTAAAATTATAAAAATTGTTGTACTTTGAATATGAAAAAAAAGAATTGAATATGAGCCCAATTACGTTTATTGAAAATGTAAAATTGAAGTCTAGAAAAGAATTTAACCAACGTTACAATACAATTCCCCAAGGCGGGTGAAATAAGGTACAATTTAAAATTCAATGTTTCATAATTTTCGAATAGTTTCATACACATATATTAGCAAAACAGAAATAGCTCGTAATGTTATAACCATCAGTTATAATAATATTTTCACCAACACCATGTCTGCAGCACACTCTTATAAAAGTTAATATAGATCCCGCAATTTTCTGGTTTGAATTTTATCTTTGTTCAGGGCTCCAAATCGGGGGCTAATAAAGGCGTACATTGCGTTTCTCTAAAGCCTTACAAAGAGAGCGAATCCAGGCCACTGTACTAGTGCGCCGAATCGATACACTTTCAGCGTCGAGTGTCGAATCGTCTACATATGACGCCATGAGCCTGATGTAGGGTGACGGTACGTTATGAAATAATAGTAAAACTGAAAATTTTCCGTTTAATAAGATAAATTAATGATAAATAACTTTAGCAATAAATGTTTTATTGGTGTAGTTTTTTAGGAATGTGGTATTCAATAATAGAGATATCATAACATTTCTTTTAATAAAATAATAATATCTAAAGAATAATTTGTATTTATGACGCTATACGGTTATTAGTACTTTATATACTAAGTATTAAATAATTATTAAAATTACATATTCCGTAATAATCTTGTAAAGTCTGTAGTTTTGAGATGCGGTATAATTTTGTTGTGCAAAACCTTAATAAAATAAAAAATCTTCTTCTTCTTCTTCTTTAGAATAGAGAAAAAACAACAATTTAACAATGCAATTTTACCATTGCGAGACCCCAGACTGTAGGAGAACTATGGTCACCCCACTCCCTTTTATCACCCACACAAGTCAGTAGCCCTGTCGAGGGTTCTCAACGAATATTGTATGCTACGTGCCACTAATAAAGCAATAGATGCTTTGTATTGCATAGTCGCAGGTGCTGTTACTAATAGATTTACAATCAAACCCTAGAATTCGAAAGCAACATTAATGTCCTTGTATTACTCCTTATTATATATCGCCGTGAAAATGTTAATTGAACCAAATCTTTTATGGTATTATCTTAGATATATATTTGATTGAAACATGTATGATTGAAACGTTAGAAAGAAAACTTTTAGCAGTGTAAATTTGATTGTATTGAAATAACCTTGTTTGATCTTGCGCTTTTGTGATATTAATGAATAGACAGAATACGATATTATATATATAAATGAATAGAAAAAAATATTTTAAACGGAAATGTGTCAAATTTATTACCCTACGGCAATGTTTCGGACAGTTTTATCAGGATGTTAAAAATATTATATCACGCATTCGAATATATTTCGAACAATAGTATCTGTTATTGCAAAATTAATGTCAAATATATTTAGAAATACGTACTCACGAATATCATAGATTTATAATATATATAAGAAAACATGTTTTTTTTTATACTTAACAACAAAAACTTCAAAATAAATTGATCGTAGTAAATGAGGTATGGTTACTTATCGATTTATTCTACAATTATAATATTAAATAGATAAACATTAAAATATAAAATGAGTTCTTAATAACGTTGGATATTTATATTACAAAAGGAAGAAAAATATCAAAATAAAACAATATTTACGAGGAAAAGATACTGGCAGACAACTGGGTGTCAGTTTACGAAGCTATTATTTGTATCTTGTCATTCGAAAGCAGAGAAGTCAGTCACAAATGGATCGGGAAACAATGCTTTTATCGACAATATGAATGGAGAGAGGAGAAAAATGTTACTTTATTATTCTAAATAAAAGATACCTAAAATAATGAACGAAAAAAGATAAAGCATTCTATACATAATAAAAAAAATATTTTAATAATATGCTTCATATTGGATATTAGTTTACACGTAAGTACATCTAAAAATTGTGCTGGAAATTGTAAAATGTAATTTAATTTTTGACAATGAAGATAATTACAATAGTTACATAGACAGTTATAAATCTAGAGAACAAATGAGTATAATAAGATGAAATAAGCATACTACGTGACTATGCAAACAAAACTCGGTACTGTAATAAACAGTTAATTTTAATATTTCTATACCATATTCTAGAACGGTCTATAACAGCAAGAAGATATATTATAAACGTGAATGGGAAAATAAATGTTTTCTGGTAACACTTTACTTATATACGACTCGGAACAACTTTTAATGTAGTTGGTTAGTCGATAAACACTGGGATTAAGCGAGTTTGTGAACTGAGCTCAACGCCTCAGTTTATTGAGGAGTTGCTGCAATACTAAAAGAATAGAAAATTAAGATAATACTTAGTTGTTGAGTTGATTACTTATTTTTCTTTAAGCTAAAAAAATTAAGAGATTAGTGTAAGACTCATGCTGATAAAATTCTGAATATATTTTCTTTTACCTCAGCTAAAATTGTTTCAAAAATATTATTGCTAAATATATTATCATCATAATCACCATCATCATCATCATCATTTAAGCCGTAGAAAAACTACTGCTGGACTTAGGTCTCCCCTTAAAATCTCCAAAGAAACCTGCTCGAAGCGGCCTGCATTCAGCGTCCTCCGACGATCTTAATACAAATATTCGCCACAATTTATTTTGATAATATTGTCTAGATTATATGTATAATTTTTTATCACAGTACAATAATAAATATAAATTAATCCATTTGTATGGGTATATTCAATTAAAACAATTATTTTTAACGACTAAAGATGAAATAGTATCTATCGATTGATAATGACAATTTTCCCCACTCTCCCCAACATTACGAAATAACACAGTATCGGGAACCAATCAGGAGAGTGGGTCGTATATTACGGGATTTGCAAAATGTCTGGAAAATTCGTATGAATGAATTTTTTATTCAAGTACATTTTTTTATGAATTATTTTCATACGAGTTGACTCAGGCGACTTAATTCGCTTACAAAATTTGATCCCCTTTTTAACTCATTATATTTAAGAGATACAGAGAAGCCCTTCTCTAAGTTCTTATCTACCACTATACCAAAATCCATCAAAATTGGTTCAGCTATTTAGGCATTAAAACAATACAAACAGTTTTTGCCTTGATAATATCAATATGTAACTTAATTACTTAATTTGACAAAATCATACAATATATTTATGAATTACTTGTATTCGACTTGTTACTCTGATGTAAAAGCTTTAGTACAGTAAAAAAGTTTCATCAAAATTTGTTCACTGATTAGTGCGTGAAAATTTTGCTTCTTTAATACTGATAGGATTAAACTCTAACTTCTAACAAAAATATTAAAACAAATGATACATCAGGAACAAGTCCATTGTCCAGCGCTCGGCTATCGCACCAGAGCCCAGAGGTGCTCAATTAATTAGGCTTCGTCCAAGAGTCATAACGACTCCTGATCATTTTCAAACTTAGTGAAGTGTAGCACAGATAATATTCGATTTTTAATGTCATATATTATATTTATAATTAGAAAAATATATAAGATTTTTAAATATTATCAGATTTTTGTTTATAATTTGTCTGTGTGAGTTAAAAACTCATGGAAATTTTAATTGATTTATGATTTTATTTTAGGTTTTTCTTTAATAACATAAGAAGGTTTTTTAAGTTGTTTATTTTCCGAATAAAATTTTTGCACATTCCAAAATATGAAACACACTTTAATATTCGAAATATTACACTGTGAAACGTTTTGCCGTATTTATTGAGTATTAATTACTTAAAACATTGAGTAATGTTGAATACGTCACGCTTTATCAGAACACATCAATATCTCCGAATTTGTAGATTGACGTATTATTGCTTATCAGCATCCATACATACATATTATTTTGAAACAAAGTATACATTACGACTGAAGCCGCGTTTAAGCTAGTAGACAATACAATTCATAAAGAAACAGTAGCCATACGAAATGTCGTTTCCCACACACAATAAGCCTATTTCCATACATTAAAATGAAACTTTCCCACAAGGAAAAGTTATGAAGTAAATAGATATAGTGAATGCTGCTTAAATTATGAACAGGATCCAACATGGCGCTTCGGATCTCGGTTGAAATGGGATGAAACTTCCGAGGTGATATTTTGACTCGAAACGTAGTTGAATTTTTAATATTTTTGAACGAATAAGAATACTACGATTACATTATTGTATTTTATCTTATTTATACTAAAGTTTTTTTTTATGTAAAATTTTTAAAAGGTTTACTCCTTCAATCAAAAATTAAAAAAAATATATAAAAGACGGAAATAAAAAATAATAACCGACTTTGAAAGCAAATTACGTAATATTGTTGACTTGGATAACATGAGAGCTTGTTCCAGCTATTTTGATTTGAAAACCGTAATTCTATTGTATCAACTTAAAAAAATTCCTAATAAAAAAAAAGAATTTTTAAAATCGGTTAAAAAATGACAGCGTTCTGAAATAACAAGCATTAAAACAAACACGCTACGAAATAAGAACTGTCTTCTTTTTATTGGTAAAAAAGAAGATTCTTTCAAAAAATAAATTATCTTAATTATAAAGAAATATAACATAGCTACTATTATAAGCAGATAATAAATATTTTTAATAAATAAGCTCTTATTTTTATGAATAGCATTATATACCTCCGTTATATATATTATAAAACTCAATGTACGTTTTATTACTTTTAAAAAAGCGCCATTACCAGAAAAACTATTATAAAAAACCGTTCGTTACGAGATATTCAATTTATCACGTTTCTGTTTTAATAAAATTTTAATTTCGTACATATTTTCCGATGTTATACGAAAAATTAAAAATTCAAACTTCATATCAAACAACGGGAGTTTGAAGATTAAATTTTAAAATAAACACAACAAAATTGAGTAGAAAATAACATAAATTTTCTGTTACACATTACTTCGATTAAACTATACTTTTAACCGATTTCAAAAAAAAGTTTTCAATTTAATTTGTTAATTATTTAAATTGTTTTAACATTATAATTTTCATTATTTCCTAATCGATTTTGAAAATCAGTTTCTTTTTATTTCAAAGGGTATATATTCATATTGGTCAAATAGAATTTTCATTAAAATAGATTCTGTAGTTTACGTTATTTTTAAACCAAAATAAATAGAATTAATATACCAACTAAGAAAAAGAAAATGCTTATTTTATTTTTGAAGTCAGTTTCCTTTTTTTTAAAAGTCTTGAATTTGTAGACGTCCAACAGCTGAGCAAAGGCCTGCTCTCATATTAAATAGAAGCTATGAGTTTAATCTACTACGCTGCTCCTATGCAGATTGGTTCTCTTGCGATGAGTTCAAGTTTTAATTCACGATCATCTGTTGAGATGGACGTGTTCTACTAAGCCAAGTCAGCATTTCTGACTCATTTAATCTAATATATACGAATATTATGTGAATATATAATAATAAAAAAAGAATATAAATACAAACTTATAAAACCATACAACCATAAAAGAGGAAAAACTGAAAAATGTAGATAGAGATAGGAAAGCTAGTCCTAAGTATTTGTTGATTTCAAGAATCGTTCTTTGTATATGAACGCAAAAATAGTAAATATTAACAGGATAAAAATGGGCCTGAGCAATTTTAAACTGATACATGTAAAATTATTTTTTAAAAATTATGTGAAAGTACTTGAGAATTTGTTACTTTTCTACGTAATATCTACTAGTTAGTTGGTTACCGGGGCTTCATCTGTATAGAATAATTAAAAATATATATTATCTACATAGAGTAATGAAAAGCCCATTTATTAGGGAAATTAGTGTTCTCTGTACAAACCTAACCTTTCCTATTTCACTCTCTACGAGGTTAATTTTCGCGGCAAAAAATATTCATTACTTTCTTTAATATAAAGCTGTGGAGTTACTTTATTGGTAGATACGCTGTTATTAAAGACACGTTATAGGCTATATTACATCACGCTACTACCCGTACGAACAACGAAGTAACCAGAAACGTGGATAGCCTACAACTAACGGGCCAATGTAATTAAAACGGAATACATATCGGAAAAACAAAGGATTTACAAAGTAAATGGAATCGGTCACTTCCGGTTTGGAAGCGGATGCTCGAATGATGGTTCCGTACCCCTCTGATTGTAGCTTGATTGCGGATATTGGGTCTTCGTAGGTTCGTAACACACTATTTGTTCTTGTATGTGATTGAGTTTGTTTTATGTAATCAGAAAATCTAAATTTCTTAACCCATATTGCATGTGATAGCACAATGCAGGTCCCATTTGACGTTATATTATGTTCTAGTTTCAAATTTTCAGTTTTGACTTTTGATAATTCCTTTAAATAATTGACTACTAATTGTCACACTACAAAAGACGCATTAAAACCATGTTGAACACGTGTCTAGTTAAAAAGTGTTTAAAAATTAAACATTGCTTAAAATATTATCTAAATTGCTTAACAGCGAATGAACTCATAAAAAAACTTATTGATAAAATGTTATACGTTACGTTGAAAAACGTTTTAGACATCTATTAAACTCACTTAAACGTATGTTAATCTATATCTAAAGCATGTTTAACTCAAACCTGTGCGTAGACGTGGATTTGTAGTACGGATTTTTTTAAACACGCGTTTAACGTCTGTTTAAATCTTTTGTAGTAAGGCAGTTAAGGTTTAATGAATGTGTGGTAATGTTATTTTGCGAAGAGTAAGTCTATTACTTTAATTTGTATTATACAATTATTTCTCAGAAATCGGTCCATCTAATTGACGATAACAGATGGTGTAATAATACAGGTGGGATTTTTGTTTTTCATATCAGGGTTCGATTTCCGGCTAGGGAAATTATTTTTTCAAAAAAGTAATGATGCTATCAGCTTTCATCAAATCACGAGACTACTTTAAGTATCCTTCGCAATTTCTTATACTTTCAGAGTTAGCCATCTCATGAGTCACTATAAATTCACTTTAGATATTTGAATATTCAAACGAAAAATGAGACCGATGGTAGGAGTTCTAAAATGCATAGCGCAACCCCTCACAGTGTTGGCAGTAACTCTGCGTGCCCATTACTGCCGACAGATGGAGCTCGTACCTCAGAACAGAGTATATTAGAAATGATATCAAATGTCCTTTTACAAGTGTAATTGATGTGTTAAGATTGTTTTAATGGGAAATATGACTTTAATTTATTTTGTGGAGATAAAATGACGATTTTAGTAATTACTTTAAATTTAAAGGCAATATTGAAATCCCATCTCTCTTGTTTGAATGCTGTCCCTACAATTTTTCAAATAATTTGTTACATACAAATCAAACATCTGTGACAAATACAAATACAACACAATATATATATATATATATATATATATATATATACATATATATATATATATATATATATATATATATATATATATATATATATATATATATATATATATATATAAACAATACATAAAATTAATTAAAAACGCTACACACATTCACGCATTCTCTTTTGTTTATTGTTATAGTCTGTAGTCAAATTGAGAATGGATTATCTGCGATCAAACTATGGTCGAATTTCGACCACAAGGCGACCACTAGTTTATATAGATTTACCAACACAAAATACACAATCCATTCAACAATAAAAGCTCAGCAACACTACAATATAATTCAAGACAAATATAGAAATTGCAACCAGCATCACGCATCACTTTTACAATTCCCTATTCCGTGCACCGCACACCCAACATAAATACACTGTAATACGAAACTTATTCCCACCACATCAAAGTTCAAATTCGCACTGCGTTTAACAAATAATCACTCAAGTTGAAATATGAACTACATTTCTGACTGCATAAAGTTTAAATTTCAGTAAAGCTTTAACTGTGAGCGAAATACTGTATTCAATAAGGCCCTTTTGAACAGGTTATGGTGTTGCGGTGAAGAGCTCAGGATGTCTGTATTTCAATCCGTTATAGTATTCTAGATCTGTCTATACAGGTATTTCCTCGCGGTTTCTCGCGCTTATGGTTATTACTTCACGCCTGAGTCGTAGCTTGATGGAATATAGCTTTTAACCTATCTCAATAAACGAGCCAACGCTTACGGCGAAATTAGACAAAAATTTTAAAACTGATCAGAAGTTTTAGGACTCGATAGGATTCGAAATGGATAGAGCGATTTTGAATACATTTTTGAAGAATCTTAAGATTATCTCAGCAGGTGATTCTGTAGTGGTAAAGTTCGTTACGATTTTATCAACAGGTTTTTTTTAGGTTTTTTGCAAGCGTTCTATAGGGTACAATGTAGTAAGTGTGACTTGCTTTGGGCTTGTTAAAATTACTAAAAGTATTAACATTTTTACTGAGATAGAATTCAGCTGTAGCCCACTGACTGACTAGAGCTTGTGACTTGAGCTAATAAAGCTGTACGGTGAGTAAGAGAGCCGGAAGCTCAACCACTTTCTCTCTTTCTTTCCTTACTTCCTATTTCTTTTCATCCCTTATTTCTTTTTAAACTTACAACACATTTTAGCTTCTATAATGTTGCGGGTTAGGTGGCTCGCCTGCTCGTTTGCTTGTTTTTATAAAATAACAATAAAAAAGATTTTTTAAGGAATTTTCGTGATATAAAGGCAATTTTATTACAAATTTACAAACTGCGTGTATCAAGTAGGTATGATATGCGATGATAATGATTTGTTACTATTAATATAAAAAAAATAAAGTTTTTCATTGATTGAATATTCTCTCTAGATATTTTTGGGCATGATCAATACGAATATATTTTTTAATTAAACTTATCAAATTAATTTAATGAATGAATGAAATAGCTGCTTACATTTTAATAGATTTATTTCACTAACTTTCAATAAATAACTCGTATTCGAAGTCGATTAAGGTCCTTTGGGCATAACTTAAATTACGAAACTAAATTAAGAACAAACCTTTTTCATAATTCAAAAGTAACAAAAAATGTCAAACATCTTTTGAAACATACTCCTTTAAGGGGTGAATTAATGTAATCACGAACCCACTAATATTTGATAAGCAAGACGTCTAAACACAAATGCAGTAGAAATTATGCTACAAATTACTTATCATGTTCACAAATAACTTCCCAGGGGACGTGTTTATCTCGTTACACGGTTTCCATGTCCGCACTAGTTCCGCCCCCTCAGGGCGTTGCGGTACAGGTGCGGCAATCTAATCTAAATCTCAACTTCGGACTTTATAACTAAAACAGTTACCGTAACCTTTGTAGTGTTTGCTTAAATACTTTATGTCGCATTTTGAATTCCTAGAGCATATGTTACCCCTTCAGGGGACATGGTCCAGGTGCAGTTGTCAGTGAATTACGTTAGATATGGGTTCTGCAAATTGTTTAATAATGTTGTGATATAAAGTTTCGAGGTAAACTGATTGTAACTTACCGTTGATAATATAGCATGCAAAGGTGGTGATTCTTACCTGAAACAAAAAAAACATTATATATTTCAAATCTTTAATAGATTACATTGGTCACGTATGTGTATAATAAAGATATCGTCTAGCATCTACATATATACATATATAAATCGAAACTGACTGACTGGTTGACATATTCACTGAAACCGCTGGGTCTAGAAACATAAAATTTTGCTCATACGTTCCTTAAATGTCATTAGTGTGCACTAAGAAAGAGTTTTTGAAAATCCATCCTCTAAGAGGTTAAAAAGAGGGTTGAAAGTTTGTTAAATTTCTAAGTTAAAGTTGACAAAATATTGCTTACACATGGCGATGTAAATATCTTATAAGCACTTAAAATTTTATTTATTTAAACTTTATTGCACACAAATGAAAAATATAAACAACAAAAGAAAATACACAGAGAGCATGCAAAGACCGTCTTATTGCTATAAGCAATCTCTTACAGACAACCTTATGGTTAGAGGAATTCAAGTTATTGAGTGCGGGGATGTGCAAAATAAACCTACATAAACATTACGTACTAATATACTTAAAATAAATATACAGATATAACTATACATAATACATAAATACATGAGTACTTATTATTCTAATAATAACAATATAATTTTAATCATAATCAAATACATACATTCCTTATAAATATATAGAGCAATAGCTTGGTAGTTCACAGCTCTTTAAGCTAAAAAAGACATCAGGAGACATTCAAAAACATGCAGTGAACATAGTTTTTTTTTTCACCGTTTGTTAGAACTGCGACAACATCAAAAAGCCAACATCATTCACAGCGTACACGTAGTGCCTAAAATTTCAACGAGTACAAAAAACACTTATTGTATGAAAACGTAGACGTGTTACCTTCTCAAGGTCCGTTGGCGGACCAGATCTTCATATGAACAATGTTGTATGTATGGTTTCTAGCAACGAGCTATTTATAACACGGGAGAATGTAATTTGGAAATTTTTCGATTTTAACACCTTAACGGAAATATTTTTTATGGCTGACACTGAATTGTCGAAATTGTTTTTTAATTTTTATCTTTTAATTTAATTGAAATCTATTGGGACAAACATCATTTTTATTGAAGAATCACAGATAATCTAAATCATATTTTATTAAAGAGAGACGTAATCTTTACTAAAAATCATCTAGTATTTATCCCGGGTATGCCAGGGTCTGCTTATTATTTTAGATATTAACGAGTCTCTAATTTTTACATAGAGCAGCCAGTAACCATTTGGAATTAAATAATTTCCCTACTAATTGTAACGATCATAATCACGTGATTAAGATAACCACCAGGATCGACAGCTTTGTGAGGAGACCCACAAGGATAAGACCTAGAGACAAATATTTATACAAATATAAGTATCTGTCCGGGCGGGGATCGAACTCAAAGCCGTCGTTAAAGTTACATTCCGCACCACAACGCCAGAGTGGTAATCAAATGATCTTTACTACAAACTTGAACAAAAAAATGCCTTATTTTATAACGGTAAGCAAATACTTCAACTTTATTTACGCAAAAAACTAATGTATTTCATAAAGAGACCATAAAAATATCCCATATTTTATCTTTAACTTGTAAAATTTAATAAAATGTAAATTCCTCCAGGCTTGTTTAAATTTTGGGTAAAATATATAAGAATATAATATCAAATTGTCCTGCTGTTACTGCTATAAATTATGCCAAGTTCCTAGTCTATAATTTAGCGTCTGTCTGAGGCAGACGCAAGCTGAGCGTATGCTGGGGTGCAGCACAAGATTGCGAATACTTCGTTACATGTGACAGCAGATAAGTTTACATGTAATATGTATGTGTAGGTAAGCATTATATGCTACGATATACAATATGCAATTATGCATGAATTTTTGCGTTCAATTCTAAACATTAAATCGAAATTTCGATATAGCGATGTTTTAACCACGTGCTATACTAATTAAGCCATAGGCCGCATAAAAGCAATGTTTGATATATTATAAAACTAAAGAGTTTGTTTGTTTGTTTGTTTGAACGTGCTAATCTCAAAAACGACTGGTACGAATTGAAAAATTATTTTTGTGTTAGATAGTTTATTTATTAAGGATGACTACAGGCTATCCTACATCACGCTACGACTCACAGGAGCGAAGCAGCGACCATAAACGCGAGTGAAACTGCAAGGGACAGCTAGTATCATATGGTTGTATTCGATCTAAAGCAATGAAAAGGAGATGGAAACGTTAGAAGCTTATAATTTAATACTATTTCCCACTTCTTAGCACGAAATAATAAATACGCAAATTTAAAGAGCCCATCTGTGTAGCTGGATAGGCAACTCTTTGAACATACTTTACTTTTGCTCTGCTCTGCGCTGCGCTGCGGGGAATTCTCCCCCGCGTCTTAGCATGCGCTTAGCTTTATAACGTTAATATTTCACATAGCAGAGTAAATAATCAAAATGACAGCGTCGTTTTATCGCTCCGTATTTCGGATTTTTCGCCGATCTTGACATTCTGGATAGATATTATAAGATAGAAGAGATTAATACAAGAAAAGGATCAAATATTATTGTTGTCCTTCTTTAAAGCAGTGTCTAAGTATTTCATATCTTTAAACATTTCTTAAATTTAAGTACACCTTAAGTCTCGAGTTCTATTTATGTTCTGTTAAGTGACAAACACAATGATTAAAGCCGATTAAAATGAATGTAGATAGATGTTAAAAAATTTATGTGTAACTGCCCCTTGCGATTTCATTCGTGTTTATGGTTACAGCTTCGCTCCGATGAGCCGTAGCGTGATGTAATATAGCCTATAACTTTCTTCAATAAACGCGCTATTCAACACAAAACGTTGTTTTATTCATTCGAATTAGTAATTTCAGAGATTATTTGCTATATACAAACTTATGAACAATTTTTTTCTCTTAATAAAATCTATATATTAATACGTAAAGTAAAAATTTTGTACTCCTTTTAAAGAAAATTTCCCGGATGGAGGAGTGTGAAATTTCTCATACTTATAGTTTATATAGGGTATGAATGGAGAATTATAGAAAAATACAATAAATAATTTAAAAGTATATCACACTACCACGTATTTCACACACACACCCATATGGCTTTTGGTATATTGTTAATGTCTGAGGTCAAATTAAGATAATGTTCAAACTTATAATTTAAATTAATTATGGTCAGGGAAACAGTTTCAGAGATGTATTATTCAACTTCTGTTGTTAATATTAAAATTATATATAATAATGTCCTATTAATTTCTACTAAAATCTTAATCGAAATTATATCAGTTTCTATTTTATTTTCAAATTCAAAATGAGTTGTTAATGTAAATATGTAACAACTTAAATACGAATCCCATTTTTAAATAAATTCAAAACACAATTTTTCGAAAATAATTTTAACATTCCAATTTATTAACAAATTTTACGTAAAATTGAAAATTTATGTAACATTTTAAGTTTAAACACGAACACCCAACTCAAATTATTTCAACATTTAATTTTATTTTCAAATTTAAAATGAATTGCAAAATAAAACTTTCATAATATTTTTCACAAATACGATTTTTGAATTTTAAATATTCCACATTCCATTTTACATATTTTAACAACCTATTTTATTATATCCATATGAATTATAGATTATTTAAATAAATAAATGCAAAGAACGACACCGGGGAATAAAAAAATAGACTCTTTTAATATAATACTTCAGTATATTTTCCATTATCTTCTTTTACATTGATGATCACAGTTTCTTTAGCAATTTTCCCCTAAATTTCCTTTAATCACACCTTAATAATAACATTTTTATATTAATCCCTCTTTTAAAAAACCCCTTCGAGTTGATAGCGAAAGTACCACTATTTTTTTATAAATCGAAATATATATAATCAAAGGTGGCTGAGTGACATAGTGATCTATCAACGCACAGCCCAAACCACTGGACGGATCGGGCTGAAATTTGGCATGAAGGTAGATGTTATGACGTAGGCATCCGCTAAGAAAGGATTTTGATTAATTCTACCCCCAAGGGGATAAAATAGGAGATGAAAGTTTGTATGAAACTTTGTCAATTTTAAGCCGATCGGGCTGAGACTTTGCATGCATAAAGCTACTATGACGTAGGCATTATAGACATCGCAGACCGAAGTCGCGAGCACCAGCTAGTCTATAGAATAGTTTTTGACACAATATTACATCTTCTTTTAACAACTATTTACGCAACCTTTCAAATGTAACAATTTAAACATAGTAACTTTAAATGCAAATTTCGAATTTTAAATATATGCAAGATTCCATTTTTGCGAGTACAAAGCGGGTAGAGGGCGCGACCGTCATTAGCGATTCGCTTCCGCTTCCGCGACCCACTTCCGAAGGCGTGAAGGATCCATTGTGTGCGACTGTTATGTTTGTTTGCCATTTTTTAACGTTCGAGCTTTGATTAATGTATTCAGATATTTTTATATATTAATCCTCTTATTATCTCTTGATAACAATCACTAGTGGTCGTTTGCGGTCAAAATTCGACGGTAGTTCATTAAATTTTTAACCGATTTTAAGGTTGACCACGGACTTTAATAATAAACAAAATACTATACTTATATGCGCGTGTATGTGTCCAATGCAAGGCAGTATGTGTAAAGTTTTTTATTTGATTTATGTATTTGTATGCATAACTAAAGAAATAGCATTCCTAGCTCCTTCTTAATATAAACTATAACTGTGCGAAATTTCATACTCCTCCGTCCGCGTAATTTTCGTAAAAATCGGTAAAAAGTTTTTTCTTCACGCATTAATATATAGATTAAATAACATTAACTTATTGTTTTTTATATAACAGTTGATAATTTATTAATTCAATATAACATGAAGGCACACCCGAAATACGATACAGTTAAGTAAGTTTCGCTCTCAGACTTTCATCACGTGAACGAATTTACTGTCAGCACTTTGTCAAACTCAAATTCAAAATATACATTATTCAAATGGGCTTTTAAAGGACTTTCGAATCGTCAAGTTACATGTCATATTTTAGTTTTAGATTTTTATAAAGCTACCACCGGTTCGGAATGTAGTCTCTACCGAGAAGAACCGGCAAGAAACTCGATAGTAACTCTTTTAAAATCGTTTATACATAATGTATTTTTATTACATTTGAATTATGTTATCCGGATTTATATTCTTGATATACACAGTTTTCGTAATTCCTTATGACGTATCAGTTATTAGGTTGAAAGTAAAACTTACAAATGGAATTCTCCACTTACGAGACATCATTTTTTATACTTCTACATTAAATCAAGGTGTCATTGCTGGCCATAATGTTAGGATAAGCAAGTTTATATTTCGGAACATACCCAAAATGTTTACTATGTAGATCACTACAAATGATATTCTACAAATGAACACAAGTAGTGTTCAACAACGTTATTAACGGTACATCACTTGCTAAGCTTTTCGCATTTATTAGACTCTAATTTGAGAAAATATTAAATATATTGTTCTGGCGAAAATTACACTTATAAGTTTTGTTCTCAGACTTTCATAAAGATTTACTTAAGTTGTTTGTCGTTGCTTTTTACCTGATAAAGGTTACTATCAGTATTTTATTTTTTACAGACTCGCAGCTTTTATAAGACTACCCAGATGACTGTTACCAGGTAACAGTTTAATTTAACTTACGAAAGTAAAACAAATGTAATTTTCGCCTCAGACTTAGACCAATCATAAAAAATAATTGTAAAAACGATTTGATACAGTTGCCATAATAATTATTGTAGTAATTTTACGACTTAGTATAATTATAACTGGTTTATTGATATGATAAAATAATGTTCAGAAAATATTATTTTAAGTAAAGGAAATGTTCTAAAACAATAATAAACAATATAGCTTCATCTAATTAATTATCAAAATCTAATATCAATCTGACCACATGACTGCATTTCCCACGTGTTATAGACAGAGATGACAATATTAAATAGTTAACAATAATCAAACAAAATTCAATTAACACCGAAGTATTTTACCTATGCGAGATACAAACGTCATACTGAAAATATACAAACATTTAATTAACATCACAATGGCAAGAACTGGACGCTGATAAGCAATACTGTGTCAAGCCACACGGACTCCGTTTTGAGAAAATGGCGTCTAAACATGTCAAACATATTTTTAATTAATTTGTTTGATGAAGTGTATATCCATCTTTTCTTTACTATTTTGATAAAATGAATAATGAGTTAAAAGCAGATTGATTTATTTAATGTTTTATCTAATAAAAAGTTTCGCAAATATCTGAGATTATTATATGAACTACAAAATGTGGAATGCACTTGAAATTCGAAACATTAAATTTCCATACCTATTTATTTTAGATGACTTGAATTTTTTTTTAATTATGGTAAATAGGTGACGCAGTATCGAAATACCTTAGTATCTCCGAATTTGTCTATTTCTGGGTTGACACATTATTGCTTATCAGTATCGAACCAGACTATCCGCTGACGAAAGTACGTTATGCGGAGTCAGTAACTGACAGTAAATATATGTTAAGAAAATATTTTATTTTATTTCCTTTTAATTCGATCCGGTCGCGGCTATCAAATAAAGTGTTATGCCTTGTTTGCTCACTTGAAGTGGTTGTATATTAAATATTTTTAATAAGTGAATTGATTTGTCACATTAATTAACGCGTAAAGGCAATATCGTTTAAATACAGACGTTTTGTCATAGTATGTATCTTTGGTGAGTGGTGGTCCCGCTCTCAGGGTCCAGGGTTCGATAAAATGTCTTGGAGAATTGGGCTTTTGTGCTTGGCTGTGGTCTCTGTATTGGCAGAGGGTGAGTATATTTACTACGTTATAACTTCTAAATTGTTCCATATAGATGTTTGTGGTATCGGTATTCTTGTATAACGCGTAAATTGGGTCGTTATCTTCTTGTTAGTTTATTTGTTTACTTTCTGCACTAAATGTTAAAGCCGTTCAATTCAAACGACGCATGATAGCCATGTGTCCATCTCAATTGTAGATGTGTCTTAGATGAAGCATGTAGTGAAATTAATTTTGATGTCTTGAATTTTAATACAGCTTTCAGTATAAATATTAGTGTCTCTTTATAACTAATAATAGTTAAATTTTAATAATGTAAATGTTATAATAGATGAAACTGTAAGATAGTATTCGCATTTTGGTAGTTTCTAGTTTATTGAAGTTTTTATTGTGAGTTTAGATCCTTTGTTGTAACATAGAAGGAAACAATTACGTATTTTGTATTTAGAACATTTTCATTCTAACTAAAAACAACTAACTTTTAGTTATTTCAAAGCAGGAAAACTTTCCCGAATGCTTTGTGTCCAAATAGAGATTGCATTTTTAATGATGAAAAAAAAATGACTACAATACATGTAAAAGATCGAAATTTAAATCTGTATTCTCAGAGTACTATTAGTGAAGTTATTAATAATATTTACGTTTTTGTAGATCATGGTAGTCACTCTGCAAGTGAGCTAGCGGAGGACGATGCTAGAAGCGGTATCGATGGAGGTATATTGAAATTTAATAAACAATTTAATTGTTTTCTGAATTATATGATTAACTTGCATTCTCAATATTAATGTATTATTAACAATGGGCAATTACAATATTTTACACCATATATACACGTATTTGTTGTACTGTTTTATTAGTTAATTCATTTGATTTTCAATTCAACCGTAAATTCGCTAATCAATTTTGTACATTCAAGATACATCCATTAAATAAATAACTTTACCGTCACATTAATAATAATCAATCATTTAAATTAGTATTATACTCATTTTATCACTATCACATTAAGCAAACTACCAATTGGCATTAAGTTGGCAATATAGTTTATTTTATCTAAGTCTGCCTCTAGCTTTTTCCGTTAAGGTTCTTTCTTCTTGTTCGTAGTACTTTTAAGCCCTCCTCAATTCCATTCAACCATATAAGTTTAAGTCTGTGAAGAGGTCTTTTCACTCGATACTTCGATGTTACGTCTTTTACATGACGTTTCCTTGTTTCTATATCCACCCTTTTTTTCCGTGGTCAGCCCGGAGATGGTCTAACTTGATGTAATTTAAAACATCTGTTTATTGAGACATACGCACCCACATGAGAAAATAAATACGTTTCAAAATTAGTCTCTCAAATGCGAGAAATTCATCTAAATCTGGCTTGCATTTATTTTAATGTGCATGTGGGAATAGATGCACTCAAGTGAGTGACATGTTCTATGCCCACACGGGCGGTGATTGCTACATTTGCGCATGTTTCGACATTTACGGAAGCTTGCACCCCAAGTGTGCCCCCTGCAGTTGGTGTTAACGTATGATCTTTAACATCTCCCTTAATGCCAAACTTCGCTTATATAACTAACAATAGCGTTTCCTGTCAATAATATTACATATTACCCCATTATTGCTACACTACATTTAAAAAGTTGAAACGAAATATTTATAATGCAAGATTATAATTTAGATTAATATTAGTTGTTAGAAATAAATAAATCTTATTTTATATAGTATAAAATTAAAGTGACAGCCTGTAAATGTCCTACAACTGGGCAAAGGCCTACCCCATTAAAGAGAAGGTTTAGAGCTTAATCCACTACGCTGCTCCACGGTGGGTTAGCGGATATACATGTGTCAGAATTTATCCCGACACATGCAGGTTTCCTCACGATGTTTTCCTTAACGGCTCGAGATGAATTTAAACACAAATTTAGCACTTGACAAATCAATGGTGCCAGCTAATCACTAGGCCATCTCGACTTATTAGCATTTATATAGTACATAAAGTGTTTACACTTATCGAAGAATATCTCGAGTAAATGAGTCAAAACATTAATAAAATAAAATATGATGGTTATTACGATGATAATTTTTTTATCATTACCAATTGACTTTAATAAATTATTATAATTATCACCTTAACATATATGTAGTGATTTATTTTTTTTAATTGTGATGTGATGTTAAAAAAATAGTTGACATATTAATGTTCATAAAATAATAAATAATATTTTCTTGCAGTGGTAATACGTTTCCCAATACCAGGTAAATATTAAAAAAATAGATATTTGTACAAATCGTCGAGGATGTTGCAAAACCCCGTATCTGTCTGTTGCACCAAATGTTTTTTTCATTTAATTTTACATCTTTGATAAAAATAACGCCATATGAGCATTTTTCATTGTATTGTAGTGTCATTATGCATTATATTCCTGGTGTTACCGACAATACGTCAAAATTTATTTAGTTAAGTATCTATTTTACAAATATCGATTGTTTAATTTTTAGCTAGCTTATTTTAATCAATTTGATTCAAAAATGGACCTTATTGCAAAAGTTAGTTACGGGGTTTTGCACTATCCCCGACGAAATGTCACAAAATATTTTGATTGATTTTGTTTAAAATTTCGAACTCATAATTTACACATAAATCTTTTGGGATCGTTCTTATTAGGACCACCAATTCCTAGACCACTACCATGGCCAATACCTCCTCCTATGCCGCCGCCGGAACCAATCTGTGAGTAATCATACTAATCCTAGTTTCGTAAAGCCTTCGCTGAAATAGAACTCTATCAGCAATAAATAGACTAACTGTATCTGTTGAATCTTTATTGTTAAATTAAATGAATAATATGTTATAAGTCAATTTCCACAACTACACAAGAACTAAAGATTCGTTGACGAAAGATATTGACTAATTCATCTGTAAAATACCTAAAAAAATTCATATATTTGATTTAATACTAACTTGAATTCACAGATTAGGTAACTATTTATCATAATAAGATACTATTTATCAAGCGTCTTCAAAAAAGGAGGCGGTACTTAATTCGTAGTGTATTTTTTTAATTTTCGTTACCTTAGAGCTCTAACATTTCTCACACAGCACGTTTCCTATTATTTTTATCAAAATCGGCTCCGTAAATTAGTTTGTAAATCAAAGTAATTGAAATTAGTGTGTATGAAGTAGGTTTATGTGTATTTTTCTTATTTTAGTTATAATTCTGAAGGGATTAATCAGTTTATACGGTTAACATAGCTGTACACTAACAAAACAACTTTTTTCACAGGCCCAAGCCCAATAATTATTCCAGGACCACCCAGACCTTATCCTGTACCCGTCCCGTATTCCATTCCCGGCGAACCTGTTGTAATCAAGGTACCAATACCAGTTCCCTCACCACCAGAAAAAGTTATTGTACCAGGTCCGTCAGTACCCGTGCCTTACCCGGTCAAAACGCCGTTCCCAGTACCGTATAGCGTGCCACGTCCCGTTCCAGTACCAACACCGCCTAAACTGATCCCGGTACCAGTACCTGAACCAGTCCCTGTACCAGGACCAACGAGAGATATACCAGTTCCAGTCCCCGTTCCATCACCACCTGTGCCAGTACCAGTCCCAGTGCCAGTACCCGGACCATCGGAAGAGGTCCCCGTACCTTATCCCGTACCATCCCCACCAGTACCTGTACCATACCCGGTTAATCGCTACATCACTGTACCAGGAAAAGATAGATTATTACCCGTGCCAGTACCTGTCACTTGTAAGTTTGATAAATCAGTTTCTCTTCGTTGTTCTTACATAAATACTAATGTAATGACATTTTCTTTTTTCTAGTAACTAAGATATACCCAGTACCAGTGATCATCTACGTAGGTAAATATATACATTTTTTATAATTTTCTTATGAATATCAAAAATGTTAAAATTTCGTATAAATTTTTTATTTGTGTAAAAATTACAGCGCCGGTGTGCAGGGGAAAGCTTCCATTTAAGCCGTTTGTCAATCCCGGTGACAGATGTCACGTGTATATTTGCAAAATCAAATACAACTACGTCTACATCGAGTCGCAGACGATTCCAGGATGTAAGTACTGTTGTAGTTAGACGACAGAATATTATGTAATATGATATCATATCCAAGACATTGTCATTATGATTGTCTAGCTGTGTGCAGCCCACAGATTACCCATACACAGCTGGCTCGGATAGCTAAATAGATCCTTAGTATTCCTAATTTCCTATATCACTTTACACGTTACATCCTATTTTCCTTTGTCGCTTTAAACTTTTTAAGTCGACAACGAATCTGTGGCTCCTCTAGTGCTTCAAGAGTGTATTGGATGCGGTGATCACTTTACAACAGGTGAACCGCCTGCTCAGTTTCCCACTATTTTATTAAAAAAATATATATGTGATAAACTAAAACACCTATAAGCTACAATTATTGATCCTATGCCAGTATTACATTTTTAACCATTTTTTATGCCTATTTGCTGAAGTAACGAAATTTAATTTATATATTCTATTTCTTTAAGGCTTTCCCCCCTCACCCGGACCATTTTTCCAAAGTGGATCTCTGGCCAATGCTGCAGCCAATGCTGTATCTAGTACTGGTGGCTGGGGAGGTCTAGGAGGTGGATCTTCAGCTGTAGCAGATGCCGCTGCAAATGTAGTTACTAGTGGTGGATGGGGAGGCCTAGGAGGCGCATCTTCAGCTGTAGCAGATGCTGCTGCCAGCACAGTTAGTAATGGTGGATGGGGAAGTTTAGAAGGTGCTTCTTCAGCAGCAGCAGACGCTGCTGCAAGTGGTGGATGGGGCGGTTTAGGAGGTATGTCTTCAGCTGTAGCAGATGCTGCTGCCAGCGCTGCTAATGGGGGTGGGTGGGGAGGTTTAGGAGGTTCCTCTTCAGCTGTAGCAGATGCTATTGCTAACGCTGCCACTGGAGGATATGGAGTTAGATGGAGAGGCCAGGAAGACAAGTCATCAGACGCTTCAGCCAACGCCGCTTCTAACGATTATGGCAGCAGATGGGGAGGATACGGAGGTGTTTCTTCAGCTTTAGCAGACGCTACTGCCAATACAATGACAAGTGGTTATGGAGACGGATGGGGAGGTCTAGGAGGAGTGTCTTCAGCTCAAGCGGACGCTATTGCCAATGCTGCAACTTATGGTGGATGGGGAGGTCCAGGAGGCGCCTCTTCTGCTCAAGCGGATGCTATTGCCAATGCTGCAACTTATGGTGGATGGGGAGGTCCAGGAGGTGTCTCTTCTGCTCAAGCGGACGCTATTGCCAATGCTGCTACTTATGGTGGATGGGGAGGTCTAGGTGTTTCTTCCGCTCAAGCAGATGCCATCGCCAATGCTGCAACTAACAGTGAGTGGGGAGGTCTAGGAGGTGCCTCTTCCGCACAAGCAAATGCACTTGCTAATGCTGCTACTGGAGGGTATGGTGGTGGATGGATGGGTCCAGGCGGTCTTTCTTCCGCCCAGGCAGACGCTATCGCCAATGCCGCAACGAACAGTGGATGGGGAGGTCTAGGAGGTGCCTCTTCCGCACAAGCAAATGCACTTGCTAATGCTGCTACTGGAGGGTATGGTGGTGGATGGATGGGTCCAGGCGGTCTTTCTTCCGCCCAGGCAGACGCTATCGCCAATGCCGCAACGAACAGTGGATGGGGAGGTCTAGGAGGTGCCTCTTCCGCACAAGCAAATGCACTTGCTAATGCTGCTACTGGAGGGTATGGTGGTGGATGGATGGGTCCAGGCGGTCTTTCTTCCGCACAGGCAGACGCCATCGCCAATGCCGCAACGAACAGTGGATGGGAAGGTCTAGGAGGTTCCTCTTCCGCACAAGCAAATGCACTTGCTAATGCTGTTGCTGGAGGGTATGGTGGTGGATGGATGGTTCCAGGCGCTCTTTCTTCCGCCCAGGCAGACGCCATCGCCAATGCTGTAACCAACAGTGGATGGGGAGGTCTAGGAGGTGCCTCTTCCGCACAAGCAAATGCACTTGCTAATGCTGCTACTGGAGGGTATGGCGGTGGATGGATGGGTCCAGGCGGTCTTTCTTCCGCCCAGGCAGACGCTATCGCCAATGCTGCAACTAGTGGATATGGTGGAGGATTCGGAGGTCTATCTACTGCTCAAGCAGATGCTATTGCTAACGCTGCTACTAGTGGGTGGGGTGGTTTATCTAATGCCCAAGCGGATGCTATTGCTAACGCGGCTGTAGGAGGTTATGGCGGCTGGTCAGACGCACAAGCTAATGCTTTAGCACAAGCAAATAGCCAGGCAGGTGGATGGGGTCCATACCCAATGGGTTTTAAAAATGCAGAAGAATTATCTAATGCAGAGTCCCAATGAACGTTAATAGAAAAGTACGTTTCAAATTTTTATATGAAATATGTAATAATTCAACGTATAAAAACTAATTATATGACGTTTTTATTTACAGATAAATCCACAAAGTGATCTCTACATCGACATGGCTTGTTAATTGGATCTTGAACCTTTTAATATAAAAATAAGCATTGTAAAACAGATAATAACGCACGCTTCGTACTTAGACAAATAAATTAGTGGGACAAAAGATAATGACTTTTTATTTTACAACCCTAAAATTAGTTTCAAAACTTAAAGCACGCATGCAAAGTAATTAAAATTCGCAGTAGACATCTATAACAAATTGTATTGATATAACGAATTCTGAACATTAGTTACAACTCATAATTTTAATTCCGTTCCTATAACAATAAATCAATGTGTCAAGCAATTTTCACGGAACTTTATCATGTGTTTATAACAAGGTACACAAATCATAATGCTGCAGTCTGTAGAGTCGTTTCAATAACACCATTACTACGACTTTTTTGTAAAAGTGGATAAATAATAAACATAATTGTCAGAGATGCGGGGGGGCTTAGTTGGAGGCATATGCTTTCTTGCCTTCCTGTTATCTTCGGGTATCAAAGGTGAAAATGACTTAAACTCTGAAGATCACTTTGGTAAGGTCTAATATAAAATAATTTTTAGTAATTATATAAAATATTACAATGAAATTACTTTTGACAATACCTTAAACTTTGTAGACGATTCAGATAGTAGGAGTTCTGCAATTGCTATTGCGAATGCTGGAGACAGTGTAGGTGGGGGAAACAATGGTTTTAGACCACCATATAATCCATACTATCCAAATTCCTTTGGTGCAGTGGCAATCGCTCATGCCTCATCTGACGCAGATGATAATAGTCACCTTTATCCTGGCGAAGGTTTCAGCAATGCCTTTGCCAGTGCTCTCGAAAATGAAGGTAGTGGCCACCCGTACGGGCATGTGTATTGGAGATTTGATGAACTTGAAGAGACTGAAAAAGCTGATTCTGATGCCCAAGATCAAACTGTACCATTCAACGAGCATTTAGTGTAAGACGAATTTACTTACAATTATTATACATTTAATAAGAGCTTTAGTAAAATATGTTAATTTTTTTTAAACAAAATTTGACTAAAAAAATGAAAAAAAAACATTTTTAGATATAGCCGATACGATTCTGGTAATGTAGCTTCTGAATCGCAAGCAAATATAAATAATAGGTCTGATTCAGATGAAGATGATAATGATGATGAGCAGATACAAAGAAGCAGAGCGTCCGGTAAGTCATGATATAATCGAAAGAAGATATTTAATTTTTTTTTCTTTATAATTATTATGAAATATATATATTAAAAGTTATTGAAAAACATAATGCCAACCAAACAATTATTTTCTCAATTGAAATATTATTTATTAAATAGTTTAAATACTTAAGCTTTTATTAAGCACATTTTAATTTCTTTTTAGGAGGAAGAAGTATTTTTCTAGCAGGTAACAATTTTATCAAGTTCTCTTAAGCATAAATTATATAAGGTTGGTAGAAAAACCAATAATACTGACGCAATAATATTTTCTTCAGGGGCTGTATCAAGAGTCGTACCACCAAATGAATATATTATACCAAGCACAATACCAGGTACCTAAAATATTATATGAAATTAGTTGGTCAATAATTTGTATATTTTTCCTTTTAAATTTAACACAATTATAGATGTAAATTTTTTGAGCGTAAAGTCTTTTTACCAAAATACCACGAATGCTAAACTGCGAGCGGATACTGAATTATAAGAATGGTTCACTGATTTGAACCTTCACGTTATCTTTAACGGCAACATATCAATAAAAGCAAAATAACACACCAAATGACCAACATATAAGATAGCCTAATACGTTTCAGGTGCAGAGAACATAGTCTCTTGTTACGCAGAAAATGAATTTCATACAATTCGTACGCTAGATTCCGATTGCCTAGTTTGTGTGTGTATTAGAGAAGGATGGTATTTAAAAGCTGTGTGTACAAGTTGTGGCTCATGTTTGGAGCCGCCACGACCCATGCCCATACCGCCAGTACCACCTAAGCCACCTATACCATTTATACCACCACCACCACCCCCGCAACCAGAATCTCAAGGTAATGTAGGACGTATTTATTATAATTTCCATTTAATGCTAATTAGTACACAGTTTGAAAATAGTTTTTGTATGATGTTTAAAAAAAGGAATGGCGCAATGGATAATCAAGCATATGATTTTGTTTGGTGCAAATTGGTACAAATTGGTATTTTATTTTTCATAAGTCAAAATTTTTTGAGAAAAAAATTATGAACGAATTTGCCCTTGACTTTGATGAAATTATTTTTGATTCTTAATTGGTGCCGAACAATATCTATAATTTCAAACGCGTTTATTACTTCTAGCGCCCTTTCCATGCCATATATCAGTATCCAAAATTATTATTGTGACCTGTGTGTTAAGTTCAGGGACGTAATTATGTTCAACCAAAATCTAACAATTACAAAACAAACTAAGTTAGTATAACAATTTATTTTGTGTTGTCTTTACACTAAGCAAGTAAACAAGACAACGTTACAAATTATTATTTATATGTTAATACATTCAAAGTAAATGGCACACCACCCACATAATGTTTGTCTCAAACCCGCACACACACACACACAACACAATATCTATTGTCTAATATTTATTCTACCTCAAACGGAATTTTATGAAAGAATACCTAACTAAATTCTTAGTTGGCGTATGGTTAAAGGTTTTTACTATACCATGGGAATTCTGTTATTATCTAAAAATAGTAGGATGTTACTCCTTACTTAGGCTAAGTAAATACTATCCCCATTTCTAACATCGTTTAAATAGTATTAAAAATTTGGATATTGACCTTAAATTTTTCATAATTTAACAGGTACAATAAGAACCCTTACACATATTTTTTTATTAACAAAGCACAAACAAGTTTCTCGCAAACTTCTATGCAAATATCTAAAGCTCCACAAAAATTGGATAGGCATTCCATATCTGCGAAAAGTTCAATAGACACTTGTATTTCTGTTTCCAATTTAATCTATATAAAAGTAATTACGAGAATTTAAAAAAGGTATTTTTATGATATTCAAACTTGGCTTATTTAACGAAACCGTATAACTCGAGTAATGAATTAAAATTGCAGTGTCATGCGCTCCATTACCTGAGGATGTACCATTCCAAAATCCGTTGAATCCATGCCAAATATGCATATGCGAGAGAACTTTCAACGTATTTGGTCAACTCGATGTTCAGATTCAATGCAAGGAAGATCCTCAATGCGGTGAGTTTAATTAATTATAAATTCTATTTTAACTAATCCTAGCTCTTGTGAAGCATATTTTCTAATTTTTTGGCTAATTCTTTTTAGCTCTATTATTTCGAAATTTTTTATTTGGATTTGTTTATTCATTTTCTGTTTCATCTGGTGTTCCTAATCTTTTATTAATATTTATTCTTAAAAGTATTTCTAGTACTAATACTTTTCTTTCTCTTTATGATTTTTCATAAATTCTAAAATTTAATCTTCTACTTATTAACAAGCTTCTGAGCTCACGATCTTGTCGACTATATGAAGGCAAATGTTTACCGTGTGTCCCTTGAGTGACTTTTCATTTCTTGTGATAAAATGTACTCTGTATGACCCAGGGCTATCCGTTTCATTATGTATTTATATTAACTGTACTAACGTGATTTTTTTTACAGCCGTCATTCCAGATGTTCTGCCACCCATCCCGAGTATGTATACTTGTGTGCCCATATTATACCTATATTATAAATGGAATAGTAACTTTCTATAACTACTGGACCGATTTAAAACAATTAGGAGAGAAAAGTCTAACACCCTCCCCTGTTCTTTTCTTACTTTCTAGTTCCTTTCATCTGTCAGTCCTATTTAAGCTGGCAACGAATTTGGCTCTGGTGCCGCAAATATTCATAGGCAGCAGTGATCACCTAACCTCAGGAAATCAATGGAATCAGAGGAAGGCTATTTGTTACACAGATACCTTCGAATGAAAAAGAAATCCTATTATATCAAAACATAATCCTATATCAAATTTCAAGACTCTTTGATAGTTTATTTTTAATATTTAAATCCAACTGATCGAATTTATTCATGATTTTTTTGCAGCTCCCCTGCCAGATGTATATCCGCCATGTATGTATAAATTTATAATATTATAAATGAGTAATTGTCTATCTAAATCGACTAACCGAAGGCAATTTTAAATAAAAATTTTCTCTTAGTCTAAGATATAATTTTGTACAATATAAATAGATTTTATCACAGTAAACATTTATGTTTAACAATCAAATCACATGGTATATAAATGATTCATTTCAGACCCCTTGCCAGATGTATCTCCACCCGTACCACGTATGTATATAGTACATCCAAGTCCATATGGACGCTGATAAGCATTACTGTGCCGCGCGTACTTCATTCTGAGAATATAACGTCTTAAGATGTCAAACCCATTCTTAATTAATATGTTTGAAGAAGTATATATCCAACTTCTTATAAATTGCTGTTTTGATAAATGGTATAATTAATTAAACGCAGATTGGTATTATAGAATGGAAAGTTTTATGTAATAAAAAGTTTTTCTAATATATGAGATTATAGCATATTGCAAAATATGAATCAATATTCGAAAGATTAATTTAAGAATTTTTTTTTCCGTACTTATTTAGTTTATTTGATTTTAAACATTTTTGAATAATGTTATGTTTAGTAAAGAATTATTAGAATACATAAATATTTCCGAATTCGACTTTTGTGGGTTGACACATTATTGCTTATCAGCGTCCATATTATGAATGAGATTTTGGGATTGTCCCTCTGTAACGTAACGACTAAGCTAATAAACCCATTTAAAGTTTTGGTTAAATTGCTTAAAAATCATATAAGGCTACTTTTTCAACAAAACCCTAAGTTAGATGTTCAGCTATCATGAAACTTAATATTTTATTAAAATTTATCAAAAAATTTTATCGTAAGAAAAAAGTATTTTTAATATTCTGCTAGCTAATTACAGTACTGCCATCGCAACGCGAAAAATTTCGACAGCTGATTTCGTTTTTTTTACAAAAATCAACTGTCAAAATGTATCGTGTTGCTATAAGGACAGCTCCTAATTGAATGCTGATAAGCAATAATGTGTCAACCCACAAAAACTCAAATTCGGAGATATTGATGTATTTTGAAACTGTATCACCTATTGAACATTATTTAAAAAAAAAATTGAAGTCATATAAACTAAATAAGTACGGAAAAAAGTTTCTTCATTAATTGGTTCGAAGTGCAAGTGCGTTCAATATTTTGCAGTTTTTACAATAACCTCAAATATTTGAAAAACTTTTTATGAGTTAATATATAAAATATATTAGTCTGAATTTAATTCATTATACCTTTTATCAAAAATAAAAGAAAAGTTGGATATATACTTCTTCAAACATATTTATTAAGAATGGGTTTAACATCTTTAGGCGCCATTTTCTCAAAATGAAGTCTGTGTGGTTAGTTTTGCATATCAGCGTCCAATTACTCTTCAAATTTTGTCGGTTAAATATATTCATAATTGTATTTTTACAGCGCCTTTCCCAGATGTATTGCCGCCCGTAACAAGTACGTGTGTCAATGTTATTTTTATTCATTTGTAAAAAAAACCTCTTTAGTTATATGCTTGAATTTTTCTTATTAATTTTTATTTTGACTTTTGGAATTAAAAAAAAATAAATTTATACTTAATTTAAATTTTCTTAAGATATAAAATATATCTAAAATATATACCTTAAATGTTTTTTAAATTTTTTATAATGATGTTAGTCGATTATCGAAATAAAGAAGAAATTGCGATTCTCTGAAAAATTAAACATTTTTTTACAATACTTATTTACATTTAACAAAAAATCCTCATGTAAAATTTGAAACTCCTAGCACTTGTACTTTTTGAGATTTCGTGACAAGCGAGTGAGTGACCTTTCGATTTTTTCGCAATAAAAGATAGCCGATGTCCTTTCTCAGGGTCTAAAGATTGCCTGTGCCAAATTACATCAAAATCGGTTGAGATGTTTAAACGAAAAAGTGAAACAGACAGACAGAGTTACTTTCGCATTTATAATATTAGTAGGAATTTCTTTCTTTTAAATGTTGAACTGATTTTTACAGTTACATGTAAATTTGTTAAATCCTGTGAACGATCATAGATCATTAAGAAAGTGAATTAAATATCCAATTGGTCTAAAACTAAATACTTTGGTTTATTTAAAGATTTTATCAAATTAAATAATTTATTTTGAATTAGTCTTTGTGAAAATGATAAAAATAACCCTATGAGATCATCATTGCTATCAAACTCAATTTTTAATATTATTTATGATATGTGTATTTCTAAATTCATAATGTAGATATTCAGATAAAATAGTTGATGTATAATCAAACTTTTTATTTCAGCCCCCTTGCCGAATACACAACCACCAGTTCCATGTAAGTATATTATGGACTTTTTCAGTTTACAACGTTATTACAATCAAACTGAACATTTTGAAGTTTAACGTAAAAAACATTAAACGTTAAACTTTAAGATTTATTAAAATACTTGAAGGAATTGTATACAAGTTCAACTATTTGATATTTTGTAGCAATACCTATGTTATGTTTATATTGACGTTAAAAATTTGTACCAATGTCTAAAATTGATAAATTCGTCGATTATATTGTCGGCCCAAGTCGCCAGCTGATTGCTAGGTAACGTCTGCCAAAATGGACGACGTTCTTATGGCAAAATTCACGACAAACACAGATGTGTAGTTTCATAATGTTACTAGCTTTCGGTGTCACTCGCGTTTATGGTTACTGCTTCGCTACTATGTGTCGTAGCGTGATGTTATATAGTCTATAGCCTTCCTTAATAAATAAACTATCTAACACAAAAAGAATTTTTCTATTCGAACCAGTAGTTCTTGAGATTAGCGCGTTCAAACAAAAAAAATCTTCTTTAGCTTTATATTATTAATATAGAATGGTTAAACTCAATACCTTGTAATATTTAAAGATTTAATACTAAGGCAATCACTGCAATCTTATTTCCTTTAACACCCCATTTCATATTGTAATTTAATGATGAACGCGAATACGTGAAAACGCGTAAAATCGAAGTTTTTAAAATACGTGTTCCAAATTCAAAATAATTAAAAAGTTATATAAGCTAGTTATATTAGACAGACACGTTGGCGCAGTGGTCACTGCAACTGACTCAAGCGCTAACGATCGCGGGTTCGATTCCCGCTCACGGCAAACGTCTGAATTGGCCATACGGATGTTTGTCGTGGTCTGGGTGTTTGTGTTAGTGTTGTGAGTATTTCCGGACCCCCGAGACAAGGTCACGCGATCTTAATGGGGGCCGTTGAGTGTGATGCGTTTATTTATTTATATTCTTATATTTTTACAGCCCCCTCAGACATGTTACCTCTTGTACCAAGTATGTATATCTTTATTTATATAATCATTGCAAGAATAATTCTATCTATTTCTTAAACATTCTAATATGAGAATAATTCAAACCATTTATGCCTTAGAGTACTTTTTCAAATGGACTCCGAATGGAGAAAAATTTGAAATCAAATTATTAATAAACTACTGTTCAGATTTTGATGAAAATTCTATGAGACAAATTTGAAAGTACATGATTTCAAATATAAAAATATTTATTAAAATCGGTTAAGAAATGACAGAGATCTAAGGTGGCAAACATTAACAAAAATAAAAATAATTGAGAACCTCTTTCTTTTGAAGTTGATTGAATCAATACTATATACAAATTATGACACTATCATAGTAAATATTTATATTGAACATTTTGTTCGATAATTTAATGATTATATTTTTATTAATATATGCATTAGCCACCATGTATGTACTCAAATAAACATTGTTCTAGTATAGTGGTCGTCTAGCGGTCAGAATTCGACCGTAGTTCATTAAGTTTTCAACCGATTTCAAGATTGACCACAGACAATCTATTCTCAATTTGACCACAGACTTTAACAATAAACATAGTATATATGTATACGTATATCGAATTAATAGTAGTGTGCGTAATGATTTTTTTTTTATTGATTTTATGTATTTTTATGCATAATTTAAAAAAATCATTATATTACGTGAAGAACGAATGACACGAATTTGTTCTGAACATTAAATTTGTCAGTTTAACATTGTTTTTCTTTTACAGCCCCACTGCCAGATTTCCCTCCAGGTATGTATATATCCATGCTGTTATCACAAATATATATGTGTAAAAATATGTATAAAACAAACATTTCTGAACTCGTTTGTCTCATGTATAGTCTATCTTTCTTTACTTGTGTTTATTTTGGTAACAATATCTCAAAAATAACGAATTTTCGAACAAGAGTTTTTCATTATAATTTTTCATGATGAAAAGCGATTTAGTTAAATCATTTAGTCGATAATTTCTTAAATACATAGCGTATTTATTTAAGAAATCTGCTAAATAAGACAATTAAAGAAAAATAGTATACTAATATTATAAAAAGGAAAGATTTGATTGTTTGTTTGCATTGAATACACCCCGACGCTATGAGACTGATTTGAAAAAATCTTTTTATGTCAGTTAACCCGTTTATTGAGGAAGGCAATAACTATAAACGCGAGTGAAACCGAAGGCAGTTCGTACTTAATATTATAAAGCCCGAGAAACTCGTATAGTTAGCCTGTGCTGGAACCTCAGACTATCCAACGCAAAAAGAATTTTTCAAATCGTGTTTAGTTTTAGAGATTACCCCCTACATACAAACTTACAAACAAATTTAACCTCTTTATAATCATAGTTCAGACTAGCATTCCGCCCGCGACTTCGTACACTTGAAATTCGGTTTATTTTTTCGGGATTAAATATAGCCTATAATCTTTCAAAGGATATAAACTATATCCCTGTGAATTTCTATCGCAATCGTTGTTTGCTGTTTTCGTAGTTTTTGAGACAAACGTACAAACGTTTCCGCTTTATAATATTAGTATAGAAATATTATCACCATGTTCTCAAACAGTTTACGGCTTAATCATGAATCGTAACAAAGATTAATATAATGAATTTAATGCATGAATAATTAATTTAACGAAACGCGTGATTTTCGTTGTATTATTAAATGAAAAATATATTCGATATGTTAACATTTCGTGCATTTTATACGAGTTTCAGTCCGCGTCTTCGCCTGCATAGTTATCACCTCTTCTGGGCTTATATTTAATGGCCTGTTTTAGCCTTCAACAGATTTAAAGCTATGATTTAAATAAACATTCAAACCAATGCTAAGCGCATTTAGAAACAAAAAAAAATTATGAAAAAAAAATTGCCGCGATTATATTTTTATTGATACTCATAATGTAACTCTCGAATATCTGAAAGATAATGTCACTATTACCGTCTACTAACATAAATTGTTTCGTAGTTTATTTTTTGTTAAAGCTTGTTACCTCATAACTCTGTATATTTATTCTGTTATTGAAAATTCTTTTTTGTTTAAAAGGAACTTTCAGGCTGGTCCCGTAGTAATTTCATCGAAATCATTTTAGTAGTTTAGTTTTAATTATTTGAAATATCTGGTTAAATTGTGTTCTGTGTAAGCGAAATTGCGTAGATTCATGTTTAATATAACGGTTTTATCGCGATTACTAATGGTAGTAATACCTTTTTTATTGCCCGACGTTTCGACGAAGTTGCATCCGTCGTAGTCACAAGCTGACTGGTGTACCGCGCGCCCTTCGGCGCTGGTACATCAGTCAGCCATATTAAATATGAAAAGTATAAATCGCGAAAGTTTAGAATATATACTTGGGTATATCGCTTTTAAAGTCGGTTCGTTAATTTTAAAGATTGTATCTCTTAATCTGCTGATTTGGTGGATAGAATCTATGACGCTAAATTCTAATTTCGAGAAAATTGCACTAACTAGAGATTACAAAGTTTTGGTTAAACATTGAAAACGTACTAAATGAGTGTATTTGTTAAATTTCCTCAAATACTGTTGTTTTAAGGTTCAAAATTGAATACACATTAATACTTTTAGCTATACATAGAACAGCGAAAAATCCGAAATGTGACTCATCACCTTCTTGTATTCATGTCTTCAATTGTAGAAATATATTAGACTCTACAAACTCTACATACAACGAACACGATAACTATGTTTCTTGCTATAACGTATTACTAGAAAAATTGGAATGTATATTATAGTTTTATGGATAGGAGCGCTTACTTACCAAACCATTTTAATTGTCTATCAAATTATTTCTTACCTGAAAAAAGAGAAAAATCTTTTATTTTTTATTCTTTGATTGGATAAAAGTTTCATGTATGCAGACTTTTGTATAATGTATTTTATTATTTTATATACGAAGTGCCTTTTTATACGTAAAATACAATTTTAATAGCAAATTTTCGTCTCTTCAATTTAATAATATTTTTAAGTCGATCAAAATGTTTTTAAAGAATCAGAAAATTTCAATTTTTATTGTTTAGTTATGTCCGTAACAATAGCTTGTAAAGCTCTTTTGAAACGTTAATTTATAAATTAGTATTTTAAAAATAAAACTAACACCGGTTCGTAAAAGAAGTTTTACCGATAAAAATCGATAATAAACTCGATAGGTACTCTTTTAAGATCAATATATAAATACAGTACATTTTCAATTAAAGCTTAATCTAATATTCTGTAAGAAAATTAACACGCATTATATCCACTCATTCTTATCGTTTATGTAATCTCGTACGAGCTTGTATGAATACTATTTATGTTGTTTTTTTTTTAATTATCTTTTTTATATAAACAATATATATATATAAAGATATATAACATATTTTCAATACAACATTTTTCTTCGACACAAAGTTTCGAATGGGTAAAAAGAAATCCTATAGGTACCGAAATATTTTTATTTTTGGCAGATTTTGAGCCATCACCACCGGTACCCCTCCCGTTACCCCCACCGGAACCAACAGATATTGAACCAAGTAAGGATAATTGAATTAATTATATAAATTAAATAATCGTATGGCTGATTTAGGCGGGAATTACACTTGTAAGTTTTACTCTTGTAAGTGATAAGTTTTACTCTGTAACGTATTAACAATTATTAACCATACGTATTATCATAATGTCAATAATAATATAAAATAAATTAACAGTAAATTTTTTTAGGTGTAAAATAATTATAAGAAACTTATGTATATATTATAAAAATCTGTATCCAAAACCTAAACAAATTCTCGTCTTAGGCGAGAATTACATTGTAAGTTTTCTTTTTGCGATATTAAACAACTCTGTAACCTAGTAACAGATACGTCGTAAGTAGTTACGAAAGCTTTGAATGACAAAAATAAGACACTGACAGTAAATTCCTAGATATTTAAAAACAATGATAAGCAACTTATGTATTTCTTAAGTTTTATCAAAACTTAAAAGAGTTTGACAGACGCGTTGGCGCAGTGGTCACTGCAACTGACTAAAGCGCTAACGGTCGCGGGTTCGATCCCCGCTCAAACGTGTGTATTGGCCATACAGATGTTTGTCGTAGTCTGGGTGTTTGTGTTAGTGTTGTGAGTGTTTCCGAACCCCTGACACAAGGTCATGAGATCTTAATGGGGGCCGTTGAGTGTGAAAAAAAAAATAAAAAAAACTGAAAAGAGTAATTCTCGCCTTACTAATAGGAACTACTTAAAAAATCTATGGACTTATAATCTTGTTCCCAACGGTGCGTGATTTTACGGATGATCACGTACAAAGTTCTAGTATCTTTACTTGACGTATTTAGTAACAATAGCCGGAACGAAAATAACGAATTTTCGAAAATTATTTTTCATTAAATTTTTTTATTATAAAATATGATTTAGTTCATAATTTATCGTGTGTAGCTCTAGATGTACGCCAAATTGCTAAATAAGACTAGTAAAGAAAAACCGACTATATTGGCGCACTAGAGAATCCATGTCTTCGGTAGCGCAGACGCGTTTCTCAAGACGGCAGTGCGCGATTGTCCGTGATTGTCCGTCGTGCGTATAATTACGAACCGGTATACAACTAATTAATATATTTAAAAAAATTATGTTTGTGATAAACGTTTGACTTAAAATATGAACACTCCAGAATGACTGCACTGATTTAATAATTATTTGTTATAAAATATTTCTAATAGGTTTTTATGAAAATAAATTAAAAATGAAATCGGAAAATTTTTGATTTCCTTTTTTCTATGTACCATATGATGTATGATTTTTGTATGAACTCAAGACTCACACAAACAAAATTGAACTTCGGACAGCACGACGTATGTCAGGTCATATAGGTATGATTTAAGTTAAATAAATACTAAAATTTGTTGCAAATATTATGATGCTTAATAAAAATTAATTTTCTTTTACAGTTCCATGGCCACCGATAGTGCCAATGCGTCCAAAACCGAAGAGCCCTCTGCCTGGACCTCCACCACGTGAGTTAAAAAGATTCTCACTCTTTTTTTAATTACAAGTAAAATTATTGTATATTTATTATAAAAATGATGGTAAGATAAAGACAGATCGACAAACTTCTGCGTTCATTAAGAAACTAACTACGTTTCACGTGTTCAACCGTCTTTAACGTAGTACGCGCCTGAATTATGTCATTTTTATGTTTACGGCTCTGCTATTTTAATAGTGTAATGTTATATGGATGTTGATAAGCAATAATGTGTCAACCCACAAAGAGTCAAATTTGGAGATATTAATTTATTTGATAATGCGTCACCTATTTAACATTATTCAAAAAAAATTGAAGTCATATTAATTCAATAAATACGGAAAAAATTCTTAATTACTTCTTTCGAATTTCAAATGCGTTCCATATTTTGCAATGTATACAATAATCTCAAATATTTGAAAAACTTTTTATTAGATAATATATTAAATATGTCAATCTACTTTTAATCCATTATAGCTTTTATTAAAAATTAAAAGAAAAGGTGAATAAATACTGTCTTATTTAGCATTTTTCTTTACATGTCTTATGGCGTATTTCTAGCCACACGTAAGAGTAGATAAGAAATTATCGACTGAATAATTTAACTGTACTGTTTTTTATAATGAAAAATTATAATGAAAAAAAATTTTGGAGTATTGTTACCAAAAAAAAAGACGAGTAAAAAAATAGGCTTTAGTAATATTCCTCCTAAGCGAAAAATATAACGCAAGAAAACTTATTAAAATTGTTCTGGTAGATTCCAAAATTATTTAAGCAAACTCTTTAGTTTTATAAATGTCTATAGAGCCGTTTCGTTACGGGATGCGATTGCCTGTAATGTTACAGATCAAATTACATTATATCGGTAAGTGAGGAGAACTGACCATTATAGTTTCTGTAATGATACAAATTGTAACACCCCTAATACAGTGTATAAATGAACGCGCATTCATAGTCTTTACGAAGCGCTTCGTCCGATTTTATAAATACAAAAATGAATACGACTGCAGGCGAATGTTCAAAATTGAATTAAGATAGTTACATTATAGGCAAATGTTAAAATCTAAAAATCAAAACAGTTTGTTACATGAAGAAATGCCTTAAGACAACTTTTGTTTTACTAATATCGTGTAGATAAAATATTACCCGCGCAACAGATGCTACGAGACAGTAATATGGTATGAAAGAAAACTTTATATCGGCAAATAAATAAATCTCCTTACTATATACGTTTTAGTAAATAACGCTTTTTTTGAATTACGCCCTGTTACCGGCACGGTATACGTATAGATTTATATTCTAAACCTTTCATAAAATACTGTAGCGATATTTATTGTGTGTCTCGTTTTTTTCGTTATTTGGCCTGATTACTTTTTCTTGTGTGTATTGTATACGTTTATTTTTTTAAATTAAGTATCTCGTAATTTATTTCGTATTCACACAACATTGTCGATATTTATACATTTACTATTTCATTGATTAAGGTATTTCAGATTTTATTGCATTCACTGATTTCACTGAAATATATCGCAGACTATACGCGTTTATAAGGTCCTTATTCCAACTTTACTTTTAGAATGAAATAGAATAGAATAGAATAACTTTATTCGGGTACATGGTCTTACTGAATGAAATACTAATGTTACAAAAAGAGATATAACATCAATAATAACTTACTTTTTAATTTATTTATTTTCGAAGAATTTATACAAAAAAACAAATACACAAAAGACAAAATTAATACAAAAAATACTTAATACGAAAAGAAAAACACAATAAAAATATTAGTAAAATAATTAAAAAACTATATAAAAACCTGAACATCGATGAAATATATATTAAAAAAAAAAAGAAAAAAATCAGTTTCAAATTTAAATTTCGACTTAAAGTATTCATTGGTTTTCCAGACGAAACCTGCCAACCATATCCTCCAGACCAACCCTTCCAGCATCCATGGGATGACTGCCAGATCTGTGTGTGTAGCGAGATCTACGGAGCGAATGTAATCAACATCGAAGTCAACTGTTACACGAAACCTTCATGCTGTGAGTTATATACATTTCTGGTTTCATGTTTTCATTAATTTCTTGTTTAATGTTCGTTAGTTTACTAATTACATATTTTTGTTCTTTTTTTTCTAGGCGTTGAGCCTCCGATACCAGGTGAAATGATACGAATTATTTTTCTTTAATAACGTTATTTTGCTACAACCGCGAAGTAATACATAATTGACTAAAATTTAAAATTTCAAAGAACCTTCGAGAATCTATTCATCATAACATAACCATCGCTGGAAAACCCTCTGTCAAATAAAAAGCTACGGTGCCAGAGGCAGACACACAAACACAAAGCGGTCAAACTTATAATATTCCTATTTTCGCGTGGGGTGGTAAAAACAATTTAGTTTCTAAGTCATAAATATTTTTTGATGTTATATTTTTTTTGACTCACTTCGTTAATACGAATCATATTTTGCAAGGTAAATTAGAACAATCCTCTCTTATATATATGTATATAATAATAATAATAATATTTTTTTTTATATCAACTTTGACATTATTAAAAACTCCCGCTGTATTTCTTTCGCGATTCATTTATTAACCGTTCAAAAAGAGAATGTGTAAATTAATCTTGAATATTTTGATTTTGATTTCAATTATCCTATAGAATTGAAATTTTATTTATATATAACGTTTTTACAGAACCACTCGGTCTGCCTTCACCATACAACGGTAAGAACTATTTACAATATATATATATATATATATATATATATATATCATATTAAATTTATTATTCATATTAAATAATCAAATATATTTAATTAATTCTTGTGTTAATTGTTTTTAATTTACATAGTTTGTAATGCGAATTAAAATTCCAGCGAATCCATCACAATCGTCCATCAAAATAGCATTAGGTTTGTATATCGAATATTTTTTTAAACACAGAGCGTTCGATTTTTAATTAGGATCCTTCAAACGATGGATTCTATAAGTGTAACACGTCATCCATATTTCCATACTAATAAATAAAGTTTAAGTGTCTTTTTATAATTTCAAATTAACAGCTCTTCATTAAATATATATGAAAGTAGATACGATAGTTACATCAAAAAATCAATTTTTAAAATTTTTATTTGTTTCTGGTTAATTTTTGTAACCGCTGGACCGATTTTGACGGGAGTTTCACTCGCAGATAGTTAAAGTTATAAGGAGTAGCTCAGGCTAAGATATGCGAACAAAATATAAAAAATATCTGTATTCTTAATGCGGAATGTGTTGTGTTAGATTTATAGAACCGTCCTATCTGAATAACCGAAATTAAAAGTCGAACGCCCTATATACTTTCCTTATTAGTTTAAGATAAATATCCTTTAACCTTTTATGGAGTAAGTACTTAGTTGTTCAAGACGAATAATTTAGTTTCATTAAAATTGTATAATTGTTGAGCCGAGATGACCTAGTGATTAGAACGATCGCGGGTTCAAACGCCGTCTACCACCGCTAAGTTTTCAAGTGCTAAATTTGTGTTAAATTAAATATTCATCTCGTGCTCGGCGGTGAAGGAAAACATCGTGATGCTGGTTTTCACATGTACCCGCAGAAATTCTGACACATGTACATCCACCAACCCGCATAATGTGAAAAAAAAAATCGACGAGCAGTATCAAGTGGGAAATCGTTGAATAGGTATTTAAAAATCTTTTAATAGGTTTCTTAAACCATATTTCAATCAGAATTACCGTTTAGAATCTACAACGATTTAAAGTTGCCTATTAACGATTCCCTGGTTTTGTTACGCGCTGGGATGTTTTATTTTTTTCAATTACTCGTTCAATTAATACAAAAAAGTATAATTTTTTACAAGAGATTGTAGACCTCATCTAAGCCTCATCATCTGGGTAAAGTTCCCAAAATACTGGCAGCTTTACCCCGTTGAATGGCCAAGCTGATCCTTTGACCGAGGTAGCTGCCAGCTCTTGGGTCCCCAGTCTCTTTGAGAGGTCTTTAAAAATAGAAACTCGTTCAATTGTTGCATTTCAACATTTCACAGATCCCATATGCGAGTACCAAAGTCTCAACGTCGATTTCCAGCACCCAATAGAGATGTGTAAAATCTGCAGCTGCCAGATGTTTGGTAATATGATTATCCCGGTGTGCAGACCAACGGACGGCCCTGGATGTAAGTATATATATACATGGATGCTGATAAGCAATAATGTGTCAACCAACAAAAAGAGAATTTAGAGATATTTATGTATTCTGATAATGAATCTTGTATTTAACATTATACAAAAAAAAATCAAGTCATCTAAACTAAATAAGTACGGAAAAAAAATCTTAAATATTGAAGTGAGTTCCATATTTTGGATTATGCAATAATTTAATATATTTGAAGAACTTATTATTAGGTAAAACTCATTACTAGCCTATCTGCTATTATTTAATTATACTTTTTATTAAAGTAGAAAAGAAAAGATGGATATATGCTTCTTCAAACAGATGTGTTAAGAATAGGTTCGACATCTTAAGACTTAATCATTTTCTCAAAATGAAGTCCGTGTGGCTTGACACAGTATTGCATATCAGCGTCCATATATTCATACTATTTGATGTTAAAAATTCGTACCCATTTCCAACTTTGACTTACTTGACAATTGTCATGTTGGCCCAAAGGTTCTCGTCTGTTAATCTCATCGCTAGGTTTGTAGACAGCGTCGTACAAATTAATCGGCATTTTGGGTGCCAAAATAGTTATTATATTATATACTATAGTATAGTATATTATATCATCACGACCTAATTTCTTCAATAATTAACACAAATTACAATATTATAATTTGGTAAAAATTGTTCTTCAACTTAATTCTTGTCAACTCACAAAAAGTCGATTTCGAGAATATTGATAATATCTTATAATACGTCACGGATTTAACATGATTCAAAAACTTTTGAAGTCATCAAAATTAGATAGAGGTAGGAAAAAAAAATGGTTCTCAATTTTATATTTCGAAATTTAAGTGCGTTCCATATTTGGCAATTTATACAATAATCTCGTATATTTGAAAACCTTTTTATTAGATAAAACTTTAAATTATATCAATCTGTTTTTATTTGAGAAGTTGGAAGACTATTTCAAACAAATTTATTAGGGTTGACATCTTTAGGTGCCATTTTTTCAAAACGAAGTCCGCTTAACTTAACATAGTATTATTTATCAGTGTCCCATTATGAAATACAACAATAAAATAACAAAAAACATAAAAAATAAAAGTGACCTAAGCATACATATATACAATACGCATCGTAAAAGACCTTCACAATAATACAATAAAAAAAAGTCTTGAACATTTTCGGAACGATATTTATATTTATTCTATTTCTACCGAAAGATAATTCGATAACATTCAACCCGAAAATAAACGCAGCACCGACATAAAAATATTTATCGTCGGCAAGCGGCACTAAGCAAATAAAGTAAAAATTTACGGCGCGCGAATCGACATGACTGTCAGAATTGACAAACGGTTGGGAAAAATAGGCCGCGCCGCAGGCAGTATACAATCGCCACAGGTGTCATTAAGAGCGAAAACATGGCGTCGAAATTTGGGAGTAAATATCCAGGGAGAGCCTTTAAAGCAAACGCAATAAGGGCAGAAGGGTCCAGAAATCGATGGCCAATCATCGTAACAATCAAGCGAGCAAACCCCCATTGATTGACCGCGTACTAAGTGTATTGCTTTCTCGGTGCCCATTTGTCGACCTAAACCCCGAGGGTACCACAATGGCTATTTATATTGTTCTCATTGTTGTATTATTCGTTTCAGGTAACATCGGTCCTGGTAAGTTATTGCTGTGAAATAATTTATTTGTGTTGTAACAAGTAATGATTTTTTTTCTTTTATTTTAGGTAAACAGTTATATGGCGACGTTATTTATATTGGTAAGTTTGTTATTTGGTAGATAATTGTTCAAATTAAGTAAGGTTATTAGTAAAATATCAGTAACGGGACATGATTAAGGGGGTATTAACTTAATGATAAATAAACCAACAAGTTGTATTTATATAATACTATTTTAAATATAACGCAGTTTTTTTCGAGGACGTGATTCAATTAAGTGTGAGACATATTTTACGCATAATCCCTTTTTCCATTGTTACTAAATTCATTTCATTAATATCCAAGTTCTTCATTTCAATGACAATTTATAAGTACATATGTTACGTTCATACTATTAAACATTGACTGGACATTTCCACACGTCGTCCTAATCCGAAGTGCGATCTCACTAGGAACACCCATAGAACGGACGTCCATTCTGAGCCTCAACGGGGCCTCCTTTTTTCAA